>NW_004624765.1:5153742-5172541 GCF_000247695.1 Heterocephalus glaber | reverse complement strand
TGGTTTCTTTTGCAGTGCAGAAGCTTTTTAATAAGATGAGATCCCAGTTGTTGATTCTTTCTGCTAGTTCCCATGCTGCTGAGGTTTTGTTCATGTATTTCAGAACTCTAACATGCCAACAAATCCAAATTAAGGTGAAAATTCATGTAGAATTTCCTTAGTGTGTTATCAGTGAAATACTTTCTTTGAAATGACAATTTATTTACCTTAGTTTTGAGGGAATAGTTTGAAAACTGCTGCTGTAGCTGACTACTAACTTCTTTCGCTTGCTCCCTGATACCAGACTTCCTTGACTGGAGTGCCCTGTTTGGGTCCCTCCATATCTCCAGACCTCCTGGTTTTCTAAGTGTCATATACACCTTTTTGGAGGTCTCCTCTTTTTCCTGTAGAGTTGTTACACACTAACACAGTCTTGTTAAATGTATTAAATGCTATTATGTCTGACAAATGTGTTTTACACATTAAAAATATTTAATAATTTATATTTTATAATTTAGGTATATAGGGCAGATAGTAGGTTCCAGATGAGTATAGATACCGTTTGCAGCTGACGTGTCTTTACTTTCATTTGTGAGATTTTTCACTTAAAAGCTTATAAAATCTGAACTAATGAGTAGTGAGCCTCATAAAAAAGAGAAGTTTAGAGATTTTTAAAGCCAGTTTAGATTTACTAAACTCATGTATGAAATTGAGAATAAGCAATATTTTATATAAAATATGTATAGACATCATCTACTTTATAAGATAGCACCTATCTTTTATCTACTTAATACACTTGGACAGAAAAGTATAAAGATGGCCTGCTGTTATTGATATTATTGTTCACTCTTTGTATATAATGTAAAGATTTCTGATTTTAACAACATAACAGAATGATACCTACTGCACAATGCAACAATTCGTTATTGAAACAGAAATCATGAAGTGTCTCTTAAAAGTACCACCTTCTGATTTGGTGCCAAAGTATAATGGACAGTCACTCCGGTGCATTGTTCAGCATTGTAAGTGAGATCACACCAATTTCCAAGATTATAACTGGTTTTCTTTGATATTCCTTGGACTCTATTTATCTACCATCTCTTTCAGAGCCACATACCATATCTAAGAGCGTTTCCACATTTATCTATTTCCTTAAGCAATAATACATTTCTTTCACTGTTCCAGATGTGTTGTAATAGAATTGTTACACTTTTTAAATATTTTTATAGAATATTTTTTCTCTACAATTGTTAAATATCTGATTATTTGAGGCAAACCAGCTATCTTCTCTCCAATACTGGACAACAAAGGAAGATAAGTATACTTATCTGCCACAGAGCACAATTTATCTGGAAACCTCTGCACTGGGGAATATTAAATTTTACTAGATTTTCCTTCCTGTTTGACATAACTTTGAATAATTAAGTTTAAAGAACTAGAAAAAATACAAAAAGTGTAAAATTTTCACATACTTCTGGTATTCCCAACATTAATACTCAGAATTACACATATCATCGAATTATTATTATTAATATTCACAGACTTAGAATTCATAAAATCTTTTGTGACTCCTAAAAGTCAGGCTGCAAAATTATCCATCCACTAAGAGGTAATATAGTGGGTTATTACTTGACATCTATTTTTGTCTAAAATTATATTTTCTGTTTAAGATTTTTAACAGTGTCCAAATATGCAAGAACTTTCAAGAAACACATTTTCTATGATTGTATTTTGTATTGGGATTAAAAAACATGTATTGGTATCAGTTTAGAATAGTGTTTAACACTACCAGGGCCTTACTGTGAGAGAGATAGACATTTACATGATAAACATCTAGAGAACAATTTAATATTATGAAGGAAAAGCTTAATTCAATATATTCATTTTTGTGTACTTTATTGATAAAGTATACTTTTCTTTCTGGGTAGGGTAAGTTTCTGACCTCAACAATTTTCCTTCTTAAAATACATAAGCCAGGAGCTTGTATCATGTGTACAGTTCAAACAAACTGACCTAATAATAGCATTTAAAACCTGGGATTCCTTATGCAGTTTAGCATGTTCTCAAACCTTTAATGGATATGGATATACTCAGAGTGAAGAAGGATCCTTTTGTGGACTATGTTTTGATTAGCTTTTCAATTCACAACTTATAATCATAGCAATTTGTCTTAGACATAACTCTATGGAATCATGTGCAGATTGCTGAACTGAGAATTCTGATACTTATTATCAAGGTGGCATTGAAAAAGATAATATATTTTTTAAAGAAAGGCATTCAAAATTATTCGTGTGTTTGCAATAATTAGGTAATATTTGGTATTTTCAATGTTAACGTTGAGAATAATTACACAAATATGTAAATTTCACATTTTTTTTCTCCTTTTCTCATCCTTTTATATTTTATCATACTGGGTAAAGAGATATGCATGTAGGAGTTTTCCCTGTCTGGGAGACATCAGAAACACACTGAATTAAATATGAGGCTCATTTTGTCAATTCTGCTTCTGTGTGGAGCCCCTGTGAAATTGCTCTGACTCAAAGATCTTCTTGTTTCATGCCTAAGTAGCAGGATCAGCACCCTGTGACATATTCACAGAGGCTCAGTAATATAAACTGATCACAATTTTATTTTTTCATAGGTTCTTTCAGTGCTTCTGTTTGCCTGGGTTTCAGGAAGTAGGGTATCTTGTTAGGGAGTGTTTTCCCTGCCCAACTGAGGAAATCCATTCACCTGGCACTGGCCCACTGACCTTTTATTTTCCCACTGCCAGATTTAATAGGCTCTTTGAGAAGGGCCTGGTGATCTCACAATCTATAAGCCATTAGCTAAAGCTGTACCAAACCTATCCCAGCGTATGTGGGATTTCAGTTTTATTGCCCAGGGGTCAATAAAGAATATTATCCTTCAGTGTGACAAGAGTGTAAAGGTTCTAACATCTTTGACCTTCCAAATGGATTATTTTGAAGTATTTACTTTATCTCCAGAAAACCACAAACTTTAACAAAAGGAGTACAAAACCATTTTTCAAGACATAACCTGGTTGATTTGTTTAGAATGATTCAACTGAGTTTTCTTTCTTTTTGCTTTGTATTTTGATTAAATTTTTCATTCACTCTTGCTAAGAAACTTTGCTAATCTATCTTTCTTTTCACATCTTGGAAAGCAATGGATAGTTAACCTGATATTTGTCGTACAGTAACTTTGTCTTCCTTAATAGGTGAAAAGGTTGTCTCATCAGAAAGAGGCCTGGTAGAGTCCTGGATTGGGAGCACTCACAGAAGTAGCCTTGTATAAGATTACTGAAGCACATTTTCCATTCTATTTAATTCCTAATAGTATTCTTTCCTGCACTATTTTAAAAGGGAAAAAAGTTCCCTAGTTTGGTGACAGACAGTTCTTCAAATATTTTTAGTTTCATTATTATCTTTGAAATGTGTCAAATGACCCAAATATAAGAAATACATGGATAAGTTTAAGTGTATCTAAAAAAATAATGATTTTTCTTACTATCTCAGGAATTATACATCTTACCTCACTTCAGAAACAGTGGGAAACAATAATACTCTCCTTATTTTTAGAACTGAGTAAAAGACAAGGGTCTTCATAAACTTCCATCTTCTTTTACTGATTACCCAGCCCTCTTGCACTTTGATATGTGCCTTCAGTTCTGAGCAGTAAGCTGTTTGCCCATAGCTTTCTCTTTTCTGTTCCTGGGAATGTGATTTTGTGTTCTGATGGCAGAAGCACAAACTACAGCACTGCAATCTGGATTCTTGAATCACTGCATAGAAGACAGTTACCTTGGAATGATGCATAAACCCATAATGAATTTTGCCTGTGTGAGAAGTACAGTATTAAGTATTAACCTTGATCCAGTGAACTTTGATACTGACATATCGCTTAGCCTCTCCTCAACATCACTGAATATTTAGTAACATATGAAGACCATTTTTCAATATTATTGCATTTACTTCCTGAGATCCACTGAACTGATGAAGAACTTGGGGTTCAGGGAAGAGTTTACTTAGTATCTAGTTTACACTCTTAACAAATGGGAGTGACAAGAATCACATGTAGATAGATCTTCTTTCACAAAATTACTGGCACACCTATGCCTTTCTCTCAAAGTAAAATCTGCTTTGGCCATATACAATAACAAGATCTAAAAACTGATCTGGAAACATCATCTAGTCTAATTCTTTCTTCTTTGGCAGAGTGACATCTAAGTCACTGTGCTCAAGAAAGTCTCTCTTCTGTATATGAATACATATTTTGGTATTCAGAATTATAAATTCATATAAACAAATACCTTACTTTGTAGATATTACCACATGAAATTATATTGTGTCTTGAAGACATAAAAGCATTTGAAATTATTCTGAGAATTATAACATATTTTAAAAGTGAATTTGTGTGCATGGAGGAAGTGACATAAATGCAAGAATACAAAATCTTTCAGAAGATTGATTTTGTCAACCAAAATCTTACTGCTCATAGTAAATATACCTACTGGATAATGGATTATGGTGAAATTAAGGTTCTCAGTTTTCTGCACAGGGTTTTTTGAATGAAATTGAAGTGAGTACAAATAAAATTAATATAGGATGAAGAGTCCATGTCTTTTAAATTGGCCACATTATTCTTCTGTTTGCAACGGTTTTCCTCTTGTGTTTTTGTTTAACCACTCTTGATTTCTAAGCCTCATTTCTACTCTTGCTATTATAACTTCCTCAGTAATTATGTATGCTATTGTGACTAGCGTGTCAGCTTTGGGAAACATTTGAAAATCATTCAGAACAGGATCTAAAGCAGTAAGTAGATAGATTATATATGGTTACTTTTAAGCTAGTATGGCCTCCTATTCCCTCCAATTTGAACTAAAATACCATGTTTCACTAGAAAAATCAGGCAGAAAAAAATGTAGAAGCAATTTCCACAGAGCAAAGAAATATCTTTATTCTGTACTGAGAAGTTAACAATGTAGTTATGTAGGTCATGGGTGTATACTTTCATTAATAAAATATAGTTAAAATACACACTTTTGGGTACAATAAAGGCCTATAAAAATCATTTGCTACAAATAAGAACTTATTCTTATATGAATAAAGCAGAACATGATAAAAATTATAGAAACATAAATGTTGAGAGGAACCCCACTGAAATCATAGAAACTAAACACTGGTGTGTTAGTCACTTTCTGATCACCAGGCACAATGCCCACCCCCCATACTTCCAAGAGAGGATATGTATTTTGGCTCACATTTTTAGTCCATGGTTGGCTGGCTTCAAGGTAGGAAGGCCTAGTGGAAAGATAAAGTGAAAAAAATCTGCTCATATCATGGTAGCCAGAAAGCCAAGAGAGCAAAGAGACAAGCTGAGGAGGGACATATGCCCTTCTAGGTCACCCCTACCCCAGGGACCTCTCTCTGTTGATCAGGCTCCACCTCCCAACAGCAAATCAGCGGTAGCATCTGATGGTCCAGTCCTCTTCAAAAAGCTAGGCCTATGAGCAGATGAATCTCTTGAACGGTATCTAAATAGAAACCACAGCAACAGGCAATGAGCTTCTAGTCTCTCACATGAAAGCAAATTACTAGAAGACAGTTCTGTGAAGCATTTGATTTCACATTAAACAAGATTGAAGGTAGTTTTGATACTTTGAAAGTGAACATATAATAGTTCTATGAGATGCTCTAACAAATATTTTAAACTAATTTTTTAGACTAAAATATTTTAAATTAAGGTTTTAGACTAACAAATATTTTAAAAGTTTAGTTTGCACACTTGTGACCACATCCATATAAATTGCTATGAAGCTTTCAACTTACTCTTTTTGACATGATTTTGAGCCTGCATTTATTTGTTACATCTTTATTTCAAAGAAACAAACAAACAAACAAACAAAACTCTTGAGATTGGTATGATCTTTTCTGCAAAAGAATTACCTGCTGTCTCTGTAGCAGTATCCTGGGGTTGCTGGGATAAGCAGTAAAAGCATTTCTGGGGTCGGCAACATATGGACACTGAATGGTCCTGGCAAAGAATTTGTATCATGCTCAGATTAGTTGATCAAAGTGGGCTTGACCTGCCATTTTCCAGATTTTATAGTCTTTCTCCATTTTTCATTTACTAATTTATCCTTTTTGAATATTCCTGTCCAAAAGAAGATGCGGTGCTATGGAATTTGGTGATGAAATCTTTTAAACTGCTTATTATTGACTGACTCCAGACCAACACAGCCTCAGTAATTATGGGATATGGTTTTAGCATTGTAACTTGAAGTTTAAGTGAAAACATGTACAATATACATCTTCAGTCATTGTTTTTTTACTGTGTTCATTTTTAAAAGTATTTGCTTTTGTGTTTAAGATGTCTCTCAATAAATGTCATGTATTGCATTACACTGAAAGATACTATATTGTCCATATTTGATCTTCAACTAGAAAAAAATGAAACATGTTCCTTTAAAGATTTATTTAGGGCAGCAGAAAACTATGACAATGTCAAAACTATTAATCAAATAAGAACATTATTATCACTAAATACTGCCATCAATGTAAATTTTTGAAAGGAAAAAAAGAAATCTTATGGTTTGAGTCAGTCTGTAAGCTTAATTCATCTACTCAATAAAGCAAATCAGCAGAGGAGGTGAGCAGCCCCTAGAGCCCAGGAGGAGGCATCTGGGCCACAGTATCACCCCCCCACCCACACAGTGCAGGGGAGGTGAGCCACTCCCAGCACCCAGGAGGAGCCTTCCAGGCCACAGTACTACCCGCCCCCCCCAGTGCAGAAGAGCTGAGCCATGTGGGTGTGAGCAGCATGCCCCCCGCCCCCATTGAAATGAGAAGACACTTAAACAAGTCTCAAAATCAGACTTCCAGATCACGTAAAGCAACCCCCAAAGGGAAATGAGATGGAACACTTTGATACTCAATCACCTGGACTCCCTGAACTGGCAACAAAAGAGGATCTGGAAAAAATGAAACCAGAAATAATTTCTCAGATAACAGCAGAGATGCTGCCCATATGAAAGACATGATTAATAAATCAAGAGTGGACAAAGTTAAAAAAAAAACAGGAGATGAGGAAAATGATGGAATCCCAACATAGGAAACAAATGGAATCCATAAAACAGATACAAACAGATTTCCCGGAGGTTAAAAACTCCACTGAGCCGGGGATTTAGCTCAGTGGTTTCGTCGCCTGCTACACAAGCACAAGGACCTGAGTTCAATCCCCAGTACCAAAACAAACAAACAAACAAAAAAAACTCCATTGAAAGCTTATGCAGCAGAATGAGCCAATGTGAGGACAGAATTTCACATATAGATGATAAGACTGCAGTTAGTGACCAGGAAAAGAAAAATTGCTTTAAAATTGTAAGGGACCATGAGAAATCAATCCAGCAGCTCCTAGACTATGCAAAGTATAACATAAGACTGATTGGAATCAATGCTTCCCAAGCAGGGGAAAAGAACTTGACCTACAGATAAAGTGAGACATATAGGACTCCAACTAACCTTGATCAAAAAAATCTACACATAGGCATATAATTGTTAAGATTCCAGAAACCCAACAGAAGAACAAAGTTCTACAAGCAGTTAGAGAAAAGAAACAAATCACATACAAAGGAAAGCCCATCAGAATCACAGCAGACTTCTCAATGCAAACCCTCAAGACAAGAAGAGCTTGGAGTAATGTATTTCAAGCCCTAAAGAACAGCCTCCAACCCAGATTGATGTACCCTGCAAAACTATCTTTCAAAATTGATGGAGAAATAAGATACTTTCATGACAAAGAGCACCTTAGAAACTTCATGAATACCAAACCAGCACTACAAAAATTTTAGACAATACTCTAGGAAAAGACAATGAGGATCACAGCCCCAGGAAGCCCAGCAGAATGAATCTACCAGGCATGACAAGAAATTAAATGCAAAGGGAGACAATCCAACAAAAAAGAAAATGTCATGACAATGATAAGTCAATATGTATCATTATAATCATCAATGTTAATGGTCTCAATTCAATAGTAAAAAGAAATAGACTGAGAGAATGTGTCAAGAAGCAAGATCCAACAATATGCTGCATACAAGAAACACACTTGATTCAAAAAGAAACTCATAGACTGAAAGTTAAAGAGTGGAAAACAATACTCCATGTGACAGGAACACTCAAAAAAGCAGGAGTAGCTATCGTCTTTGCAGATCAAGTGGATTTCAAAGCAAAATCTGAAACACTTCTGGTCCCAAGAATTTCAGATAAGAGATAGGGAACTTGTATGTACAATTCTATTTTGAACATGTCTTTTCGTTTCTCTTAAGTAAAAACTGAAAAACAGAACTGTTGGTTCTTAACAGTAATACAAGAAATTTTTATATTGTTTTCCAAAATGGTTTTATCATTTTACATTTGCAGTAGCAGTATTAGAAAGTTCTAACTGGTTCACACCTAAGCAGAAATTTGTTCTTTTAAAACTTTCAACTTCATCTCCTTAATGAGTGTATAATATGATCTTGTTATTTTACTGATTAGTATTTTTCAGATTTTAGTATTGCATGCCTTGTGCTGTACTGGCTATTTATCATCTTCTTGTGTCTACTTTTTAATTGGGTTGTCTGTTAATGAGCTCTAAGTATTCTTTATATATTCTGGTCATAGGTTATATGTATTGTAAATATGGTCTGTTTAAGGACTACTTTTCATTTTCTTAATGATGTCATTTAAAGTTCTGAATTTTGATGGAATCTAATTTATCAATTTTTTTTCTTTTATACATCATATTTTTTGTATCCTAGGAAATTCTTGCCTACCTTAAATTCATGAACATTTTCCAGTATAATTTCTTCTTAAAGTTTTATAGTTTCAGTCTTTCATATTAAGGTTCATAGGTCCTTTGAACTTATATCTATGTGTGGAAATAAAGGGTTGAGGTTAATTTTTTACATACGGATAACAGGTGTTCTAGTACCTTTTGCTGAAAACACTATCTTTTCCTCTGCTCTTGAGTTGAGTTTATGTTCTATAAAATGTTAATGTTAAATAATCTTTCAAAACTCAGTAGACAATATATATGTGGTTCTATTTCTAGATTCTCTGTTTTATTCCATTGATCTATATGTCTTTCCTTATGTCAACACTGCCTTGATTACTGTAGCTTTAGACGAAGTCTTAAAATTAGATAATAAATGTTGTTCAACAGTTTTTTTCTTTTTATTTTCTTTTTACTTTTCTAGGTCCTTTGTACTCCCACATAACTTTTAAATTTCAACATCCCATTCTTCATTTATAGCAAGTATACATAGACCTGAAGGGGCTCCTAGAAATTTATTTGTATTTTCTCTGTAGGTGATCATCTCATCCGCATACAAAGGTTTTATTTCTACCTTTCCAATCTTATGCTAATTATGTCTTTTTATTGCCAGACTATTTTGGTTTGGGCCTATGTTTCAAAGTTTAATGGACAGATGAAGAGTAGGCATATCTGCCCTGTTCTCCACCTTAGGGAGAAAGTATTATATCTTTTCCATTCATATAAGGCATTTTTGCTGCAAGTATGGAGTACATGGCTTATCCGTTGAGGAGGTTCTGTTCTACTTCTAGTCTCCTGATAGCTTTTACCATGAAGAGCTGTAGAATTTAGTCCAATACTTTTTCTGCAACTACTGACAGGATCATATGGCTTTTTCCTTTCCTCTGTTAAAATGATGACTTATGGAGGAGGATCTTCCAATGCTGAACCAACACTGCCATCCTTGTAGTAAAACCACTTTCTACATACTGCCAGATCTGACTTCTATTTGTTTTGTTAAACAAATTTTTATTTATGTTGATACTTTCTTTTCTATTATCTTTATCCAGTTTTAGTATTAGCACAATATTGATTTCCTAAAATGAGGGGAGAAGTGTTCCATCTTTTATATGCTTTAAATATTTGATATAATCCATCAGTTAAAATGTATATTAGTCTGTTGTTGTCATATAGGTAGGTTTTAAGCTAGAAATATACTTTCTTAATAGGTGCTATTCAAATTTTATATTTCCTCCAGAGTTAGTTTCATTAATTTGTCTTCCAAGGTCCTTCTTACAAGTTGTCAAATTTATTTCAAAGAAGATTTTTGTAATATGCTTTCTATATCCTTTTAAATTCTGCAAAATCTGGGGTAATGTCCTCTAAAGTTTGATATTGTAATTTAAACAATGTATAATTGATATTGTGTAATAGGAAGAAAAGGTCTAAAGGAGTAGGGGAAGTGGTAGGTGTATGGGAAAGGAAAGAAGGGAAAACAAAATATATGAGAAAGGGAAAAAAATGGAAAGAAAGTCTTTGCAAATAGGGAAGAGTGGAGGTGATGAAGGGAGGGCACAGGAAGCTGAAAAAATAAGAACCATGATACATCATGTAAAGGTACAAGATTCCAATGATGAATGTAATTGTATTTTATACCTAAAAAGTACCAATAAACTTAATGGGGGAAGAAAAGTAAATCACTCATCACAGCAAAAAATCAAATAAACACCAAATTTTCTTCCAAATAGTGTCATAACCTCCAAAAGGGAAGCAGAATAGACCAAGTGAAAGTGGGCAGGTGTGCTGATGAAAGTTCAGTACATACAGATGGTCTAAACATTTTGAATGGTTACCACTTAGAGTGGTAGGAATTTTAAAACTTTCACTGTGATGAGATATCTAATATATACAAGTAAATATAGATATGATTGTATCTAGTACAAAGACTAAAATGAATATCCAGATGTCTGCTACCTAGTTAACAGGGTAGAGTGGCATTATATGGTTACTCATGTGCCCTCTACTGGGTCCACCCTTCTCATTTCTTACCAGGTGTTCCAGATTTCTGAAAATTTTTCTTATTAGTTCTTTCATTGTTATAATTTGCTACAATTGTATAGATCCTTAACAATCTAGTTTTTATTTACATTCATGTTATTTTGGTTTTATATATATATGGAACTATAGTTACATATTCCTTTATCTGCTTTTCTTATTCATTATTCTATTTTTAAACATTCATTTATAGTGAGTTTTATAACCACAAAAGCTTTGTTATTTTTGCTGTATGTGCCTCCTTTTCTAAAATATGTTCATGTATGGATCTCATTTAAGTATTTAATTATTTTATTCATTGAAATTTAGATAGATATATATTTCTCCTTAAAATAATGATGCCATGAACATGTGCATAGTTTATTCTGCAGGATTTACCATATAGTGTAAACTAGATTTAAAAAAATACATGCAGCCTGAAATTTACTGCAATTTAATTCTAAATTTTCTAATTGGTTAGGACAATTTATATTTTTATTGCTGTATGCGAGAAATCCATATTCTCCCACAATATTTGGGAATGTCAAACATTTTTATGATTAGTTATGAGTTCAAACACTTTCCTTCTTTTTTTAATTTTCTTTTTTAAAAAACTTTTTGTTTATGAAATATTTGTATTTCTGTTTATTTTCTGGAAGGCATTAGTGTTGTTATTATTGAATCAAAATGTGTAACTTCTTTTTGTTTTCACATGTCACAGACATCCATTCTTCAGTTTACAACTTGTCTTTGTACTCTATTCCTGGTTTCTTTTAGTAAAGAAATATTTTCTGGGGTTTTTTAATGGATTTGAGATTATTTTAAACCAAGTTTAAGTCATTCTTTTTATGTTTCTATAAACATTCTCCTAAAATTTTTAAAGATTTTCTTTTCACACTTAAACCTTTAAGAGCATACATAGTTTGAGATTCAGATTCATTTTTGTTTCCTAAATGGAAAAACATCTTAATAGCATTTATTATCTATTATTTCTCCTGCAATCTGTCATAAATAAAGTTTCATACTTATTGGTCTGTTTCTGAGTTCTCTGTTCTCTTCTCAGCTCCAGTTGTTCAGCTCTACATAAATAAGACCCGTGTTCATTATTATAGTTATATAATATCTGTTTTAACTGGCTCCTTCATAATGCTTCTCCTCTTTAAACAGCTTTGCTTAAAGTTTGGGCCTTTGATGTTTGATAGAATATTTAGGAATAGTTTGCCAAATTCTACAAAAACTCCTACTGGAATTTTGATTGGAATTGTAATCAATCAATAAATACATCTGCAGAAATAGTACCTGCGAGTTTTTCTATGTAGTAACAAATATATTTCTTAATTTACTTATATTTACTTATATTTCCTGTAGCTAAGACACAATATCCAACAACCACAACTTAAATGAGGAAAGATTTTATTTAGCTCATGGTTTGGAGAAAATCAGTCCATAGACAGCTAGTGCCAAGGCAGGAACATTGTGGTAGAAGGACATGATAGAACAGCACTGCTTAGTTCATGGCCTCAAGGAACAGTGCCAGAGAGGACCAGGTGAAGGACAGACCATATTCGGTAGAGCACTCAAGGCCAAGCCTCCGTGACCCACTCAGACATGTGCGGGACCATGGTTTACTAATCAGTGAAGTGTCTCAATTTCATGAAGTTGACATATCAGGATTAATAGTTGGTCATACCTCTTAATATTTCTAATTTATATAAATGAAGATCTTTCAAATTACTTGTAGATATATTTTTAGGTACAACTTTTCGCCATACTAACTAGGACTTCTACTTCAATATTGAATAGAAGCAGGGATGGTGATAACATTGTTGGATATAATCTCATGTTGAGCTGCTACACAGAGAAAGATTTGCAGAGAAATAGAAATAGTTATCTCAAAAATTTAACCTAAAACAAAAGCACTCCTAGCAAA
Organism: Heterocephalus glaber; assembly: GCF_000247695.1. Next base: position 5,159,805 of record NW_004624765.1, on the reverse strand, counting down.
AGATTTTCACTAGCTTTTCCCTCTATCTAAAACTTCAGCATATAGAGATTGGAGAAGGACTTGTGATTAAATTGTACTAGTGAGTATGGACAGAGTAGCTGTTTAAGCATCTTATTAATGATTTTAGACCATAGCAAAGATTAGATAATATCAAACATTAGAAGGTTGATGATTAATTTTGATTGAGGAGGAAAATGAGCAAAAATATGTATCCTTAGGGCAAAACACCCAGGTATAAATCAGTTTCCTTCATCTTACCCCAAGGAAAACACTGAGAAGAGTTTTTGTTGTTCCTCAGATTTGGCATATGTAACTAATAGGTATTTGCAAAAACTCCATTTTCCAAGCTGCTGAGCCAAGCAAATAATATAATCTGTCTTTCAAGGGGACTTTCTTTGAGTAATGGAAATAGATGTCCGTGTGAACTTTGTTTTGAAGAATATGTCAATAAAATCTCTGGAATTACCAGGGAAAAGTACAAGATGAAGTTATATGCAGATCTGAATACATGAGTGATGGAAGCCTGGTGAGAGATAGATAGATAGATAGATGGATTTGTGGTTATACTATCTATGCCGGTCTTTCTCCATCTGTTAGCATACTGTGCTATAATGCATAATAATGACTTTTGTTTGTAATTTATTGATTGGATAAAATTTAAATATTTTTAATAACTAAACACATTTAAATTGTGTTTTGCAGGGCCAGGGATTTAACTCAGTCATGCCGCTGCCTGCCTCGCAAGCGCAAAGTACAGAGTTCGATCCCCGGTACCAAAAAAAAATATTGTGTTTTGCATATATGTTTTATATTTGTGTTTTATATTAGTATGAGATCTATTTACAACAATGAGACTATGCTATCATTGTACATTTCCAGGGATGGGATCTTGTTAATGGATTCCTTTATCATGTGAAATATATGAATAAATATAAAGAAGTAAATGAACTGAGGTTCATGCGAGGGAATATTATGGCATCTGAATCTCTCATATTTCAGTCACATATTAGGAGTTATTGATGATGAAATTGAGAGTCAAGTTTGCAAATTATTTTTTTATAATATCTGACCAAACTCTACCTAATAGGGCAAAAGATTCCCTTAATGAGAAAAATAACTGCCTAGAAAATGCTGAGTAGAAGTAACAGAAGCTGGTTCACTAAAAGGTAATGATTATTTCACCTTGGTTGTTCCATCCTGAAAAGGGCCTGGTCTTACAGTGTGATGAGTCCAAACAAAGTCTCTAAAATATCTTCCAGAACAATAGAACCCAGAGGAGTTCATAGAGCTCATTATCCCCTAGGGCATATTTGTAAATATGAGAATATTCTTCAACCTTCCAGCCAGATCATCACAAAACAGAGTGAGAAAGAAAGCCAAGCTACCTCAGAAATCAACTACAGTACAAGTTGACAGAAATTTATAGCTTCTCTCTGTCCTAGTCACTTTTGGAGATGAGAAAAGGAGAGAGAAAGTAAAAGAGCAAATTATTTTCTAGTACTTAATATTTTTTTGCAATAGAGATAATAAATAGCATTGCAGAGCTTTTCACATATGTTTCAGGAACAGTTCTGCCACAGAACAACTATGTGTTATGAATAGATTATTTCACGATGCATTTGTTCTTATCATGGGTTATGTTAATAGGCCAAGGGTCTCTGTGAATCTCTGGTGCATAAAATATCATAGAAAAAGCACATCACTAGGGCTGACTGGAGAATATAATCAAAGAGCTAGGGTCCTCAATTTTACACTGTCTATTTTGTAACCCTTCTGGTTCCATTCAACAATTTAGAATATTATACTAAATGATGAATAAAAATTAACTGATTTTATTGGAGCAGTTTGCTGTGCCAGACATGTGCAAATATTGTATATAATTTGACCCTCTGAAGCATCCCTTATAGTCATATTATTTGACTTATTTATCAGGCAAAAAGTTGAGGTCTCCTCACATGATTATGTGGTACCATGGTGTGCAGTGGAACTCAGATAAAAACCTGAAGGTTGGATTGCTATATGAATATTTTTTCCATTGGGGATTATTTCATTGACTATACATTTAAATTTTAGATCAAAGGTAGAGAACATCTGTTTTTATTCATAAATTAGGAGTTATTGATAATGAAATTGAGAAGTACATTTGCAAATTGTTTCTCTGTTAATTCCCAATTCATCCTCCAGAGGTAAAAGGGTGGTGGTTTAAATATATGACCAAGTACTGCATGCACAGCAACCATCCTTCTAATTGTAGCATTTCCTTTCCATATTTATTTAGGACACAAGCTGTTATAGTATTAAAAAATAGAATACGTTCCAGAGCATAAAGTATAGGGTTGTAAGTGAGGAATTCCATTTCTGTCTTCCTGACAGGATATTTGTTGAACTAGAAACACAGAATACATCTACACTGCTAGATTCTTTGAGAAAAGACGTGGGAAACTTTGTAATCAAGGATATTTTTCTGTTAGAGTCCCATATAGGCTGTTGATGAATGGATTTCCAATCACCCACATTGTTCCACTTGGGCACAAGTCCATGAGTCTAGAAAATTCTATAAAGTCAAGTTTTACTGTGTTACATTTAGCATCAAACATCCAGTGGCCTAGAAAGTGGTTAAGAGTGCAGACATCACAATATGACTGTTTCTAAACTTATGATTAGGATTCTCTAGTAATTCTTCAATAAAATATCCTATCCTCTGAATCTTTTTACTAGCCTTGACAAATACAATTCATACTAGAATTTGTGGTTCACATTTACCACTAGAAATTTTCATGAGGTTTATGGCATTTACTATGACTGTTAAGACCATAAGCCTATTAATAGTACTAAGAAAAATAAGTAGCTTTGTAGGACTAGCCTGACTTCCCTCCTTTCCCATTCCTTCTTCTCTTTTTCCGTCCCCTCCTCTCCTGTCCTCTCGTCTCTCCTTCCTTCCCTCCTTTTGTCCTTCCTTTCTGCCTTTCTACTACTCTTCCATCCTCCTCCCCTTCTTTCCTTCCAGTTTCTTTCCTTCCTCACTCCTTCCTTCTGTCCCTTTGTGCTCTCCTTCCCTCCCTATTTCTCTTCCTTTCTTCCCTTCCTACCTACATTTAAAAAATTACTTGCTGAGTGCCAACATGGTAACGATCGCTATTACAGACACTAAAGGTATAAATAGCATTGAAAGAAAGAGATAATCACTTTCAAATCACTTTCAGTTCTATGAGGCCAAAGAAGACACTAACAAAATAAATACATATCATGTTATGCGATAAGTACTAGAAAGACTAAAACAAGAGAAAACATAGTAAGTGCTAAAGAAGATGGATTTCTACATTCATGGGCAGGATATTCCTCCTGTTAAGGAAATATGTGAGCAGAGATCTGAATGAATTTTACAGGAGAAGCCATGAAGCTGTTTTGGAAATAAACACTTAAAGTTGAGGCAACAGCAGTGCAAATTGTGAATTTCCTTTATGTGAATTGCTTTATATGTGTTTTCAAAAGTGTGGTTAAGTAGAAGGTAAAATTTTAGGAAATAAAGTTAGAGAGGCAACTTAGGATCATGAAGGCTATCTTTGCAGGTTTCTCTAAGACAGGATGGGAGATAAAAAGAGGGGCTTATGAAACAATTTATTTAAAAGATAGGACTTTGCTCTGTGGAAAGGATGTATACAACCAAGGAACACATCAGAGCCACCAGGGTGATATTTTCCAGACATTGGGAAGTATTTCTGCACTGATCAGTGTAGAATGGTGCTCTGCTTCCAAGTTCCTGCCCCTACTTGAGAGAGAAACAAGTTTCAAAACACAAACTCCTTGATCTTTCTTTCTTGAACACATATTTTTAAAGTGCAAGGGTGGCAGAGATGGGATATGGACATCTGAGCATGTCTACAGCCAGTGCTCAGATTATCTCTTCCTGAGTTTTAGGGTGAACAGCTCACAGTCTCTGTATCCTGACTCCATTTTCCTTCCTCACAATTTTGTGCCCCAGCACAGTAGGTTAGGGGATGAGAGCACTGTGGCTGCAGGTGATTATGGGGCAAAGCTAGAATGATGTATGGAATCAATCAGATGTAAGTCCCGCAGAAGATGGGGAAACACACTCTGGGAACCTACGGGAACTTTTGGTGGCTATTCAATTAATTCATGAAATCTCTGCTAATTCTATAGAATCCCTCATTATTCAATTTAATGTCTCTGTGGGCTATCAAGATGATGACAAGGAAAGCCAAATTCACCCATGCTCAAGATATTGATTTTGAAAATAATTTATTTGCTGAATATAACCCAAGAAAAAACTTTAAAAATAGAGCTTTTTTTAAACTATAAATTACAGCATAATTTTAATTTCAAAATTGTTCTCAGATCAAGTGCCAGTTTGCAGACCTTTTTTGTGATGTTGGAATAAAAACTGTATTTTGAGAGCATCCTGTCTAATAATTTCTCTTTTCCTAAGACATTCAGGATTTTGTGATTTTTCTTGCTTTTTAGCATTCACAGTGAGGATCAAAGTGACCTAAATATATTCTATTATAAGGGAGCTATTTACCAGTAAGCATGAAATGTTTTGCCAATGATACACAATGACTTCACAGCTTAAGTACTTTGCTTATTGACTAATAGCTTTGACATTTATCTTGTTATGTTATTTTCAGATAGCAGAATGTATATTCACAGATAGTTGTTTCGATACCTAAGATAGTATTTTGAAACACTTACAGTCATTTCAGGTTGTTTTACATTAGAGAACTTTTTAGCATAAAGAATACATTTAAAAACTGTAGAGGAGAATCATACAGAGGGTTTATTAGCGGACTCTGAAGGTAAAATTGATTAGATAACATTAGTAAAATGTGAAAATTGTAACATTTTATTTCATTTAAAATATACATAAATCAGAAAATGGGGGTAGCTAAACTTCAAAGGAAGTTCATATTCAAATTGTAAAACCTATAATTTACTATACATTGTAGAAAAGATGTGTCAGGTAAGTTGTTTAAAAATGGGTTAGAATTGGTATTATTTTACACATTTTTGAGAGATTCAGAAAAACTTGTAAGCAAAATGGTATGTTATAAAAAGTGAAATATTATTATGAAATTAATAAGAGCCCTTTTCAACCTCCACAAGTCTAAATTAGTTGTCCCTTCTATACTCTCTCACAGCATTCAGAATTTAATATTTTTTAGCACTTATCCTATTATATTTTAGTTTCTTTTTATTTGTTCCTTTTGTGCACTCAGCTGTAAACCACTCAATGACAGAAACTATTTGGTTTATCCTTATATTTTAGCACTTATCACAATGTCTATTATATAAGCTGAATACCTACTGAAACGATTATTCTCTATGTGAAACTACAGTGTGGAGGAGTAAGAAGAATAATTGCACAAGAGAGGTCACACTTTGAAGTATAGGGTGCAGTCTTGGCCTACCTTTTGTTTCCCCTATGAATGAGACACCTTTCTATCTCTATTTTTCTCTGTAGAACCTTCAACTTTTAATTTTTCTTTCTCAGACCTTCCTAGCCATTGCAGTAGGGATGCCCAAGAGACCATACCTAACACTCTTGCAGTGTCTAGAAGGGACAGGTATGCATCTTCCCTAGGCTGACTACCGATCTATCGATATCAATGTTAGTGGATAAATTTTTTTTGTTCTTCAGGTGAACATGTCTGTAATGTATTTCCCATCATCCCTGGGAGAGTCCTATTGGGATGGTGCTGAGTTTCCCACAGTGGAGATCAATTAAAGAAGGTACCTTTCCATTGATTTTCTCCTGTTTTCTGTTTCCTTTTTTTCAGTCTTTACTCTTGTGACCAGGAATCATCCCACAGATAAATGGGTTTCATACATCTTGTTGCAGGTTCCTTTTCTCAAGAGGAGGTCTGCAGCTAAGACATCACCTAAATGAACTAGAGAAATTTACAAAAATCACTTTTGTCTGTTTACTGGTTATATAATGTTACAGATAGGAAAAATACACTCAACACCAATAAAATTTCACTTATCATTCACTTGGGTAGAGACAATATTCTATGCTTAGTATAGTTGGGTATCACAACAAAAGTC
>NW_004624765.1:5140413-5150772 GCF_000247695.1 Heterocephalus glaber | reverse complement strand
TTGTTGCCAGTTCAGAGTCCAGGTGGTTGAGTATCAGATTGTTCCATCTCATTTCCCTTTGGGGTTGCTGTAGGTGATCCAGAAGTCTGTTTTTGAGGCTTGTTTATGTGTCTTCTCATTTCCATGGTGAGGGGAGGGTGCTTCTGGCACCCATGTGGCTCACCTTCTCTGCCCTAGGAGCTTGGGATGGCAGCGGGGAGCTTCCTTCTGGGTGCTGAGACCAGCTGAGCTTCTCTGCCCTAGGAGCCTGAGATGGAGGCAGGGAGCTTCCTTCAGGGTGCTGCTCAAAAGTCTTCTCTTAATATTAATTTGGCACTTTTCTTTCACTTGCTGTATAACTACCCAGAGAAAACTTTTAAACTAAATATGGTAGGAGAAGAAAACAGAAGGGCACATTTTCTATATTCTTTTATTAAAGGTTGTAGACAGAAGTATAAATATAACAATACAGTACATAGTATATGACATGGGAGGGTTATCATACTTGTGCTGCTCTCCAAAGAGTTATACAATAAGCATAAAATAAGCTTATATTTAGCCCTTTTGATTTGCTTATATTTCATATTTTAGCCTTTATATTTACAGCAAACTCCATTATAATAAAGACCTATTTTCAGACTTTGGAAATATAATTATGGTATTTTCCTAAAATGAAATTATAATATTTATGTTATTTGACATTTGGGAGCAAGTTACGTAACATGGACATAAGCAAGTTTTGTAAAAACTCGTTAATAAAACTAGATCTAATTTCAGGTGATACTATTATATTAGGTCTCCATGCCTTACTCCCTGTGACCTTAGGCAAGTTACTCTGTGCTTTGAGGTTCTCACTTGTATGATGAGGACAAATAATAGTAGTATAACCAGATGGGACTATTGTAGAATTCAGTGAATTAATTCATACAAAAATTAAGATATTAATAGTGCTTGGGAAATAGTAGACACAAAATAAATTCTAGTAACATAGTTCAGAGAAATCACTGCAAAAACATGAATATGGACAACCTCTGTGACTGCTATTGTATGAACTATTCAGAAGTTCACTAGAAAACTTGCTCCAAAGTACGAACCAGGAAAATTTTTTAGACTGCCACTGTTAGCCCTCACTTTACCTGAAGATGTTTCAAGCTCAAATCTAGAAATCTGGATTGGCTGCCCTGTGGACTCAAGACTGAGTTTGTTCTAACCATTAATCTTTGTTGTTTTTTTCATGGAAATGGCGAGAAATTTCACTGGAAAAGCCTCTTCAATACCTGGTTGATCAGACCATAGAGAGGTTTAACTTTGGTGGACTCCCACCTACAACATCAACTTTTGAAGTACAGCTGACTACCAACAGTTAATTCATCTGGCCTACCTGTGAAAAACTGACATTGAGAGACTGAGACTATGTCAATGGTTCATAATACAATTTACAACCCACCATTATGGACTGTGAATCTTTTGGGGGATGTTGTAGGCAGAATGATGGGGTTTAGGACACTCCTCCCCAAAATATGCCACCTTGGTGCTTTGAGAAAAAAGCAGAAACAAAGCCCTCTCTGACTTTTTCCCCACCTTGTCCTCTGAAGGAGGCCATAAAATGATTCTATTGTCTTCCTCTAATTTGGATTATGAAACCATCATTCCACATAGTTCTTCCTATATGCAGAAGAAAAGAAAGTTACACAGGAACACAAAGGAATCATACCAAAAAAAAGCCTTGTTCAGTTGCCTTAAATTTATTACCCTTTTGTCTTCTAATGATGCTGAAAAACTGTCCATAAAAGACAGTATTTTCTGTTTCTTTGAATATTTATCTGTGAAGGTTCCTATGTCATGTACAATTTAAACAAAGGCATATGTTTTCATTTACTCTTAATCTGTCTTTCCTAAGACCTCAGCCATGAGCCAACTGATGGGAGAAGAAAGATATCACTCTTCTTATTCATAATATTTTATTTTCACATTTTAACAAAAATTAAAATCTAACTAAATAGAGAGATTGACAAGTAATTTATGATCATCTGTATAACAAAATATCACATGGCCATGGCTAATGTATTTATGAAGAATTTATAATGGGATGCCCTATGACAATCACATGCAATTATTTGTCTTCTTTTTATAAGAAGCAGAAATAACAAACTGTGGGTTTTTCTTGTTAGGCAGTGAGTTGTTTCTTTAACTTTTAAAATAGAGACAGAATTCATAGTGGAGAAGGAGAATTTGCAACAGCTGCCTTATGCTCTACTGTATAGAAATCTTTCTTGCTTACTGTCATTTTTTTTGCTTAAATTCTTTTATTGGTACATTTTAGGTATACAATACATTGACATTTATCATTGGGTGCTTGTTCCTGTACATGATGTATCTTGGTTCTTATTTTTTCCCCATTCCCTGTGCTCCCTTCCCTATTTACAAAGATTTTGTTTCCATTTTTTCCTTTTCTCATGATTTTTCCTTTCCCTTCTTTCCTTTCCCCATCCCCTCCCACTTCCCCTCCCCATTTGGACCTTTTCTTCCTATTTCAAATTGTCAGTTATTCATTTTAATAATTTTAATCCTTATTTACACTTCCAGTTTCTCACATTAGAGAAACTATTTGGTATTTAAACTTGTGTGTCCTTTTTATTTCACCTAAGAGTATGGCCTCAATGTGCATCCATTTAGCTATAAATGTCTCTAGTTTCTAATTCTTTATGGCTGAGTAGTACTCCATTTTATTAAAAAAACCACATCTTCTGGAAACTGGATAAAGAAGATTTTTTTTAACTCTCTTTTTTTTAAACAGCTAAGTTGAGTTAAACTGGTTCCATTGTATTTCAATAACTTGAAAGAAAAAATGGTGGATGTTAAGAGATCCACAGATACACAATTTCTTCAATAGCAAAAGTAATAAAGATTGGCCATGGGCCTACTTGTCATTGAAGGGGCTTGTTTTAAGACTGAGGATAAATTCTCATAGTTCTAGCATTTGGGATAACCAAGGATTTTCATTTCTGGCAGACTATTACATATGTAATGAAGAGACTCAGAGTATCTCATGCATCAATGGACTGTCTCTGTCTCTTGGTCTTCTGCAGTTCCCCTTTCAGTGATCTTTAAAATGTGAAGAAAAATTAAACCAAGATCTGTCCTCTGAATGGGAGTAATAGGTAAATCAGGCACTACTCAAAATGTTAACATTAATAAAATTACTGTGTGGAAAATATTAGATACACAACTCTATAGTGATTATATCTCCACTGTATAACATGTTGGTGTGTTTTTAGAAAAAGAAAATAGCAACTACTAAGATGTTAGCAGTGTTTTTTCTGTGATATTGAGGTTATTTCTTTTCTTTCTCATTGTGTATTCCTAAATGAACGTGTGCTATTTTTATTACTTTTACATTTTCAGTCATTTAAGTAGTTATAATTGGCATATAAAAGTTTTATATATTTGTGGTGAACAACATGATGTTTTGATCTATGCATACATTGTGGAAGGGCTAAATCAAACTCTTCTACACATGCCTTCCTTCATATGCTTACCTTTTTTGTAGTGAGAACACTTAAAATGTACTCCATATTATTCTTATTTCCAGCCACCAGGAGTGCAATAGGTCTCTTGAACACAGTCCTCTTGTGTAACTGAAATGTACCTCTTTTTTATTGTAAAAAATGAGCAACAGAGGCACTGATAATACTGATATCTTGGAGTCATTTGCTGTAAAACATAATGGGCAGAGAATAATGCATTCTGACATATAGGAAGAAGAAAAAAACCAATAAATATCAGATATTTGAAAAATCATTTTAAGAAGGATTAGGCCGCTTATTAGAAGCAGTCAAAGACATAAGCAAGCGGTGGATAAAATGTCTTAATTTTATGTTTTCTAGATGAATATCTTGGCATTCTATCTTGTCCCCATTGTTACAGCAGAAGCCCAACTGCTATCATCAGCAAACTCTTTCCATTCTCTTTCTTTTCCTTCACATAATATACATTAAGAAGGACTTGATGAGGAGGAGAAAGATAAGAAATCATACTTTCTTATTTTGCCTCCAACAGAAGTCATATTCTTGTTTTATTTTGGAATTAGCTTTATAATTCCTAATTTTATTCTAAGTCAAAATACATTCACTGGTAGAAAATAAAAATGAAAGAAAAATTTCCCTTATTTTCATTATGCAGGGATGATCATTTTTAATGTTTAGAGATGTGTCTGATGGAGTGATGAAGACATGAATCAAAGTTAAAATAAAATTAAGTTTAACCCTTGATAGTGTGAGTAGCTGTTTAACAATTTTGGGAATTGCTTTTGAGAAAGCTCAGTGGGTACTAGCACAAAACTCTCTACATGTATGGAAAAGCAGGGTTCTTCTTGTTAAATCTAGAACTCTCAGGAGCCACCAGAAGGTTGATTGATGGAGCTGTGGCCCTCATCTAGGGCTATTTCAGAGATCATATTTCTGGACAAAAATAATGGAAATATTTTAGTAGTTTGGATAAACTGTCTTCTAGGAAAGATGGGACAATTTACAGTTACATTAGGTGAGAATTTATTTCCTGGCTTTTTAACTAATTCTACATATTCTGATTTCATTCTTTCTGTCTTTAATTTTCTGGTAGTTAGCAGTGGTATTTCCCTATTTTAATTAACTTTTTTTGTTATCACTGAAGGTAAGCCGTGTATTATTGATGCTTTTGCCCTCTTATGAATTGTCTTTTAATTCCCTTTACACAAGATTTCTACTTTAGTATCCATTTATTTCTTATAAATTTTAAAATAAAAGCACAATTTAGAATATTTATGCAACAAACTTGCAATTCTTTTAGGGTTTTAGTTTAAATTTTCTTTATATTTTACATATTATACATATTATAATGCTTTGAGAGTCATGGTCAAAACTTAAATGACCAGCATTACAAATCTTTTTCTTTATTGTTTCTAATTTTGATCTCTTCTTTAAGAGACTCTATTACATCAAATATGATGTGTATATTAATTAATTTCCTCTAATACTTTAATTTATTTTTACAAATTTATTTAAAATTTTCATTCACCTAAAATTTAGTTGGAATTAATTTGCAAGGTGGGATCTGCTTGCTCTTTGGTGTTAATGGATTGTTTAGGCTTATTTACTTTTCATTCTCAAAGCAAAGAATCTCTCAGTATCAACCTGATGCCTATGTGAGATAGTATGTTTTTACTTATCAGACTTTTATTCTTTAAATTTCATATTTTTAATGGAATAAATGTAGAAGAATATTGTACTTGTGTATGAACTATTGGGAATTTTTATGGTTGAGATCCAAAACGGTTCCCAAAGCCTCATGTGTTTGGAAGGTGACTGGATTATGGGGTTGATGGATAATCTGTGACCAATTTTAGCTGCGCTGGGAGTCCTGTATCCCAGGAAATCCCTCTGTCTCAGCACAAAGAGATGCTTAGCAGCCCTACTTGAGGTCACATTTCTCTTAAGACCACACCATTTTTCTTCCTGCTCCCTTTAAAGACAAAAATCATGACATTTTTGACATTCACTCACTCCAGTCTCTAACTTTCATCCTAAATACTCTACTGGAAAAGCTTTTATCAAAGTCATCAATGACATCTATCACACTAAACACAGTGGTCAATTTTCAGTCATCTTATCCAATCTGTCAGTAACATTTGATGTAGTTTAATCACTTTTCCTTTTGGAACACTTTCTTAACTTGGCTTTCAGACAACTGATTTCTTGTGGTCTTATGTTTATTTCTTCTTATTTTTCTTTTATGTTTCTCTGTTTTTCAGACTTCTAAAATTATGAGTCCAAGATTCAGTTCTGAAGGACCTTCATTTTTTTCATGATCCATGATAAAATTAGCATGTACATTTGAGGGAAATAATAAGATACAGATGAGGTCACAGGGGACATTGGGTTTTGGTGAACTAAGATAAGTTTTTAACTTATTCAGTGTGATTGTCACAATTGGGATCAAGTCAACCATGTTTCTACTTTTCCTATCTCTCTCATTTGCTCTCCTTTTCTTTTATTGTATGATCTCATTTTACCTCGTATATATGCTTATTTCTCTGTATATTTTTGTTCTTGGTTTTGACTTTCAGTTATTAATTTAAGGTGTAGGCTGTACATACTTAACTTATCAAAGTCTCTCCCTTCAAATAACATTACACAATGCCACAGATAGCATAAAAACTTCCCTCTTCAAGCCTTTCTCCTATAATTGTCATATATTTCACTTCTAACTATTGTGTGTACATTATCACTTTTGAATGAGCTGCAAATGATCATTTAAGGACATTTTACAAATAATAAAACTATCTTATGTACTTATCCACAAATGTGTATTGGTCAGAAACATAATTACCACTGAATAACTGTGTGCTTTGGTTATTTCTGCCTTTTTAATGTAAATTATGAAATTTTTGAGCTCAAAGTACATCAGTCTCCTTCCTTTGCCAAATGGGAAAAAGTATAGTGTTAGGATCACTATATGCACCTAATAAATGTTAGTGGAATTATTTTTAGAGAAATGAATAAACACACGCACACACACACACATTCTCTTTCTTTTTTAAAATTGAAGTCCTCCAGAAAGCAGAATAGGTGTTCAGTTTGCCCTAAATAAATATATCACAATTATAAATAATACAATAATTGTTTTAAAAATAATTGAAGTGAAAATCATATATGAGAAGGTATTTTTAAATAATAGATATGAAAGTAACTGTTCCATATTATGTATGCAGTGTATGTCAGTTTCCCTGTGAGTACTGTGTTTGTGTGAGTGTGTGTGTGTGTGTGTGTGTGTGTGTGTGTGTTGGCAGGAGAAAGGGACAAGCTATGATTAGCAGAAGTAGGAGAGAGCAGAAGTCAGGAAAATGGACTGTATAGAAAGCAATTTTCTTTTGTGAAGAATCTAAGAAAATACACTTGAAATCTTTTTATATTTATAAATTGTATAGGAACCAAAATGGTTATTATTTCGCCTACAGTTACACACATTTTAAAAATAATTGAAATTATAGTCCAGTTACTAGTGAATCCTGATTGAATGATTTCTAGGAAACTGGAAGATGGTCCTTGGAGGCTTTTATTACTTCATTGATTTCAAACTTGATACTTTTGATTATAATGCATTTATGCACCCACTCTAACAGTTTTGATTTTAATCCTAAATGGCTCAGTCCCATGACAAAGATTTCTAACTTTTCATTACAAAGATTATTTTGATATTCTTGCTATCTTTTATAACATTGTTGCCTCTGTTTCCCATATCTTCTTGATCTTTGAACTAGAGTTTATCCTTCTTTAATGGAAAAAAACCATCTAGAAAGTGCAGTGACCTTAATGTTTATTCTATTGTTAAGAAACATTTCACAACAGTGAAAAACAATGCTAATCTAGGATTTAAGCTTTGGCTTGATTAATTTTTCTTTGATTCACACATTAAAACAGTATAGGGAAGGAAATTGGTGGTGGTGGGAGGAGTAGAAAATAAAGAGTTAGTTATTTGGAATGAATGTCTAAAAATTGTTTGTATTTTATAGTTCTATAGCATTTATTTGTCTTATATTGCCTTTATAACAATCACTGGATGACTTACAAAAAGATATATACATATCTTAAAATTATTTTTTAGCACAGACATTGTCATAGAAGTTTTCAAATGTTTCTACCTAAAGCCATATTATAAGTTCTTCTAGGAGAAAATATGTAGTGTGTATTGTACCTCCTCTAAAGGTAGCTTAATATTTCATTTAGAACAGTGTTTTCTATATGGATATAGATATTCAAAGTTCTATTTTTTTTTTGTACCGGGGATGGAACTCAGGACCTTGCACTTGGGAGGAAAATGCTATCTTTTGACATTTTTTTATGTGCCAAACCTTACTCTACTTGTTTTCACATAAATACATTGCTATACTTTGAATATGCCTTCCAAAACTTATGATGAAATTTAATTGCTATTATAACCTTATTCAGAAATGAGACTTTAAGGAGGCAGTTGGGTAATGGGTCACTGCTGTTATGAATAACTTAATGCCAGGGCATTAGCACTGAGTTCCTGATGAAAAGCACAAGCTTGGCTCCCATTTCCTTTCTCTGGCTTATATATACTGGCTTCAATTCTGCCAAGTGTGGTTCAGCATGAAGGCCCTTGCCAGATACTCATACTGTTCCTTAGCTGCTTGGCCTCTAGAACTGTGAGTTAAATAAATTTCTAGTGTTTATAAACTATCCAGTCTGTGGTATTTGTTACAGCAGCAAAAAGTGGCCTAAGACACACTGTATCCCTTGTTCCATTCATTCAATTATTCACTTTCTTCCACTCATATTTTTCTAATGTCCTGCCTCTTTCTTTTTCCATTTCTTCTTCTTTTTATTAGTGTTTTGGATATTTAGAGCAATTTTATATTCATAGCAAACTTAAGCAGAAAATAGAATCCTCATATGTCCCACCCTGTGCCATATCCTCTATTCCTAGCAACATCACTCATCAGAGCGGTATATTTGTTGCAGTCAATAAACCTACACTGATCTAGCATCACTCACAATCCATCACTTGCATTATAATTTGCTTCTGCTATACATTCAATACTGTTTTAAAAACATATAATGCTATGTATCAACCATTACAGAAGGCTGTAGAATAGTTTAAAGATTCTCTCATCTATTCCTCCCTCCAACCCTGACAACCACTGACCTTTTTAATAACTCCACAGTTCTGTCTTTCCCATGTGTCATATAAATGGAATTATTACAATATGTTGCTTATTCAGATTGGCTTAAGATGGTAATATCTCTTTAAGTTTTTTTATGTCTTTTTATTTCTTAATACCTCATTTCTTATTATTGAAGAATAATGTTCCATTATTTGGATGTACCTCTGTTACTTCCAAGTTCTGATAATTACCACTACAGTTGCTATAATCCTCCTCCTCCTGGTTTGTGGGGGGATTTGTTTTTAACTCACTGGTATACTAAGGTGTGTGTTTGGGGATTTTATGGTAATTATGTGTTACATTTTGGAGGAAATTCCTACAAGGTCCTCCAAAGTAGCCCTTTTGCATGCCCACCAGCAATGACTATGTTTCCTGCTGCTCCACATCCTTGCCAGCATCTGGTGTTTACAGTGCATTGGATTTTGGCCATTCTAATAGATATGTAATAGAATTGCATTGTTCTTGTTATTTGCAATTCTCCAGTGGTGTGTGATGCTGACGGTATTTTCATATATTTATTTGCCATCTGGATATCATGTTTGGTGAGATACCTATTCAGGCCTTTATTTTTGAATTGTTTTCTTATTGTTGAATTTTGAGAGTTCTTTATATATTTGAGATGAATCCTTTATCAAATGTGTCTATTGAAAATATTTTCTCCCAACTGTGGCTTATCTTCTCATTCTTTAAACAGTGTCTTGTAGAGCAGTTTCAGTGTTAATGAAGACCAACTTATCAAGCATTTCTTTCAAGGATTATGCGTTTGATGTTTTATATTAGAATTCAACACCTAATTCAGAGTCATTTAGGTTTTTTCCTCTGCTATTTTATATGAATTTTACAGTTTTTAATTTAATTTTTAGGTCTTCAAGTTTTATATTAAAATATTTTAAAGAACATATTTGTTAAGCTTCTGAATTTTTGAGAACATACAGGTCAGTGATCCTGTACATGAATCTCTCAAGCAATTGGCCTTAAAAGTGTTGCTATTGTGATAATTTCTTCTTTTATCACATTGCATTCTTTTAAGCAGAATATTTATGCGCATTCTAGATCTGGATATGAGAAAGAGTGTCTGACTGATTAATCATCATTAAATCAAATACATGGCTTGCAAGAGATTCAACTGAATCATAAAGACACAGAGTGGCTTAAATGAGAAGGTTGGGGTGATTTATGCCTTGTGAAAACTACCCTAAAGGAAGGTGATTTTCTATATTATTACAATGCCACACAAAATAGATACTAATACAAGAAACATTATTTGTAACATTAGAATGCTTCATAATGATGAAAATGTTAATTCACCTGGGAGACAAAAACATTTCTGTATGTGTATGCGTTCAATAATATTGTCTCAAAGGAATAAAGAAAAACTTAACAAAATTGAAAGGAAATATACACAATAATAAATGTGTTGAAAAAAGTTGTCTTTGTCACTAGTCAATGTAGAAGTAGAACAAGCAGAAAATAAAGTCAGTAAAGATATAGAAAATTTCATTTACAATTTGGCTTAATTGGCATAAATAGAATGATATCCTCATTTACTGCAGAATATATATTCTTTTCAAATACTGAACACATTAAAAATAAGTATAGGTTAAGACATAAAGATAAAATGAAATTATTTTCAAAAGATTTATACCACAGACAAT
>NW_004624765.1:5128673-5140088 GCF_000247695.1 Heterocephalus glaber | reverse complement strand
CGGTGATCTATATAGTCATATTAAGAAGTGAGAAAAAGTACAACAAATAATTCCTTACAAATGTATAAGCAAATAAAAAAGTAAAAGACAAAGAATATTTGAAATTTGCTAAGACTATATCTTAAATATTCTTATTATGAAAATGACAGGAATATCAGGTGATGAATGTTAATTAACTTGCTTTGACACTTGTGGAATGTGTACATATATGAAAATATGATACTGTACATGTATCAAAATCTTATTTATAATTTTTATTTATTTAAAAAAGAAGAAAGAACAATGAAATTAAAAAGTCTATGGAACCAGAGATCTTGCAAAGTACTAGTAAAAGTATCAATTCTATAGCAAGGCTAAAGTCTCTGATGCTGTTCATGCATCACTCAGAGCCCCACATGTGGGTGTTTGCACCTATTCCTAAGACTGAATGTTGGTCACTAATGGCTCATAACTGCACTCTTAGATGAAGAACTGTCCTTAGATGTGCCAGAGGTCTGATGAATTTGAAACTGTGACCTTATCAGTTACAATAGCCTGTGAACAATGATGGATTATCACCATGAGTCAAGGTAGAATTCACACTATGGACCAAATTGTGTTTCCAAATTTCCCCTAATAAGAGGCTTGCTATGCCTCCTTGTGTCTAGATATCCCCTCAAATATAGGCATAGGTGGGACATTTTTAGGGATGGCTGGATTTAGAGTTTATGATGCTGGATTGATCCATGGTACAATGTTAGGATCAAGGGCAATAGGATTAAGGGTGTGAGTGCTACTCACCCTAAGTATTTTGGATAAGACATAAGGAATAGAAAGAGTTGTGGTTGTTCCTTGCTGTCTTTGCTGTGTTCCACCACCATGAACTGTTGTCCCTTTGCCATGTACCACCCTGCCTTATTTTTGTTTGTTTGTTTTTCCACCCTGCCTTGTAACCAGACAATTATGGACTGAAGCTTCTACAAACTGTGAGCTAAATAAACTTTTTCTCCTTTAACTTTGGGTGTCAGATATATTTTCCTAGCAAGAGAAAACTAAGACAAGGCTGAAATGAGTTTCTCTGGTTTCTAGTTAAAGCTAAATCCTTGCTTAGCTTTTGTTTCTGCCCATTCTTGTCCTAATCACTCCCTTTTTCGCTCAGTAAATAAATTAATTTTTAAGAACCTACTCATAGGAAATTGGATATAAGACAATTATTGCTAAAGGCTTAGGAATCTTACACTAATGATGGGGTTCTAGAAGTGAATTGGGGGCCATCTGGATGACAGAGAAGGCCCTATCACTATTGTTAGATGAAGTATTAATTTTCTATGGTTGCTCTATGTTATGGCTTAGATCTAGGATCAAAAGTCTCATGTTTTCAGAGGTGGGGCCTTTGGAAGGTAATTGGATCATGAGATGCTATATTTCATTAATGAGTTCATAACTAAACATGCTGTTAAAGGTGTGGCCTGGTTGGAATAGGTGTGTCACTCTAGGCATGCATTTGGAGGTTATATCTTCATCCCTGGTTCCTCCTTTTTTTCTCTGTTTCCTGACAGTCTAAAGTGAGCAGCTTTTCTCTGTCATGCCTTTTCATCATGGCATTTCTGCCATGGACCAGCTAACCATGGACTGAATCCCCCTGCAACCATAAGCCAAAATAAATCTCTCTTTCTTTAAGTTGTAATTATAAGATACTGTGTCTCAGCTATGGGAAAGCTGACTAATGCTTAGTAACAGTGCAATTTAGAAGCTTGATTTTTATGATGAGATAGTTTAGTCTGGGCAAGAAGCAGAGGCACAAGCTAGTGTAATGTCTTTGGCATTTCATATGGGAAATATGTTTATTAGGGGAACTTATGGGAAAATATTTATTATAGGATTGCAGAATTAAGTAATTGTTGCTAAGCATTGTTAAACAAAAGGAAAATAATAGACCCAGGCTTATTAATGAGCATTTTAGAGTCAAATGCCTTGTCAATTTAAGACACATTTACCTCTTGCAACCAGAAGGCAGATAGAATTGAAGATCAGACAGGGATATTTATCATAAAAGTGGCAGAGAATCACAGAAGATTGATTTATCAGCGTAAACAAACAACCAAGAATTTTTATTAGTTCATGTTAACTATGCAGACTAATAGGCTTCATTGCAACATTTCCATACATGCATAGAACTTACTTTGATCATATCCTCATCCATTACACTTCTCTACTTGCCCCTTCTTCTGGTCTGTTCCCTTGCTTTTCTGCTACAGTGTCTTTTCTACTTTCATGTCAACTTTTTTTCCCCTAGGGGAATCAAATTTTTAATCTGATTCTACATTAGAATGTAACTGATATAAAAGAAACTATCAATATTTAATGTATATACTTAGATAAATTTGAATACACATATACATCATTTACATCAGTAAAACCATTACTATAGTCAAATAGTGAACATATCTCACACTTCCAAATTATTCTTGTGTCCATTGGTAATCTCTATCTATCTCCTGTCCTTCCAGGATTAAAGTACTCTCTTTGAATATAAAATTATTATTATATTACAAGTTTTTACTTATTAATAGGGTAAATTAATCATTAAACATTAAGAGTAGACATAATCTTCATAATCTTTCTGTGTTTCAAGCAGAAATGTGATGCCAATACTAGGCAAGAAAAAGAATGGCAAGAAACAAATAGGAAGAATACCTGTTGGACTGTGTAATACCGATAGCCATGAATTATTAGGGGATATCATAGGAGACTGACTTAGAATGACTCCTGTAAAATAAATATTGTGAAACTCCAGGAGGCCATTGGCTAATACTGGGTACCCAGGACAAATTGTTCTCTTCCCAAGACTATCTTTAACTTTAGTACTGTATCCATTGTTGTGATCATAATTAGATGTGTTTCTTTAGCACATTATAACTAATAGTTATTACCATTGAGAAATAATCTGTTATTATTTCTTTTCCATGTAACTCATTTGCTGTGTTTTAGGGCTACTAATCAGGGTGAAAACAATCAACTTTTGGACAAGTTCTTCTGCTCTCTTAAGTTTTTGTGCTCTTCTTGAATCAGCCACAACGTAGTTAATTCCTATTAGCTATTCCTTTTCAACAATGCAAGATTTCATGGACACATGCCAGAAGAAACTTCAAGAGTTGTTGATAGTGAATAGCCATTTCATATTTACATGGAATAGACACTGAACCAGGAATGAAAGAGAGTTCCATTTAACTTTTAATTATCTCATGGAAAAGATAACTAAAACATCCCTTTTATCCTGGCTGTAAAATCCTTTTGAGTGCCTTGAAGCAGTAGCAGCTTTTTTTTTTTTTTAACAAAAAAGTTATTTTCAAGAGTGGCGTATCTCAGTGTGAATAGGTGGCATGGGGTTTATCATTTTCAGTGTCTTCCAGCAATCACACTGTTAGACCTTAATCATTGTATTTACCATGCCTTGTCATAGTATTATGATATTTATCCATCTGTGCCCCTGGATGTGTAATTAAAATTGTTATTGCAAAACAAGAAAGAAAACAGAAGTCATAAAAGTCCCACACATTTTATTTTAACTTCAATTTAGGACATAAATTTTCATGTATTGATTGTTATTAAATTTTAATCCTTGATCTTTCTTCTATATTATTAGAAGAAAAGACAAGGCAAATATGTGGTAGATACTAATGACCTTGATTCTTTTAATAACAATGATTTTATATCTCCATAAAATAGACGCTTTATTTAAAAATATCTGAAATGGCTTGAGTGGTATTACCCAAAAGGCAAGTTCTTCCAAGAACTTGAGAATGTGACCTCATTTTGGAATAAAGCCTTTGTAGATACAAGGTAAGGATTTGTCAGACCTATGAAACTAACAGAGGTTTTGATATTGGGAAGTAGTGAGCTACTGTAAGAAATATCTAAGCATGTGGAAATGACTTGGAATTGGGTAACAGTACATGCTAGAGGGATTTTGAGGCATATAATAGGAAAAGTATAGATTGCCTTGAAGTAAGTTTTGGTAGAAACATGGAAATTAAAGGCTACTCTGATATAGGCTCAGAAGAGCACAGCCAAGCAAAATTCCCTCATCTTAGAAAATATGTATATTGTCATGAAGGTAATGATGGTAGAAATATGAACTTTAAAGGTTCATATTCATCTCTTGTGAACTCTAAGAAGGAAACAATGAGCACATTACAAGAAACCAGAGAAAAGACAATCTTTGCTGTCTACTGGCAGAAAACATGGCTAATTCATATTCTAAAGTTCTGTGGAAGGTAAAATGGGCAGGTGATAATAGTGGAAATTTAGCTGAGAATCTTTCCAAGAAAATTGTTCATGGCACCACTAGTTTTCTTCTTGTTGCTTATAGTAAAATGGGAAGACACACACACACACACACACACACACACACAACTCTGAGGAGATAACTATTATAAGCAGAAAAAGAACGATACTTCATGGTTTGGGAGCTCCTTGGCTTTGACAGATTTCCAAGGATGATCAAATTAGGAAATTCACTATAGAAAAGTATGTCCTAGAAAGAGAGCCAAGGTCATTGCTGGACAACTTTTTGTTAAAGAGAGGAGATATGGGACTCATAAATGCAGTTAGTCATCTCAGCTGAATCCAGGAATAGAGAGAGGGTATCCAAGAAAGACTCATGAAGGATACTTTCTAATCATATGGCTACTCATGACATACTTGGAGATCCACAAGGTTTTGGTAACGTTATAGTAGCAGAAATACTTCCAGCTTAGACTGAAAAGGATAGAGATGGAAGAAATGAAAGAGGATTACCAGAGTTCCAAAACTCTATAGACAGAACATAGGCTGGTAGAAGTTTGAGATAGTAAACGTGGGTCACCCTCCAAGAAAAAAAGTGAAATTACTCTGAGGGCAGAAATGTGGTTTAAGAGGCCACAGCCTCTTGAGTTAGAGATGTGAGGTGTAGGCACAGAGACAGGCACAAGTATCTCTGTAAACCAGAGGGTAAAGTGGGTGCAGCTTCTACAGGCCCAGTGGACTGCAATGGAGACAGAGGCCCGGAGTGCACTACGGAAGGCCACTGAGGACATAGTGGGCAATATATATATATTTCAGGAAATATGTGAATACAATATGCAGGGAAACTATTTCCAGGTTAGAGCAACTAAAAATTATTGGTAAATTAATTGTTTTAAAATTGCTTTGGTAAGCCAGGATATATCCCAAATAGTAAGCAAGCTGTGAAGCTGCTACTCACTTGGGGTGTCTGCCAGTTCATACAGCCAGTATTTGAGTGAATGTATGGGTACAGAAGAGAAACCTAGGGGCACTGGAAAGCTGAAATATGAACGGCCTTCACATGAAAGGTAATAGTTTGTTGAAATGAGGAGAAAAAAGCTCTATCCTACTGTGAAAGGTGAGAAGACACTTCTTTTATTACAGAAGTAAAATAGAATTTAAAAAGGGTACAGGAGGAAATAGAAATAGATGTAAAACAAAACACATAGAGATTTTAAAACAAAACAGAATTCCTAGAAATTAAAAAATATAAGAATTTACATTAAATGAGAATGTTGAACATAACTGAATTAAGCAGTTAGTTTTAATGAACTTGATAAAAGATCTGAGGAAGTTGCACAGATACACAAGAAAGAAAGTATATATTAAAGATGAATAAAGAAAGTTAGAAGATTGAATGAAAACTTGCAATTAACTACCATCTAGAAAGCGAGAATACAGAAAAGGAGGGGCAATATTTAAAGAGATAATGACTTAAACTTTTTAAAAAACAGATGAAAGACATGAATTTTCACTCAGTACAATGAAAGTCTGGGATAAAAAAATTAATCAGAAACTTATACTTCTCTAGATCAAGGAAAAATTTCATTCACAAAATAATTGAGAGGTTTTCTGAAAAAGTTGGAGAGAGAAGAAAGTGAATTCCTTAAAATTAATAAGAATACAGATGTATAGAGGGCCGAGGATTTACCTCAGTGGTTTCGCCTCCTGCTGCGCAAGCTCAAGGACCCGAGTTCGATCCCCGGTACCAAAAAAAAAAAATACAAATATATAAATAAATAATGACTATAAATCAGTAGAATTGCTTCTAATTTAAGAGTTAAATGTATGGAAGTATGATCTCAGTCTAACCTGCAGTTATATTAGGAGATGGTAATTAAAGTTCAAATTGTTCATGATTCTTTTTGTTTGTTTGTTTGGTACCGGGGATCGAACTCGGGTTCTTCCGCTTGTGAGGCAGAGGGCAGAACCACTGAGCTAAATCCCCAGCCCTCTTCACAATTCTTTGACATTAATTATCTTTAGACTTTGTGTAGTTAAGTTAGAGAGTTAATTTTTTTTTTTAGTTCTTTTATTGGTATATTTTAGGTATACAATTCGTTTACATTTATCATTGGGTGTTTGTACCTATACATGATATATCTTGGTTCTTATTTCTTTCCCCATTACCTGTGTGCCCTTCACCCCCTCCGCCCTTCCCCATTTACATAGATTTCATTTCCTTTTTTTTTTTTTCTCATAGATTTTCCTTTCCCTCTTTTCCTTTCCCCTTCCCCTTCCCACAGTTAAACATTTTTTAAATGTAGAAAGTATAACTTCTAATTTAATGAGGGAAACAGATAATAGTTTTTGGCACTTAGTTATGTACAAAACACTGTTCTAAATGCTTTACACATTTTAAATTATTTAATCATCACAGCAGCTTTTGCATTACACTAACCCCCTTTATCAAGTAAAGTAACTGAATTACAGAAAGACTAGATAAGTTCCTGAAAATCATAGGACTGGTAAATGCCAGAGCTGGGATTTGTACTCATACGGTCTGACACCAGAATGCATGGTGCTAACCACCAAACACCATTACATCTTTATAACAAAGAGAAAGGGTAGAAATAAATCCAAATGAACCATTATCATTCATTGTTCACTGAGTCATTCAACAAATTATGTATTGAAGGCTTAAGATACTATTCTGGGTGCTAAGGAGATTCCAACAAACAGCCACAGCAACAGATGAAAACTGTGATTCCCGGGGATTTATGTTCAAATGGAATAATATAAGTAAAATGAGCATGCAACTTAAAAGATAAAACTAAGGGAAAATGATAGAATTTTAATAAGCTGTATACTCCCAAAAGAGGCAAAGCATTGTAAATAATCAGAAAGTTTGAAAGAAATCAAATGGGCAAAAATCCACACAAGGTAAACAAGAACTAAAATACAATGCTTCTGTGTTATTATCAGATCAAACAGCACAATGACATTAATAGAGATAAAGAGGTCTGTTCTATTTTGATAAAGATTCAATTTCTCAGGATGATATCCTAACCCTAGTGTTCTATATATCTCATAATTTAGCTTTAAAGTATATCAAGTAAAATTGAAGAAAATAAAAGGAGAAGCTGAAAAAAATTGATTTTAGCACACCTGTCTCACTTATTGATGGATCAAACATACAAAAAAATCAATAAGAATATAAAAGATTTGAACAAGGCAATTAACAAGCTTAGTCAAATAGGACATCTAAAGAACATTACAACTCAACAGCTGTCCAAGCATTTATGGAACATAAAACTGGTAAGTTATATGTAATTGGTGTCCTGAGTTGGATAGAAACTACATACTAGACTTGGTTTTATGGGGGCTCTAAAGTTAGCACGTAGAGTAAAAATTATCATTGTTGCAAGCATCCTTAAAAATCCATTTTTAAAGATGCCATGTTGGAGACCAACATTTCACACAAGTGTTCAGCATCTTTCTCAGAAAATGTCTTCCATCCCTACCCCAGCCCAATGTTTGGCCAGCTTGATATTTTTTCACATGAGAATTAGACAATATTAGTTTGCAATTAAGAGTCATTCCATGTGAAAAATATGTATTTTAATATATTAGAACCACACATAATGTAGTAAAATACACTATGAGAACCACCTTGGTTTCAAAAAAGCTTGTGGAAATAGCAGAATCATGATCCACAGCTCACACTCACTTAGAATCATATTTCCATGAGGGAAATAGTTGGAAATAAGTGTTCATTCTCTTACTTCCACTTCTGTCTCTCATTCTCAGCAACTGTGTATTCTTTTCTGTTGAATGCACAAGATATATATATATATATATATGAATAACCTCAGACTCATTTATCTCCAATGGAAAAAGTTAAATTCAGCTGCTTCTTCAGAGATCATCCCAAACTTCCATCATTACAATTGAACCCATGCCTCTGGATCTGAGGGGACTTTGCTGAGTGATGCTTATCCTTCATTCTAAATTTGGACATGTAGCTCCAAAACGCTAGTCTTTCCCAGTGGAAAAGCTTTGACCAATTTCTTAGCCATTCCCCCTTTTCCTTATTTGTGGAGGATATGACATAAACTTAATCCAGGCGCAAAGCTTACACTGTAGTACACGGTTACCTATCCTCCTCTTAGGGCTGAAGAGCTTGTCATAGATTCAAACGCCGCAGGCCAAATCTTTCAGAAGACAATTGTCTCCTCTCACCCACATTCCACGTCTGGGTCCCACATACTTCACTGAACATAAAAGCTAGTGTTACCTTGATTTGCAAAATTTCAAGATCAGTTTTCATTGTGATTAGATTATTCTTCCAGCAGCTAGACTTTCTCTTTCAGCTTCTTAGGAATATTCATCAAAATTTCATTGATACCGGACAGGTAAGATATTTTTGTTCAAGGGGCTCAGAGTGTTGACAGATGTATCTAATAGTGTACCAGCTCTTAGAAAACTAAAGTATTAGATGTTTCTGATTGTCATTTGAGAAACTTCTTCCCTCCAATATAAGAGAAACAGTACCTTGAGTAACTGATTCTTCTCAAGATTGCATTGTAGAAAGAGAGATACAGATCACCCTTGAAGATAACCCACAGTTTAAAGAGTACTGCCTGAGATAACCTGTAGACCTGTGATACAGAAATACATGCTTATTGTTGTGAGACATTGAGATTTTTGGGTTGTTTCTTAAGTAACATTTTTGAAATAGCTATCCAGCTAAAGCAGTGTTGTTTCCACTTTGTAAGTGTAAAAAGTCAGACTTAGAAAATAAGTCACATGGATAAGGTGGATCCAGAGATATAGAGTTTGATCTTTCTGATTCAAAACTCTGTGGTCTTTTTACCTTCCAACTCAGCCTCTCGAATATTTAGTCTTAGATTATCTATTGCCTGAAAACATGACTACTTTCTTACCCACTGAAATTTCAAGAAAATATCTGTGGGTTTATATACCTTTGCTCACATTAATTCTTTGAACATCTATGTTCTATGTACAATAATGGAGTTTCTTGTCTAGAATTTAGGGAGATTTGAATTTTTATGGTGGTCACCTTGGGGAAGACTTTCTGTTGAGGTTCTAATTCCTTTCCTTTGTCCCATCTTCCTTATGTTGCTACAAAAGGACTATGCTGCCTGAGGTCTGAATCTTAAATTATGCCAGAGATAAATTTGGCACTGTCGGAGGACATAAGATAACTTGAATTTTGGGTGAGAATAAAGACTGAATTGGGTATTAATTTACAGGAAGAGCTTCATGAGCAGGTGATTGCTATGATCAAAAACACTAAAGTTGAAGGTACAGAAAATTACTTCTATAAAAGTCTGCTGATATAATTAATAAAGGATATACAAACAAACCATATATAAACATTAAGAAAAGGGTTATTTTCTCTGTCTTGACACTCTTAAAATGAACTACATCATTATTAATTTATATCTTCCTTTACACATTCTCAAAGGAGTCCTGCTCCCAGGCATTTTGTAGTAAAGAATGCAAAGAACTGGCAGAGAGAAACAGAACAAGAGAGACAAAAAGAAAAAAAAAACCTCTCTTTGCTGGCTCAGTTCTCCCTTGTAAGGTGTTTTTGGGTAACAAGATGTGGGAGGCAGAGTTTTGGTCACCAAGAACTTTGACATCTGTGACATTTGCATATTTATATAAGGTTACATGCAAATGGAACTTTGCAGATATAACTAATCAGATCATTTTACTAAAGGGAGATTATCCCAGATTGCCAAGTGGGCCTAATGTAATTACACGGGTCCTTAAAAGCTGAAGAAATCACATGGATGAGTTATAAGGAAGAGTAACATGGGAAGGATTCTCTGTGCTCAGATTTTCTTTCCTTTATCCAAAGCAGAAAGTTTGTATTTGCAGATTTTGAAGATAGAGGAGCTATAAGCCAAGGAATGTTAGAGGCTCCTAGAGCAAAAACAACCTTTGGCTGATAGCAAGCAAAAAATAGAATGCTGACCTTTCACAGCAAGAAACTGGGTTTTGTCAATCACCCAAATAAGTTTGGAAGCGAATTCTTTTCCCAAAGCTTAGTGAGAAGAGACCATTTGGCTGACAGCTTGGTTTTTGCATAATCAAAAGACCTATCTGAGTTCAGCCTGGACATCTGATTTACAGAATTATGAAATAAAGGAGGAAGGTATTATTTTGAGTAATTTGTTAAGGTAGCAAGAGAAAACTCATAAAAGAAAAGGAACTTACTTAGGTGTTGGAGATGTGACATAATACAAATTTGGTAGAGCTAGGACACAGAGGAGAAAGTTATATTAATGGATGCTGAAATGAAATTGGAAGAGGAGTTGTGGTGTGCAGGTGGACTGGAGAAGAGAGAAAAGAATGGTGTTTGGTAACCTTAAGTGATTGCACAATGCTTCTTCAGGTGTGAATGACCCTAATCAGGGAAACTGTGTAGGAGCCTAGTATCTATTTAATTTATATTGGATGAACTGGAGTTGGTGAAAGAATAAGAACAAAAATAATCAAAGATAAATGAAAGACAGTTTGGTGATCTAAGAATAAATAAACTTGACCTGACATGTTTCAGAGAGGCAATGAGGAAATTAGGCCCTGTAGGAGTGAACAAAATATTGAGCCTGAAAAATTGCCAACCACAGGAAATTTTAGGTTAAACTGTTATTACAGAACCCAAATGAAAAGTGTTAATAAACAACAGGTCTTTCAAAAACAGAATTGTTTGGGGAAGCACCATTGGGTTTAACAAGGCATGATTATTAGTCATTGTCGATCTTCGCCAAGAATGTTTTTATCTATTTTTGCAAGCTTTGTGCAGTTTTAGAAGACAGAAAATGGCTTTATTGCATAATGAAGAAACAATCTTGCAAGTTCAAAGGTGAACTCATTGATTTTTATATTTCTTTCTGAAATAAAGTGTATAGCCTGTGAGCTTTGCTTTGCTCTTAGAAGTACCTACCTATCTTCAATAGGTCTGTTATCCAAGAAGCAACTAAAATCTCAGGTAATATAGTAAAATATCAATTAAATAGGCTGCTTGTGGGGACAGATGCTCTTTTTTTTGTATTAAATTCTTTTATTGGTACAGTGTAGGTATACAACACAATTACATTTCTCATTGGGAATTGTACCTTTATATAATGCATCTTG
>NW_004624765.1:5088393-5107929 GCF_000247695.1 Heterocephalus glaber | reverse complement strand
ATACCTCAAAGAACTAGGACTGGAAGTCCCATTTGACTCAGCTATTCCTCTGCTGGGGATCTTCCCCAATGAATTAAAAGAATAATACCACAGTGATATATGTGTACCCATGTTCATAGCAGCACAATTTGTAATAGCTAAAACTTGGAAGCAGATCAATGGCCCATCAACTGGAGACTGGATAAAGAAAATGTGTTTTTTTTTTAAATGGAGTACTACTCAGCCATAAAAATGAGAAATTAGAGACATTTATTGCCAAAAGGATGCACATTGAGGTGATACTCTTAAGTGAAATAAATAGATCACATATATGTAAAGTACAAAATAGTTTCTCTAGTGTGAGAAACTGAAAGTGTAAATAAGGACTAAAAGTTATAATAGATAATGTGAAATAGGAAGAAAAGGGGCAAAGGGGCAAAGAGGAAGGGGAAGTGGAAGGGGAAAGGAAAAAAGTGAATGGAATTAATATGAGAAAACTAAAATTATAAACAAAGTCTTTGTAAATAGGGAGGGATGGAGGCGTTGAAGGGAGGGCAGCAGAACGGGGAAAAAATAAGAACCAAGAGAGATTATGTAAAGTTGCAAATATCCAATGATGAATGTAACTGTATTATATACCTAAAATGTACCAATAAAATTATTAAAAAAATAAAATAAAATACATAGTTCCATTTTAAAATCCGATTTCCTTTGTTCACTGATACCTATGAATTGCCTCCAATGATTCCTTTTCCTCTTTCTATGGCCAAATTGTAGATACTCAAATTAAGAGCTCGTGATCCTTCTCTCTTTTCTTAATAGTCTCTTCCTTAAGACTTCTTCTTCCCCTATTTTGCTTTTCTCATTTTTCTGTATTTTTAGCTTCTTTTGAGAAAAATTAAGATTTTCATTTTCTAAATATCATTTAAAATCTCAAAGTGCGTACTTCAAAGAAAATACACTGTCTAAACTGTTGTTCATTTAGACCTAGGTTCAATCCCTTATATTTCTATTAAAATAATTATTATTCAGGTGTCTTATGTTCAGCATTGCTATATCTCTACTCCCAAAGACAGCTCACATCTGCTGTATTGGATTAGGCTCCTGAGAAGGGATGGATGCTTTGATTTGATGCTGTGATTTATTGAGAGATAGCTTTTTCTAAAATACCTGTAAAGAAGTAAGAGAAGTAAATAAAGAATAGAAAAATGTATAGAAAGAATGTGGTCTTAGGTAAATAGGAGGGAGGCATAGTTCTGGAGCATAACCAAACTGCTTGACCCTCTGTATCTCTGTATTAGCCCATAACTCAGGATGGGCTTCTCCTAAGATGGGTGGGTCACTTCCCATGGAGGCTTGCAAGTCTGTCTAATTTAGCAGAAATCAACCCTGCTGAAATAGGAGACAGCTTTGAGTCTTAAGAGATGAGTCACAGAAGCTTGACATACTGGCCAGGTAGATGGGATGTGGGTGAGCATCGTGTCCACCACATTCACATACACTCCTTCTTCCTCAGTTGTCTAGCTCCATTATGGATATAAAATCTATTTTCACTGCCACTATCACAGTAATGGTCTTCATCATGTGTTGCCTGGGCTTGTGTCAAACCCCACTAATTGATCTTTCTATAGCCTGAATCTTTTACACCCATTCCTATTTCTTGTGGGGTTTTTTATTAACTAAGTTTTTTGGTACATTTTAGGTACAAAATGCCAATGATGAATGTGATCATAATGTGTACCTATTTCTAAACACAACACTTGTCAGAACAGCTCTCTTCTGTTCAAAAGCTTTCAATGATTCTTCACTACCATTTGAAAAACCATAGCTTTCTATTTTTGTTATCCAAGCTTCTCTTCCTATGTCTACACAATTTTGGACAATACCATACTTTTCTCAAACTTATTACCTTGCTCTTAAATATTTCCAGGATTTTTCAACATGCTCATCTACCCATCTGACATCTACACAATTATTAATTTATTTTTCTTGTTTTTGTGTTTTATTTCATTGGAAATACTTCTATCCTAAACTTCATATTTTTAAAACTTTTTCCCCTTTCAGTTGTTATTCTCATGTAATTTGTCACAGCAACAGAAAACTGACAGCATTAAAAGAATAAAATACTTAGGAATACATTTAACTATATAGGTATAAAATGTGTAAAATGAAAACTACAAAACATTGTTGAAAGAAATGAAAGAAGTCCTAAATAAATGGAAACATTCCACATATATGCACAAGAATACTTAATTCTTCATGTTTTTTGTGGGTTTTTTGTTTTTGTTTTGAGACATGGTCTCAATCTGTAGTGCAGGCAGGCTTTGATCTCACTATGTAGCCCAGGCTGGCCTCAAACTCATGGTGATCCTCCTGTCTCAGCCTCCCTAGTGCTGAAATTACAGGCATGTGCCACCTTGCCTGGCTTAATATTTTTTTCATTAAATTTATTGGTACATTTTAGGTATACAACACAGTTAGATTCATCACTGGCAATTTGTACCTTTACATGATGTATCTTGGTTCCTATTTTTTCCCCATTCCCTTGCCCTCCTTTCAACCCCTCCACCCCTCCCTCTTTACAGACTTTGTTTCCATTTTTTCCCTTTTCTCATATATTTTTCCTTTCCCTTCTTTCCTTTCCACTACCCATCCCACTTCCCCTACCCCTTTGGAACTTTTCTTAGTATTTCACATTACCAATTATACATTTTGATCCTTATTTACACTTTTATTTTCTCACACCAGAAAAACTATTCAGTATTTAGACATGTGTGTCTTATTTATTTCACTTAAGAGTATGGCCTCAATGTGCATCCATTTAGCTATAAATGTATCTAGTTTCTCTTTCTTTATGTCTGAGTAGTACTCCATTTTATAAAAAAAAAAACCAAAAATACCCCACATCTTCTTTATCCAGTCTCCAGTGGATGGGCACTTGGGCTGTTTCCAAGCTTTAGCTATTGCAAACTGTTCTGCTATAAACATGGGTGCACATGTATCGCTGTGGTATGATTCTTTTAATTCTTTTGGGGAGACACCCAGCAGAGAAATAGACTTCATATTTTAATGACTTGATTTGTTCTGATCTGATTAGATATATCTATTTTAGTATTTATGATGTTACCTTCTGCACCTCTGAGACACTTAGTACTCACATGAGGGGAAATAGCTGTTCATGAACCTTTTGCTGATTCCTAAATTACAATCTAGTGGAGGTGGCAGATCTAAACAGGTGTACTATCTCTCACAGAGCTGTACTATCTCTCACAGAGCCATAACAGATCTCATGGAGCAACACCCCATATGTATCTGTCTAAGTAGACCACAAGTGTTCCACTTTTTACTCTTTTGACTCACTGTTAGGACATGGCTTAGATAATAGATAAAATAGATAATAGATAATAGAGCATGCTTTACTGTGGAAGTTTTATTTTTTAATGCAATTTTAGAGTCACAGAAAATTAAGAGGAAGGTATGGAGTTATATTTGGCCATCCCCCTTACCTGCTTAGACTCCCTCATTATTAATGCCCCCAAACAGAGTGGTACATTGCCTATAACTGATGAACCTGCATTGTTACATCATAATTACTCAACAGCTTACATTAAAGTTGGTTCATGGTGTTGTAGATTGTATAGATTTCAATAAATTCATAGTGTCATTTGTCACCATATCAGTATCATACAGAGTATTTTCACTGCCTTAGTAAAAAAAAAAAAAGGAGTTTAGATGTTCTATATACATGTAACAATGCCTTATGAAGAATATAAACATTATGTGCTAAAAAATGTACAAAAAAGGAAGGAGATTAAGGGATAGATGGAGAGGGGAGGGAAGGAATGGAAAAGAGATAAAAAGAGATAAAAAGATGTTATATACATGTTTCAACTTCCCACAAGGAATGTAAACATTGTATACTACACTAATGTACTAATAAACTAAAAAAAAAAAAGCCACGGCTAAAGAAAGATCCTATGCCCCCCCAGAGTACTGAATAGGAAACAAACATGTGTCTAACAAAAAAAAAACAATACTCTCTGTGTTCTGCCTATTTCCCCATCTCCCAACCCCTAGCTCCAAAAACAACATGGATGCTATTACTAACTCCATAGTTTTACCTTTTGCATACAGTGATGTTGTTGGACTCATACAGTATATAAACTTTTCAGGTTGACTTTCTTCCACTTATCAATATACATTTATGGTTCCTCCATGTCTTTTCATGACTTGTTAACTCATTTCTTCTTCGCATTGAATAATCTTCCATTGCCTGAATGTTCCAGTCTACCTTTTCAGCTACTAGAGAACATTATGATTACTTTCATGATTTAACAATTATAAATAAAGTTTCTATAAGCATCTGTGTATAGACTGTTGTGTGAAAATAATTTTTAAAATTTCTCTTTAAATAATTGAAAACCAGAAATAATCTGCACATTATTGTTGAAAATTACCTTGGTAGGTATATAAGATAATTTATTAAAATATATTGATAATCTTGTAGAAACAACTTTAATTAAGTGATCATAATTTTCAATATTAAAAAAAATGATAAGTTTCCTCTGATATAATGAGCTGCAAAGGTCACAACATCGCTTCTATGACATGCTACCAACTACTAAAATACTGGATTCTTCACTGTACTTCAAAAATGTCAAAGACAAGAACACAAAAAAGACAACAAAAATGTCCCATATTAAAGCAAACTAAAGAAATAAGGCAAATAAAAGCAATTCATGAATTGAACTTTTGACATAAAAAATAAGACATATTTGAAATAATAAAAATAATAGTATGGACCATAGGTAGATAATAATAGTTTACCAATCCTAAATATTCTGACCTTGATCATTTTACTCCATTTAGGTAAGAGAATGTCTAATTTTGAGAAAATTATATTGAAGTACTTGGGAACCAAAAGGACAACATATCTAGCTTTTCTAAATGGATTAGAATGAAGAAATATATGTGACCATGTGTATCTCTATTTATCTAGACATAATACATATACATAACTCTTTGAACAGCCATATAGATCATAAATACATATAGATAAAAAGAGGAGGAGCCAGAAATAAATTTCTGTGTCTATGTGTGATTTGCGTATATTGGCAAGAGAACAGATGAGAGAGAGAGAGAGAGAGAGAGAGAGAGAGAGAGAGAGAGCACAAATGTAAAAGGAAAAGGTGGAAATTGGTTATGAAATCTCAGAAGCTCCTATAACTACAGATTTATGTTAATTTATGGAATTAATTAAGGGAAGAACAAAAATGTTTGAAACTGGAGGAGCCTGAAGATACTTGAATACTGTGACAATGAAAATAGACCTCTATCTTTAATGGTAGGAATTTAGATAGAAGGATTTTTCTTTGCTTTTTAAAAACTTATGCTTTTTACTTATCAATCACTCTTTTATATGTCAGCACTCAAAAATTTGATGATTTTATTCAATTTCCCAAATATTATTTCATTGAAAATATTCCCTTAAGTCTTACATGTAAACTGTATATTCTAAAATGAATCCAATGCAAATTAAATCTGCAATGATGATCTTCTCACTCTTACTAGTGGTGTGACCCTGGTTTGCATTCTGTCATGTATTACTAATAATGAAATTGTTTTATTGTTGAAATATTTAGTTACAGGACACAAAGAATAGAGAGCTGGCTGTGGGAGGACCAAGCTTACTGTGACTCCCAGGAGATAGTGGGGCTTGCAGCAAGCATGGTCTTCCTACTCTACAATGCACTCATCTCTAACAGTAAAATCTCTGCTTGTATTTTCCCGTTATATTCACACACGTTGTCCCACTGATCCCTACTTGCTGCTTATTGTACATTCATTCTTTATATATCTTGGATCTTTTTCCTTATTTCCTTCACTTCCTTTGCTTTTTTTTTTGTTGCTTTCTCATATCTCAAATAAATTATAACACCAGACCTAACATCAAGTCTCACTGAATCCATTCTCTACCACACTGTGGGAAACAGGTCTTTCTAAACTACAGTATGAACCTATTACTCAATTTTTAAACTACTTTAGCTAGTTCTACATCACTTTCAGAATGAAATTCACATGCCTGGATTTACTGGGCCTGAGATGTTTTGATATTGCTTTAAAATAGTCAACAACTATGTGTTCTCTTCTTGCCAACATTCCTCACCCCTCTCTCTGTCTCTCTCTTCGCTCCACCAACCTTCTTCATCACAATAGTATTGGTGGCGTCAATAACAATATTCTCTCTCCCTTGGCCAGCAGCAGGCACATGACCTAAGACAGACTCAATCAGACTCTTTCTTAGAATTTGAATTTCAGGTGGCTATGCTGGACTATAAGCATTTCTTTGTATTCATCTTGTCTCCTTGTGTCTGAACTTGCTTTTACTCTTAATAGGATAATCTCTTATCTCTACACTTCAACTATCTCCTTTTTGGATACTTCCTAAACTCCCTCACTCTGTGATAGAGATACTGCGCTTGTTCTGTCAATGCACTTACAGCTCTATATCATATCTCTAAATAAATACATGTCCATATCCTTCTCTAGAATATTAACTGTTTGAAATCAGGAAGTGATGGAAGTGTAAAACAAAGGTGTTGAAGAAAGACATGAACTCAGTGGCAATTAGAAAAAATTTTTAAAAAAGAACAAACTACTTGATGCAGAGAAAAATACTGTGGTAAAGAATGCTAGTAAACCATAGCTGCAATAAACCATAGCTATTATATTCCAGAACAGGCTGGTATTAGATTAATTAGATGTGGTAGTCATTAGTATTGCTTACCAAATATCTCTAGGTTGTCTCTTCACCAGGTGTGTAAAAAAGATCAAACCCTTTATGCACTTGGTGGTTTTGTTCAAGGAGTTGGGAACACAAATTGTTTAGGTTTCTTCTGGCCTGAACATTTCTTTGTTGGGAACGGAGCCTCCATTCTGGCACCACAGTGTTAGAGAAGGAGGGCTCCCCAACAGCCTGGATAACATATGTGCTACAGGAGAGAAAGAAATTGCTATTTTAGGACAGATTTTGGAATATTTTAGCGCAGCAGGGCCTAACCTGTTTTGGTTTTCTCTGATGAAAATCAGGTGAATATAAGCAACATGGAATGGCCAATGAAAGAGATAAAGAAGGAGAAATGATGTATATTTGTCATTTAGGTTAGCTAACTCCATCATTAGTACAAATTAGTAAATCTTATTATAATTATATCCCAGTATGTTGCAAGATTAGCTCTTCTTTGCCCTGTTAAGAATCTTTTTATCCCCTTGCAGCTAGAAAGGCCAAAGGTATCAATATTCACAGCCCTTAGCCTGTCCTGCCTATTATAAAGGAGTGATTTCAAGACTGATTGCATATACAAATATAATCATATGTTTTCTTAGGGGGAAAAAGCTAAAGGGCATGAGAGCTGTGGAGCAGAGGAGAACAAAGAAAATAAGAGAACCTATGTGTGAGCTCTCTCACATCTGTCTTAGCCACTCCCAGGAATAAAGCCACTAAAAATTTGAAGGAACATCAGAGAAATTAATAAATGGGGAATTTGGCATTTCTTTCAA
This sequence comes from Heterocephalus glaber, assembly GCF_000247695.1. The sequence continues at coordinate 5,100,390 of NW_004624765.1, read as the reverse complement.
CAAGCAACTAAGAAAGGTGCTTTATGACAGGAGCTTGTAAAATACAGTTCTTATCTCTCTCATAATCATATCACATAAACAGCTTTATAAAGCTTTAATAAGCAGTCTTCTTTTTACAAAAGGGTGGTAAAGTGCTATTAATGACATGTGTGGTATACAAAGAAATGCAGACATTCAATTAATGTTTGAATAAATACAACGTTTGAAAAGTAAATCAATACCTCAAAGCAGAATTGTCCAGCATTAAGTAGTCCAAAATACAACAGATAAATGTAGATAAATGCAGCAATTTTGCAATGCACCGATTTTCTCAAATTCTTTGTGTTTCTAAATAAGCACAACAAAGCCACCTGATTACAGTGAACAGATTATGAAAAAGTGGAAGACTGTTTCTGCATCTGGGGGCTGTAATTAGATCTCCTGGTTTATTTCCAATCAGGCACTTTTGTGTTAGTGGTTTGGATAACACAATTGCAAAATTAAAATAGTTATGTTTAAAGTTATATTAAAGTATCACTCAAAGAAAATGAAATATTATTTAATACTGATGCACACTCCTTTTAATAAACACCATGTTAGAAACATTATATATTACCAATATTGCTGTTGATTGATTCATAACCTTAACCTCATATTATTCCATGCTAGTCAGCTGGAAATACCCACCACAAGAGGGCAGGGAATGGATGCTGATGATTTAGTGTGTGTCTTGTGCAAGATAATCTTTTTCCAGTGATTCTCACCGTACACCTCAGAGTGATGTTATTGGAATGTTTCTCTTACTGCAAATATAACCCCCTAATCTCATTTGCTTCTAAAGTATTCATCTCTGTGGCCTAATCTTCCCCCTTTGTCTGTCCAAGGTGTATGTGTGTGCGTGTGTGTTTGTATGTGAAAGAGAGAGAGCGAGAGAGAGAGAGAGAGAGAGAGAGAGAGAGCTTTTCTGAGAATTAATGCCCTTGGTATTCCAGGAAATACAAGATACTAAGTCAAAATTGTAAACAAATGAAAATACTATTTATTGATTCTCTATGAAGGAAGAATAAAAAAGGAATTAAATGGGAATATTTCAGGTTTTCAACAAATTTATTGTTATAACTAATGGGTATTTCCCTTCAATTTGAGAGGAAACAAAGCTAACTGATCCAAAAGTAACCTTTCAATTAGACCTCAATCTACCCTAAGAACATGTTTAAAAGCATGAAATAAAATTTAACTTATCATATATAGATAGATATCTGTATCTCTATATATCTTTTTTGTTAGTTACATCTATCAAAAACTCTGAGAGTGACACTTCCCTTTAAAACTAGGAACAATGTATCCTAGTACCAAAATTTAAATTAGTTTCTCAACTATTTTTTTTACTGACTTATCTTCATATAGAATACTGGTGTAACTTGGATATTTCATAAATAGTGATTTACAGCTTTGTAAATGCTGGAACTTGAGAACATTTATCATAAGTTGGTCTTATTGTTCTCTGGACAATAATTGTTCTTGCCACACATGACCTTGGTTCAGAAGATAAATTCTATTACTGTATATAGAACCTGAGCAAGTCTTTGCTTTTACCTTTTTGCTCCAACCGGAGTAGATAATGCATATTCTGTGGGTGATGTTGAATGTCTGTGATGTCACTGTGTGAGCATTCTTCCAGATCTTAAAGCTAAAAATTATTTTTGAGCAGTATTTTGAGGGGTGCTCAATTAGATTTGGTCTCCTTTTCAACCTTATCCATATATTGGCACTTAATGAACCAATAAATGGTAGGTTGTGTTGTTAATCTGGCCTGGATATCCCCATCTGCACTCACATGCGCAATACGAGAAACAGTCCAATCTTTCTAGGCTGCTAATTTACAGGATCACTAGAAAGCTCATTCATCCTCTCTCCTCCCCTATAATGTCTATAAAGTCTGATTATATCTATTTATAAAACTATTGCAAATATTAAATTTTCTTTGATATTATGGATAGGCACAGAGAATTATTTATAGCTCTACTTAATCCTTTAATACAGTGCTTATATGAATTTTTCTAACAAACTTGGAAAATAATGATTATCCTTATAATTGATAAAATATTTAAAGATTTATTAAGTATTTACTATGTCCTGAAATTGTGATAAGCACTTTATATTATCCTTTATTATTTGCCCATGTTATTGATGATGAAATAGAGAATCAGAGAAATTTATTTCCCTTCTGCCAACAGTTTGTTTGCAAAAAGTGCTGATGCCAGTCTCATTTTGTTCAATAAAACAGATGTTATGGCCAAACCTGTTGTCACTAGAATAGGGAGTCACTCAGAAACTAGTTCTTCCTGGAGAACCAACAGATATTTTGATATAAAACCATCTATTGCATATGATAAATGCAATGATAACAGCAGAAGAAACGACTCTCTAAGAAATGAAAAAGACAGGTAAAGACAATGAAATGACAGTGTGGCTGTGCTTGGGGACAAATAAACAGATCAGCTTGACAGCAGCATAGACTTGTTGGTAAGGTAAGACTAGGAGATGTGGCTGAAAGGACATTTTCATTCATATGTTAAGAATTTCATACTCTGTCGTCTAGGCCAGTGATGAAGAACATTTTAAAGCTTTCAATGATACAAACAGACCCTGTGGTATGTGTGCCATAGGTTTTGCCACAACTGTTCTGGGCATTACGTGTGTGTGTGTGTGTGTGTGTGTGTGTGTGTAGGAGAGATAAAGGAATCAAGAATTTATATGAGATGTGTGCTCAAATTGTGAATGCTTAAATTAAAAAAAAATCATTACAGTAAAAGACACATTTCCATTAGTCCTCCTTGAAATACTCCCACTTATCTTGAACACATTTACCTCATCATTCTTGCCAGTTTTTAAAGCAGTTCTGGAAGTCCCCTTCAGTAAATATCTCAGGGAATCATGGAAATTTTTTTTAAAAGGCGCATTACAGAGGGTGTGTAATGCCCACATTTATTTTTTAGTATTTTTTTGATGAATTATTAATTTTAATTTTGTGGCTTTTATTATATTAATAATATGTATTTAACAAAAAATGAAATATCAATAAAATAAAAGTTTTTAATGTGCAATGAGTGTGCAGAATAAACATCAACATTTTCAACCTCAGCTCTTTACCTGCTTAAAAGATTTAAAAAATAACAGCAGAAATAAATTCCTATGTGAAGTACAATGCAAATACAAACAAATCTACCACAGAAATAATCTTTGCTTCAATTATCACACCTAAGGCCGTCTTCACACATGATAACACCGTATTCCATATACCAGTCTCTCTTACAATGACAGCACATGTGCTTAGTTTTCTTTTCCTGTTTGTTAGGCCATACTTGCCACTTTTCTTTTCTTACTCTTTTTTCAGGAGCTTCCTATTATGTTATGCAATGTATACTTAGCAGGAAAATGAAATATTAATAAAATAAAATATCAATATATACTAAGTGTTCAGAATAAACATTTCCTACATCAACTGTTTGCTTACTAAATCTAAAAAGTGCAAACAGAAATAAATTCCTCTGTGAACTACAATGAGAATACAAATAAAACTTTACCACAAAAATAATCTTTACTTTAATTATCACACCTAAGGCAGTTTTCACACATGAATTTCACACAGCATATTTTTTACACAAGTATCATTTGGACTGATAGGACATGTGTTTTGTTTTCCTGTCTTCTTTGGTAGGGCATACTTGACATCTTGCTGTCTTCCTGTTTTCTTCGGAGGTTCTTGCAATGTTTCACCTGTCTTTTCACCATTTCAGAGTTCTTTTGTGGAGTTCTTTGGGCAGATACATATTGTTCTTCCTCTGTTATAATTGAGCACTTATCAATTAGAATCCTGATCCTCTGAGAAAGTTTCTCCATGATATTTTTTATGTATTATTTTCTTTGTAAACTATGAAACTATTTATGCATGATATGTTCAGAATTCAGTAAAACACAACCATTGGCCAATGCTTTGTGTTTTGAGTGACATTCTAGTTGCTGCATAACTTGTCTACAACATTTACCGTACATTTCATTTTGTTATGGAATGTGACCATTTCTGCCTTCATCTGTGTTGAGGATTCACTATCAATCTTTTTGTTTGTTTGTTTGTTTGATTTTTTGAGATAGGGTCTCACTACCTATTCCAAGCTAGCCTTGAACACATGATGTAGCACCAACTGACCTTGAACTCACAGGATCCTACTGCCTCAGCCCACCGTGTGCAGGGTTTACAGGTGTGCACCACCATGCCCAGCTTCACTATCAATTTTATCATCATGATGTTATGTTGACAGTGTCAGTACTACTATTTCTTCACCATATAGGAGGCCAATGTTATGTTTTTCTAAAATCCAAAGACTATACCATACATTTCTCTATTGTGAAATTGAGATTTTTTTTTTTTTAAGAATCTCAGCATTGTTCTTGCAAATAGCTCCTGTGCTGATCAACTGGTATTTTTTTAGTAAATGTAACATCAATGGGAAACTTGTCAACCAATTGTCAAATGTGACATTTGGGTTACTTTTTGAAATAGATCCAACAAGTCTGTTCACAACATCATACAGTTTATTACTACACAAATAAAGACCTGGTGACTGAGTTCCAGGATAAGTTTCTAAATTCAAGGTGTAAAATGTCTTCACATTTACCAGGGCATATGTTTTTATACTGCATTTGGAAGGTTTATTTGGCATATATTGCCAAAACCTTCACAACCACAAAATGATGTAAGTTGTCAATTGCCATATATTCAGATGATGTATAAATTTCTTGACAGTTTGAAACAAAGCTTTAAAAAAATGAATGAATAGCTGCCAAATTTCAAGATCTTTTTCTTATTTCTTTCTTGGCACATCTTTTTGTCCTCAAAATATAGGCAATTTTGTTCTAAGAAAATCTCAACACCTCATCTGTCATTTCTCCATAAATCCTTTAGATTCTGACAATTAGAATGATAAAGTCCTACTATGAAAGCTTTCAGAGCTGATAGTGAGGTATCATGATAAATATAGTGTTGAATATTACTATGGCTCAGATAGAAGGTTTTACTTATATTTGTTATTAGAGTATTTCAAAATATCTTGTAGAATATAGTCCATTATAATTTCCAACATTGAGTTGTTGTGTTGGCATTCAGTCCAATAGATTTCATGTCTGGTAAGAATCTAATAACTTTTCCTGACCTAGTTCTAACGTTGGATCATTTAGGTATATGTGACCACTTTTAGCATTTTGATTGGTAAAATATTTATTTACATTACTGTCTTCATCCTTACCTGAATCAAAGTCTACATTCTATACATCTATATCTTGCCAACTTCTTTGTTTACATTATCCAGGTCATCATCCATAGCTGAATCACCCAATGATACACTGTCAACCTCCTTCCAAAGTTATAAAAGTGGATTATCATGTGAAACTGTACTGAATTGGGCTAATTGTACAAGAAAAGTAAAAGAAAATTTAATAAAAACTATAAATACACAAAAATGTAACACAGTGCATACTGTCAGGAAAAGTCACCCATTTACACTTTGACACATGTGCACATACCTTGCCATTCATTGTATAAAGTGGGTGAACACAAAGATTGCTTCCTGTGTTCTCTTAGCACAACTATTGAGATGCACAGCTGGCTACTCTGTGTTGCTGAAGTACATATTTTCATTAGAAAAATGTGGTTGGGTGTATTTTGCCCACATGACACTTCTTTGGCAAAAAAAAAAAAAAAAATTAGTGAATGCTGCTTCTCATTACCATGCAGTGGAAAGGCAGGCTCATAAAACCATTACAAAATGTCCTCATCCATCTTATTCACCTGGCAACTTCTGGCTCTTCCAGATAGTCAAAATGATCATGAAAGGTACATGTTTTGATTTGACTCATGATAGTAAGTCTGCTACAAAGTCCAAGTAAAGACATTCAATAAAAGACTTCCAGAACTGCTTCAGAAACTGGCAAGAATGTGTGTTCAAAGCCAGAAAGGAGTATTTTGGGGGATATTAATGGCACTGTGTCTTCTGCTATAATAATTTATTTCAAAAAATAAGTATTCATCATATATTTCAACCATATCCTGTAAGTTTCACAGCAATGAGTTTGAACTAGATTTTGCAAAGATCATTTGGTAGCAATGAGTAAGGTTTTTAAAAGAATAGTGGAAGAGAAGGTGAAATAGAAAATGTTTGTTAGTTTCTTAGACAATATGCACTTTTGGGTATAACTGAGCAATCCAAGCAATTCCCCATGCAAACCTAAAATACAGAAAAGTCATGAAAGATGGGGAGATGGAGAATATTCAATGAAATTTTAGGATCAAAGCAGAAAATGTTATTGAGGTAATTTTACTTTCAAATGGGAATACTCCAGATATTGAAGTTTTGCAATTGAAGTTTTGCAAATGTAAATGATATTTTTAAATATTTTTTCATTGGAAGTACAAACTTGGCTTTGGTATCAACAGAATGTTTAGTGTTTTTCCTTGATATGAGTTACAAAAGGGACTTATCATACAGGTTGATTTTCTGGGCAAAATCTGGACAATGGAATATTTACTTTGTTTATATAAGTAGTTTGAACTGAAATTCACCTTATTATAAAAGCAGAAACAAAATTATAGGTGATTATTATTTTAGTAAGTAGTTAAAATTTAAAAAGTTCAAAGTTTTATTGTTGTTGTTTATTCAACTAAGGAAATTGTACAAGACAAAACAAGAATAAAAACATCCTATTTTCTAGGGAATATACTACTTATATTACATCATATGTAAAAGAGAAAAATACAAACTTTAATACTTCTCTCTCAAAGTTGTTTTATTTGTGGATTTTTTTAATGTAAGAATTTGAAAACTCAAATTGGTTGTATTATCTATATACAAAAGAAGTTTCAACAAATAAATGTATACAGCTCCTGTGGATTTTTTTCTATGTTCTTTTTAATACTTAGGAGCACTTTATCTGGTACTTATTGTAGTTTTTGTGAATTTGCATAGAGCTTTTGTCTATTTGGTGTGTATTAGGAACTTAATATACACAATGGAATTGGAGTAACTGGAGAGGTTATATATATTAAATTTTTAAAAACATATTTTAAATGATTAATAATAAATTATTTTAAAGAAATTTTTCTTTTCCTGTTCACTAATTGCAATCTTCTCTTCCATATCTGAAATTCTGTCCTCACATTGGCTCATTCTGCAGCACAAACTTTCTCTTTTTTAAAGTTAATTTTATTGGTACATTTTAGGTATACAATATAAGGACATTCATCATTGGAAAAATGCACCTTTACATAATCTCTCTTGGTTTTTATTTTTCCCCATTCCCTACCCTCCCTGCAACCCCTCCATTCCTCCCTATTCACAAAAATTTTGTTTCCATTTTTCCATTTTCTCATATTGATTTCATTCCCTTCTTTCCTTTCCCCTACCCCACTTACTTCCCCTTCCCCTTTGACTCCTTTCTTTCTATTTCACATTATCTATTATACCTTTTAGTCCTTATTTACACTTTCAGTTTCTCACAGTAGAGAAACTATTCAATATTTACATGTGTCCTATTTATTTCTCTTAAGAGTATTGTCACAATGTTCATCCATTTAGCTAAAAATGTCTCTAATTTCTCATTTTTTATGGCTGAATAGTACTCCATTTTATTTTTTTAAAAACACCATATTTTCTTTATCCCATCTCCAATTGATGGGCCATTGGGCTTCTTCCAAGTTTTAGCTATTACAAATTGTGCTGCTATGAACATGGGTGTGTGTGTATCTCTATGGTATGATTCTTTTAATTCTTTTGGGAAGATACCCAGCAGGGGAATAGCTGGGTCAAATGGGACTTCCAGTCCTAGTTGAGGTATCTCCATACTGATTTCCACAGTGGTTGGATGAGTCTGCACTCTAACCAGCAGTGGAGCAGTGTTCCTCTTTCCCCACAGCTCTGTGAGCATTTCACATTGGTTGATTTCATGAGAGCAGCCATTATTTCTGGGGTGAGGTGGAATCTCAGTGTTGTTTTCATTTGTATTTCTCTAATGACCAGTGATGCTGAAAGTTTTTTCATATGTTCATTTGCTATTACTACTTCTTTGTCTGAAAAATGTCTGTTCATTTCAGATGCCCATTTTTGGATTGGGTCCTCAAATTTGGGAGGTCTGATCTTTTTAGGTTCTTTATAGATTCTAAATAGCAGACCTTTGTCTGAGGAACAGTAGGAGAAAATTTTTTCCTGAGTTGTGTGTTGACTCTTCACACTGTTGGTGGTTTCTCTTGCTCTGCAGAAGCTTTTTAATAAGACAAGATCCTACTTGTTGATTGCTTGTGCTAGTTCATGAGTAAGTGAGGTTTTGTTCATAAAATCGTTTCCTACACCAATGTCTTCAAGAGTTCTACCTAACCTCTGTTTGAGCAGGTTCAGCATTTGTTTTAATATTTAGATTTTTAATTCATTTTTATTTTAGTTGAGTGCATGTTGAGAGATATAGGTTTAGTTTTAATCTTTGGCAAGGTGAAACCCACTTTTTCCAGGACCATTTATTAAAGAGGCTATCTTTCCTCCATTGAAGGCATTTGGCTCCTTTGTCGAAGATGAGATGACTGAGTGTGTCTGGAGTATTTCTCTATCTTCTAATCTGTTTCACTAGTCCTCACATCTGTTTCTTTGCCAGTACCATGCAGTTTTTATCACAGTAGCTTTGTAGTATAGTTTCAAGTTCAGGGTTGTGATACTCTCTCCATGTTTCTGTTCCTAGAATTGCTTTTGCTATTCTAGGTCTCTTCTAGTTTGAAATGAATTTTTGGATGGTGTTCTCAAGGTCTGTGATGTATGCTGCTGGAAAATCAATTGAGATTGAATTGAACCTAAATAGCAGTTTTGGAAGTATGGCCATTTTCAGTATGTTGATTCTTCCTACTCAAGAGCAAGGGATGTCTTTCCATTTTCTGATATCATCTCCAATCTCTCTTTTCAGAGTGCTACAGTTTTCAGAGAAGAGGTCTTTGATTTCTTTTATTAGGTTGATTCCTAGGAATTTTTTATTTCGGTTTTTTGGATGCTATTGTGACAGGAATTGTTTGACCTATTTCTATCTCAATGAGTCTGTTGTACGTGTAGAGGATAGCTATTGATGTTTGCATGTTGACCTTGTATCCAGCTACTTTACTGAATTTGGTTATTAAGTCTAGAAGACTTTTGGTGGCATTCTTGGGGTCTTCTATATAGCATATCATATCATCTGCATTTCCTATAATATTTCATTTTTTTGGATACTATTGTAAAAGGAATTTTTTCCCAAATTTCTCTCTCAGTGAGTTTGCTATTTGTGTATAAGAAGGCTATTGCTTTTTGAGTGTTGACCTTATATCCAGCTACACTACTGAATCTGTAAATTAAGTCTAAAAGTCTTCTGGCTAAGTTTTTTGTGTCTTCTATGTAAAGTATATCATCAGTAAATAATGACAACTTAGCTTCTTCCTTTCCCATCTTTATTCCTTTTATGTCTTTCTCTTTTCTAATTGCTGTGGCTAATGTTTCCAGAACTATATTGATCAGGAGTGGTGATAGTGGGCATCCTTGTCTTCTTCCTAATTTTAGTATGAAACTTTTTGGTTTTTGACCATTTAGCATGATGTTGGCTATTGGTTTTTCATAGATAGCCTTAAGCAGGTTGAGATAAATACCTTCTATTTCAATTTTCTATAGAGTTTTTGTCATGAATGGGTGCTGGATTTTGTCAAATGCCTTTTCTGCATCTATTGAGATGATCATATGGTCTTTGTCCTTGACTCTGTTAATATAGTGTATTACATTTATTGCTTTATAAATGTTGGAGCATCCTTGTATCCCTGGGAAAAATCTGACTTGGTCAGGGTGTATGATCTTCCTGATGACCCTTCGTATTCTGTTTGCCAGTATCTTGTTGAGGATTTTTGCACCTATGTTGATTAGGGTGATTGGCCTGTAGGTCTCTTTTTGGTTTGGGTCTTTCCCTGGTTTTGAAATCAAAGTAACACTTGCTTCCAGGAATGAATTTGGAAGTCTTGCTTCCCTTTCAATTTCCTTGATGAGTTTAAAGAGTAATGGTGATAGTTCTTCTATAAATGTCTTGCAGAATTCAGCAGTGAAGACCTGGGCTTCTCCTTGTTGGTAAATTTTTTATTACATTTTCAGTTTCACTCATTGTAATTGGGGTGTTCAGAATTTATATTTTTCATTTAACTTTCACAATTTGTATGTACCTAGGAATCTGTCAATTTCTTCTGTGTTTTCCATTTTATTAGAGTACATGTTTTTGAAGTAGGTATTGATGATCCCCTGGATTTCTGCTGGGCATGTTGTGACTTCACCTTTTTTGTTCTTAATTGCAAGAATTTGAGTCTTTTCTTTCCTTTTTTAAAAATAAGGTTGGCTAAAAGATTATCCATTTTATTTATTCTTTCAAAAGACCAACTCTTTGATTCATTAATTTTTTGTATCATTCTCTTAGTCTCTATTGCATTGATTTCTGCTCTGATCTTTATAATTTCCTCTCTTGTATGACCTTTGTTTTTATTATTCTCTTCTTTTTCTAGGAGCTTGAGGTTCTGCATTAGGTTATTTATCTGAGTTCTGTTTTCCTAATATGAGCATTCACTGCTATGAATTTCCTACATAGAACTGCTTTCATTGTGTCCCATAGATTCCTGTATGTTGTGCTGGCATTATTATTTACTTGCAGAAAATGTTAATTTCTTCTTTAATTTCCTCTGTGACCCAATGGTTGTTTAGGAGGGTGTTATTCAATTTCCATGTGTTTGTGGGAGTTTTGCCATTTCTTATGTTATTGAATTCCAATTTTATTGCACTATGGTCTGATAATATACAGGAGGTAATTTCAATTCTTTTATATTTACTTAGACATGTCCTATGAGCTAGCATGTGGTCTATTTTGGAGAATGACCCATGTGCAGCCAAAAAGAATGTGTATTCTGATTTTGTGGGGTAGAACACTGTAAATATCTATTAAGTTCATTTGTTCAACAGCTTGGTCCATTTCTAGAAATTTGCTGTTAATTTTTTGTCTAGATGATCTGTCTATTTGTGATAGTGGGGTATTGAGGTCCTCCACTACAATTGTATTAGTGCTTATTTGATTTTTCATGTCCATTAGTATTTGGTTTTTGTATAGTTGGAGGCATTCATATTTGGTGCATATATATTTAGGAGTGTCATCTCTTCCTCTTGGATTGCTCCTTTCACAAGGATGTAGTGACCATCTTTTTCTTTCTTAAACAGTTTTGGTTTGAAATCTACTTTGTCTGCAAATAAGATTGCTATGCCTGCTTTTTTCTGTGTTCCTGTTGCATGGAGAACTGTTTTCCATCCTTTTACTTTCAGTCTACGAATTCCTTTTTGAGTTAGGTGTGTTTCTTGTATACAGCATATAGCTGGATTTTGCTTCTTAATCCATTCTGTCAGTCTATTTCTTTTGATTGGTGATTTGAGGCCATTAACATTAATAGCTATAATTGATAGATATTAACTCATCCTTGTCATGTTTTACTGTTGTTGCTCTTTTATTTCTTATTTTTTCTCCCTTTCCCTTTAGAGTCTTACCTTTCCTGGTGGCTTCCCTCTGTTGGGCCTCATGAAGTTGTGACCTTCATTGTCTTATTCTAGGATATTATTTAGAATTGTTTGGAGTGCAAGTTTGGAGTTTATGAAATTTCTCAGGTGTTCTTTGTTGTGGAAGTATCTAATTTCCCCATCGATTTTGAAAGATAATTTTTCAGGATACAACAGTATAGGTTGGAAGTTATTGTTTTTAGGGCTTGAAATACTTCACTCCAGGTTCTCCTTGACTTGAGGGTTTGTGTTGAGAAGTCTGCTGTGATTCTGATGTGCTTTCTTTGTAGGTGATTTGTTTTTTTTCTCTCTAACTGCCTGTAGGATTTTGTTCTTCTGTTGGGTTTCTGGGATCTTGACTATTATATGTCTAGGTGTAGATTTT
>NW_004624765.1:5070601-5086927 GCF_000247695.1 Heterocephalus glaber | reverse complement strand
GTAATTTTGAAAATAACAAAAGATAAAAATGAAGGGCCTCCTTCAGGGTATGTCTCTGTTGTCACATTAGACAATGTGGGCAGCAGTGTGCAGTTATAAGTCAATGAGTCTCAGCAAGCCAGTCACAGACACGTGAGATTCAGGAAGATTTCTGTCTGGAAGTCCCAACTTGAGCTCCCTCTCCTCCTGCAGGGTTTAACTCTGCAAGGTTCTATTGCAGGTTCCAGCTGCCCTTCCCCTGAAGATAGTCCAGGTTCTGATGGGAGGTCATGATCCCTCCAATTTAGCAAGCACGTTGGGCTGGTGTGCCTTTATTCCAGAGATTCTCTTCACTTTTCCAGTGAGCTTCAGTTTTCATCAGGGAGCCTGAGAGAATCCCTCTCTGTGTTGTTCACTTCTGCAGCTCATGACAATGGCCTTTATGTCCCACTGTGGGTCTGTAGTGTGGAACCAAGTAGTTGCACAGCCAAGAGGCCAGAGGCGGGGGTGGGGGGGGGAAGAGACACATTATTGAGAAGGTGTGCAACTGAGAATGATCACTCTATGTATCATTGTTACTATATGTATAAAGTGTGAGCTTTGTAAAGCACTGTAGAAGGCACTTATGCTTTTTGTTTTATTCAAGATGCTTAACACCTTGTCATGGTAGATGTTATAATTCACATTTTATTGATATTTAAACGAAATTCCAAATGGGTCACAGATATTTCCATGTTTACTCAACTAGCAAATGACGGAAACAGAAATCCAACCGAGATACTATTCTTTTTGATAAGGTATGAATTACCTATTTCCTCATTAAATGATAAGAGGAACCGTTAGTGTATTGGGCTGACAGATATTTAGCAGAAATGATGTGCCCATGTAAAGCTGCAGTTTTTCTCAGAGAAATTACACAGGTGGAGACTCTCTGGATGAATAGTGGAGCTCCAAACTGAGAAAAGAGGCCACAGCAAAGTGGCTGTTGACCAAATGTGTCTTTATTAGACTTGGGGCCTCTTTCATAAGAATTACTATGACCAGATCTGTGGGGGGCCTTGCCCCCCCCACTAGAACTCTTGAGTGCCTTTTACGGGCATGTCTAAGCCTGCTGCAAGTCTACCCGGCAACAAGGAAGTAGCCCCAGTACCCTCCCCTTGCTCCCTCCCTCTAGCCCTATGGTATATATGCTGTAGCAGCTTCCGCAATAAACGAGACTTGATCAGAAACCTGTCTTGTCTCCATCTCTCATGTCCCCTGTCCTTTGTCATTCTCACTCCCCCTCTAGGGTCTCCATTGACTTACCCACGGGACAGGACACAGATCAAGAGATATTGCAAGGGTTCCTTTATAAATATTTTGGCATATTTAGGAAATGAGCCTATGATGAATGATGGTGACAAAAAGATTGACAGTTTAAGACTGCAATAATACCTAGCACCTAGTGATACAATGACTTAGAGGTTTATTCAATTTTAATTTTTTATTCATACTTGTTTGCAGTACATAACGATCTGTTCCTCATGGGAAGTTGGTACACATATATAACACATATAATGTGTTTTTTTCAACCCTTCTCCTCTGCTTCCCCTCTTCCTTTATCTCTTAGTCCCCTTCCCTCTTACATAAGATCTATCTCCTGTATTCTCTAATGTTTTATTTTGCTCTTTATTTATAATTCAGGTTTCTCATATAAGAGAAACCATATGAAATTCAAGTTTGTGTGTTGGATTTATTTCACTGAACATTATGGTCTCAAAGTGCATCCAGTTTCCTACAAATGACTCAAGTTTATCCTTCTTTATGGTAGTCTAGTACTTTCAGTAGCTAATATAAGCATACCAAATATCACCTTAATATAAAGAGCTAACTTGAACAAATTATTTCAGAAGTTTTTGCTTTAGTTTTAAATTCTATACCTGCAAAAGTTATTAAATTTTAATGAGATATTTTAGTGTGTTTTTAAATAAAAAACATTTAAATAAGAATATAAAATAATTAATGTGAATTTTGTTATTCTAGTACAGCATAGAAAAAAATGAAAGAGAAGACAAATGAAGAAAGAAATTTTTCTACCACATATCAAAATGTTTTATAAGGCTCCAGAAATGTGGCACTGTTCAGAGTAATAAATTATTGAACAATCATATGGATGATGATATTGGTGAGATTTTAAATTTGCGTGGAAAGATGTACTGGTCAATAGCTGTGCTAGAGCAAACATCTATTGATTGAAACAAAGGTAAATCTTTATCCCAATACAAAAATAAAAATAAATAAATGAGTCTACATTAGAAAATGAATTTAATTTACTCAGAAACAATATAGAAGAACAGTATTGATAATCCTTTTCTTACTAAGCTTGACAGGAAAGTATAAAAGTATAAATACCAATACAAGTCATTAAGATGATAAGATATAAATATTTTAAAAACATAAAATTCCCCCAGGTTAGTAAGAAGTAAAAGGTTAATAGTTTCATCATAAAAAGAGATCTTACCATCAACTCCATATAAAAATATTTGAAGTGGTGATGAGTAGGCAAATCATAGACTAAGAGATAAAACTGTCTGTGGACATAAATTGTGTTAATTTTATGAGTGATTATAGAAATATATTTTAAGAGCACAAATTAGAAGCAGTTTCATCTGTCAGAGTCTTAAAAGTGAAAACAAGTGAAATAGAGATGTATGCAGTGTCAGAAAATCTGTGGGAAGCGAGTTAATCTCAGATACTCTTGGGGTTTGGTACCATCCTTTGGAAGGCAGAACTATTAAATTTTGTAAAGTTGCATGTTGTTCAACTTCAAAATTCTACTTCTGCGAATCTCTTCCAGGAATACCACTATCATAGTATTAAAACACATATGATGATATTAATATAAAAATGAGAATACTCGCTGCACCATACTTTTTAGCAGAAAAAGTCTTAAGATAATTTGTATATAAAGAAATACAGGAGTATGTTCAAATGTTGGTCCATCCAACTATTTAATTAAAATTGAATTCAGCTGAAAGTATCAGGAGACACAGCCACACACACACAGGCACACGCGCACACACACACACGCACATTAAAATAGATGGTACAAGATAGATGTTTCCTTTCCCCTTTTGTGAATAGAAGTGTTGGTATGCCATTTCAGCTTAAGGAAGTTCTTGAGGACCCAGACTACCCATTTCACTGCCCTACTATTAATGTGATATGATTTTTCCTCATTCTCATGGTCCATCTTAGAAGTAACCACATTCAAAATGTAGACTGAAGCAATATATTAAGAGAAAAAATGGTAAGGGATGGGAACATTCCATTTTTTAAGGAAAGACTTGGCATCTGCAAGAAGATGTCTCTTTACATCTTAATTTTCTGAAGTTTGCTTTGTGAAGCTTAACATGATGTCTATTGTTTTTATTCTTAATGGTCATTTGATCATCTAAAGGTTATATTACTTTACACAAAGTGATAGCACATTTTGCTGAAAAGATAGCAGTCTGACAAATATACTGCAAATAAATTAGTCATTCATGTACGTCTTTGAAAGAATGATTTTAAAATATAATTGGGTTAAAAAACTACTTTTGGAAACATTTATATCATGGCTTGTCTTTGATTTATTTTGCCAATTAATAAAGTGGTAATAGTAAGGACTTCATAGAGTCATCTTAAACAGTAATCTATGTGCAAATGATAAAATATATGGGTTCATCATTATTACAATGGTTGTCTAAAATACTAATGTGGATATTCTGCCTTTTTAATTTTTATGCATTTTGGCATAATGGAATGATCACTAGGTCAGGGAACAATAGTCTTTTACTTCTTACACTAATTAGTTGGAATATTTGAGGGCAAGTTATAAGACCTCTCCAAATAGCAGATTTCTCCTTTGTCAAAATGTGATGTAAAAAATGCTTCAGTGTTAGAACCTTGTTCAAATTCAAATTTTTCCCTCAGTAACTTGTTAAGTTTTGTGACCTTAGAGAAGTCCCAGAAACATTACAAAGCCTCTGTTTTCTCTTCTGTGAAGTGAAGATTACTATCGACTGAACATCTAATGTTTTAAAGAAATTATACTTAATAAAGTATTAGTAATAGATAATTATAAAGTAATAAGTTTAATAAATAGTTCTTTTGTCTCTTTGAGTCTTGATGTACTTATAGCAAATTAAAAATGTAAAATGGATATCTTATTCTACATAATATGGAATTTCTATCCAGTCAAGATATTCCCATTTAATAAAGAAACACAAATCAGTAAATATATAATATAGATCAAGAGGTGGTTGAATAAAATCAGTAAGAGAACATAATTGGAGGGGTGTATGAAAACGTTTCTTTTGTGGCAGCATATATTGTTAGCTTTCTTTAGAAGAGGTACTTTCAATAGCAGAAAAATTGTGTTTTTTTAAGTCCCTGGGGGGACATTCATAGTGTCTTTCTCTCCTTTCTCTTTAAATATGGCATAAGATTCTGCTTTTGATATAATGGCTCTGGGCAAGAGAAATGCGTCTCTGATCCTTGGGGCACCTGATACATCTATCCATCCCTAGAGAAGGACGGATCAGAGTTAAGTATGACTCACAAAGGGCAAGGTAGAGTTGAGACTCTGCTTATAAAGCACTGGATCTGGATCAAGAGAAGAGGACCTAGAGTACTTAAGGAAGCAGTGAGTCCTCTTTTTTTTACTGACGGCAAATGTGCAGGACATAATTGTCAGTTCTGGGGAAGATGTAGGAAAATACATTCAGAAGAGATAGGAGGGAAGGTCGGACAAAAGGCAGACAGGTAGAAGGACAGTTTGAGGATCTTTTGTATACAGAGGTGATCATTTATTCATCTTTAGAGGACTGAATAAATGTGCTCATATAAGCAATTCTTTATAAAGTTGAGGAGATGGAGCCTTATAAATATTATTTACTTACAATTACACAGAAAAGAAGTTGAAGTCGCCGTTCATGTTCCAATTACCTGGCTCAGGGTTTTCCAGATTGTCCCTTTATGGCCTTGACAATCTCTTCTCTTTTCCAAAGGTATCTGCTACCTACGTAATTAGGGAATGTGTCATTTAAAACTCAGGATACTAGGAGTTTACCAGAGTAAAGACAAGCCTGTGATATAAAAAAAAATCAATAACATCAATAAAATAACATCGATAAAACATAAAGAAACTTTTAAATATGTATTTATCTCATTTGAATTCTTCTGATTTTTTTACTGATGAAAAATTTAAACTTATGAAATTTCCTCCATTCCCCCATCTTTTCATGTTCACCAGATAAGCAAAATGACTGATGTTAATATCAATGGAATTTTAAGTATTCTTCTTATTACTCTCTATTTCATATGAGAGTTTCATTTGATAATAAAGAAAACTCAAAATACATAGAAAAATATAACAAATATAGGTAAGACTAAGAAACTGAAAAGGAGAATATGGAAAATTTTAAGTAAGAGTAGGATTTCACTTATATTTTAATACTGTTTCAAATTTAAATTACTATAAACCAGCAAAAATAGCATCACTGCTGTGAAGATTTGGCTTTAAAGTTTATTGAAAGGATGCTAATAAGTCATCAAGCATTGGCTTAACAATAGCAGAATGATACCACTTAAATGTTGAATAATTGATTTTTTAATTTCTTTACACAAATTGTATTTTACCTTTTTTTCTCTGTTATGTCTTTCCTTGACACTTCTAGGATTGTTTTGATTGGATAATTAATGGCATAATTGTTTATTTTAAAGTGATTCCTGTTTCAGAATACTCTAAAAAACATTATTATGCAAAATAAAGAAGAGCACTTCAACAATTAACTGTTAAGTTCTGGTGTAAATTAAGGTGTTATACAGGTAGATAAATGAATCTGTCACATATATAATTGCCAGGCAAAGTGGTTACACTTTTAGCCATTTTCATCTGTTTGGTAATGCAGTTCTCCATTCCAAAATGATAAATCATCATTTGTTAAGAAACAGGTATTCTGGCCGGGGATTTAGCTCAGTGGTTCTGTCGCCTGACTCGCAAGCGTAAGGACCCGAATTCGATCCCCAGTACCAAAAAAAAAAAGAAGAAGAAAGAAACAGGTATTCCTTCTGTAGCTGAGGAATATGCTTTCCCTTCTTTGTGTAAGACTATTCCAGGGTTTCAGGGAGAGAAAACAGGTGGAGCAGACTCTCAGTGGTATAACAAGTCTTTTCTCCTTCTATGATCCAGGCTCCTGGTGGATGATTTGTAATTATTCACGGGCCAAACTAGTTTGAAGGGAAGAAATTTTCATGCCTTAGATGACATGTAGTCACAGCTGAATACCAGAAACTCAGAAAAAGTAACTCTTGAGGTAGCAGAAGCTGAAATCTGTGTGAAATGTGCAAAGAAAATGTTTTAAGCACAGGTCACCTCTAAATTGTCACCTACTGCTTTTATACTGTGTCTACAGGGATCCTCTGATTTTAATGTTTAAATGAAAGGCTTTTCTTTCCTTTTTCCCCCTTTTCCTTCTTTTTATTTATTCTTTGCCTGCCAAAATGACAGTAACACAAATGTTTTCATGGGCTAATTAATACAGTTTCTTGATAAACCCATGATACACCCTGAAAACAAATGATTTAGCAGTCTGCCTTTCAGCAAGCTGCAATTAATTGAAGAGCCTGAGGCTAGGTAAGCTTTGATACTTAAATGTCAGCACTTGGTTCATGAGTTCTATTTACATAATCTGTTTACTAATTGCTGACAGTGCATATTCATGATACTGAGCCTCTAACAGTCTGGCTTTTAAGTCAACTTTCCCTTCCACCTTACCAGCTAAAAGAAAAGAAAGCAACAACCAGCTAATGAGGAGGCAAAGGGGTGAGGTTCCTTGATTTGACTATGAGTGAAAATAGCTGTTTTGAGGGATCAGTGTCCCCCAAATCACTGTGCCCATCATTTTCCAACCTGCAATAAAATTTGAAAGTTTATGACATAAAGCATTCTAATCACATATTGGCTGTGAATGTTGAGAAATTCGGAAGTTGATATTTTTCATTTATTCCATTTGATGATTTTTCTTGGTGGAAGTTTTATTTGGAGAATTTATTTTATAGTTAATCTGTTCAGGAAGGGCAGGTGACAGAAAGTCTAGGAATGACTCTAACCAAAAAACAGTTTTGAGAAATGAGGTAGGAAAATACCCAAATACATCATAATAGGCTATATTTAATGTTCCAAATGTTCATGAGGGCTGGATATTAGCTCACCAGTATAGTGCTCACCTGCATAGCACCTACAAACTCCACATTAGATCACAAGAATTACAAAAAGAAAAAAAAGATTACTTAAGGGAAAAAAACCAAAAACTTGCTAAACTAAAGGAATATTTAACCATTTGGCAAGGTAGAAAATATCTCAAGGAATAAATGTATGTGTAAGGGGAAGTCATTTCCTTCCAGGCCCCTCCCAAAGGAGAAAATGGAGAAAATACCAAAAGGTAACATAAGATTTTTATTAAAATGTAGCATGGAGGAAAATGGAGAAAATACCAAAAAGCTAACATGGGATTTTAATCAAAATTTTGTTGTATGAAACCTGGTGATTACAGAATGTCATTTGAGGCCATAATAAGTGATCTAGAATTTATTACAATTAGATACACCTTCTTCTGCATAAGTTGATAGGCTTACTGTAGGAAATGGTCCAACAGTAGGAGAGTACAGAGGACACAAGCAGGAGCAAGGAGGAGGAGAAACATTTTCCAATGTGGTTTTTAAGCATTACAGCCACTAGAGATGTGAGCCAACTTCATGTACATATTTAATAAAATAATTATAACACAGCAGTTTGGCAAAAGATCTATGTGTTACATCTTCACTCATATTTGATGTCTTTCTTGAAATGTTCGCATAATTTTTTTTTCTGCTCCTTTACCCTTGTATTAATGTAGCTCAAAAGCTCTTCTTTGCCAGGAAGATTATATATTTAAATTTTTATTAAGAAAATAGTTTCTCACTCAGTATTTATACAGCCATTTTGACCAATATTAACTGCTATCTCTAAGACAAGAGGGCTTGGCAAGTATTGGAAAGCCCAAAGAATAAAGGAACTGGTGAACTTCATCAAAATAAAATTGAATTAGCAATTCAGTTCAGTAGTCAGGATGACTTGGAACTTGG
Source organism: Heterocephalus glaber (assembly GCF_000247695.1). The sequence continues at coordinate 5,078,800 of NW_004624765.1, read as the reverse complement.
GTAAGTGTGAAATACAAAAATAGCTGCCAAGTTACATTGTATGGGGATGCTTCCCTGTGCTAGGGATTTACTCTTTACAAGTGCCATTACACTACAGTCACATTCTTGTTTTCAATATACCATGCAGTTTCAGTTCTCTTTTAAGCATAGCATAGTCTGTCTTAACAGTCTTGTCTTTCCCATCCAAACCTCTTCCACTTATATACTCTCCACTCACCCACACCCTCCAAAAAGATTTGAGCACATTTGAAATTACACTTTTTACAAATGCTATTTTAAAATGGTGAACATCTCTCTTTTTTTGCCTTTAAAATAGTCATCCTTATAAATTATACAGCCTATTCAAACTCCAGCACCACAAAAACATTTAGCGTATGTAATCTCTGATTATTACTTTCTCCAATAAGTAATTGTTGCAAATAAGTTTCAGCAAAGTAATTTAATTAGAAATTGAATGAATGGTTATTTGAAGCCAACATTCAAGTTTATTTTTGAAAATAGTGACATTTGTAATGATGAAGGAAAATGCATAGTAAATGACTATGGTAATTATTTAAAATAAAAGTGATATTTTATGAGGATCAGGAGGGAGGGAGTGGTTAGGGATAAAAGAGAAGGTAAAAATAATTGACATTTGTAGCAATAAGAAGTTAGACAGTGTTTCAGTGTACATTTGGGCATCTCCATGTGTTGCTCTCATTTATGGGAAAACTTTTCTTTATAACCAGTGCTCGCAGGAATGTGTAGCGCAAGAATTTAATCATTCCTTGGTGACATTCTGCACTCTGACTCGAAAGGGCTTCTTTAAATGCTAATGTGTCGTATTCCTTACAGCTGTTTCCTAGAGCACATTCCCTGAGTGGAATTCAGGCTGCTTCCTTAGTGGAAGATAATTTCCTGATTTTCATTCAGAGAAGCCAGATTTCTAGCAGGAGTCTCAGGTGAGACTCTCATTTTACAATTTACTTTTATCTCCTTGCTTAGAAACAGATCATATGATAGGATATTTTCCCCAGTCTTTTTTATTGCTGATTTGAAAAAGAACTCTAATACTGTTTAGATTTTAATTAGTCTCTAGAATATACATGAAGAAAATAATGGCCTCTGCAGAGTTAAATAGTCTTTTTGTCAATTTTAGTTCAGCTCTGTTACCAAAATGTTCTTTTGACGCTTGGTGTTATATCTTTAGGTGTACATTGCAGTTTGCTTTTCCCACATCTGTAAGATTGCTGATATCTGGTATAATGATCCTGGGTCCCTTTGGATTTCTGAGTTGAAAGTGATAAAAACCAATAAAATATAGCTCTGCCAAAAATGGATGTGGCACAGATTCCAGTTATATGCAAGAGAACTTTCTAAGCAAAACGTATTTCTCTTATTTGTTGATTGAAATAGTGACACAATTTTTAACAAAGAAAAGAAAATCAATGTTTTCGCAAAAATAATTTCTCTTGAGACTGCTTGACATGTTTGCAACTTGCAAAAATGATGGATGTCCATTGTGAAATATTTCAGCAAGTAAACCTTTTATTTTCAATTAGATACAGATTTTTTTCTTTGTTTCTTTTCTTTCTTTCTTGTGTGTATCAATGACTGGACTTTGAGTCAGGACTCTGGGGGTTTGTTCTTCAACTCATGGCAATTCTGTGCATTTTGGAACTTCACTGTGTTCAATTTAACACTTTGTAGAACATTTTATTGCTTTTTAAATCTTTATGCAGGAATTTACCTTCTTGACAATGTTGAAAGCTCACTGAAAGTAGATCATGTCTTTAAAGTAATCATGCTTCAGGAAGGGTCACCAGAGAACTGGGTAAAAGAAAATATTCTGTAAGATGATGAAATGAATACATGAATCAGAGGAAAATGAGATGAAAGAAGAGTAGATAAATGAAGATAAATCTTTTTTATATAAAGATATCTAGTATATTTTATATCAATATGCAAATAAGGTGACTCTAATTTATTTGCTATTTTCTTCACTTGGACTCTAGCTTTAATGGTTTACTGTACCAATAGGATATTGAAATGATGTCATGGACTTCTGATTCTAGGTCATGAGAATCTCTTCACATTCTCCTGGGATTTCTGGAAAAAGTAACTCTCAAAACCCAACCAACATGACATGAAAAGCCCAGCCATATAAACAGACCAGCTACTGGTCTGAGAGCTGAGCCCCTAGCTGAAAACCTGCATCAATTTACAGTCATGTGTATCAAGATGAGTTAGATCAGGAGAGATAAACCATATAACAATTGACCAGGGGAAGTTTAATATGAAAAGGTATTACCTATGAAAGAAATTAGAGCAATAAGTGATTGATTAATATGAAACAAAGAGAATATAACGAATATAAAAATAGCAGATACAGTAGCAGACATTATATAGCATGATGTATAGTAATCAATGTCCCCAGGGTTAATAATGAGTGTCAAAAGTAGAAACAGCTCCCCATTTCCTGGAGTGATTCCAGAAAACACAGAATATATGGGCATCCTATCTCTCAATGTCCTTTCTTATTTTTTATTTTTTTTTCTCACTTACTAACATGCCTTACATTCTCTGGATATTATCTCTGCTCTCTCCTTGCTCTACCATTCCTATCATCATAAATACATGCTATAATACATTGCCTGGTTTTAATTCCCTCGTGCCACATCCTGTGGCTCCTTCAGATAAAATTTCATTTCTAGACATGGGCCACAGAAGTATAGATTTTGACCCTACTTTTGGGGATACAGGAAAGAAAACCTGTGCAATAGTCATAGGTAAACAATAGAAACCCCAAACTCATAATGTAGAAGGCAGGGCAAATGCTACTGTGATATTAATAGAGACAAAGCTGATTCATAAGGTTCTACGATATTATTCTGAATTTTCTTACTTCATAACTTTTATAATGTTATCTTCCTTAAAATCCTTCCTATGAATCCTATGGATGTTTTTCTTTCATCTCCTTACAAAATTTTCAGCAATAATCCACATAGATCAATATTTCCTCCTTGAAATGTTCCCTTCTCAGTTTCAGGCACAGCTTCTGTTTTTTTCTTTTTATCCCTTTGCTTCTTCTTGTTTTCCTTTGCCCTCTTTTCCACTATTAACTATTCATGTTCAAGATGCTCCAAGCCCAGTCCTGGACTACTATTTCTTTTCTTACTATATCTTTGCTTAGATGATCTCATTCAGTTCAAAATCATTCATACGCTAATGACTCAGATTTATATTTCATACTCAGACTTTTTCTCTAAGCTCTAAATTTATATATCCAACTTGTCTATTTGAGTGTATCTGAGCATTTCCAAATTTTCATGCTGAAAGAGATCCATCTGTTCTATACACAAACCAATTATACCCAATCTTTCCATATTTCAAATAAACACCATCATTAATATCCATTGCTGGGCCAGGGATTTAGCTCAGTGGCTTCACCGCCTGCTATGCAAGCACAAGGACCCGAGTTCGATCCCCGGTACCAAAAAAAAAAAAAAAAAAAATACCCATTGCTAAGGTTAGAAATTTGAGAACAATTCTTGACCTTTCCATTTCTCTAGCCCTTTACACTTAATCTGTGTCACTCATGCTTTCAAAACATGTGTGTTCAATCTGTTCATGTCTTTACTATGACCACCTGTGACTCAGCCTTTGTCTATTCCTTGGACCAGAGAAAGAGCTTCTTAAATGCTTTTCTTTTTTTCCCCTTGCCTCTCCATAAATCCATTCTCTATACCTGAGCCATACTGTGTTAGAATTTGGTTATTGTAACAAATACCTGACATAACTAATTTACAAGGAGAAAAGGTTTATTTTGGTTCACAATTTGAGAAGATTTTGTTTATAATCCACTGGCCCTGTTCCATTGAGCCTGTGGCAGGATATCATGGCAGGAGCCCAAGAAAGATGAAAACTGCTCATTTCTTGTCTAGGAAGTGAAAGAGACAAATAAAGAGCAAAGGACTGGGGTCCAGTGTCTCCCTCTAGAGCATGTCCCCAAAAATCTGAAGATCACACACAAGGTCCAGCACACTACCACCAAGTTAGGGGCTAAGATTTTAATGAGTGGGCTTTTGGAAGACAGTTCAGATCAACCTATAGGACATACTCATGTTTTTAAAAATTTATGAGATTGTGTTTATGAGTCTGCTGAAAAATCTTTAATAGATCCACTTTTCCTCTTACAATAAATGTAATTCATAGCCATGATCTCAAAGACCCTGAGTAAACTGTTGTCTAAGGAAACTTCCCTTCTCTTATGTCACAGCTGTATGCCATCCCCTCGTGTTTTATTCTCCATTCTCCTGACCTTCTGCCAGTTCCCAGGGTTCCACAGCCTTTACCAGCTCAAGGTCTACAAATTGATGGTTCAGTCTACCCGGAGTGCTATTGTTCAGGCCTTCCTTACATGAACAACTAAAAATAATCTGAATAGCTATCATACAGGGAAGGTTAAAATAAACTGTAGCTGATTCATATTATGTCATCATACTATGAATATTAACCAGCACCAGCTGTTGTTATAAGGATGTGGTAGAATTTTATTTTTTTTATTTTTTTACTTTTTGTTTTTTTTGTTTTGTTTTGTTTTGTTTTTTGGTACCGGGGATCGAACTCGGGTCCTTGCACTTGTGCAGCAGGTGGTGGAACCACTGAGCTAAATCCCCGGCCCCGAATTTTACATTTTTTTATGGAAATGTCTCCAATCATATTAAATTTTAAGAGTGGATTTGCTTGCAACTTCCCGTGAATTGATAATTATTTCAAAATACTTGGAAAAGCACTATTGCAGAAAACATATAAAACATATTCTAGGTGTGATCTAATGATACACTGAATGTTTAAATTTTTAAAAATATTATTAAAGACACAATACCATTAATCTCCTTCAAAATATTCCCCTTACTTCAAACACTCTTATCTCATTGTTCTTTCTGTTTTCTGAAGCAACCCTGGAAGTCCTTTTTCATGAGTGTCTTTACAAGGTGTTATCAAAAATATGGTGAAAATTGCTGCCCAGTGCCATCCAACAGAAAGGCAACCATGTAAAAAATATGATAGTATGCCAAGGATTTAGCTCAGTGGCAGTGCACCTGCCTTGCAAGTGCAAGGTCCTGAGTTCAAACCCTGTACAAAAAAACCCAAAACAAAACAAAACTATGACAATACATTCTCATCTGTCTTATTCACTGGATCTGCCATCATACAAATTCTAGCTCTTGCCCAAAGTCAAAATGACTATGAAAAGTATAAATATTTTGAATTGGCTCAGGATACCAAGGCAGCCATGATCAGCCAACTAAAAACATTTAAAGGATTTACAGAACTGCCTTGGAAAGTAGCAAGAATGATGTGATGAGTGTGTTCATAGTCAGGGAGAGTATTTATTTATTTTTTTGTGTGTGTGGAGTGGAGAGGATTACTGGCAATGTCTCTTTTATTGTAATTTTTAAAAATTTAATCATTCATCACACTTTAGATCACATTTCATCTTATTTTTGAGTCACTAGGGTAAAATACCCAACACACACAACTTAAAGGAGGAGAGGTTTATTTTTGGCTCATGGTTTCAGTCCATGTTCAGCTGCCTCCAAGGCAGAAATGGCATGGTGGAAAGACAAGGCAGTGGAAAGCTCTAGAATACCCGGCAGCCAGGAAGTAGAGAAAGAAGGGAGGAGCCAAGGACAAGATTACACTCATCCAGGTCACACTCCTGGTGACCATCTCTGACACGGCCCCACCTCCTAATAGCACATTCAGCTACACACTCTCAATGGATGAGTCCACTAATGAGTACAGTGTCTAAATGACTCCATTACCTTCCAAATGTAAGAGTCTTTGAGGGAACATTATAGATGGAAACTGTTACACAGCTCATCTGCTTTTATACAGTGTATTAAAATATAAAATGTGTATAAGGCATTTATAAAAACAAAAAATATGTTTTTATGTCTGTTTTTAAAAGCAAACATTCAGAATTAAATGTTCCACACTAAACTGCTATCAGAAAATACTACCATCATGGATGTGGCGCTGTGTAAAGAATAAAGATCATAATTTTAGTACTGTATGCATTTGTTAGGTATGATTTTGAATATATTATTCTTGTAGCTTAAATAAATCTTAAGTTCTCCTTTAGAAAGTGTTTTCCAGTGGTCAGAATTTCTAGATTTTCATGTTGCATTACACTTAAGTTTGTTGAAATCTTTCCTTCAAGAAAGCCTGTTTTTTCCTCGACTGACTTTTACTATTTTCCAGTGTATCATACACTAACTATAAGTGAAAAGCTGAAGCCAATAATTTTATGATGAATATTAATAACTAAATATTTTATTCATAATTAATAAAATTGAATCTAACAATGTTATGAACTAATAACAATACAGCTGTACCTACTGGTCTCTATCATCTGGAATATTCAATGATCATTCTTGTAAATATTTTAATGACAATTATTGTAATGTATTTGATTACAAAATTCAGAGGTTTCCTTTGAAGTGGACTGAATGGTTACTACTTCCCTGTCAGCTGTAGTGATCTATTCATGGCAGGAGAGTGGTGTTCCATCGTGGTGAATTAAGGCTGTGTTTTTTTTCTCAATGCTTTTGAATTGCAATCCTGGTAAAAATTTTTGAATAGATTCTGGACTTTGAGGCACCCATGACGACACACGTGAAGACATTCCCCAAAAATGGACTTCCAGAATTGCTTCAGAAATTGGCAAGAACAATGTGATAAGTATGTTCAAAGTGAGGGAGTATTATTTGGGGAGATTACTGGTCTTATGGCTGGTGTTTAGATGTCCCCCAAAGTCTCATGCTTTCTCAGAGGTGGTTAAATCTAGTGTTTGATTGACTCACGGTGGGGCTAGGCTCGAGGACACTATGATTAAGGACGTGAGTGCTACCTGCCCTAAGTAGTCTAAATAAGATAAAAGGGACAGAAATGATGTTTAGGTCTCTGTGGCTTTTGCTGTCTTCTGCTGTTATGAACTGTTTCCCCTCTGCCACCCTGACTTGGAGCCACCCTATTATGGAGTGCAACCTCTATGAACTGTAAGCCTTCCCACGTTTAACTTTGGGTGTCAGGTATTTTGTCTCAGCAATGAGAGAAAAATAAATAAGACATCTGGAAATGTACCTTTTTATTATAATAATTGGCAATGGTTTCAAAGCAAAGTACATTTTCATTCCGTATATTAATAAAAAGGAATTTTAGAGATAGCATAGAGGCAGGAACTGAGTGATTTTTAAGTTTGCCCATCACCTTGGCTGTGTGTTTATCTGTTTCTGCTTATTCTTCAAATTCAATAGTGAAGCACCATCCCCATGCATACAAGGGGACATGGAGTAGGCAAGAACTTGCTTTCTTTATTTAGATGCCACGGAATCATGTGCTAGTGAACTTTTTTATACTTTTCTGTAGATCTTATCATGAAAATCACTAAAATTTGAGAGAGATTTTGTGTGCACACATGAGTGTGCTTTGTCTATTCTCTTTTATAACTATGGTAAAATATACAGGACATGGAATTACCATTTTCACTGCTTTTAACTGCAGCATTTAGTATTTTAACATTGTTGTGTTGTCATCACCACTGTCCATACCCAGAACTCTTTTTGTCATGCAAAATTGGAGTTCTCTGTCTATTGAGCAATAACTCCTCATTGTCCTCTCCTCCAGCTGAGTCTACTTTGGAGACAGAAGATTTTAATTCATCTCTATGTTCTGTCATGTGCTTCATTGTTTGATCTGAACAAAATATTATTTATTTGCCTCTTTTCTTTCATATAAATTGAGACTAAAAGTTTATACCCTTAAAAATAGTATCTGCAAAAATAAAAATAGTATCTGGCATATATAGTGAGATGATTGATTAGCTCTCTCTATATATATTCATTTTTATGTATACTATACACTTATACACACATATATGTTTAGTTTTTATTAAATAATTGATTTTGTTAAACTAGACAAAGTAACTGTTGCCCTTTATATCATTCACAGTGATTTTTTAACTAAAAATTGTCAGATTCTGGAAATTCCCTGAAGTCACTGGTCCAAAAGAAGCAGAAATTATTATTATTTAATGATTTGCCATTTCTTAATTAAGTTTTCCTCAAATGTGAGAGTCATAGCCAAGAGTCTTTTTTTCTCTTTCTTTTTTAAAAATTTATATATTAATTGGTACATTTTAGGTATACAATA
>NW_004624765.1:5026783-5061831 GCF_000247695.1 Heterocephalus glaber | reverse complement strand
TCTGATTTTGTGGGGTGGAACAATCTATAAACATCTATTAAGTCCATTTGTTCAATAGCTTGGTTCAGTTCTAGAATTTCATTGTTAATTTTTTGTCTAGATGATCTGTCTATTTGTGATAGGGGGGGGTTGAGGTCCCCCACTACAATTGTGTTATTGTTTATTTGGTTTTTTATGTCCATTAATATTTGCTTTGTATAGTTGGGGGCATTTGTATTTGGTGTATAAATGTTTAGGATTGCCATCTCTTCCTCTTCATAGCCAAGAGTCTTTCAACTACTTTCCTCTTGTATATACTCTGTATGCTTTTTGTTTTCTTTTACTTTAGAGGATCTGTTGACTGCTCTCCTGTGATTTTGCAATCTGGTTTTGAGACAGAGAAAACAACTTTCAGGTATAAAAACTTATATGATATCTTAAATATCAATTACAAACTATACAATTTTTAGGCAAACTGAAGAGATTTGAGCTTCCATAAAGCACTTGGAAAATAATTTTCTTTTAAAAAATGTATTATTCTTAATGAAATCCCTAGGCCACTCTCTCTGTTATGGTCAGTCAGAGGAGTCTTTCTCCTTTATGTCTTTAGTGCAGTTGCATAAAACCAATATCCTGACTCTAGAAAATCTGCCAAGCTCAAATATTTTTATAGCTAATCAAAATAATTATTTACTTGCTCCAGTTATATTTCTTAAAAGTCCATTATTCTATCTATGTACTTACTAATTGGGTGCCCGAGATCATTTATCACCCCAAAAACCCACAAACCGCCCCCGCCAAAACCCAAAACTAAAAACCAAAAAACAGAAAATTTTCTTTCAAAGATCCTACATATAAAATGATGTTACATTGTAATAAGTAACTTCCATTTTCTTTTTCTTATGAATGTAGTTAATGTCTACCTAATTTGCCTTTTAAAATTTTACTTCATATTTGCTTTCAGGAAATGGAATAGCCAGAGAACTGGGATTGAAATTGAACCAAAAATTTCATTCTGTATTTTATTTGGCTATGGTAGGAGTAGGGTAGGAAATGGGCTGTGATACTCTACTTGTTTCAATTATTTCTCTCAGAGCTATTTCTGTATATTTACCTTTATATAGTGAAATGATATATTACATATATATATATATATATATATATATTATATATCCATACAAATAATGGAAACTTTTAAAAGTTTTTTTTTTTAAAAATAGACTTCTCACAATAGAATATCAAGGTCCTTAAAAAGGTAATTTAAATGTTTCATACATAAGTGGGAACCATAATTATTACTATCACAAGGTATCCTTGCTGAATGCTTTTTTTAATCATAGTCTGAGAATTTTTTTCTTAAACAGGACTAGAGAGAGTAGTAATTGAACTAGGTATTTCTCACACGCAATAAATATCCAAGTAAGAATACCAATCTCAAAATAGATTATGGGGCAATCCTAGACTACTTTGAAATCTCAATAACATAAACCTTTATTTCTTACTTCTACTTTGTATCCACAGCAGATCAGCAGAGGGATTATAGGATACCTGCCCATTGTAGCACCTCAGGGATGTAGATTAACAGAGCAGCCACCATCTGACCATTAGCATAGTAATGAAACTCTCTAGAGAATCTTATCTGCAGTAATAAAACATACCATTTCTGCTTGCAGTTTAGTGGCCAGAATTGGTCACATGAGGGATGTCATGCCTTCTCCTAATTTCACAGGGACAGGAAAATGTAATCCTGTCATGAAATGGGATGGCAAAGAGCTAGGAATAGTGAACTGCATAATGACTGACTCCATTTTCATGCTCAAGAACTCCAAGGAACAGAAAAAAATATGCTCTATCTCTTTTCCATGTGTGTCTCTCTCCTGTACCCTGAAGCAAACAGCAGAGACTGACAGCTGGTGGAAGAAGAAGCGTATGAGGAAAGAACTATGTGCAGCTTGCCTGAGGGTTTATTTAGTTATTCCAGTATTGAGGCACACAGATAATGTAGCACAATGAATATGATACATAAACATTTCCCTTTTATCTTTTATTTTTGATATTAAATAGAAGTTTGAAGGAAGCCATTAATTTGGATTAGGCTAAGCCCAGCAGCTCAAACCAATATGCAATTTAATCATGGCACCTGGACTTTAGTTAATTGCAGAGGACTTGGTAACCAATTAACCAATTAACTTGTCTCTATTCCTCACTTCCATTTTCTATAAAAGTTGTCAGATCACGTTGTTGGTTGGCGTTCTAAGGACCTGCTCTGGTTCTGAATGCTGCCTGACTAGGGGATCATTTTTGCTTTATTTTGCTTTCTTGTTTTATTTTTTCATTTCTTCTGTAAGCTGTACTAAGTTTAATTGTTCTTATGAATTTTTCTTATTGTATTGGTTACCACAAGTTTCACATCCTTCCATCACCCTTTTTCTCATTTATATCCACAACATAGCCATCAGGTAGTTTGGTGGAATCAAAACTTTGGTGATGAGGAATGACAGAATTAAAATATGCAAAGGGATAGTTTTATATTTATCTACCAAATATGACCTTTCCCATCAAGCACAAGAGGGAAACACCCAGAAAACAGCTTTATGATGTAAATTTTTAACAACTGGATTTCCAAATAAAAAAACAATATGTGTATGGTTTTCCAGTATCTATGTTAAATCTTTCTATGATCACATTCAACCTACTACCATGATTTTGTCAAATGCATACAGATCACAATGGGCATTCACCAGGCAATTGGAGCCAACTCTAGCACAGAACAGAGAGAACATGCATTAGGACCTTCCTTGATATGCACCTCAGTTTCCAAAATTGCTCTCCATTCTTCATCTCTGTCTACACACACACACACACACACACACACACACACACACCTTCCAAGCCCAATAACTAATAACTAATTTTGACACAATACAGAGACTCTCAATAAGAAAGACAAACCTTTTTCATAAGTGCTCCATGTTTTTTAAAGCTATCTTTTAACCAGCACTATTAACGCAAATACTGTACTAAGGAGAGTTAATTTCTCATCCCAGTTCCCACCCCTTAAGCTACCTCCTCCATTTAGATCTCTTGAGAATAAAAACAATACCCAATTTTGAATCACAAATCTCTATTTCTGCTGCTCGTACTACATAAATCCATGGTTAAACCTTTTTAAATGCCTGTGTACATTCTTTATTGGGGAGCAGGGATAGGGTGGGAGAAAATGAAGGATTTGATCTTTGTTTTTATCACGTTTCCTCCAGACTGCAGCTCATGTCATGAGAATAGTTTTCTACCTCTTTCTCTGACACTGAATTACCTAATCCACACAGGTGAACCATCCCCTGTGGATGACCACTACATCTGCAGCCAGGCCAGACCCTTGCTCTTTCCCTTATAGCACGTCACAGCCATGCAGATCTGCGTGCTTTGCTGTGGAATTTTGCTGTCTATAGCATACCCACATTTTTCTGCTCATCTAAAACTTAACAAAATTCAGAACATTGTTATAACATCTTGCTTCTCCTTATGAATACAGCTAACTCCCTTTGCAACTGCTTTATATTACAGACCTTAAATTTTGCTAAAGTTTTCCTTATATCATTTTGTCAATACATTTTATTTGTTTCATATATAATTACTTTATGTAATGCTTGTTCCTCTGAGAGATTATAAACTTAACAGCATGCATTGTAATTCTCTTCTATCCCAATTACTTTCAGCAAGGAGTTGATTTATATTCAACTCTTAATGAAAACTTCCAAAATTAAATTCTATTCCAAAAATATTACTTATTATATTTCCTAAGGTATAAAATGAGAAACTTGAGATCAAGGCTGAAAATCATCAGAGTAAAAATATAGTTGAATAAATGTTAAAATTTAATAACTGTTGAATATTGAATAAATAAATTCTAGAAGCAAAATTAATAAAGGAGCATTGATAGCTTTAAAAATTTGTTTTAGTTTCAGTGTTATCATTCAATACTCTTAATTCATCAATTTATTTTTCTCCCTTATGCCAAGGCAACTTATTGCCTGGATTGATACAGAACTAACATTTTTTTCTACTTACTTTCAATTATTTCCTGATCTCTTTACAAAACAAGGCATTTAGTTATCTGGGGAATTGAATTTAGTGTTCTTAATGAGGTAACTCATGAAGTAAAAGTATAGGACCTATTGTTCTAGCATAAATTATAATTGTTTGGTATCAGTTTTAATTAATCAATGATCATTTATCCAGTGTTCCAGGTTTGAATAAGGGTTGAGAAATAAGATTCAAAAGCAATACAATAGATGATTTTCACCTTTAGAAAATTAATATGCTTATCAAAATGCAAAACTATTTTTAGTATATGTGCTGCCAAAGTAAGCACTGCAAAACTATTTTTAATGGCTACCCAGTTATGAAGTTAAATGATTTATAGTACATTAAGGAGGCTAACATGAAGAATCAGTTTAGACTATATCTTGAGAATGATGGTAGATTTAGGTAAAAAAGGTACCTTTCAAGAAATATTTTTCATGGAAATTCAAAATTAAGCATGGAAGAGGAAGAAGAAATATAAAATTATTTTAGAGATTAAAGAAATACATAATTGACAGTAGCTATTCATAAGGTACTGAATAGTGATAATATTTAATACTGAGTATGATTTAATAATATAGCAAAATTAAATAAGGCATATTCACTAGAGTACAGAGATCAATTTGAAGCATACTAAAGACGTGAATGACCAGAGTTGTAGATAATAAATAGGTGAAATAGAATCAGTGTAAGATTTACAAGGGAAAGATACAATATAAACTATTTCAGCTCTTATATAGCATAATTAGGTTGAAGTGTTTAGGAGGCACCCTATAAAATTTGTACAAATATTGAAATGCTATTGGATATATATTTCTTATACTGCTTTCTTTTATTTACACAATTTCTGACTCAATTGTATGTAATGCCAACAAAGGATAACACAAAATTTCTTTGACGAAATGGTATTTATGTTTTTCTTGACTTCTTAACTTCACTGATAAACAGTGTAGAACTAAATTTAATGTTTAACCATAGTGATCATTTAACTCAGAATTTTTGTCATGATTATCTCTTTTTAATCATTTGATCTTTTTTCTACTTTCATAAGCACTTAAATACACAGATATCTATATCTTCATTTTAATTCTTTTTAAGAAATAAAATAAAATTATAATTAGTGAATCCTCCCCCCCAAACATATACATTCTTTTCATAAATAATTCAATCTTTCATGTCTTTATTAGATCCGTCTCAGACACCCAAATTAGTTGTGAAAAATTAGTTCTTACACCCAGTTTTAAAGTTAAAGTCAAGGGGGTTATTCTTTTACTTCCTATATATCTTTTTGGCTTATTGTACCTGGAATATGAAGTTCACTTAATAGGGAACAAAACATGCTAAAATCATAGTTCAGAATGATATTCAAAATCTTCAGATAATCAGATGCATGAGCATCATAATTTTTAATGACAATAAAATTTTGCTTAACTTCCACTTCCCATGATGAGTAGGAAGTCCAATGTCAGTCATTTGTTAGGTTTCTCCTCACATCTTTGGGAAGATTAAAAAAAAAAAACCTTTAGACTTACATAGTTCAAGAAAGTGAGTAGGTATTCTGGTCTTTAGTTGTTACGCATTTTCTATAGATTCTTACTTAATTCAGATTCGCATGTTCCATTTGGAAGCAGTGTCTCCCATAGAGCACCATCCACTTCTGTGCTAAATCCAAGGAGACTCTGCAGCTCCAGAAGTTCCAGACATTAGTGTACAGTCACCACACATGAAGTTCCATTCCCCTTTTCCTCTACATTAACTCATATGTCAATGTCTGCCACCCAGAGAAATCTTCCACTGATACTCTCAGGCTTCCTGATTTAATTATATTCTTCTCAACCAACAACCTGCACAGTCTTCCAACTTTTCTCTTCAGACAAGTAGATCAATATTTCAATGGGTTGAAACTTCCAAAGCAAAGATTTCAGCACTGGTGGTAAGGAGAAGAGGGGAGAGGTACTACATGATACAGGAAACTAGGATGCACATTTCATTAGGCAGCTTTTATTTTCTCTTTTATTCACTGTTTAAGACCAGAACAATAGATGGTGATTTCATATATCAAGTCCTCAATAAATATCTAAAGGAAGGAAAGACAGAAGGAAGGGCAAAGCTCAGAATCACGAAGAATCACAAAAGCATGGTAGTATTATAAAGTATTTATAATAACTTACACATTTAATATCTCAATAGATAATTAAATCAAACTTGGAATGGAAAAGAAATTTAATGGTCAGTGGTGCAATGATTCTTAAGCATAAAAGAAGTGCTCTTGCAGGGCATATTTGAAAATGAGTGCTGAGATTTTTCAATAGCAAAATAAATTGGAGGATACTGAGGTAAAAATAAAACTAGGTCAAAATGTGGCCAGGTAATCAAGACATTGTATTTTTAAAAAGGAACTACAGCTTTAAGTCAAGCTTTTTTTTCCCCACTCTAGCATGTGACCCACCTCTGTCTATCTTTACAGAAAATAGAGTTAAATTTTTAAAGACCCTTTACAGTAGCCTATAAATTTTCAGACTCTAGAACCTTTTTACCTGTAAATTGTCTTTTTTTTTTCTAGAACAAAAAGCAGTTATATTAGGGATAGCATTTTTTAATGTATATCTCTACTTCAAACCCAAATAGATGGCTTGTATTGTAACCTGGAAGATAGTGAGAATATACATCTGAGATCACACATATTAAAAATAGTCTTTAAATGTGCTTTACATTACATTTATACTGGCTTACATTGTGCCTCACTTCTTTGAGCAACTGCACTCCACTCTTGAGTGCATCTTATGTTTACTTCTAATAAATCCTTCTTCTGCCTCTTTTACTGACATGTCCTGAAAATTCTTTTTTTCATAATGGGAGTCAGCGAACCTGGATACTTATTTTAAAGAGATGGGTCAAGTTCCTTATTTCATCCTCGTGGACCCTCAAATCTGTGACATCTTTCTTGGCGAGCCAACCAGGCCAAAAAAAAAAAAAAAAAAAAGAGGCATGTGTTGGTAAGTCCAGCCAAATGGCTTTTAAAATTTATTTACTTTGTTTCTTTGTCCCCACTTTCCTTCAGTCCCCTGCATCTCTGAAATGTAGTTCCCTCTGAAGCATCATTTTCTCTGAAGCAGTTTTTTCCTAACACCTTTGCCTCTGAAGCATGGTAACCCAATGGTTTGCTTTTCTTCCTCTCTCTCCCCCACTCAGGATTTCATCCGTCAGAACACTCAAACCTTTTCACTTTTTTTTATGTTGGTTACCAAAAAGGTAGGGAGCTTGAAGAGCCTAGTGCCCCTCATCACGCGGGAGGGGAGGGGAAGCACATGTTAAGTAAAATCTTCACACTTCTAAGACTCCCTGAGTTCCTCAGTTATGTCACAAATCTCTAGATACATTGATCTTTGGGGTAGATTTTTTAGTAAAACCCAGCTGTTACACACAACTTTTCCTACTTCTCTGATCTATAGTTAAAATAGTCATGTTTCGGTAACAGAGATGTTTGTTCTGGCCATGACAAAAAACAAAACCTAGTTGCTACTGTGGGCAGTTCGGACCCTGAGAAATAGGGCAGGCTGCAGCATGACCCCAGCTTGGGGCCCACCAGTGACATGACCCCCATTTGGAATCTGTTCTCATGATGTGACCCAGTTCCCATCTTTTCTTTTTCTTGTCTTTATCTCTTTCCAAAAGTACACAAGAGAAATCTTGGAGGTCTGCAGTTCACCTTTCTAGAGTGTAGATAACTCAGTACCTATCTCTAAAATGTCACCTCTGGGCTATATTATGAATAATTGAGACTGTTTTAAAGGGAAAGTTTTTTTTTTTAAATTATGATTTTTCTTTGCAACTCAGAATGGGGTCAATATAAGTTAGAAAGTGGAGACACATGGCCTCTAAAAGGCACCTTATTTTATAATACAGTTGATTGTCTTTTAGGTATTTTTTAAATCAATCTTAAAACTCCCATTTGTTTTTCCTTACTTCTACATTTGTGCTTCTATCACACAATTAAATATAGCATTTTAAAATATATTTGACTACATTTTAATTAAAAAAGATGAAAAAAATCCTAGCTCGCAAGAAGGACATAGTTAGGACTCTGGTGAAGATTCCAAAAGAAATGGAAAAGATAGCTGTATAGACATCTTGTGGAAAGAAATGAACTTTGCCTCTTTCTCAGTTTAGGCCACATTTTCTTGCTTTTGATTTGTGTAAGAACAAGATTCTCCATACACTGATGATTTTGGTAATAGAAAATCTGAAAATGAGTACAAGTTTTATGGAGAAAGAGCAACTTCAGGGACCAATATACTAATTTTTAAAGTTGGGCAAAGTCTTTTATTATGATAACTGTCATAAACAGAATATTTCTAACCAGACAGAACTGAGGCATGTTCACAACTGTAGCCTAACTAGTTTCTTTTCTCTACTTCAAATGACCAAGTGAGTAAGACTCTCTGAAACATCTTGTCCTTTTAAATAAAGTATTGAGGGTCTACAGAAGTGAACAAAAAGAATAGGAAAATAGGACTGGATACAGAACTAGAATAGTCTTTAAAAACTACTCTTTTGTAATGCAATCAAAGAGCACTGCTGACTCTGGGAAAGCTTTGGAGATTTAGGACATAAATAGTAAGTAAAACAGACCTGGAACTCTACAAAGGTAAAAGGACTCATTTATTGTAAATGATCTAAAAGAAATTTAAACTGTTTTTCTCATTTGCAAATTGAGACAGCACCCTTGATTTTCTCCATAATCTCCCCTCAGTAGACATAACATGGATGACAATATTAAAATGAGGTCCTATTTGTTTTCCTCTAAGTCTTATTGAATGAAGTTTCCTTAAAGTTGAGTCCTAAGACCCCTCTCTCTCTCTCTGTCTCTCTCTCTCTCTCTCTCTCTCTCTCTCTCTCTCTCCTCTCTATGTTACTGAAAATATGAACACAAATATACTCAAATCCTGAATGATTTTTGATATCATTTTTTTTCTTACAGGGGTTCTGAGACTACAAATAAAAAAAATGATGGACAATCACCATTAGGACAAATGAGCTATAGATTCTTATTTTTATTTGAAAAACAGTAGGGATAATCGTGGTTTTACAACAGGGATCTTTTCAATGATGAAGCTTTAATCAGAGAATAAATAATCTGCATGAATCAAGAAAATGGCCCCTGAGTGTTAATATTATGCTTTTTGTCTTTGGCTTTTGTGTGATGAGCCATTTGTAATTTTAAAAAAGCTACTTGGGAGGACAAATATAATAATGTCTTGAACCCCTAGGCAGAAAAGCACCATATAATTACATCTTTTAAAAAATATTACTAGAGTTCTAAAATTTTTGCTACTTACAAGGAAATTTTTTTGTGCATGATTCCCCCTAGCTATTCTGATTCTTTCCCTGTTGTCAAGAAGTGTTTTAAGTGAGCTGAAATGGTCTCATAGCAAAGCAGTGCCTCTCTTTGGGAAGCAGCTGGATTAGGGGCACTTGACCTTTCTGAGTTTGGTATTCAGAAATTGCCAATAAAATAGACTGAAAGGAAGAGAAAGTGAGCTGACTGAAAAATATCTCTTAAAACTTTAGATACTTTTGCTGAGTTTGCTGAAAATAACCTGATTAAATTCTGAGATCTGAAATGAAGATAATTTCATTTTGAAATGGATATATTTAGGATTAGGAGTCAGATGACAGTTGTGGTTTTCAGAAAATAAGGTTGCATATTTCTGGAATAATTTATTCATCATTTTAATAAATATTAACTGAATGTACTCTGTACTAATTATTGGTGACATAAGAGCAAAGCAAAATTTATACATTTTGTGTTTGATAGCAACACAAACTCTAATCAGATATAATATGATTGTTTCAAGGGTGATGAGGAAGTACAGCATGGTGAACTAATACAGCAGGTGTCCGGACTTCAGGGGAGCTGTGGAATGGTTAGGAAAAATTTCTGGAACACTCAACAGGTGAGTACGCCTATACAAGCTCATTAGTATTTCATCATTTTTTAGGATTTTGCTAGCTAGTCACATTTTCCTTTGTTTCCCAAGTATCTTTTTAAATAGGGTAAATGTTAAATAAGAAGTGCTTTATTACAAAGCAAGACCCAGAAGAATCGTGTTGCACTGAAACTCTGCAGTCCTCTCACTAGCTTGCTTCAGAATTAACCATACTGTAATTTGACATTACCAAGTATTAATATAACTGGGTCAATGGCAACTAATCAAAGAATGTCATTGGATTAGTAATATTGAGTCCTGTCATCTTTCTTTTTCTTATGTTGTAAACTCTACAAAAACCAACTTTGATATTATTTTCATCTGCTGGCTAAAGATAAGGAAGTCATTAGGGCAATGTTATAAAAATTATATGGATGTCTTCCCACAAAAAAATAAAATAGAAGTGATCTCAGTGTTTAATACGAGCAATTTTAGAATATAGACAAAAGCTGTGTTTATGGGGATGGGTCCTTCAATGCCTACAAATGTCTTTAAAATAGATAGTGTTTCATTTGCCTTTGTGGTGTATGTTTCCACTGTCACTGGACTGGGCTGTATCCATTCTGTGGACAATGATGCTTATTTCCATTTCTGTCATTCAAATGTGTTTCATGAGTTCTCTTTTCCATTTTTAAAACACAAGGCTAATGAAAGATGCTATATAAAGTCAAATTCATTTTTATAATCTCTGATGGCATCTTCATCCTGTAACTGCTATTCTGGGTTTTTGTAGCCATAACACAAAGAACAGCAATCAGCAGCAGAATTCAAGATGAGATTAGAATTGCTGAGTCTGATCACCCAATCAGACACTGCAGCTTGAGTCAAACACATGCTTTCCTTATGACTGTCCATTTGCAGAAATTACAAATAGCCTTTTAATGACTATGTCTGATCAGTGTAATTTAACTTTCTTTCTTTTTCAATCCAGAGTTCAGTCCGAATCCCCAAAACAGGTAAATCATTTTGAGTTGAAATAGACAATTATGAAAAAACTTAGAGTGGCAGAACCATTATACTTATTCTGGGGAGGGGGGCAAAATGCTAATAATTCTACTTTTGAGCACTGTTGCACATTCATACTAGATCTATATGTAATCCACATAATTACTTTAAAATGATAGCAAATTTTAAAAGGCTAACCATAATGAATATGTCTATATCAAAATATTTTAACCCTGATTATAATTAATTTTTTAGCATAGGGCACTGGTGTATAAAGTTACCCAAAGGTTTAACTTGCCTGTAAATTTTATATACCTTTTGCAATGAAGAGACAAAGATTATGCATAGCAGCAGGTCAGGGACTGTAATTCAACAATTCCTCATTTGTATAGTTGGATCAGCATAATCAGCTCTATTAACTTCCTGAATAAGATGAAGGTTATATCTTTTCCTATAAAACTGCTATATCAGAGACTACTCTGATGACCTTCCCAAGGTCAATAATAATCCTATTACAATGAGTTAGAATTATTGAGCTAATCCTTTTAATCTTAATTTTAACTGTTATCCTGTGTAATTCCTTCTCCAGCTCATTTTTAAACATGTTATGTACCAAATTCTGTACTTGACCTTAGTCAAGCTTTATATTTAAAAATTATTACAAAGGTAAATTGCTTATATGTACAGTTCTTAATTACATATATGAGAAAAGGGAAAATACAATTATGGTTAACATTTTTGAAATCAGAGTTTTTGTTTTGTTTTGTTTATGTGTGGTTTTGAGGGGGTTCAAAATTAAGGGATTTCAGGATTCTCTTTTCTACTTTGCCTTCTGTATCCACTAAATAGCTCTCTTAGTTACTGAAATTTCCTATCCCACAGCTGAAGGCTATAATCTGACACTGCAAATGAACAATGGGACTTTTGTGCATTTTCTCTGCATGAAATGGTATTATGACTTGTGGTACCAAAGTGGAATGGGAAAGGGAACAAAAAAGCAGTAGTCTAGATATGGTGATAACTTTCAAAATTTGCAAACTATTTCATCATGTTCTTCCCAACCCCTTCCTCTCTCCATAAACATCTTAGTAATTGAACTCATGATATTATGACTCTGCCCTATGTTACCTTTAAGAGATTATGAAAATCATACTGTCCATGATTAAAATCATTTTCATCCTTTCAATGAAACTAAAAAAAGAGTTAATTATTCCTCTATTCCTACTCTGTGCTTTTTTGTTTGTCAATGAGTTTGCTACTGCACATACAGTCCTATTGCTGCATCTATTACTGATCTGAAACATTCACTTGAAATGTATGTGATGATTCTGTGTAATTCTTACTATACTTGAGCTTCTTGAGTATTATAATTTGTTTTATTCCACTCTAAACCATAGTGTAATCCCTGCTATACAATCATAGCCCAATAAATAATTGTGAATGGAGTAAAAAGTGTTAAATGGATTTCAGATTTCTAACATTTTCCCTGAGGTAGAAAACTTACAAGATAAACAGTAACCTTGCTAGGTAAATTGTGATAGTATGTCAATGGGTGTCACTACAGATTTAGAAACTAATACTACATGTATTATAATTCTTATGCTAATGCTACCAATACTCCTCATGACTAGTATCCCCTTTCCCTGCAGATCTTTGGAAAAAATTAAGTAAAGCTTAATTTGGAGATACAATTTGAAAGCTGAAAGACTGTTACTCTGGATGTGGAATACTACAGGTGTTTTGTTCTCCTAAGATAAAGATTAGTATCTTTAAAGATCCTATTTTCTGTTTCCTATTTCCCATAGATTTGGGCTATATTTAGTTTATAGGAAGGTTACCTAGTAAGAAAACTCAGAATAGTACATTAATAGCTTATGAATCAGCTTTGTCACTCCTTGCCACTGTAGCATCTGCTGACCTTGTGTGATATGAGTTTTAGAGTTCTTATTCTCCATCTGTGACTACATTCCAGTTTTTTTCCTCTATATCCACCACGGAGTTTCAGTCTCTAGTTCTGTGCTCCTGCTTTGATACCCTATTAAGTTAATCAGCCCCTCTGCTGCTAGGGTCTTTCTTATACTCTAACAAAATCAGTTGTCTTTTTAAAATGTCATTTTTTCATTGACACCAGGGCTCCTTCTTAGACCTAAAACTCATATTCCTGTGTTCTACTCACTGAGGCCTATTTCTACATTATCCACTGTTCATGTCAATATGGACAATCACAGACACACACACACACTTCTTGAATACACTCGTCCTTTTCTCATGTTCAGCACCCTCATACCTTCATTAGGCCTGTTCTTTCAGACCACTTCCTTCAGCTATCTGCTTTCTGAATCCCAGACATTCCCGGACAAAACTTGCCTTGCTGACCACATTCCATTACCACAGGCTAGTCTTGAAGTTGTTTCTGAGACAGTAAACTTGGCAATGCCCTAAAGAGTTTCTGGACACTCAACTTCTCACCAGAATGCCCTTGCACACAAGCTGTGGCTAATGTATCGCACAGAAGCACAGAGCACCAAGTAGGAAACATTCAAGAACTTGTCTGTGATTCTTCTTTTTCTGGTTGGAGTTCTGTGAATAATGAGGAGTCATAATCTCCTGGAATTTAGAAATGCTAGATTCGGTGTCTAGGATAGCCTACATCTACAATATCTGAGAAGTAATTGATCTTCTAACATATCTTTGAGAAATCATTTGGTATCTAGCTGTTCCCACTTATGATTCCACTCATTCTGCCACAGGATTTATTTTTCTTTGGTGTTTGTACCTGGCAGGAATACATAGTTAGTAATATATGCCTTACTTGATTGTTAGTTGATGAATGTTTTAATTATGCCTCTTTTATTTTATTGTTTTCTCATAAAAATCCTTACTATTTTTGTTCACATCTCATTTTTTCCTTATTTATTCTTTATTTTTCCCAAAATGAACATAGTTTTCCAGCAATGAGTTGACCAGAATTATGGAGATTAGAAAGAAATTCTATCTTAACCTATTTATTTCAATTTTTATTTACTTATTGCTTACTGGAAATCATATATGTTTTATTTATCTTGAAATCCATAAAGAGGGCATATTAAAGTAATGAATCATATCCCCCACTGACATTAATGTTGTTTTCTGAAGGCTTGTGAAGCCATTTTGAACATATGTATAAATTCAGATGTTGTGATATAATAGCTTGGGCAATTAAGCAGGCTTTTTCATTCTGTTCTGTAAATAACAAGAGGAAGATAAAATGATTTTATCATTAAAAAGCACCCCCTGCTTCAAACCTTTTAAAAATAGTCAATTTTCCCAAGTTATAGAATGCTTAACTGATTTTTTATGGAGCACTGGTTTCTTATGGAAATTTACCATTTGATTAAGAATGTACTGTTTTAAATATGCAATCAAGGAAATTTGAGCATAGAGCATATGCTGGTTTTAAAAAGTTTGGAAATACCAAGCAGAGTGAGATTTCTTGGATATTTAACTTTTTAGTTCATGTCTAGTAACAAGGTAAGAGTTACTAGAAGTGTACTATATCTCAAAAACACCATTTTGAACCCAAGATTGATCTGTACCTTTTTTTCAATTGAGATAAAAATGAGAATTATCTTCTATGCCAAATCTGCGTTATTCATCCTTTGTTAATGAGTGCAAGTGGGAAAATGAATAATGTTTCTTTGAATAATGTTTCCTAAAATCAAATATGCTCAATTATAGACATATACTTTGTTTTACAATTATTAAACAAAATTTCATTCAATAAAGTTATTCTTGGCATTACAAGGTAATTGTTTTTTAAAAGCTCATATTTACTGATGTGGGAAATCCAAAATCTAGAAATTACTATGTTGGAAAAACATAGGAAAAAAAATCATATAAAAATGTTAGATTCATATGAAAATGTTAGAAGCCAGAGCTGGGGTAGTAGCTCACACCTGTAATCCCAGCTATGATGGAGTCTGTGACAGGAGGTGTGTGCATTCAAGGCCAGTCTAAAGAAGATGAAGAGAAAGAATCTATTTTTCACCCTTTTCCCCAATAAATTCAAGATATATTATGTACAGGTACAAATTCTGTATGATGTGATCATTATGTATATCTAAAGGGTACCAATAAAATTAATTTTAAAAAGAGACAGTATCTTTTAAAAAGTACAGATGTTAGAAACTAAACTTACAGTTGTTTACAATGTTCTTATTTCTCATAAGTCAAACTAGAGCAAAACAGAGGTATTCCCAACAAAACCTTTAAATTGAAATCATTGTTGCAGGTTGCATTTGCATTTGAATGGCTTTACTCCCTTTATACCCTCAAAAAGCATTACATTAAATATGAATGCAACATTTTGCTCCTCTTATTGTTCGCTTTCACGTTTACTAAATATTAACTCCTCAACCTATACAAAAAGATGAAGGTGAGAAATGATGTTTAGTGATACAATACAGCCAATCTCAAATTATCATTTCAGGTCTAAAATAGGTCATAGTATAATGCTGGCAACTCAAAAGACTGACACTATTCTTAAGAAGTTATTACCAGTATGCTTCCTTACTTACTATAGCTTGGTTCTTTTCTATTATTTCTGTCAAAGCTCCTGTTGCAGGAATAAATAGTAATTATAATACAAAATAGAAAATGGTATGGAAGTACTTTTTGCTTCTTTTTCTGGTAAAGACAGAAAGTATAATATAAATAAGTTTTCTAAGCAAGATTCACCTTCTCAATTAAACAAGGCATTAGTTCCTTGAATTATTTCAATAAAAGAGCCTGAAGGGCAAAAGGTTCATAGAATAATAGCAACAAAAATAATTATGAGAATTAGGAGTTTTTGAAACTAAAATTTCACTTTGCAAACAGTTTCTCCATTTAATATTTCATTTGACCCTTACATTGGTTAAAAATTAACAATGTATTTCATCATTGATTGGAAGATGATTGGGCCCCATTGTGGTCTTGCCTCATGTCATGATAATAATTTTGTCAGATTATTTGGCTCTCATCTTTACCCTTCACAACAGATTTATCTTTTACTAACCTTTATATGTCCCGAGACTACATCTGTTGTGCAGCTCTAACACAGAGACAACATGTGGATGCAATTTAGACTGCCTATTTTTCAGTCTACAATGTAGTGGGTTTTCAACTAATAAAAATGCAACATTAGTCAATTCATTTTTCTTTCCCCAAATCTTCTATTTGGGATCATGTTTTTATCTAGCAGTTAGTTAGTGCTCATCTTCAATAACAAATGCCTATTGCCTGAGTGTTTGTACTTTGTACCAATCAGTGGTGTAGTCTCAGAGAAGCCTTGTTCCCATGGAATTTTTATTCCAGTGGATCAGAAATCCTTGAAATTGATCTCAGCATGATAAGTTAAATGACTGGAATTATTCACTGAACAGTATAAGAATAAAAGGAAGAGTTTCAACTCATTTAGAAAGTGAAGGAAAGCTCGCTGGAAAGCGTAGCACCTAGGCTGTGCTCTAAAGTAGGAATATATTTTTTTCCAGGAAAATAAAGATAAGAAAGGCATAATTTCCCATGGGTCTGGTCTAAGACATAATCTATAAAAGAAAATCACTGAAAGGGACCAGGCCTGCTGAATAAGGTGTTATAAATCTATTATTTTTGGCTACAAACCTATTTAGCTAATATTGCAATCAAGAAAGATATTTATCCCTCAGTGTAGATTCAGATTTTGCACTCTTTATGAATTATTGTTTTGGAGACATATATTTTAATGCATCATTGATCTAATAATTAAAACCTAGAGACCCAGCAATAATGGAGGGAAAATATTTTACCTGAAACTTGTGGGGATATTTATATAAAGTGGTTCTTAGTGCACAGGTCTGCTCAAGCATAAATTTCTAGAACTTCCACTCCTCCCTTTTGTTCTTCATACTTCCTTGTATGCACACAAATGCACAATTGTGTGTGTCACTTGAGACTAAGCAATCCTTAGAAAATGTTCTGCTACGTGTGTGTACAACCTGCTTTGTTTTATACTCTAGTGCCTTCTTTGTATCACTACCTTTGCTCTTTGAGGTCATTATAAAGAAAATAAAGATTATTGGAACACAAACATTGAGGTATTACAACAGTCTATCCGATAAAGGAGACAGTTACTAAGTGACTAGTGGATGGGTAGCTCATACAATGTAGATAGAATGGATAAAGGGATGATTCACCACTGTGAAGAAAGTAGTGGGAAAGCATGAAAGTTTGTCACAATACTCAAAATGGCATATGATTTAAAACTTGTAAGTTGTTTCTTTCTAGAGTTTTTCTTATAATATTTTCAGACCACAGTTGGCCTTGAGTAACTGAAACTGGAAAAAGTAAAACCAGAGATAATTGGTGATAATTGGTGATCATGACAACTGGATTAAATCTCAATATTTTTAAGTACTGAGAGTATCGATGCTACTCCTGTTCATTTAGACCTTGTCCACAAGATTCCAATGCATTAGTTAGGGCTTGCTAGAGCAACAGCACATGGTATCTTAGTTCATAAACTTAATTCTTTCCATTATTCTGGTCACAAACCAAATTGATCATGAGCCAAATCAAATTCAATGATTAGGTTCAATGTTGACTTTAGGGGGAAATTTGATTCAGTTCACAATTGATTCTGTATGCAACAAAAATTGTGGAAAGAATTAAGTTCATGAACCAAAGTGCCAGTCAGTTTTCTAGGTATGCTTACAAAGGCTGCTTATGATATCAGGGTTGGAAGAATGCAAAATGCCTGTCTGCATGCTGAAGGGTCACAGGACCTAGTCAAAAGTTGGAAGCCTGGAGCTCACTGTAGAATACAGGATGATTCAGTGCCAGAAAGCCAAAGTCTCTGTGCTGAAGAGTCTGCACTGGAAACCTAAAGGGACTGGAAATGAATAACCAAAGGCAGTGGTGAAGACTAGAGAGCCTCTGAAAAGAAAAAGGAAGGCCTCTTTCTTCCCTTTTTATTCCATTCAGGCTACAACCCTATTGTGTTAGGCTACCTACATCTGGGATGAATCTTTCCTCCTCAATTTGTGGCCTACTTATTAACAATCCACAGATATACCCAGAGGTTTACTAATCTACTAGCATTTAACTCGTCAAGTTGACATACCACAATTAACTATCATATCCAGATAAATTGTTTTCTCTTGTAAAATTTATGAACTGTATAAGATATAACTTGTCCATTGTCACAGCCTAGGCTTTACAGAACACTTTTATATTTTTCTCCATGAATGTCCCTTAATTTTGTTATCATTAGTAGCAGAGCTTGGATTATGTTATTCTCCAGAACTCTTTTAAATCCAGTGATTTTAAAAGATCGTGTCTTCTTCATGAAACAGAAAATTAACCTACTGGAAGAAAAAGCGGGGAGAATCTAATTCACATGCACATGTTTGATGCAAACAGGAACAAAGTACACTGGAAAGAGAATACTAAATTTTGCTTCCTTAAATGAAGACTTTACTACTTCTGTCAAAATAAGTCTGGTGATATGTTTTTCTTCACTCATAGCTACCATTTATAAGAAACATAGTTAACATTTTTACAGGAAGAGATATTATATAGCTTAGTTACGTTTCATAAAGGCTAATGTATTTTGAGAGACAGGGATTTTATGATAGTTATTTTGATCATTCAACACATGTTTGTTGAGCAGTGTATTAAACATCTCTCCCAGTATGGGATATAACACCCAACACTCAAAGTTTAAAGGAGGAAAGGTTTATTGGCTCATGCTTTCAGAATTTAATCCAGGGTGGGCAGGTTGCCAGGGAGGACTATCATGGAGGAAGTTTGCTTAGTATATGGTGGCCAGAAATTAAAGCTGAGGAACAGCAAAAGAAGGAAAGGATCTAGGAACCAAATACAGTTCCCCTGGTCATGCCCCCATGACCCACCCAAACACACCTAGAAGTGTACTTTACTAATCTACTAGTCATTTCCTGATTCGGTCACGTAGATATGATGATTATTGATCAAATTCCACCCCTTGTCAACTTGACTTTTAAATATATCTCCTTTAATCATACTTAATCTCTGAAGAAAGACAATAGCAAGTTCATAATTCTGCCTTACATGATATAAGTATTTTGTATACATCCAAAAGCACAGTAATTCTTTCCTTAGTGTCTCAACAGTATTGTTCAAAAGTCCAAGTCCAAAATCTCCTTTGTGACTCTAGACAAATTCTTACCTGGGAGTACCTGCAACAATAAATACCAAGTTACATAATCTCAAGATATAATTGCAGAGGGTAATATACCTATTGCAAAAGGAAGGAATGGGGGAGGTAAAAGAACTAAATCAGAGCAAGACCGAAACCCACTGGGGCAAACATTAAATCTTGTAATTGCTTGTCTGGCATTGAGGATACATGTTGGCAAGATGTGAATACCAAAAGGCTTGGGCAACCCCACTCCTATAGCATTGCTGGTTGAAGCCCATAGGGCCTTTCCCTCAGCCTAGCTCTACTACCTGTGGATATTCCATGCTCCAATATCCAAGAGATATTCCATGCTCTTGGTATCTCACAGTTCTTGGAGTCTCCACTGTAACTTTGACTTCATTCTTCCAGCTTCACACACTACCCTCTCAGGGGTATCATATTATTCCTTTGAAATTTGAGCAGAAGCATGATCCCTTCTATGGCTTGTGTTTAGATAGCCCCTAAAAGCCTCATGCTTTTTCAACGGTGGCTGAATCTACAGAGTGTGATGCTGGGATTAATGGTGTGTGATTACTAAACCACCACGTGTGATTGGTTTGGCCAATCCTGGTACTCTAGATAAGATAAAAGGGGCAGAAAGATGCTGTTAAGGTCCCTTGTTGCTTCTGTTGTCTTCTGCCTCCATGAACTGTTGCCCCTCTGCCACCCTGGTTTGGAACCAGCTGATTATGGACTGAAAACTCTATGAACTGTAAGCCAAATAAATCTTTTCTCTCTTTAACTTTGGGTGTTGGATATTTTGTCTCAGCAATGACAGAAAAATAACTAAAAGAACTTCTTAACTCTTTCATTCTACATGCTTAAAAACTCAGCATCAAATGAAGAATGTTAAGGTCTGTGGCCAGCTTGAGCAGTAGCCAGGTCTCCTTGGACCATGGTTGTAGCGACTGCAGAGTGCAAGGATGGCTAAGTGTGGTAAATGAATCCTGTGTAACCAATTCTCTAGGCTGCCCTCCTAGAGCAGAAAGCCCTAACACTGTTTTCAAATGGGAGATTTACCCTTTTGTACCCTTCAGCCTGAGATGTGTGGGGTTTACCAATTCCTAGAGTGCCCTTAAGGGAATTTTCTTTCTGTCCTAATTATAAGCAATTGGTTAATGGCACTAATTTCTTCAGTGGCCACAATTCCTTTGGCCTTATTTTTTTCTCATGATTTCTTTTCAGCCAACATTATTTTCAAATATTTCTGCTTCTGATTTTCACTATAAATCTGGCTCAAAGAAGCCAACAGTACCTATGTCACAGCTTGAGCTTTGGGGTGCTTTGAAATTTCCTCCATCACATCAATTAATCCCTCACCCATAAGTTCAACCTTCCTTAAAGTCTCAGAGCATAGATATAACATATGTGAGTTCCTTGCCAGAATGTAATGTGCATCACTTCTAGCACAATTCCCAATCAAGTCCATTTGAAACCTCCCGAATCTGGTTTTGATTGTCCTCAACCTTCTTATCAGCATTTTGTTCTTCTAAGCTCAGACCAGAATGTCAGTCAGACTCTGTTTATAGCATTCGACAGCATCTTTCGTCTCCATCTGCAAACCTGTCTAAACATGTTCCGCAAATGAGTCACAGCAGTCAGCCCAGTTCTCTCTTACCAATTTTCTATATTAGTCAGCTTTCCTGTCACTGGGCCACAATATCCTAAACCCACAATTTCTAAAAAGAGCAGTTTAATTTGTCATAAAATATCATGGGATTTAGTCCATTGCTTAGCTCCAAGGCAGGAACATTGTGATGGAAGGATATGGAGAAGAAAAGCTGCTTAGCTCACGGTGGGCAGAAAGCAGAACAGAGTAACAGAGCCAGAGAGAGAAGGTCTGAGAATCAGAGTCCCCAGAGTTGCAGCTCTGTGGCTCATCCAGACATGTGTGGAAGTGTGTTTTACTGATCTGCTAGGCTTTTCTTAATACAGTCGTGTTGACACTCGTAGTTAATACTCACAACTTTCCATTAAGATCTATTCACAAATGGAAACAAAGTCTTTGTCAATAGGGAAGGGTGGAAGAGCTGAAAGGAGAGCAGGGGAATGGGGAAAAATTAAGAACCAAGATACATCATGTAGGGGTACAAGATCCCAATGATAAATGTAACTATATTGTATACCTAAAATGTACCAATAAACTAAATGGAAAAAAAAAGATGTATGCACAGCTCTTATGGGGAAGCATTTTGGGGAGTGAACAATGGAATTATGTTAAAGAAAAAACTTTTCTTACTGATTTTCATTTTGATCCTAATACAAGTACAGAAAATTCAGTTTGTATTTCTGCTTAAATTGTTGTATTATATACTTGTTTCCTCAAGAGAGGAAAACACTATTGATCATTATAACATTTATGACTAACATGTTTTCTTCATGCTTATGATGAAACCATTGAAAATACTATTTTTTTAAATCGTGGAGAATTGCCATGTAATTTTTGCTTTTGAAAATAGCAAATGCCTTATTGTACTTTAGGAAATGTTTAAGAAAGTCATTTCCTTCTTATGTTGTCACTACTGGTGCATGACTCCTAAAACTTGTTTTGAAATCATGAAAAATATTTTGTGCAAGAAACTATCTGATGAATTTCCTATCAATTTTTTCCTGCCTAGTCTATTGTATTCCAATCCAACTAAGATAAATCTTGTGAAGATGTGATAGGAAACACATCATCTTCCTAATTAATAACTTTACAATAAGAGAAAATAATAGTGCCTGTCCAAAGCCAGTGAAATATTTATAAAAAGAACAAACAATATTTAATATTTTTAAAATTCTCTTTTCTGATTGGACTCAGGCTTTTTTGCATTTGCCAGTTTACATAACTGAATAAATATAGTAATCAAAGAAAAATATTTTACAATCTTATTTCGTATTTTCATTAGCAAATAAAGTTAATGCTTTAAAACAAATGAATATCAAACTATGCATTCCTCCTGTACATCACACTGTTGAATAACCCATTAATAGATTGGTGTCAAGTAAGCTAAGCCTGACCCATCTATTTTGTGATTGTTACTTTCATAAACTCTTCACAATCCATCTCTCACACACTGATCACAGCATTTATTTATTCATTTATTTATTTATTTTGTATCAGGGGTTGAACTCAGGACCTTGTGGTTGTGAGGCAGGTGGCAGAACCACTGAGCTAAATCCCCAGCCCCAATCACAGCATTTATTTTACAATACTATACACCAAAAGAGAAGAACAATATTCTAGAAGGTGATGATAGATTTTTTGCAATGATGCAGAATAATATGGTGAGGTTTTTTTTCAGCATGTTGTGAAGAGGTTGAACAGCCAATCTCTTTTCTTTATGGCAAATATCCCTGAAATGACTTGTTGAATTTGAGGCCCTAATTAAAGAGATCCTAATTAATTTACAAGCATATTAAATTATGTTTTTTAATGTGTGATATTCAAATGAAATTCACTTACAATAGTTTTTCACAGTGCCACATTCATCTGTGAAATGATACACTCTAGATAATTGACCTTATTCTCCACTTGACCTTAAATAAAAAAGGAAGCTACAACAGACAGGTCCTTAACCTCCATAGAACTCAAAATGCTGACATGGCCAATCAACTTATTTGCATTAAGCATACTAAACTAACAGGTGATGTTATTTACAAGGCTTCACTAAATGCTTGATTCTATTTTGTAGACCAAAGAATTTTTATCTTAATTCATTTTGTGGAGAAAATAATTTAACCAACTTAGCATGTTGTTGTCAGAATTATGATGAAATTTATTTTGTCTACATAATTCATTGGACAGCTAGCAGCGTGTATTTCTCTACAGAATGAAAATGTATTGAGGTTGTCAAATGGCATTTTCTCTTTCATCTCAGATCGTTCTGCCAACAAAATGAATACAAAATCCTTTCATTTAAAAAATCAATACGGGTGTTAATTATTGGTGGACAGAATTCAAAGTCAAATCCTTTTCTGTTAAATATTGATGGAAAAATATTCATACCATCCACTAACCAGATATTAATCACACTAAAGAATTGTTCTGGAAGAACAAGATAGGAATGTGTTTTATTTTCTTCATATTCAATGCTCAAAACATGAAGTGAGCATTCTGGCTAAAATTTTAAAATGAATAGCTGTAGTGAGAATATTCAGACAATTGAAGACAGTGCACGAAGAGGATCATGACAGGAAATATGAAAAGCTATGAAACAAATTATCAACACTAAGTGTAAACTTACTTCGTTCTGCAGATGCAATTTTAATTGAATTAGATTATTGTATTATAATCCACTTAAGCCTAGAGGCTTGTAAAATAAAGACAAGTGGCATAGCAGGGCAATAACAAGGGATCTATGCCACATAATTCATGCTTCTCTGCATTTGCATATCACCTATTGCCAAAAAGTCTGTGAATCCTGAAAATGGTTTCCTACAATATTAGACTGGGCCATTCATAGGACACATAATTATTGAAGATATTTTTTCAGACAGTATTTTGCGATTTAACCTCTTCATTCTGTCTGTTGTACCAAGAAAAATATATTTTGTGAAAAGAAAACAATTTCAGGGCTATCCAACTAGAATGTGAACATTATACACTTACATCACATATAAAGAATCTGATTATTTTGATTGTAGGTTTTCATTTTTCATAGGTAAAGATCATAGAAGCATTTTCTGTCAATTCTCAAGTATGTGAATTAGCTCCAAAGTAAGTGTTTAAAATATTACTCCATGCATTATCAACTGTGGCCCTCTTCAAAGCTATTTTGATAATTTGTATAATTAGATTAGTAAGGGCAGATGTTAGCTATTTTGAAACAGAAGATTATTCTTCCTTTAATACTTTGTGGTCAATTTTCAAACTTTTGCTTGCTACCATTTTGTTTTAAAGTTTCAGATCAATCACAACACTCAATTCAAGTTTTAGTGGAACAAATATAGACAAATCTGGGCAGCTGCATTGAATGCAATTTTGGAATAAATAAGAAAATATTTCAGGCAACTATGGATCAATTGAAAGTGACTTATTGTGGAATAAATATTTGAATATAACACTAGAACATGCTTAGGAAAGAATATATTTTTGTAAGGAGTTGGAGGAAATTGCATATAGGAAAGTGGAGAAATCACTGATTAGTGTGAAACTGAGTCATTAGTGGTAGAACTGTCAGATGAAGCATGTTCTCCACCTTCAACTTCCCGCTTAAAATTGTACTGGGAAATATTTTGCCAAGATATCTTGTATGAACGTGCAGATTGATTAGATTTCAACATTGACAAATTGGTTGGATTTCCAAAAAAGTTTTCAAAAAGTACAGGATATGATTTCTCTATTCTTCACTGACAATAATTGACTTGGAAAAACGAGACCCACAAGATGCATTTAGAAGGCAGTTTTAAAGCTACATGATAAATATGTGTAAATATTCATGCATATCTGTTAAACTGCATGAATTATTTTAACTATGACCTAGCATAAAACAATCTAGGAATATAAATATCATAGACTTCAAAATAAGATATATAGGATAATGATTTTTTTTAGTTACATAACTTTACATATCTTTAAATTTATGTATATCTTTAATCAAAATTCTTCTAATGGTACCCAAAACAACAGGTTTACATGAAGGTTTTTAGGGGAAAGAAATTAAAACAAATGTAAAAATATAAAATGGAGCCAACGAGGTGGATATTCATAGCATAAATATCTAGATACTTGTTGCTGGTACTTGTCATTTGAGCCTTTACAAAGCTCATAATTTACTACAAATATTTTTAAATCCTTATATTTTAAGTTTTATCATTCTTAATTTTTTCATCACAAAAATAATTGAGGAAAAGATTATTATTTCTATTTATTGATCAGTTATAAGAATTCTAAAAATCAGAGATCATAATGAATTACTGCACATATCACAGGGAATCAAACAAAATTTAAAGGAAGGAGCTAGTTCATAAACCTGGAACTTCTCAGACAAATAAGATCTCTTTTCATTCTACCATATATGATTGCTTGAAAGAAATAAAACTTGACCTGAATTTAAAAAGATGATCAAAAGATTATCTACTGAGAGGCCTTGAGAAAAGGACAAAATGTGAGCAGCAGGAAGTAAATGAAATTTAAGGGTAACTCTGGTGAATGGTCTTAGCTGATGGAGATCTTGGCTATCAGGCCAAAGAATTAAGTCTTATGCGAAAGAAGAAGGTCTCAGGAAAGTTTCCAAACAATGGAATGATGGCATTTCTGTCCCACTTTCACGATTCTGTTTCACAAGTGAAGCTACCTAAGGGAGGAGGGTGGCAAGTTCCAAGCAGACTGAACAACTTAATGAGAACTCGTCTCAAAATTAAAAAAAAATATATTAAAAAGGCAGGTGATATAGCTTAATGGGAAGAGCCTGGGTTCAACTCAATAGTATGAATTAAAAAAATGAATAAATAATAAATAAACCAACATACTACTTGAGGTGCTTTATCTTGTAAAAGAAATGAATTGATGAGGAGGCACACATCACATTACATTATATGTTTCAGTGTGTTATTTAGAAGTTAAAATAATACCACGAGGTATGAAATATCTCTAATTATCAGACATATTTCACATGAAGAAAGTTCTGGCTACCCACATCTGTAAATAAATAGTATAAAATCACCCGCAGCAATACCCACCAGGCAACAAGCAAGTTTTATTGGTCACAAATGTACCCAATCTCTCTAGAAGGACACAGAATAACCTTACAGCACTCCTTCTAAGTAGAGTTCAATTTTGTAGGGTACACCTAAGCAAGACTGAATGTTTACAAATAAAATTATAGTATATTTCCAGGTAAAAATGGCATTCTGGACACACATACCCTACTATACATCTTTTAGACACTCTTCTAAAGTGAGAGCAAAACTTATACCCAGAAAGAGTGGGAGCACAGAAAAAGAGACAACAGATATCATGGTTTTACTAGAGATGAAGGATTTAACAGACCTGAACAAATTAATCCTAAACCAGTGGTGAAGAAATCCCAGAGTTAACCTGACTCAGACCAAAATCCTCAGTGACTCAGGAATCAGCAACCTCAAGCATACATCCTGGTTATCTATTGCTGTGTGGAAAACTACTCCAAAATCTACCAGGATAAAACAATAACTATTTTATTATGGTCACAAACTCTGTGTATTTGGAACTTGTAAAGCACATAGTGGGGGTTTTTCTCTGTTCTATCACGTATGAAACTAAAATGGGGATGATTTGAATGACTGACCACTGGATGAGCTATGGCTGGTGCTATAGATTGACCATTGATTTCCCCACCAAGAACTGATATGCTAATACCTTCTCCTTCTTGTGAAGGTTTTGAAGGTGAGGCTTTGGGGGAGATGATTAGGGTTATGAGGTCCTTTTGTAAATAGAATTATGCCTAGAGGTAGAGATCCCAAAGAACTCTTTACTACCTCTGCCAAATAATGCCAAAGAGAGGATATCTATGATCCAAGAAATAGATCTTCAGCTAGAGGCATTCAACTACTATGTAGTTCCAATTACAAATGAATATGTTTTGGATTTATTTTGTGCTAATACACTAAAGAGAAATATTGGGTATAACATTTTTGCCTGATGTCTAAACTTATTTAAAAATTTCAATGTTTTATATAACTTACAATCACGAGATATTTCTTGGTTGTATTTTTCATAGCATGTTTATTTATTGCCACATCTTGTTCATAATTTGGGTATTTATGTGAAAAAGAAAATGGGATGGATATATGATTTTTTGTTATTCAGGTCCTAGCATCATCATGCCCTTCAAGCATATGATAATGTTTAGGACATAAATAGTTTTCTTTTCTTTTTTATTTGTGCATGTTTGAGATATATAATAAAGACATTCATCGTGGGAAGTTGGTACGCATACGTTGCATCTTAATCCTTTTTACTTTTTCTTCCCCGCTATGTCTTAACATGCTTAATTGATTGATAATTAGAAAACAGTGCAAAATGTAAGAGAAAATTTTATGTAAAAATACTAATTTAAAGCAACAAAATAACTTATGACTATTTTCTTTCACTTTCAAGACAAAATTATTTATTTCCCAGAAGTTTCCCATAATTATAGGTTAATATTGAGGACTTGGCTCCCTTATTGGCTCTCCTAATTGCTAGAAAAGTTTAAATGATATAGAAGATTCCTCAGTTATTCTTTGTATTAGTCATTTTTACCATGAACCTAGAGAAATTGTGTAGATATAGAGGGGTTGACTCAACAGAAAGA
Source organism: Heterocephalus glaber (assembly GCF_000247695.1). The sequence goes on along the minus strand of NW_004624765.1, from coordinate 5,034,355 downwards.
AGTTTTTTCCTTTTAAAGATGCTTGTCAGTTTGAAGGACACCATTGCCTCTCAAGGCAAAGGCATGAACTTTTAGTATTTTGGACATATGAGGAATATTAGATTTCAAAAATATATCCTTCAGGAATGACCCTGAGAAAATTGTCTTAACATGAAAACGTACCAATATGAGTCACTTTTTAAAGTGAAAGCAGTTCTGGCCCAAAGTAATGATAGTATAATGGGAATTAATGCACAAAAACAGAATCTCAGTCTGTAGAAACATGTAGATATATCTCCTAATATACATATCACATTAATTCTCTATAAAATCTATTGTTTCTACTAGAAAATAAAAGCATTTTGGGCTAAATTTACCCTTATTTCTAATTTAAATAATATTGCCATCCCCTTCTTCTCTGTCATAATTACTCACCTTGTTAACACCTCATAATGAGAAAAAAGCAAATCAGTTGTGTCATTATATCTTGCTGCTAAGCAGAAGCAACACGGCCATTAATGACTTTAACATATGTTCATGTTTCCCTGGCCACTGGGAACTTCATTTATCTGTTTCTCCTTGAGGAGACAAGACATGTCTGTTAATAACCTGATTCTGAATTTCCTGCTCTGGGAGTTGATACTCAGAACAAAATTTTCAGGTTCAACGTTAGAGGTGAGACAACTGGTGTCCACCATAAAGGTGAGAATCTCTATTCTCACCTTTTCCACCCCAACCTTCATGCCTGCCTTGATTACAAATTAGTCCACTAGGTGGTGATATAAATATGTAACACTCCAAAGATACTTACTGGGAATTGATAGAATCTTTGAATACAGTGTAAAGGGTTCATAATTTCCATAAAAAGCATAGCATTAAGAAATGCACTATTTTGACACTGACTTGAAGATCACGAATTTTAATCTTCTTCTGATAGTGTAGGTGATTAATGTAAACCATTCAGATTCCTCTTTCCCTCTCTGGCTAAAAATAATAATAATAAAAAAGATGTGTTTTTAATCTTAATTGAACTGTTTAGTTAATTGTTTTAGTTCTCAATCTTTTTTCCTGTCTGTTCAGGTCAGTCTTGGTCAAATTACTTAACCTCTTCATGTTTCGTATAGTGATATAATGTGAAGAGCTAATAAAAATGATTATAAAACACTTTGCAAAATTTTAGTGCCCAAGACAGCTACATTACTTTGAAGTCACCAAAAGTACGACAAGTGTTCAGACAAGTGCATAATTAAACTGTCCAAACTGCATTAGCTATTGAAGGCATTTAACTAGGGCTGACTGTTCTTATCAAGCTATGAGTTTAAATTATAGTGGCCTCTGTAACTCTTACAAATCTTACCAGAATAGAACTCAGGATGAACACTTAAGTTTTTGAAAGTTTATGTGTCTCGTTAGCAACAATCATGAAAACATCATCGAATTAAAACCCCTTCCATTTCTCCTTTTGTTTTTCCTAGAAGAAGTAGTAAATTAATCTATTCATTTTTAAAAGAAAACAGTGAATAGCATTATAGGTAATGACAAATCAATAGTGCTAGAGTTAAAAATTGAATCTTTTTCATTACCTGAATGATCGAGGCTTTACCACTCCTTGGGTATTATTGAAATCATATTAATATTTGTGACTGAGTCTCCTGGACACCAAATTCTCTAAATCTCATATAAGAATTATCATATTCAGTAAGTGTTTCTAGGAATGCTCTATATGTGATTTAAATGCATCCGCAGTAAGCCTGGTTGTTGCTTACTATCCCTAGGAGCTGAGCTGGATCCTGAAGCTGGTGCTATTGCTGAGGTAGAGTAGCTTTGCTTCCTCTCATGTGAGATACCCTTGAGCTTTGAAAAGGGGAGAAATACTCAGGCTCTGTCTCCTTCTCTCATCCTTCCCTGTACCTTTATTATCCTTTTTTTTTTCTTGCACTTGTGAGGCAGGCAGGGTGCCACTGAGCTAAATCCCCAGCTGTACCTTTATTATCCTAATCCATTTGGAAGCCAGCTCACAGGAGCCTGTGAAGGGAAGCACACAATGCTGCAATACACAGCATGACAGTTCAAGGATGAAAAATGGATCAGAGAGCAAAAAGGCCCTGGATCTGTGCAAGAAGATTGGCTGCTGTTGCTGAGATCGATGATGGCTGAACCCAACTCTTCAGCTGCTGACTCACGAGGACAGCTCTTCGGGCTGGCAGTTGCTCTATGTCACCCACTCTTCTGCATAGGGCTTTGAGTCACACATCCTATCTCTAGAACAGGAGTTGGTAAACTATAATTTTTCCTTGCAAAGGCACATAGTGAATATTTTAGGCCTTAGCTCTATGTAACAGAGCTACCTGGTTCTGCTGTTGTAGAACAAAGGCACCCACATGCAACAGATAAACAAATAAGCAAGTCTGGGTTACAGTAAGATTTTTTTTTTTATGAAGCCAAGTGGGTGACAGGCTGGATTTATCCTGGAAGCCAAAGTCTGTTAACCTTCTCTTTAAAATAAATAATTCCTTGCTGGGCATGGTGAGGTACTCCCAGCACTCGTGAGGCTGAGGCAGGAGGATCCTGGTGAGTTCAAGATCAGCCTGGGCGACATAGTGAGTTCAAGGTCAGCCTGTACGGCTTTTTTTGAGACCTTCTCTCTCTCAAAAAAAAAGTAAATGCTTCCAACTACTTATTCAAAACATAGGATACTGCAGTGCAAAATCGAGAAAGCAATACTCCTTCACTCTTGGTGTCTGGTTAAGAGTTTTATGAAAACATTTCTTAACCTCAGAATATTAGAAACATCTGGATATGAATGCTAGCTCTCAGCCTTACTGTGAAAGTGATGTTCACATATTTAAAGTGAAATTATATCTGCCTTTGGGTCAGCATGTCAACAGTGACAGGAAATTCAATGTTAGTCACTTTAGGGTCTACTTACTGGCTTCTGGAGCCATAGAAAAATGTGAAATTATATAATATTGAGAAAATGAGATTTTGTACTCTCATGGCCACTAGTGATAGTCTCATCATTTAAACGATGGACCCCTGATAGCCAGGGAACTCCTCTCAGGTCAATGGGGTTTAGGTGAGGAAAGTTTTGTGCTCAGCTTCCACACTGCACAAACAACACTGCTTTCCCTGAAGTAGGTCTTCTTGCTAAGTGTAATAGCTGTGCTGTACCACAAATTTTATCTTTGCAACAAACTCTTCTCTGATGGCTTCCCTGACTAGCCCACCAAATAAAACTCTATTTACCAGAACTCAGTCCTATTAGTCACCCTAAGTTCTCTTGTTGGGGGGGGGTGGTCATAAACTTATTTTGGTTTTGTTGCAATGAAAATGTCCATTAGACAACATAAACTGACTTTAAAGAAGGAGAAACTCCTATTTCCTCAGGTTGAGCTGATTTAAATTGAGTTAAGATATCTGTTACCTATTACTTGATTTCCTAGCCATCTCAAATTTCCTTAAAGGGCTTTGGAAGCAACTGGGTTTCCTACTTTTGATTTTCAGATTTGTAAACCATGCTGTGTGTATTTATAATCCGTGATTGATAAATCATTTTGATTCTAGAGGTAGACAAGTTAACATTAGGGTGTGCAGATGGTTGAGGGTGAAATTTAGTTGAATTTAGCTATTTGCATTTGTTTGTTGGTGAGTTTCACTTCCTTCAGCAATCAGAGGAATTTAGGCTTCCGTGCACTAGAGCTCTGCAATCAGTCAATGGAAGAAGTTGGAGGAGCAGTATAGTTTAGAGAACAAAAGAAGAAAGAAAAGTGGGGCTAGAAATTCATGAAATGAGCTGACTGTATTTTTTAATTTCTTGTAGCTATATTATAGATTTGCCAGTGATTTATTACAAATATGTTGTAGATGTCAAGGAACGAACAAATGAACAACCAAAAATGTGCCATAATATATGTCTTGCTCTGTTGGCTATTATACAGGGAAGAAAACATTCTAGCCCATTTGCTGGAATTTATGTATGGCATTTCAAACACTGTCACACTGCAGTATCTGTGTCAGTTTTGCCCAAGGTTGTGACTCAACTCCTTTACTCATATCTGCATATCTCCATATTTTCTGGGGGACACCCTTCTGTCCATGGTCAGCAGGCCTCTACCCAGTGAATTTCTCCCACACTGAACAGGATTAGGTTTTCATTTGAATATGTCAAGTTGAAATCTGAATGTGTAACATTCATTGTGCTCAATATGACAATTATGAGACTGAATCTGATGGCAGACTTTATAATGCTGCACATAACGTTCTAAAGCTTGAAATCAGGGGAGGATATCTATAAGAATTTAAAATGGGATAGAAACCAAGAGGATTTTTAAGAGCTCCATTCCTCTGTTATAGTGTATAAAATGAAATAGGAAAACTGTGAAAAGGCTGTAAATGGATGTCAGGATTTGGAAGAATTTTATTACTCACCAGAGTTACACTCTTCTATATTTTGATATTACCAGATCATTTTCAGAGTCATATACACTTTAAATTTTTCCCCAATGGTATCAAGTCAGTATTCTGAACAATAGTTGCTACTATTTCAGCAGTTAGAGTTTTTATTTTTATTTCAGTGAAGTCAGCAGTTTCTAAGGAGTAACCTGCAGCTATGTTTAAAGACCCATCTTCAGCAGTCAAATTTTTAACACATGAGTGTTAGGCATAGGTTGAAGGAGGGAACAATAAGACACAATTTGAATAAAATAAATAGTAATGCAGATTTTCACAAAGAAATGTCAATTGCATTCTCTTGGTCTCCTTCAATAAAAACCAAATATATAATTTTGGTGTATGTACAGTATGGAGGATTGTACCCAGACACCTTGCACTCAGTTACATCCTCGCACCATCCCCCTTTTGAGACAAAGGCTCTCTAAGCCTCCCAGCTAATATTGCTGACATTACAGGTGTGTGTCACTGTACCTAGCTCTGTAAATTGTATGGTTAGGACTGGCTTTCTAAATATAGAATATGTGGGGTTTTACATGCTATCGTGTCATAAGCTTGTTGAATCTGAGTTTGGAATGGACTGTCCCTCTTGTCGCTTTTTTTGCCACCCATAGAGGAATCAGCTGGTTGTATTCCCTGCCAGAAGTGCAGACAGCTTCTGCTTCCAATGCAGAGATGAGCTCACACAATGGCACAAGATCACCTTCGATATCTAAATAACTAGAAAGTTCTATTAGATATTGATCTGCTTCTGTTTGCTTGAGGTTGATACACAGCTCCTCATCAGTGTTGATGGAACCATCCAGAATTATTTATCTTTTCTTCCAGGGTCTCCCATACATTAAAGCATGAGCATTATAGTGGAGAGATGGGCTGGATTTCTACTCCAGAACTCTTAGAAATGTATAACTCAGAGAACCATTCCAAGACTGCGTCTGGACCAAATTCAGCGTGATTATTGAAACACATATTAGGTTCCAAATTTACAATTTAAGTAAAATCTAACTTACTTCTTTATACATAATTTAACTTTCTTAGTATCATTTTTTTTGACCATATGTTTTTTTTTTTAATTCAGTGTATAAGTTCCTTTCATAGATCCTTGGTCTGGTGTGAAGCAATGTTCCTTCACAGGTAATATCCCTGGGGGAATACTGTTGGAGACATAAGAGAGTGGGAAATGGTAGATTTATTACTACATTTTATTGAATCTTATGTGCCACTGATTGCAAGATGCACTTTTATTTTATGGACTACTCAGGATTCTTGAATTATGATACTTATTAATTTGAGATATTAGATAGCTAACTGGAAGCTGGATCAGACCATTTTATCTCCTCTTATAGTCTTAAGGCATGAACGAGTAAGTATAAAAACAGAACCACGTGAAGTGATTGCTTTATGCCAAGTACTCAGAGCAAATATTGAGAGTGACATGGGATTGGGAAGCAAAATAAATATTTCCAGTAGTTTTTTTTTATAAGGCATCATTTTTTATAAGGCATCCCTAGCTAAAAGCTTAGTGAAGACTCTGTAAATGAAAGTAATGAATCTATTTCTTTTCTTTATATTTTTTCCCTTTGGTACTGGGGATTGAACACAGAATCCTCACAATGAGCTACATCTATAGCTCCCCCTCTTTTTGAGACAGGGTCTCACTAAGTTGCCATAGCTCGGCTCAAATTTGTGATTCTCCATCCTCTAACATTTGCATGCTGTTTAGTGTGAAGTTTCTTTCTCCATTCGCTTTAGAATGCAAGGAAAGCAAGAATGTCAGGAAGAATAGAGTGAGAACTTGCAAGTCAGGGGAAATACTGGAACAGGAAGAAGTGATGCAAAAAAGGAGGAGACACATAATTTCTATTGCTGTGGTTCATTAGATGCGCGTTCATTTCTTAGTTGCTTTTCTCTCATTGCTGAGACAAAATACCCGAAACCGAAAGTTAAAGGAGGAAAGGTTTATATGGCTCACAGTTTGTAGAGGTTTCAGTCCACTGACTCCAAGGCAGGGTGGCATGGCAGAGTAGCATTGCAGAGGAGAAATAGTCCATACCAAGCAGGCAGGTCAGAACACATTAGCTCTCTTTTTGTCCCTTATATTTATACCGGCTACCTGACCTAGGACAGATATAGCAATTGCACCCTTAATCCTAGCCAGAACTGTGCCAAACCAATCAATGGACTGATTTAGTAATCACACACTCTTGATCCCAGCACCACACACCCTAAATCCAGCCACCTCTGAAAAGCACCCCTATGACTGCGTGAGGCTTTGGGGAACATCTAGATACAAGCAAGAACAATATCTTACTTAATTTAGTTAATTTACCAAGATAAAAGAACAAATCAATGCAATCACATGTAGGAAGATGTAATATAAATCAGAACAGAAGAAGAAGAATATGTGAACAGAAGGGCCATTGATAGAACAGAGATAAGTATTTTTAAATGTCTTGATTCTGGAGATACTGGATTTGCACAAGCTAGAAATAACTATTATCGTGTTAAAATGATGAGGCCTAGGTGTTTATTTTTTTTTTGTTTTTAGCATGCATTCTATTATCAGAACAATGTAGAAGTTATGAAGAAGGAATTTCACTACATGATAATAATGCCATGAAAGAATGCTCAGGCTTCTCCCTTAACAACCTTCTTCTACTCTTTTGGCTGTCAGAGAAGCTTTCATATAGCTTCTTCCCTTGCAGCCTCTTTATGTGAGAGACAGGTGATGTCCCCTTCTGGGAATCCTAAATTTGAAGGTGCACAGTCCAAACTCTGTAAAGAGTTCTGCAAACTACTTCTCTTGTTCTCATAGCCTGGAGCTTAGCAAGCTTCCAGCCCAGTGGCTCATGGGTCTTAAGTGTGAGAACTCCAGTGTTCATGACAGTTTATCTGGAAGCCCTTTACTGGGTGTAAGGTAGGGCTGGCAGGTGTAGAAGAGGAGTGGTGCATGGGATAAAGCAGGGCAAATAATTCCTTTCACAATAGCATCCAAAAAACTGAAATACCTAGGACTCAACCTAACAAAAGAAATCAAAGACCTCTTCTCTGAAAATTATGGCACTCTGGAAAGAGAGATTGAAGATGATATCAGAAAATGGACAGACATCCCCTGCTCCTGGGTAGGAAGGATTAATATAGTGA
>NW_004624765.1:4972334-5025143 GCF_000247695.1 Heterocephalus glaber | reverse complement strand
GGGAAAGGAAAAATGATGAGAAATGGAAAAAATGGAAATAAAGTCTTTGTAAATAGGGAAGGGTGGAGGGCATGAAGGGAGGGCTAGGAATGGGGAAAAGATAAGAACCAAGATGCATTATGTAAAGGTACAATTCCCAATGAGAAATGTAACTGTGTTGTATACCTACAATATACCAATAAAAGAGTTTAATACAAAAAAAAACAAAGCTACTGTGGTAAAAACAGCATGGTACTGGCAAAGAAACAGACCCAATGATCAGAGGAATAGATCAGAAGATGCAGAAACAACTTCAGACATACTCAGCCACCTCATCTTTGACAAAGGAACCAACCACCCTCAATGGAGGAAAGATAGTCTATTTAATAAATGGTGTTGGAAAAACTGGATTTCAACCTACCAAAGATTAAAACAGGACCCATACCTATCACCATGCACTAAACTAAGATAGAAGTGGGTTAAAGATCTAAATATTAAAACAGAAACACTAAACTTGCTGGAAGATAAGTTAGGTAGAAGTCTTGAAGACATTGGCATAGGAAAAGACTTTATGAACAAACCCCAGTAGCACGGGAAGTAGCACAAAGAATCAAAAACTGGGATCTCATCTTATTAAAAAGCTTCAACACTGCAAGAGAAACCACAAACAGAGCTAAGAGATAACATACAATGTGAGAAAAAAATTTTAGCAGCTGTACCTCAGTCAAGGCACTACTATCGAGAATTTATAAAAAACTGAAAAAAATCAGACCCCCCAAATTTAAAGACTCAATTCAAAAATGGTCATCTGAAATGAACAGACATTTCTCAGACAAAGAAGTAAAAGCAGCAAGGAAACACATGAAAAAATGTTCAACATCCCTAGTCTTTCAAGAGATGCAGATGAAAACAACAGTGAGATTTCACTTCATCCCAGAAAGAATGGCTGCTATCAAGAAATCATCCAATAACAAATGCTGGTGGGGTTGTGGGGAGAAAGGAACCCTTCTCCATTGTTGGTGGGAGTGCAGCCTAGTGTAACCACTGTGGAAATCAATATGGAGATACCTGAAAGAACTAGGACTAGAGTTCCCACTTTAACCAGCTATTCCCCTTCTGGGTATCCTCCCAAAAGAATTAAAAGAATCATGCCACAGTGATATATGTGCACCCATGTTTATAACAACACAGTCTGTAATAGAGAAAGCTTGGAAACAGCCCTAGTGTACATTAACTGTAGACTGGATAAAGAAGATGTGTTTTTTTTATAAAATGAAGTACTACTCATCCATAAAGAACAAGAAACTAGAGACGTTTATAGCTAAATGGATGCATATTGAGTCCATACTCTTTTAAGTGAATTAAATATGACACATACATGTGTAAATACTAAATAGTTTCTCTGGTGTGAGAATCTGAATGTGTAAATATGGATTGAAATTATTAAAATGAGTAATTGATATTTTGAAATAGGAAGAAAAGGTCCAAAGGGGTAGGGGAAGTAGGTGGGGAAAGGGAAAGGAAAGAAGAGAAAGGAAAAATTATGAGAAAAGGAAAAAATTGAAACAAATTATTTGTAAATAGGGAAGGGTGAAGGGGGTGAAGGGAGGACAGGGGATGGGGAAAAAATAAGAACCAAGATACATCATGTACAGTTACAAGTACCCAATGATAAATTTAAATGTATTGTATAACTAAAATGTACCAACATAATAATTTAAGCAAAAAAGACCATATTTTCCTTCCCACAGCCTTATAAAATGGCACTGCTACCTACCTTTTCCTTCTTTGCGTGCCAAAAAATATCTCTTTGGGACTTATAACAACTAATCACAAATGAGTATCCCTGACCAATTTAAACATCTCACTCATCTGGAGAGTTAGTTGCTCATTACACCCCCCCAAATCAAGAAATTAATGAGAGATGTCCATTTGGCTTAAATTTGGTAGCTGTGGGAAATGGGCAAGAGAATTCATATCAAATACTACTAAACAAAAACCTAATAAAATACCTATACATTAGTTATATACTTCTGTGGAACAAATTCCTCCAAAATCCTAAAAAACAACTTTTATTTTCTCATAGTGTTTGTCGGTTAGGAATATGAACATGGCTTTAGTTGGGTTCCTGTATTTCAGGGTTTCTCATAAGTCTCAAAAATTGAGGTATTGGCTGGATTATAGTCATTTCAATGCTCCAATGAGAAAGAATCTGCTTTCCAAGCTCTCTCGTGTTGGCAGGTGTTTAAGGACAACTGGCCTGGACATTGGCTCTGTGCCATGTATTACTCTCTATAGGGCTATTCACAACATGGTGGCTGCTTGTCACAAGACAGCAGGTTTAGGGGAAAGAAAGTGAGATGGGGGTGCTCAAAATGGAAGGTACAGCCTTTTTATAATGTAATCTTAGAAGTCACTTTATTTCAGTTTCTGTCAGAAGTGAGTCACTAAAATGAATCCATTTTTAAGAGGAAAAGATTACCCAAGTATATGAATATCAGGGCGCTAGGATCATTGGGATCCATCTTATAGGTTCCCTACAACCTGTTTGACATTCTTGTCTTTTATCCCTACCATCCTGGTTCATTCAAGATTTCTCCTTTCAATCAGTCACAGTATATCTCTCATTCTTTTCTTTTTCCTAAGCAGACCAAAATTCTGTTTTCCACTGTGACCTTCTTCTCAGTTGGAACACCTGATTCAAGGAGAAAAAAGAAGAAAGGAAAAAAATCTGCATAAATTTAGCAAAATTTAGACATATTCTTCTTTCTTAAATATGTCCCTTGAAGGGTCTTGGTAGCATAACCAAAATCATGTAAATTTACTCTAACATTATACTTAGGATTATTTCATATAACTATGTTTCAATTAAAACTTTATTGCTATCACATTCTTTTAATAGTTTCAATAATTAAATTTTTAGGAAAGAAGCTATGTTGAAATAAATATTATGTTATCATTGATTACATTTATAGTGAGTTTCTCCATGTACTGTGACTTTCAGAAGTTTTATTTTATTAAGTTAAATGTTATTCCAACAAAAATGTGTGTTTCTTTGCTGTTCCCAAGTCTTATATCTTAAGCCTCTTGATGTGTCTCAGTACTCATTCAACTACAGTGAAGGAGACCACAAAGTTTTTGACATTTGTGCCAAGAACAATGTCAGTTATTAAACTCAGCCTTACTTTAGAATAAGTTGCCTCCTCAAAAAACATTCTGTCATATTTTCTTTGTCTGCAGACTCAATAACAAATAATGCTATGTAGCTTTGAGTGCTCCATGAATAAATGACATAGGCCTTTGAAATCATTTCATAGCTTAGTGAATTCTTCCACTTCTCTTTTGATATAGTGATATTTTTGTTAAATCTAAGTCCTTTCTCGTTCTTGTCCAAACATTTCAGAGGGAATAAACTTTATTTAATAATTCTTACACAGGCTTTTAACAATTTTCAACTTTTCTTTCTAAAGTTTAGATACTGATTGCTTCTAGCTCCTAGAAGTGAGAAGAGGAATCAAATACAGCTAACTACAACAACTTTATGGTAGTATTCCAGGATTCTCTTATCCAGGAAGAAAAATTGCAAGTAACTTCATTGGTTATTTCAAGACCTATTTGAAAATTATTTTTTCTGAATATTATACCTTTCAACTAAGTCTTCATGAAAGGATTTGAGACTATACAGTAGTTAGCGCCACCAAACTCATTGTATAACTGCTTATTTTTCAAGGCTTGCTTGGAACCTTGGTTTCCATAATCTTTTATTGTTTGATAATGAATTTTTCTCAGTCCCAAATAGACCTGTAGAGCTGATGAACTACTTTAAACTAGAACACCAAACCGTCATGTATATTTTGTCTTTGTTCACTCCCCACCTCTGGACATGATTGATACTCTATCAATGAAATGATCTCCCTTACTTTGGCAAATAATAATCTTACCTACATGTTCATCATTTCATCTTCCTTTACCAATAACTTGCTTTGGTACTTTTTCTTTCTTTCTTTCTTTTTAAAGAAAAGATGGTTAACAGAAGTAACCAAGATATGGCTTTATGTGGTCAGAATTTGTGTTAATCATTGTTTATTCATTTCAGGTCAATCCTGCTCTCATCTTCGAAGGATATATCAGTGTACTCAAGATGTCTCATCTAGACTTGATGAAGATGATATACTTAGAAAAAGTAAGAGAAATATTTTGAAGAAAATTATGTAGTTTGGCAGCAACATATCATTTTAGCTAAGATAGAATTAAAGCATCCTGGAATTCAGTAGAGCAGGGAGGGGAGTAGTAAGAGGCAAAGCTACATTGTCTGCATGTTCTCTGCTCGGTTTTGGTTATTAAAGACTTGAACCCAAGGAGATGTTGGAAACTTTAGAAGATGACGCTTATGGGGAGAAATCTGCAGGTCACTGGAGGTGTGACTTTGGAAACTGGTGGTCATCAGAAATTGGTCTTCCAGAACTTTTCTGTCCCCAGTCCTCTCTGCTCCTAGTTTGTGATATGATCATTCCCTGGCTTATTACATGTGTTCATGGCACTGCCATCACCATGGAATGATGCTGTCGGGGACCAGCCCTCACCATGATTGTGCCATGCCCTTTAAACACTGAACCCTCACAAACTGTAAACCTTTTCTTCCTAAGGAGCCTTCTCAGGTAATTTGCTATAGCTGCTGTGGTGGATTGACTAATGGTCAACATGTAATGCCCAGCTGAACTGAATCAGCATGGGCCTGCCAGTGCAGATCCTCAATATGGACAATGAGACATTGCCGTGGCCTCTAGGCCACTGGCTGGACTTGAGGAGGATGTTGCCTTGGACTGTAGGCCTTCAGCTAGACTTGTGTGGGAAACTACTGGGATCTAGGTCCTCAACTGAATTCCTTTGGGCTTCTAGTTTGTGGTTAATCTCTTGCACTCCTTTGCATTTGACTCTTTGGGTAATTATTATAAAAATAACCTTACAAGTTATGTGTCCTGTATTTAATGTATCCCCTTGCCGAATCTTTCTGACTACAACAGCTGACTAATCCAATCTCCTTTCATCAGTTATGTGGGAAGAGAGTAAGAGGCCTTGTAGAATCAATATAAGAGGCAGCTTCTGCCTACCTGGAAATTGCATGGTTAGCACTAGGATGTTTGCCTTGTGAACCTGAATAATCAAAACCTCACTGAGGTTTACTGAAGTATTTGCTATTATGAGGTCAAAAACATAAAAATGCCATTTTTTTGTATTTATGTGTATAAAAATCTGTGTGGAAATAATCTACTGTGTCTTTAAGCACTGCTATTGAGAATAAACCTCCCTTACTGATAGAGATATGCATTTTATTGTAGCAACATTTATAAAGACTCAGATGATCAATTATCTGTCTTCTTAAATTAAAAAAGAAAGCTCTCACCTTTGTCCCTCGGTTGAAGTTGTCCTTGGACACCAAGCTCCTACTATACAGCGGGTGCCTTCCTGTCATTGGCTCTCTGCCATCTCATAACCAGCACCTCCTCCACTCAGCACTATGGTGTATTTTTAAACCCAGTGATCTTCATTTGTGTCCAAGCTAGAAGAATGTTCAACATTGACTTTTTATCAAGTTCTTGGCCTTCTATGATGATAATACACAGCAACGACAGAGTGACTCTCAGGAAACACTAACTGGTACTTCGGTAAGTGAGATGAGAACCAAGAGTGTGCTCACCCTCTTAAAGTTACAGTGAGAAGTAAAAAGAGGACATCTCTGCCGCTCCACTCATTTCCTTTATTTTAATAGAGATTACAAGGTTTTCCATGACTATTTGGTGCTATAAGTTTTAAAGTCCATCTACACTATCAATTTGTCATTTTGTGAGATTAAGGAAATTAAAGCATGTGAAAATGGCTTACCAATAGTCTAGGGCAGTGATGGGGAAACTTTCAGAGATGAGTGGCCAAACTGCAACCCCCAAATTCACTTATTTATTGCAAAGTGCCAACACTGTAACTAAATCTGAACACTGAGGTTTTAGTTTAGAAAGAACAACTCATACATTAACATCTTTTGCCTTTAAAGAAAAACAAAGACATATGTACCATAAATTCATCATTATTGGTCTAGGGACTATCTCCATACAGCAGTATGCATCCATATTAATCTTTGTTACAGAAGTGCGGTAAACTTTACCCTTACTATTTACCATGTTCATTTGGAATAGTATATATTTTCATCTTTTAGTGCCAATTTAGTTCCTAGCAGGTATTTGTCAAACTTATTTCCAATTCACATAAGCATACCAAAGTGCAATATCCAAATTAAAATACCTTCATCTATCACAAATTATAGAGGGTTGAAAAGTATCAATAGGATATTTTGCAGTTTAAAAGTTTGTTTTAATCTAAAGAAGACGTGCCTGTTCTGATTTTAAACTCATTGTTCTTAACTCATTTTGTGAAAAGAATTATACACATTTTCAAAATATCATGATGCCCAAATCCCCTTAAACTCCAACATTGTTTATACACATAGAAATTTCCCATTCATCTTTAACAGACATATTTTTAGAGAATTAATAAAATAGGCACTTCAAACTGAAAACATAATGAGTCATTTTCTTCTCAAGTCATATCAATTTTCTATTACTGTATTAATGGAATCACCTCCAAACATGGTTAGAACCATTCATTTCCATGTGATTCTTTATCTCAGCTTAGGCCCAGAAGTGTGGTTCTTGTCAAGCTGAAGCGAGGAGACAGTACAGCTGAGGGCTGCTGGATACTGAATGGCTTCATCTGGATGCCCAAAGCACCTGAGTGGTAGGCGAGGAACAGCTGCTGTGACTCTGCATACAAGGCCACCAGCCTCCTACAGAGAAAAACCAAATCTGCAAGCCCCCTTGGGGTTTTGCTCAGAAATCACATGGCTTTACTTCTGTTTCCTTGTAATGATTGACTCAGCTCATATTCAAAGGAGTAAAGAAATATATTTTATGTCTGATATGGGAGATTTCAGTCATTTGTGACAATTTTCAATCCATCACAGTTAGCAGCAACATTATATGTAAAATGGGATTAGAATTTCAGTTGAGTATCAATAAAGATATATTTGCAAAAAATGTGTTTTTCTCCAAAAATAACTGAAATATAATTTTATTGCTGAAGGTTAAATCCCAAACACAAACAATAATTATTCATAGTATAACTGACTTGCAGAGTGCCTGATTAGGTCTTAAATATACAGGTGTGAGAATAAATATACATGATTTCCTATTAAAACTTTAAATTGAACACAACTTTTTCTTTCAATACGTTTAAATGTAATAATGAAAAACTATTGACATGGGTAATTTATTTTAGAATTCATGGAAGTGACAAACTGAAATTCAAAAATATGATACATGAATATATCCTTGAATAAAAAATGGAACACAGAATAGTACTTTTTTAGATAAACTTGGAAGGTTTGCTTCATAATTTAATTACATTTATCATGAACAGGAATCTTTAAAACAATGTATTAAATAAGATATAGAAATTATACATTAAATTGTAAACAGATTTTATATGTATCAAAAATAGTCTATTTTGAATGTCTGGGTGGAGTTGTTTAAAAGCTTTTAAAAATGCCCAGAGGATACTGATGCCTATCTCTACTTGAATCTCACCACATTTGACAGAATTTTTAAAAATCATGCATCATGGGCCAGGGATTTAGCTCAGTGGTTCCACAGCCTGCCTCGCGAGCAGAAGGTCCCGAGTTCGATCCCTGGTACCAAAAAAAAAAAAAAAATCAAAAATCATGCATCAAAAGAAATGCAAATGAAACCATATGTGACCTTTCATTAATAGATACTAGAAACTTTCAAATTACTTGTAAGGAGAGAATAAATCACAGATTTCAACACAGTCACAGCTAAAAGCTTTGTCTGCTGATATAAGCCTGTGGATTCAGAGAAGATGAGACTTAGCTATTTCATCCAAAAGTGGACAGGGCAGTGACAGACTTAAGCAATGCTCAGACAAAATTGACACACACAGAATGTCAAATTCTATGAATTCAGAACAAAGACCGGGTAGATAATACCATCTATAGGAATATTTCACAGTATTAAAAGTGAAAGCTGTTAGGGATTTTTTTTACTTTTATTAGTACATGTTTTAAATACATAATGATTACATTCACTGTCTGGAATTGCTACATATACATAACACATTTCAGAGCTATGAATTTTATAATTGATAATATATTAAACTTTTAAAATACTTTCATTGAACATTTGTATTCTATTCCTTGATCTTATTTGCTCCTTTTCTTGACCCATTTTTAAATAAAAAAGCTTTACTATTCTACTCAATTTGTGAGATTTACATTTCATGGATAAATAAACTGATTTCATGTTTATTGCAAAGATTTAAAAAAGTGAAGTCTGTTTGACACTGTTTCTTAATCTATTGGACAATTGTATGAATGGATAAAGAAAGTATAGTGAGACTTTTTTCAAAATAAAATATAAATAGCATAGGTCTGAGGATGTCAATCAGTAGTAGAAAGTTTTCCTAGCATACAGGAGGCCCTAGGTTGTGAATTTTAAAAAAAAGAAAAGAAAACAAGGAAAAGAAATGTAATATATACAGAAGAGAATACTGCTTAGTTGTTTTTGTTTTGTACCAGGGATTGAACTCGGGACCTTGCGCTTATGAGGCAGGCGCAGTGCTACTCAGCTAAATCTGTGGCCCACTACTAAGTTTTTAAAAAGAAGGAAGTCCTATTATGGGCAGCAAAACAAATGAACCTGGGGAACACTATGTTAAATAAAATAAGCCAGGAAGAGAAAGACCAATACTGTATGATGTCACTCATATGTGTAATTTAAAAAAATAAACAGAAGCAGAGAGTAGAGTGGTGGTTGCCAAAGCGTACAGGTATGGGGGGAATGTTGGTCAAAGGAAAAAATTTTCAGTTAGATTAGCATAATGTATTTTTAAAAACTATTGAGAAAATAGTCTTTAAGTGTTCTTACTGCAAAAAAATGGTTTGTGAAATAATTGATATGTTAATTGGCTCAATTCACCATTCCACAATGTCTACCAAAAAAAATAAAGAGATGGAAAACTTCAAAAATATCTTTAAGCAACTGAAACATTGCTAGTCTTGATAAAGAAGGAATAAAAAAACAGTTATAGTGAATAGACTCCAAAATAACAGAAAGAAAACAATGAAACATAACTAAGTGGATTTTATATCACTGATTCAGGAATTAGTTATTTCTTTTTGTACCAGGAATCAAACTCGGGTCCTTGTGCTTGCAAGGCGAGTGGTGGATCCACTGAGCTAAATCCCTGGCCCCAGGAATTAGTTAATTTTATGAATCCCTGTTAGTGTAAATTCACCATCATGAGAACAGCTATGTGATTATCTCCACAGATAATGAGAAGGCCTATAGAAAAATTTCACACTAATTTTTATTAAAAACTTTTAAAGAGGCAGATGTAGGCAAAGATTTTCTGAACTAAACCTCATTTGTACAAGAAATAACATCAAGGATCAACAATTAGGACCATATCAAATTAAAGAAGTTTTTGTATGGCAAAGGAAACAACTAGGAGTGAAGAAAAGCACACAGAATGGGAAAAAAATGACCAACTATTCCTTGGGCAGAGGACTAATAGGTAGAATGTATAAATAACTGAAAAATATTAAACTGGCCAAAATAACAGATCTAATAAAAATGGGTATCTAAATTATATAAACATTTCTCAGAAGAAGAAGTACAAATAATCAATAAATACAGAAAAATGGTTCAATATTTCTGGTCATTAGAGAAATGCAAATTAAAATGATAACTAGGATCCATCTTTCTGGAGAAAGAATGGCTATCATCAGGAAATCAAGTAATAAAAAATACTACCTAGGCTGCTAGCAAAATGATTTCTTCTACATTGTTGGTAGGAATGTAATCAAATACAGACATTATGGAAATGAGTAAGAAGATCCCTCAAAAAGCTAAAAATAAGAATTCCATTTGACACAGGTATTCCACTTCTAGGTATTTTCCTGACAAAATTAAATATATCGTATTATAGTGATACATGCATACCCTTGTTTACAGTCGCATCATTTATAATAGATAAATCTTGGAAGCAGCATATGTCCATCAGCAAATGAATGGATAAAGAAAATGTAGTATTAATTATACAAAGTAGGCCATTACTTTACCATAAAGAAAGATAAACGAGTCACTTGTAGTAAAATGCATGTAACTTGAGACTATAATGTTAAGTGAAATAAATCAGATACAGAAGAGTTTCTCTTATATGAGAAACTCAAAAAATTAAAAGGGAGCAAAATAAAAGAGAAGAAAGGAAAAATAAAAGATAGATAACAGGAAATAGGGAGATAGATCTTCTGCAAAAGGAAAGGGGACCAAGAAATGGGGAATAAAGGTTAAGAAAAGAGAATTTAAAAGAATTGAGAAGTGTTATGTACATACACCAACTCCCTACAAGGAATGTAATCAATATGTGCTGAATACATGTACTAATAAAAATATAACTTGAAAAAAACTTTTGAGAAAGTATGAATGGAGGATTATATTTCTCCTCAGCATGATAAAAAATAAAGACCATCATAAAATAATAATAAATAGTGGATGTATTACTGATGGTTAGAAAAATGTCAAGAATATCAGCTATATTTGTTTTATTAACTTTTCAATGGAGATACAAGTCAGCAAAATTTTAAAATGAAAAAATAAGAGATATAAGAACTGAAAATAAAGAAACTATCCCTATTTCAGCTGACATGACATTACACTTGGAAAATGTTAGTAAATCAGTGATAAAACTAATTGAAATAACAAGGAATTCAGCAAAAATCAGGATTTAAAATTACAGTGAAAAAATAATAGCCTCCTTATACTTAAATAATAATTCATCAGAAGACCTAAAGATGGTCAACCCACAGTCCATATAATCAAAACAAAAATAGACAAAATAAAATTAAACTTTATGGAAAATTACCAAAATCTGAGGGGCTGGATATTTAGCTCAGTGGCACCGTGCCTGCCTGAGTTTGAATCCTGGTACCCCGCCCCCCAAAAATCTGAAAACTGAAAGCTGTAAAATACTTCTGAATGCCACAAAAGCACCCTTGAACAGATAGTCCTTACTTATTGCTCTTGGTTTCTACATCTCTATATCATCAATATTAAATTCTATGTAATTTAATATATAAACTTAATGCAATGTTAAACATCAATGTGCTGCATAAGTTGATATTAATATGCATGTGAAAAATAAAAATGTAGTAATAAAGAAACATCAAAGAAAGAACTCTAAGAGAGCATCATTTTACCCAGTATTATGCCATAAAATCTCTGGAATTAAAATAATGTAGTGATAGTGAGTAAATACACAAAGGAATTTTTTCAGCATAAAACATCCAAAGAAAAAATGTAAGGTAAAATATCTGTGACCTTAAGATAGGTAAATTTATTTTAATAAAAATAAAAATAGAAACTCAAAATTATAATTAATTCTATTTCCTCACAATCTCCTTCGGTTTTCAAAAAATACTCTTAAATGAAAAAGCAAGATAAAATTGGGAAAATATTTCCCAATTTTATACATCGATAAATGACATGTATGTGGACTGCATTAAGTGGTCCAAAAACTCAATAATAAGAAGACACACAGCCCAATTAAGAAATGAACAGAGTTTTTGATCAGATAGTTCATAGAAGTTAACATATGGATGACCAATAAATACAGGAAAAGATACTCAACATCATCACTCATAGAGGAAATATAATTTAAAACTCCAATAAAATTCAAAAATATATAAATTAAAATGCCAAAGTTAAAACAATAATAATCACCCAAACTACTGTCAAGGGTATAAAGTTCCTAGGACTTTCATCCACTAACGGTGAGGATATAAAATGTACATGTTGGACAACATCTTCATGGTTTCTTGAGAAGTTAAATATACAACCACCATATCATTCAGCCATTTCACTTCTAGGAATGCACCCAATATAAAGGGAAAGATACACTTACACAAACATCTGCTATTTTTAAAAGCTTCATTTATATTGTCTCTAATCTGGATATGATAGGTGTCTATTAACAGGTGGAAGAATAAGCAAATTATTTATTTCACATATTATTACTAAGCATTAAAAATGAATAAATTATCAATAATACAACATGGATAGTCTCAATGCTCTTGTGTTTTATGAAGGAAATTTTTGGTTAATGGAAATGTGCTATACCTTGCTTCTGATATGATTACATGTTTGCATAAATGTAACTATATACGTGTCATAATTAATCAACAGTTCTCTAACACAGGTGCTAATGAAAATACATGCAAATTATACCTTAATAAAATAATAAAACAAAACAACATCACCAGTGAGAGGCATACAATAAATGCTTTTGGGAAATTAAAACCCGAAAAGAACACACAAATCACTGATGTAGAATTCCTATTGAGGATGGATAATTTAGTAATGTAGTATGAGAAGATATTACACAATCCTACATTTAGAGATACCCTATCAAAAAATCTGGTTTGTATTCTTCACAAATGCCAATCATGAAAAATAAAGACTGAGAATATGATGAATACAATTTTTTAAAAGGCCAAGAATTTTTTCCATATTGAAGGAAAATAAATAGGAATACAATGTGAGAACCTAGAACTCTATACACTGCAAATGATTTATATGGATCAATAGACAAATTTTAATATTATGGTAGTTTAGACAAAAATATTTTATAATTGTAAAATTATCTGAGATTGATAATTTTTTGTCGTTATGTAAGAAAATAAGCTTTCCTACAGGAAATATACACTGAAGTGTCAAGGTGTAAAAACATCTCAAATAGCTAGAAAAAGAGAAATATATATTAATATATATTTAACATATATTTATGTTTGTTTGTTTTTTGGTACCAGGGATCGAACTCGGGACCTTGCGCTTGTGAGGGAGGCAGCGGAACCACTGAGCTAAATCCCTGGCCCCATATATTTATCTTTATATGTATATGTAACAGACAATGGAAAGCAAACCTGACAAAATGTTCAAACTTTTGGCTCTATATAAAATGTGTGTGGCTTTTTTGGGGCAACATTTTTCAAACCAGTGTGTAAATTAAAAATTACTCAAAATAAAAATTTTAAAATTCAAATCCTAAGTTTTAGTAGGGGTTCATTTTATCATGATTTCCTAGAATGAGTCCTGAACGAGTCTTTCAGGGTGTCCTGGTCAATGTATCGATTTTCTCAGTTTTAGAAGCGAACCTGTTTTGCAATTTTCAGTTAGGATTCTTGTTTAAAAAAACATAGCTTTTAACTTTATACATTAAGATTCCCTTTCAATGTTTAATACAGAAACAAATAATAGGAACTATTTGCCATTTAAAAAGACCCTACCACAATCATAGCACTCATAAACTGTGTCTATTGCCCTAGTTCCAAGTTTTCTTCTGGTATAAGATAGTGGTTTTGTTTGCTTAGTTTTGTTTTGTTTTGTTTCTTGCAATGTACATATGCCTTTGGCAAATTATTGCTTCCATTTTTGAAAGTCAATAGTTTAATTTTAATCTTTGTAACCCTGCCAGGTAATATACTCCATTCCATTTGTTTTAGTTAATTTCTTTCTTGAATCTGCTTTGCAAACTGGTGTTTCTCATACAACCACACTATATTAGAGGTTATTACCACAAATAAGAATCTAAGTTCTTTAAAGGTTCTTTATTTGGTGGCTTCCACAAAACTGCACCTAGAGCTGATGTCTATGTAATTTTGGGGAAAATATGTACAACTGACCTGTTAGACTTTAGAGAGAAGCTCAGTTTCTCTAAGTGTCTCTAAGCTGAGTTTACCCATCCCCACACAGACATTGACTATGAATGCTTTTATTTTGTCAATTTCAATTTGCGAAAGTAACTTTTTTCTTTTAGTGCAAGTTTTGACCTTTGCTTTCAAGATATTCCTTGGAGGTCAAGCTGGCAGGGTAAATATATTCATTGTGTCAAGATATTCCTTCAAGGTCAAGCTAATAGGGTAAACATATTCATTATGTCTTAGATATTTGCATTTGGATTCTGGAGGAGCTAAGTTTAGATAAATAGAAACTGTCATATACCCAAATTTCACTTCACTCATGGAGTTCTAGGTATACAAAATAAGATAAATCTCATACAGAATTTAGAGAATATTATAGGGAGTTCTAGATTGGGCATTCCAGTATTATGTCATAATATATATTCTAATACATTTCCTGCTACAAATCAAGTTGATCTTAGTTAAAAACAGACCCTTTAAGGCACTGCTTGGGTAATAAAAATGAAGAGCTCTGAATATCTCATTTCAGCAGAACAAAAACTACAATAAAATTGAGCACATAACAGTGAATTGGAGGCACACTTCAAATACACAATCGCATGTTAACATATATGAGTATCAGCAGCAAGTTGTAGAATTGATCTTAAAACTGCCTTACTAAACTAGGAAACTGAAATGAGCTCAAGTGATCTGATTAAGAAAGCTCTTAGGTAGGGCCGGACTCAGTGGTTTCGCCACCTGCTGCGCAAGCTCAAGGACCCGAGTTCGATCCCCGGTACCAAAAAAAAAAAAAAGAAAGAAAGCTCTTAGGTGCTGGGTAAAACAAACTCAAATTCTTTCTAGAAGAAAGGATCCTCAAATTAGGATCCCCAAGTTCATATTTAATGTAAACCAACTAGTCAAATATAAATTAACAATAAAAGATCAACATCGTAGAATAAATTTAGCTCCTGTGATTAAAAATCAGTTGAAAGATACATATGTATTTGGATAATCAAAATTTGAGGTATTGAAATGATCAAATATAGAAAATAAAAATAAATTATATATAAAATATTTAAATTAATAAAATATAAACTGGCAATAATGAACATGCAATAGTAACACAAAAACAAAATACCTTTGAAAATGAAAAATCTAAAATTAAATAATAGTATAATTGTATCAAGAATTCCTAAATGATAATTTAAGCAGAATATTCAAAACCACTAAAGAGAAAATTGATGCACTGCAAAATAAATATCAAGTTAACCCAAAGACTCTGGCAAAGAGTAATAATTAAGTCATACATTGGCTAGAACTACTTGCAATATATAATAAAGACATGTTGATAATGTATAAAGATAATCAATAATGATATCAATAATTCAATTTTTAATGGACAAAACACTTTGAAAGCCACTTCCAAAAAAGAAGGTATTCTGACAGGCAATAAGAATATGAAAAAATAAGTCTTTAGAGATATGCACATGAAATCCACAATGAAATACCAATACTCATCCACTAGGGTAGCTAAAATTAACAGGGCTGATCATACCAAGTTTTAGTGAGACTGTGGACTGATTAGAATTCTTATATTTTCTGTAGCATTACAAATTTGTAGCAATATTTAGAAAACATTTCTGGAATCTACTCAAAATATTCCATAGATATAACTTGACAAAACATTTTCACTTGTGGGTAGTCAGTATAAATAAGTACAAATATTAACAGAAGGATTTGTAAAAGAATGTTCATAATTCAAAGCTGATAACTGCCAGAATAATCTTGGTAGTAGAATGAGAAAAAAACTGTGATATGTTTATGTGACAGATGACTCTCTGACAAGAAAGAGGAATAAACTATCATGCTGAAATGCATAGATTAATGCCACAGAAGCCTGTTTATTGAGAGAATCCAAAGACAAGGGTGTATACGCTGTATAATTGCATTTTTATAAGTTTAGAACCATGAAAATTAGAGTACTAGAGGTCAGAAGTTAGAATAGAGCTCATCCCTAACAGACTTAAAGAGCACAGGCGAAGGCTTTTCTCAAACGATAGAAATGTTCTGTATCTTCATCTGGGTTGTACAAAACTAAGGACAAAATTCTTTAAGATTTGCAAGCTTGAGATTTTAAAAAGAGATGAAATAAAGACATTTCACAGAAAAATAAATGTTCATCATAGCTGGAACTTCACTTAATGAATACCAAAAGATTTATTTCATGAATAAGGAAAACATCTCCAAAAGAAAGACTAGTGGACAAATAAACTTTGTGTGTTTATGCAAGCAGGCAACTTTGTGTAATTATTACCTATTATAACAATGTCAAAATCAAGTTCCAGACTTTAAAAAGAACAAAATGTGAAGGAATGAGCTATCAGGAGAGAAGGGGAAGATTTCTTTCTACTTCTGTTTTTTACTCATGGTACTTGTGCAAAACACCTCTCTCTCTCTCTCACACACACGCGCACACACACACACATTCATTGGGCTGGGAGGTGCAACTTAGGGTTACAACACTTGTCTAGCGTGAATGAGCCCCTGGGCTTGATCCCCACTACCTAAAAAAAAAAAATGTCTGGCCCATTTTATAAAAGTGTCTATAGTTTTCAAATGCATGACTGAATATACAGGGTTTTGAAAACCGCAAAATATAATTCAGATAAAACGATTATTATTATTAAATCATAAAAAAGCTACCCTCCCAAAATTTAAAAGACTTCATCCTTTGCAATGTTAGGCCACAGAGAACAGGCTAAGTGACATGTCCTAGATTACATGTCCAATTAGTGACAATATATATACTAAAATAAAACAGGTCCCTTGATACCTTGCCAGATATATTATTCCCTTAATATTTTAAGCCACTAACAAGAATGACTCCTGGATTTTAAAAATAAAGGAAATAGTTCTCTACTTCTATTTTTCTAGGGCTATTTCCATGCCCTAATGACTAAAAGCCAGCACTTAGTTACTACTTTCAGAAGGCTCAACCTTTCTACATGACATTCTGAAAAGCTTTCTTTTTCTGAATCTCAAATCTTAAATATTTTTGTACCCCACACTCCAGAAGTATACATTTTCAAGGTCAAACTCACTTTATTCTGTGGTATGAACCAACATTTCTTTCTCTTCTGTTCTTATTTTATTTCTTTGCTTGCTGACATTTTGTTTTAGGGAAAAAAAGAAAAAAAACCTTCAATCTTCAGTGGCCCAAATGAAGTCATAAACCTTCACTTTATCTGACGTCTCTAGAACATTTCAAATGTCTTCTTCTTACTCCTGCTACAAAAACAATCAAACAAACAAACAAACAAACAAAAAACAAGCTGGTAAGCATTTGTGAACATGTATATTCTGAGCCTAAGTAGCAGTTATTAGGAATCCTCTAAATGCCTTCAGTACTTCATGGCAGGTGGGACTGGGGCTCTTCCCTATGAAAAGAATCCAGTGCTATATTTTTTTCCCTCAGGTTACAGTCTTGCTGGATTCAGTCTCAGATTATCAGTCGAAGCACTTGAGTGCATTCTTCTTTCTTTGCCGTTGTGACCAGATGGAAGTTTTGCTTTCTTTCCCAGAAAGTCTATGAACAGGCAGAGGAAAGGTGACAGCTCACACAGAGCAGTGCCAGATGCTTTTGTTTATTCCAGAGTGTTAAGAGACAGTTCCTGGCAAAAGGTCAATGGCTTTTTGGAGAATTTTCCAAAGGGTCTTGGTTTTTTTGGGTGAAAATCTGCTCTTGTGGGCAGTCCAGTAAGGGAAACATACCTGCCCACTAGAACTGGCTTTGTCTGTTTGGTTTACATTCTTCTCTGAAAAGATAGATTTTTTTATAGTCCCCCAAACATGCGCTTAAACTGATCACTGGTGCCTTGAGCTACAAACTTGTCTACTTGAATGATTCTCTTCATTATCTAAAACTGAGTCATAATTTTATTGATAGAAGTAAAAGTTACTAAAAATATAAATACACAGTAATAAATCCCAAAAATATTTATTTTACTGTAAACTGAAGCTGTTTTATGACTAGGAAGCATATCAGATTTATCTTGTTTAATCTGCGAGTTTATTACATGTTAAAGGTAGTACTGTAGGGGTTTAAGGGCATAAGCCTTGAGTTCCAGTTCTGAAACATCATAGCAGCATCAACTGGGCAGTTATTTAACTTCTCTAAGCCTCAGTTCCTTCTTATTTTTTCATGAAACACATTTAGAAATGTGTCTGCCATATAATGAGTACTCAATAAATGTGAGCTACTATTATGACCATGGTCATTATTATTTTATAATCATTCTGTTTTCATTCATCATATTACAAAATGTGTATCCTTCCTTCTTAGATGACACTAGTTTTAGGCAAAATGTGTCAATGATATTCTGATACTAGCAATGACAAGAATCTCAAGATATTTTCGTCCAAACTCAACCTTCAGTAGTAACCTGTAAAAGGGAATATTTTGTCTGGGAATTTCCCAGGAAACTGGAAGTAATGTTCCCTTCCTTGTTCTTTTATTTTACATTTATAATCACCCCAATGAGCAAAAAAAATTATCTTACTATTTGTTTAAATATTTTTATATGTATATAATATTCATTATATATTTTCCTATAACACATTCAGTAACAGTCTTTTAAAATTTAAAAATTATTTTGTAAAGAAAAAAGACTTTTTAATCTGTATTTATGGATTAAGTCACAATTTTCTTGAATTACTATTATTTCACTTTTAGGGGATAAAAGCCCTGGAAATACATATATAGCTATATGCAAAATGAGATACTTCATCAGATAAACCATATCCCTGTATCTGAACTGCTGAGATTCAGATTTTAAATCCTACATGAATTATACAAAAAAGATCAATTCAATTCATTTTGAAGTTTAATTTTAAGTTTACCTTGTAATAGAGTATTATTGGTGCTTGGATTTACTTAAGTTGGGGTACTTTGCCAAAGCAAATCCAATTTTGCATTCATAGAACACTTGGGTTCCATTAGGAGTCCCTTTTGTTAAAAAATTGTAAAATACAGCTGGTAGAAATATAGTTGACTGCAGATGTTAATCCAAATATATGTAATGCCAACTTCAAATGTTTATACATAAATAACATTTTTTGACTGTCATTAATTATGTTGCAGGACAATATTAAGTACTTTTGAAAAGAATAAACTCAAAAAGGGAGGAGTTCAGAAGTAAATCCAAGATCTCAATTGTAGTGGCCACAACAAATGATGGCACTCCTCTTACATAACTAAGTGTGTAAGCTGCAGGCATGTTTGTTCTACACCTAACCAAATGGCAATTCCTCCCAAGTTATTTGGCTTCTCCTTTTTATTTCTTTATCACTGAATTACTGTGGCTTTATTTCCTTCAGTTCTTTCCAGATGAGAAGCAAAAAGAGTTATTTTTGCTTCACTTATTTTTATCCCTTTTTGAATGTGCTTGGCTGCCTTAAACACAAACTTCATGTAACTTGTTTTTACAATTGAAAAGATTCAGTTTGAGGAAGCTATTCTCTTCCACGAGTTGAAGGATCCACATTCTTCTTTTATTTTTCAATTATCTTTTAAGTTAAAGGCTAGGGAGAGAAGACTTAAATTCCTTAGGGTTTAAACACTGGCACATAATGTGCCTACATTCAGACCAAGCCAAAAACCTCACTGTCTTTCTGAAAGAGCAGTCTCCTGAATATAAGTTACATTTTGGCTCAGTTTGCATAGCCAAAGGATTAGTCCCATTATGGATAGCATGTTCATTACTTGGATTCTTTTAGCTGTCAAATACAAAATATAAAAAAATAGATTGGAGAAACTAAAATTGCATCCCGCCTTAGGAAAAGAAATATGCAACAGTATATTTTGTATGTAGGATTTTTTCCCCCCCTGAAACCATTAACCTGAGGCCAGCAGCAATAAGCTGGCAGCTCCTAGAGAAAGGTTCAAGAGGGGAACAGGCTGCTGCATGTTCATAACCACCAGTGTCACTAGAGCACGTGCTAACCCAGAGGAGGATGCTTTCTTATGACAATGGACTTCTCTTTCTTCCAAAACAAGTCCATGAAATGTGGATAAGATTTAAACAAGGAATTTTAATACAATACCAGAAAATTGCCTGTCATTTGGGACAGAAAAATAAATTCAGCAATGAATCCATTGGGTCATAGAATATTCTTGGTTGGTAATGTTTTTATTACTGCCTCTATTTCATTGTCTGTTATTGATCTGTTCTAGGTATTGGTATATTCTTTGCTTAGTTTTTATTATTCATATGTGTCTAGTAATTTATCCATTTTTTAGATTCTTCAACATATTGAAATATAAATTTGCAAAGTAGTTTCTTATAATCTTCTGGATTTAGGTAGTATCCATTGAAGTTTCATCTGTTTCTTTTTAATTGCATAGATAACAGTCTTTTCTTTACTTTTTTACTTTCTTTTGTTGTGCTTACCTAAGGGTTTATCACTTTTGTTTATATTTTCAAAGAACCAGTTCTTTGACTTCATTGATCCTACATATTGCATTTTTAGACTCAATTTTATCAACTTTCACTCTGAGTTTAGATTTGGAATTTTCATTTTTTTCCAGAATGTTGAGATACCTCATTAAGTTATTCACTTGGTGAATATTTGTCTAATGTGGACATTCACAACTATGAACTCCCCTCTTAGAACTGTTTTTATTGTGTCCCATAGGCTTTGGTATGTTGTTCTGCTTTGTCATTTGATTCTAGGAAATTTTTAATTTCTTCCTTGGTTTCTTTTGTGACACATAGATTATTCAATAGTGTATTATTTACTCTCCATATGGGTTTGCATAATTTTTATGGGTTCCTTTTGCTGTTGATTTCTAGTTTAATTCTGCTATGAACCAATAGTTTGAATTAAATTATTTCAATTCTTTTGTATTTATTGAGTCATGCTTTGTGGCCTAAGACATGATCTATTTTGGAGAAAGTTCTGTATGCTGCTGAAATAAATGTGCAGTCTCTTGTTGTTGGATGAAGCACTCAGTACTATCTGATAAATCTTTTTGTTCATTGGTGAGGTTCATCTCTGGTATTTCTTTGTTGAGTTTTGACTTACTGACCTTTGTACTTGAGTGAGTGGGGTATTATGATTCCCCACTATATGTGTGCTGATGTTTATCTAATCTTTTATGTCCAGTAGTATTTGTTTTATGAAATTTGGTACACTGGCATTTGATGTATATATATGTATGTGTATATATATGTATGTGTATATATATATATGTATATGCATATATATGTATATATATTTACAACTGCCATCCCTTTATGGTGAATTGTTCCTTTTTACTAATAGTGACTTTTTTGTCTCTTCTGATCAGTTGGCTTGAAGTCCATTTCGTCTAACAGTAGAATAGCTACTTCTGCCTGCTTTGGATCTCCTGCTTCATCCAGTATCGTTTTCCATCTTTTCACTTTCAGCCATTGTGTTTTTGTGGGTGAGTTTTGTCTCCTGCAGGCAGCATATAGTTGGATTTATTTTTGATCAAATCTGCCAGTCTATGGCATTAGATTTTTCAGATAATACAGTTTACATGAAGAATTATTGAAGAATTATGAAGGTATTTACTGAATCCTGTCATTATATCATTTTTCCATTACTAATTTCTTTATTTTTCTACTTCTGTTTACACTACCAGTTAGATGCAGTCTTTCCTGCCTGAGTTTTGGTGAGCTTGACCTCACTCTTTCTGTCTAGAATTTCCATGAGTCCTTTCTGCAATGTTGGTTTGGTGGTCAGGAATATCTTTAGGCATTCTTTGTCATGGAGAATCTTTATTTCTTTATGAGTTATTGAAGATAAATTAGCAGGATATAATAATCTGGATTGCCAGTTTTTCTTTTCCTTTAGGGCTCAAAAAACTCTCTAATCTCTCTTGACCTTTATGGATTGTGTTGAAAAATCTGTTGTTATTCTGATAGGCTTGCCATTATAAGTGACTTGATGTTTGTCTTTAACACCTTTAAGTATTCTTTTTGTTCCTTTTGGGGACTTTTATTATGATATGTCATGCAGAAATTCTTCTCTTATTGTGGCTATCTAAGATTATATTTATTTACCTGAATATTGAATTATTTTCCTGGACATGAAAATTATCTGCTACTATTTCAATTAATAAAGTTGTTTTATATCTTTTGTATCATCTTCCTATAATTCTTAGGTTGGTTTTTTCTTTGAGTCATATAGCTGATATTGGTGTCTTATTGTATTTAGAGTATCACTGAATATATAATCTACTACATCAACCCTCTCTTATAGTTCTGATACTCTCCTCACATTGGTCATTTCCACTGCTCATGTTTTCAGTTGAAATATTTGTATCTTGGATTTCTGCTTCATTTCTTTTCATAATCTCTAATTGTTTACTAAAACGATCATTTGCATATTATATCATGTGTTTTTAATTCAATCAGCTTTTTGCATCTTAAGTTTCTTACACATTTCATTAATTATATCCTTTATCTAGGTATTTATATCCTAGTTGAACTCACTGACCATCTTAAATATTTAGGATTTTGTTGTTGCTGTTGTTGCTGTTTCTTCTTTGCTCTCTTCAAACACTTTAATCATTTTTTTTTTTAGTTTTTTGCCTGTAATTTCCTCCAATTTGGTAACTGTGAGATTAGCTTTTGAGGAGTTCAGTATTTTTGGAGGCATCTTGTTGTCTTGTTTGCTCCTGTTTCTATTGTTTTGTGCTGAAGGTTGAGGATCAGTTAGGGTAGAAAAGCTCTGTAGATATCTCCTTTGTTAGTGTTTGTTTCCCTGTGATGTGTCATAGGCTTTGATTATGTTTTGGGGTTTATATACCTCTTCATCCTACTGATGTAATAAAATCAGTCCCAATCATTGTGATGTAAGCACAATGAATGACTAACAGTTATATCAGCAACAGCAGAATCAACCATATAGCAATGTAATTTAAAATCTGGTTTAACAGTTTCACCCTTTTTTCATTAATCCAGAAAGACTGTGATATAGTACTGATGACAGGTAGGCTGGAATGCAGAGGATGAGGGATGGAACAAGGAGAAAAAAAAGAGAAGATAATAGTTCAGAATGAAGGAAAGAAGGAGATAACAGAAAATGAAAGAAAAGACATTAGACAGGGTTATTATTTTTATATGTGTAGTGGAGAGCTTTTGGTGGGAGTTTGAAAGTTTTTTGTTGGAACAGGGAAAAAGAAATAGGAGGGAAGTGTAACGGGAGATCAAGGACCCACGTAATATGCTAATAGAAAACTTGTGTTTAAATCCTCTATACACAACTTTTGTTGAGGGTTAACCTGACATGCCCATGAAAGAGTATCTAAACCAAAGACCTGATTAATTCTAATTCTCCATTTCACATATACCAACACCTCCCAAAATTATACAGGATAAAAGGAGAAAAGTAATAGAGAATTAAGAATACTTTAAAACACATGTATACAAAACACAAAAATAAGAGTTCTCTCAGTTATATGTACTTCAGCCAGAATTAGACCAATGAGTTCTTGGCTCTAGTTTCACAAATGGAGAAATTTGAGTTATAGCAGTTCTTGGAAGGCTGGACTCCAGTTCTCTGTGGTTGAGTTCAGAAGGCTGGATGAGTTGTCTACTGATGTTTAAGCTGTTTCCTCTGTTGTGATTTGTTCTCCTTCCTGTCAGTGAGTAAAAGGATTGGGGACCCAGAGGACCCACTGAGCCTGCTTCTCATTCCATCTGCAGACACTGCTCTGCTTGATTTCAGTTTTTATATATAAAATGTATAGGGAAAGTTTAAAAAAATAATACTTTTATTGTTTTCTTAAAGTATTAGGTTTCCTTTTGTTGTAAAAGAAAGAAAACCTCTGTCTTGTGTTCAGACACCTTTAATGCCACTGGATCTTAGGGAATTGCTTGGTCAATTATCCAGTTTTCTGCCATTTTCCAAGGGGCCTTCTTTATTTCTGCCCTCTTCCTTCCATGCTAATCCCTGAAGCTCCTATGTCTGCTCTTTCTGTACCACCCATGGTGAACGCATCAGGAAACCCCTCTAGCTGTGCCCTCCTCTCTGCCAAATTTCTGTCCATACCTCACAATCTCTATTCAGTACACACATGTCCCGGCCCGCGGGTAAGTCAACGGAGATCCTAGAGGGGGAGTGAGAATGACAAAGGACAGGGGACACGAGAGATGGAGACAAGACAGGTTTCTGATCAAGTCTCGTTTATTGCGGAAGCTGCTACAGCATATATACCATAGGGCTAGAGGGAGGGAGCAAGGGGAGGGTACTGGGGCTACTTCCTTGTTGCTGGGTAGACTTGCAGCAGGCTTAGACATGTCCGTAAAAGGCACTCAAGAGTACTAGCAGGGGGGGGGACAAGGCCCCCCCCACACACATTCAGTGATGATTAGGGCATGGTGAGCTTAGTAGCTTTTGGCTGTGGTGAGAAGTTTCCTACACAAGCTATGAGCTCTATAGCATTTGGGGGAGCAGTGGGAGAGCATGTGATTTGGTGTCTTTTATTCTCCCCTGGATCACACCAGTCACACTGCTTTCTGTCCCCATGATGCTCTGACTCATGGATGTCTCAGTGTTTTGTTCCATTTCCACCACCAGGGCCATGCCTTTGTTTCTTTCTTTCCCAAGGACCCAAACATCCTAACTCTGTCACTGTATTTGAATGATTCTCTAACTCCTGTTTGCCTTCCTTCTCTGATTTGCAAACGTCTGCTTTATGGGGTCCTGCTTCCAGTGTGAAGGGAGTTAGCACAAGTGAACTCTGGTGCTTGCTAGGCTGGGGGCTGAAAGCAGTAGCCAGGTCAATGCTACTGCATTTACCTTCTTCCCTCAGAAATTTAGATCTTTTCCCTAGATGGCTTGTTCACTGGAAATGGAGTACAAGCAATGGCAGAGTCAAGGGGTGGCCCTGCTTCTTTTTCTAAACATCTCTAATAATATATATATATATATACACACACACAGTATATATACATATATATACACTATGTATATATAGTATAGGAAAAGTTAAAGAGTTGATACTTTAAAAACTTTTTTCTTAAAGTATTAGAATTCCTTTGTTTGTAAAAAAATAAAAAAGCCTCTATCTAATTGTGTAAATAAATGGGGTTTTATTGTGTTATCAAACTGGAAGCTTAAGGGAAGTATTAAATTTAGGCTTGACAAGTTGCTGGAGCTTAAACACAGCCATTCAAAGTAATCAGCAACAATAGACCTACTGTTTGCCCAGATCAGTTGTAATACAAGTGTGAGAAAGGATACTTCTCTGCATATATTCCATTGATGTGCAGGTTGATGTGATACTCAGCTACTTAGGCATGCTTTCAACACTAGTGACCTCGGTGGAATGGAATGATGGTAGGAAAAGAATGATTTCTCTGATAAATGTTGTGGTAAGCTTACCAGAAGAAAAAGAAATGATTTTGAACTATCCCACATAATGTGCTGAGTGAATTCAGAATAGATACTTTTTCCTCTTTTCCCAGAAGTGCTTGCTTCACAGATTTTAATCTTTTGTTCTGAGATTTTGTTTTGGGTATTCATGGTCTTTTCTGTCTCTGATATCTTAACAGCAATCTTGGTGCCATCATCTGAATATGGAAGATTCAAATATGTTTTGATCGCTAGTTTGTGTTTCAGCTTTCATAGGACATCGTATCGTGCCAGGACTGAGTGATTCTGCAGAATAGCAGTCTTGTGTGGACTCAGCTGAGCAGATCATGTGGCCTTGGCTAAAGTCAATCATGCAATCAACTGGGTGAATTGAAGCACACTATACTACCTAACACATATCTGAGTAAGAAATTGTTAGCACTGATAAGATGTGGTAGTTTTTTGCAAATAAGGAAAGCAATTAATTTCCTTTTCTTTGTCTATGTGTAACTCTCTGCATAGAAGGAAAAGCTTTATATATGTTTCTTTAGCATCACATTATTTATAAGTATATATTACTGCATTTCTATCTCTCTGTAATCTCCTTTACAATATTTAGGATCATACTACAAGTGATGGATCCCTGATGATCCCTGTCAAAAATATCCTAATAAACTGTGTAACAACCTAAGGCTACCTTGGAATATCATAGGCTATACCTTGTATTTATTTGATATTGATATTTCCGTAGAGTGTAACCTAATGTGTAGACCATATTAGTATTTTATAAATGCTTGCTAAGACTGTTGCTACTGCCTCTCCTATTGCTGTTGGTCTTAGAAACCACATGTTAATCACTTCAATATTTCTTCAGTTATTTGGTGTATCCTCTCAGGAACTTTGGGAATGTTTTTATGTGTACTTGGGAAACCAATATTTTAGAAGTCTAAAATATGTTTGTAAATAAAATGTTTGTAAATTTAAAAAAAAACTTCTTTCACAAATTATCTGTTTTTGCTTCCCATTGCCAATCATTCTTTTACTGCATCTGATTACAAGTTTTAAAAAATGATGCATCTGTGTCTCTTGTGTGTCTGTTTGTGCGTGAATGATGGGAGAGAATTGTTGACATCAAGGGCTTTTAAAATGGGGGCGTGTGCCTTCCTGGGTGTTTTTTGTCATGCAAAAAAGATCTTATTCAATAAATTGATAGGCTAAATGTATTCAAAATGTTCTGTCATAAAAGTATTTCCTACCACTACTTTCTTTTTCTTTCAAAGAAAGGAAAGGAAAATTTTCCTAAAACATGAAAATTATGGCCATAAACTTCTATGTGAATGTATTAAAAATATAATGAAGTCATTGAATAAGAACATTAATTACTGCAATATAAACACTCTTCCCTTCTTTCAGGTGCTTTGGGAAAGACTTTTACTGTATTCCCTAGTAGCTCTTCCACGTGTAGCTTTGATGGTTGACTGTAAATGGCACAATGTCCATCGTGCAATCATCTGTTGAATCTTACTCCATTTTTTCTATTAATTATCGGTACATTTTAGGTATACAGTACAGTTACATTCATCATTGGGATCTTGTACCTTTACATGATGTATCTTGGTTCTTATTTTTCCCCATTCCCCTGCCCTCCCTTCAACCTCTCCACCCTTCCCTATTTATAAAGACTTTGTTTCCATTTTCTTCCTTTTCTCATATTTTTTCTCTTCCCTTCTTTTCTTTCCCCTATTCCTCCCACTTTCCCTACTCCCTTAGAACTTTTCTTCCAATTTCACAATATCAATTATATATTTTGATCCTTATTTACACTTTTAGTTTTTCACACCAGATAAACTATTTGGTATTTACACACGTGTCCTATTTATTTCACTTAAAAGTATGGCCTCAATGTACATCCACTTAGCTATAAATGTCTCTAGTTTCTCATTCTTTATGGCTGAGTAGCACTCCATTTTATTAAAAAACCACATCTTCTTTATCCAGTCTCCAGTTGATGGGCAATTGAATTGTTTCCAAGTTTTAGCTGTTACAAACTGTGCCGGTATAAACTTGGGTGAGCATATATCACTGTAGTATGATTGTTTTAATTCTTTTGGGAAGAAACCCAGTAGAGGAATAGCTGGGTAAAATGGGACTTCCAATCTAAGTTGTTTGAGGTATCTCCATATTGATTTCCACAGTGGTTGCACCAGTCTGCACTCACACCAACAATGAAGAAGGGTTCCTTTCTCCCTACAACCCCAACAGTATTTGTTATTGGTTGATTTCTTGATAGCAGCCATTCTTTCTGGGGTGAGGTGAAATCTCAGTGTTGTTTTCATCTGCATCTCTTGAATGACCAGTGATGTTGAACATTTTTTCATATGTTTGCTGCTTTTACTTCTTTGTTTGAGAAATGTCTGTTCATTTCATATGCCCATTTTTGAACTTTGCCTTTATATTTGGGGGGGTCTGATTGTTTTTTTTTTTTTTTGAGTTCTTGTATATTCTAGATAGTAGACCTTTGGATGAAGAACAACTGGTAAAAATTTTTTTCCACATTGTATATTGTCTCTTAGCTCTGTTGGTGGTTTATCTTGAAGTGCAGAAGCTTTTTAATAAGGTGAGATCCCAGTTGTTGATTCTTTGTGCTAATTTCCATGCTACTGAGTTTTTGTTCATAAAGTCTTTTCCTATGCCAATGTCTCAAGAGTTCTACCTAACTTATCTTCCAGCAAGTTTAGTGTTTCTGTTTCAATATTTAGATCTTTAATCCACTTGGATTTTAGTTTAGTGCATGGTGAAAGATAGGGGTCTAGTTTTAATCTTTGGCAGGTTGAAATCCAGTTTTTCCAACACCATTTATCAAGAGGCTATCTTTCCTCCAGTGAGGATGGTTGGTTCCTTTGTCAAAGATGTGGTAGCTGAGTATGTCTGCAGTTGTTTCTGTATCTTCTGGTCTATTCCACTGATCCTTGCGTCTGTTTCTTTCTCAGTACCATGCTGTTTATATCACAGTGGCTTTGTAGTATAGTTTCAAGTTGGGGATTGTGATTCCCCCTGCCATGCCGCTATTGCCTAGAATTGCTTTTGCTACTCTAGATCTCTTCTTGTTACAAATGAATTTTTGAATTGTTTTTTCTAACTCTGTGAAATATACTGTTGGAATTTCAAATGGGATTGAGTTGTATCTGTATTTTGAAGTATGGCCATTTTCACTATATTGGTTCTTCCTTTTCAGGAACAATGGATGTCTTTCCATTTTCTTATATCCTCTTCAATCTCTTTTTACAGAGTGTTGTAGTTTTCAATGTAGAGGTCTTTTGCTTCCTTCATTAGATTGATTCCTAGATATTTCATTTTTTTGGATGCTATTGTGAAAGGGATTGTTTCCCATATTTCTTTCTCAGTGAGTCTGTTATTTGTGTACAAGGAGACTATTGATTTTTGAATGCTTACCTTGTATCCAGCTACTCTAACCTGACATTTAAGTCTAGAAGTCTTTTGGTGGAGTTTTTTGGGTCTTCAATGTAGAGTATTGTATCATCATCAAATAATGACAGTTTCACTTCTTCCTTTCCTATCTTCATTCCTTTTATTTCTTTCTCTTTTCTAATTGCTGTGGCTAATGTTTCCTAGACTATATGGAACAGGAGCAGTGATAGTGGACATCCTTGTCTTGTTCCTGACTTTAACATGAAGGATTTCAGTTTTTGACCACTTAGTATGATAGTGGCTATTTGTTTTTCATAGATAGTCTTTATCAAGTTGAGATAAAGACCCTCTATTCCAAATTTCCACAGGGTTTTTATCACGAATGGGTGTTGAATCTTATCAAATGCTTTTTCTGCATGTATTGAGATGATCATATGGTTTTT
The DNA here is from genome assembly GCF_000247695.1 of Heterocephalus glaber. The sequence goes on along the minus strand of NW_004624765.1, from coordinate 4,996,100 downwards.
GTCCTTGGCTCTGTTAATATAGTGTATTATGTTTATTGATTTACTTTTGTTGAAACATTCTTGCATTCCTGGGATAAGTCTGACTTGGTCAGGGTGTATGATCTTCTTGATGACACTCTGTATTCTATTTGCCAGTATCTTGTTGAGGATTTTTGCATCTATGTTCATTAGGGAGATTGGTCTGTAGCTCTCTTTTTTGGTTGGGTCTTTCCCTGCTTTTGGGATCAAAGTAACACTTGCTTCCAGGAATGAATTTGGAAGTATTGCTTCCCTTTCAATTTCATTGATGAGTTTAAAGAGTAATGGTAATAGTTCTTCTCTAAATGTCTTATAGAATTCAGCAGTGAAGCCATTAGGACCTGGGCTTTTCTTTGTTGGTAAATATTTTATTACATTTTCAATTTCACTCATTGTAATTGGGGTGTTTAGAATTTCTATATCTTCTTCATTTAACTTTGGCAATTCATATGTATCTAGGAATCTGACCATTTCTTCTGTGTTTTCCATTTTATTAGAGTACAGGTCCTCAAAGTAGGTATTGATGATCCTCTGGATTTCTGCTAGATCTGTTGTGACTTCACCTTTTTCATTCCTAATTGCATGGATTTGAGACTTTTCTTTCCTTTTTTGGAGAAAGTTGGCTAAGGGTTTATCAATTTTATTTATTCTTTCAAAAAACCGACTCTTTGATTCATTGAATTTTTTGTATCATTCTCTTAGTCTCCATTGCAATGATTTCTGCTCTGATCTTTATAATTTTCTCCCTTGTAAAAGCTTTGGGTTTGTCTTGCCCTTCTTTTTCTAGAAGCTTAAGATTCAGCATTAGGTTGTTTATTTGAGCTCACCCTGTTTTCCTAGTGTGGGCATTCACTGCTATGAATTTCTCTCATAGAACTGCTTTCATTGTGTCCCATAGATTCCCATATGTTGTACTGGCATTATCATTTAATTGCAAAAACTGTCTAATTTCTTCTTTAATTTCCTCCATGACCCATTGGTTGTTCAGGAGAGTGTTATTCAATTGCCATGTGTTTGTGGGGGTTTTGCAGTTTCTTATGCTATTGATCTCCAGTTTAATTTCACTATGGTCTGATAATATACATGGGATGACTTCAATTCTTTTGCATTTACTTAAACATGTTTATGAACTAGTATGTGGTCTATTTTGGAGAATGACCTGTTTGTAGGTGAAAAGAATGTATATTCTGATTTTGTGGGGTGTAACAGTCTGTAGGCATTTATTAAATCCATATGTTTAAAAGCTTGGCTGAGTTGTAGTATTTTGTTGTTGAGTTTTTGTCTAGATGATCTGTCTATTTGTGACAGTGGGGTACTGAGGTCCCCCACTACAATTGTATTAGTGTTTATTTGGCTTTTCATGTCCATTAATATTTGTTTTGTATAGTTGGGTGTATTCATATTTGGTACATATATATTTATGATTGTCATCTCATCTTCTTGGATTGTTCCCTTTACAAGGATGTAGTGACCTTCTTTATCTCTCTTAATTAGTTTTGGTTTGAAATTTACTTTGTATGTAAATAAGACAGCTACCCCTGTATTTTTTCTGAGTTCCTGTTGGTTGGAAAACTGTTTTTCATCCTTTTATTTTCAGTGTATGAGTTTCTTTTTGAACTAGGTTCATTTCTTGTATACAGCCTGTTGAAGGATTTTGCTTCTTAATCTATTCTGCCAGTGTATTTCTTTTGATTGTTGAATGGAGACCATTAACATTGATGATTATAATTGATAAATATTGACTCATCCTTGTTAAATTTGAAATGGAATGCATTCACATTTAGTAAGGGAACATTATCTATGTGTCTTCACGTAGGCAATATGCAGATCTAAGTCAATTAATCTCAGCAAGCTAGCAGCAGACCCCTGAGATTCAGGCTGATTTCTGGTTGCAAGGCCCAAGTTGAGCTCCTTATCTTCCTGCAGGGTTGAACTCTTCAAGGTTCTACTGCAGGTTCCAGCTGCCCTTCCCCTGAAGATAGTCCAGGTTCCAATGGGAGGTGGTGGTCCCTCCAACTTACCAACTACAGTGGTCTGGTATGCCTTTATTACAGATTCTCTTCACTTTCCCAGTGGGCTTCTATTTTCATCAAGGAGCCTTAGAGAGGCCCTCTTTCTGTTGTTCACTTCTGGTCTATCTTCTGGAGCTCAAGACAATGGCCTTTATGACCCCCTGTGTCTCTGGGGTGTGGATCCAGGTACAGAAGCAACCAGGAGGACAGAGTTGTGGGGAGGGGGTTGGTGTGGTGCTGTAGGTGCCCATAAAGCTCCACTCCTCACCTGTCCACCCCTGGCTTGGAGGCCCAGAATTGGGTGGTGTAGCTTGGATGGCTGCAGTCAGTTCTGCTCATCACCAGTCTGCTCCCTTACTCCATTTTTTATGAGTGGATCACTGAAATTTAAAATCACTCACTGGCATTATCTTCAATCCTATTCCAATATTTTTCCTTGAAATTAACTCAAAGAAGAAATATATATCTCAACACTGTATATTCAGAATAAATGTCACTTGTAATTGAGAAACTATTAAGAATATAAATATGAGTTGTAAATAAATAAATGTGGATGTGTATGTTACATAACATACACACATACATATATATATCCCTTGAGAAGTATTTGTACTTTATATTTGTAGCCCTTCCAAACTTTTACAATTTCTAGCATATAGTAATTTTTTAATACTGATGTTCTTGATTTACTATGGTTAAACCATATTTTCTTTTTTGGTTAAGAATGATGTATAACAGATGTGCATTATAGAGAAACGATGCTTCAGATTTTGAATTTTAATCTTTTCCCTTGCTACCATTATGATATAGGATATTATCACAATGTTGAACAGCAATGGCAAAGCATTGCACCCAATCTGTCATGCAATTAGGAGCATAAATAACTGATATTCTACAATGTAATTCTGTGGGCAAACTATGTTCAAAAGGTTAGGTGTATTAAATCCATGTTGTTTTCTTTTTGATCCTGGGAGTTGAATGCAATACTCATACATGCTACACCAGGCAAGTGCTATTCCTATGATCTACATCCCAGCCCCATAAATCCTGTTTTTCATTCGCAATATTTTCACCTCTTGATGGGTTTATCAGGATGTAACTCCATCATAAATGAAGGGATATTACCAGGATGCAACTCTACAATAAGTTAAGGAATATCTTACTCTTCACTGAATAAATCAATGAGTCAATGAATGAAGTACAGAAGTACACTGCTTTGGTTAAATTCCTTTCTTCTCAAGAATTTCAGTCTGCAACAAACTAACTCTACAGAGGTATTAATATCTGATGAACTAATCATTAATATATGTTGACTAACTTTTCATTTGAAGAAACAGGAAAGTAAAAAGATAATCAACTTTAACCATGAAATCATATTTGCAGAACATCAAGGCCATTAGAGTTTGAACAAAAGGAAGCGAGAGAGGTAGGAAGCAGCTAGTTCAAGTACTGCCTCATAGGCTGTGAATATATCTAACTGGAAGTTTTGAAAGAAAAGTGACATGACCTAGTCCAGGTAATTTAATAGTATTTTAAAGGGAATTCTGTGTGTAGAAAACGAAAGAGGCAAGGAGGCAAAAATGGAACAGAAAGATATTAGGAGTAATAACAAAGTATGATTTAGGAAGATGTCCATGACTTAAAATAGGATAGTAGTAGCAGTAAAGGTGGTTTAAAATGATCAAGTGGGGAAATTTTTTTTTAAGTCTAATGATTGAGCATTGTGAAAGAAAGAGATGCATCAAAGATAATCAACTAAGACCTTTGTATAAAAATGGACAAGACTAAAGAGGAGCTCATTTGAAGGGTATAGCTCAACAGTTCTCTTTTTGAACATGATAACGTGAAAGCTCTGGGAGAAATATTTCATCCTGGAGCTCTAAAATCTGGCTGCTCTCCTGTTTATCAGTTGCATTAGCACCAAACCTTCTTTGTATGCAATTTATGTTTTTTACTAAATAGATTCATAACAAAAAGACTTACCTCCTATGGGTGTTGTGAAGATTAAATTAGTTAATCCACAGAAAAATCTTAAACTAATTTACAGCACAGGATAAGCATTTATTATTATTGTCCTGCAAGTAGAAATACACTTTGTTTTATGAGTGTATGGAACTCCAGGACAAACCAATTCAAAGTTACAGATAGGATTTAAAGCCATAAGACCAGCTGAGAGTATATAAAATGTGAGTGGAAATGTTCCAAAGACAGAGACCTAAAATATTACAAAATTGTGTGGTAGGCGTGAGGAAAATTTACCAAAGGAGACTCAGCAGGAGGTGGCCACACATTTGGAGAAAAACCACTAGTGTATGATCTTCTGCAAGCCAGAGAACAGTGTTCTTAAAATAGACTGATTATTTCTGTTGGATGAGGGTGTGTTAGTTACTTTTCTGTCTTTGCTGAGATAAAATGCTCAACACCCAAAGATAGATAGAAACGGTTTATTTGACTTACAGTTTGTAGATGTTTCAGTTCATAGTCAGCTGGCTCCAAGACAAAGATGGCAAACAGCCACCACAGAGGAGAAACAACATGGCACCCACACAGTAGCAAAGGCAACAAGAGAAACTTAACAGCATATCCCTGCCCCTTTTATCTTATTCAGGCTACTTAGGGCAGGTAGCCCTCACACCATTAATCCCAGTGCCCTTGAGCCTAGTATTGCATCATGAATCAATTCCAGCTTCACACACTCTAGATCAAGCCTATGAGCACGTGAGCCTTTGGGGGGACATCCAGACCCAAATCAAAACAGTGGGTTAATAAATGAACACTGGATTGACTAAAATAGAAATTGTTCACAACCCTATTTTTCCAGTCTTTAAGAGAGTTGTTAAAATGAGATGACTTGATGAGAAAGGAGAGGGGAAAGCCAAACCATCAATCAGACTAAACTTTTCCTGAAAACTTTTACTTTTTGTGAAAGGGATCTGGAGGCAAATAGTGATGGGTGGTTGATTTTTTATCCCAGTGGGAGATATTTTACTATGCTTGCAGGTTGATAAGAGTGATCCCACTATAGACATTAAGGGAATTTCTCTATTTTACTTTGCATTGCAACAAATTTGAAATGGAATGCATCCACATTTAGGTAAGAGAACATTATCTACTTGTCTTCAAATAGGAAGGCTACAATTATCTTCCTAAAGACTAAAAGTAAGGTTCTGATGACAGTACTGTTGATAGTATTTGTGCAAACAAGCATGTCTCTTTCTCTCTTTTTAGCATAAAGTATTTAGAATATTCTAAAGAGATATTTCACATTATTACTGAGCCAAACTTTTATCTTTTAAGAAAGACAAGTTTATCTAAATACAAGAATAATTTTATTCTCATTCAGGATAAAATAATGCCACAAAGTCCATCAGATATGTATAACTTATATTGTCGATATTGTGTTGATATTGTTCCCTTTCTTTTTGGTACCGGGGATCGAACTTGGGACCTTGCACTTGCGAGGCAGGTGACAGAACCACTGAGTTAAATCCCTGGCCCTTTGTTGATATTGTCATTGAGCCCCAAACTGTTAAGTTTTAATATATAACAAAAGGAAAGAAATTGGTCCATTTGTCATAATTTCTCCATTAATGACTTTCAGTCTAGTCAAATCCAGTGTTTTGCTGAACATTTATGTTCTTGCATTCTTCATGAATAAATTCTGCTTTACTTAAAGAAGTCACTAATAACTTTCTAGGACCTTTGCAATTTAAGAATGTATGATTATACAACTTCCAAAATAATTTTCCTTTTTCACATAAGACTAACTCAAATGAATTTATTAATTATACTTATTTATATGGTACATTTTAATAACTTGATACATATATATCATTGTATACTTATCAAATCAAGGTAATTAGCTAAATAAGGGTAGTTAACTGAATCAAGTAGTTAGTAAAATAATCAAATCAGGGAAGTACAAATGAATTTTTAATCCTTCCCTGAAAGCCAATCTGTTTCATAATTATTTCCCTGACACTTTCAGTCTTTTCTACTTCTCAATGATCCATATTTTCTAATTATATGCATTTTCAGTAATAAATTTGAGTATGTATGGTAATGAGCACTTTTCAAAGTGTTATATATTTTTACATAGATAAATGAATGATTGCTACTAATTTTGCCAAAGGGAAGAATTTTCTTGTTCAGTTGGTATAGTAGGTATATAGGCACACAATATCTGCAAGATGGCCATGGATCTCAGTTTTTTCCCAGAATCTCTTCTAAATTGCCTTTTGTTAATCACGAGGAGATTTGAAGTAGAGATTAGCATTACTGTGGTCGTCATAGCTTCTAGGCAGGTGGCGAAACCACTGAGCTGAATCTCAGGCCCCATCATAGCTTCTAAAGAGAAGAAACTAGAAGAATAATTACTACTTTCAAAGAGCAGCACCCATCCCTTCATCAAGACCATATTCATTCAGTTGTTCAACATGTACTGACTACTTATAATAATAATACTATGTAAGTTCCTCAACAAAATTTAAAAATAGAAATAGATGGAGTCATGGCTGTCAGATAACTAATTGTCTGATGGAAAAGAAACACAGTACTTCTTGTTATAGCTGTGGTTGATAAGTCTTATGATAATGATATGATAGGATAGAGTGTTGAATGGGAACAGAGGAAATAAAGGGTCTTTACATCATAAAAGTTATAATAAGGCATTGAGGAAGGAACCCACCTTGGGAAAGTACCTTTATTCTTGATTTGAACAACTACAAGTTGGATAATGAAATAAATCTTAAAAATGGAAATACTTCTACAAGTAGACTTATGTTGGAGTTAATGCACATATACACACATACACAGAGAAAGTCTGTACATGTGCTGACTGGCATATGTATGTGGTAACATATGTGATCAGTATTTGTATGTGTACTGTAGGAACATGTGCCTGTGTGCATGTTTAGAGTATAGGAAGAGGCAGAGATTCTTCAGAAGAGGGGGACAGAATTAGCTAGAGAGGATGTTTAGGAGGGGATTTACATGCTAAGCTACTTTATGTGCATCTCATTCTGAATTCTGTCCACTGTCCACTCTTCGGGAAATAGCAGAGCATTTTAAAGAGAGGAGTTACAGAATCACTTTTGCATCTCTGAATGCAGCAGTGGAGCAGGCATAGGCACTCTGGGTGTGCTATGTCAAGGCAACATGCAGGGGTAAGGACCTGCATCAAGGCAATAGGAAATAACCAGAGAGTGTCTATTAACATTTAAGTTTTAAACGACTCTCTATCTTTAGGAGAGTAAAACAAGAGTATTCTTCTTTACTCCTTACAAGAGTTGTTTTTTATTCTTTCCAAGAGTAAAAGAAAAAGTACTTTTGTCTTTTCTTATAGACTACCTTTGTTTCTGTTTCCTACTGTAGCAAATTACCACAGAGATAGTAAGAAACAACTCAATGCTATTATTTCACAGTTGTAGTTGTCATAAGTCTTACATGAATCTTACACGGTAAAATCAAGCTGTCAACAGTGCAGTCCTGCTCTAGGAGTCCCCTGGTTTCCTTGCCTTTTTAATTGCTAGAAGCTGCTTTATTCCTTGGCATGTAGACCCATCCCTCTTTCATCATCAAATTACTGCTTCCTTTCTCATCTTCTTTCTTTGATATTGAATTTTTGCTTCCTTTTGGAGCCCTTGTGATTATATAAATCCCAATCTTCGTTTATTCTTGCTCCTATAAAAAATATCTTGGACTGAATAATTCACAAATAACAAAAATTGTATTTCTCACAGTTCTGGTTGGTGAAAAGTCCAAGATCAAGGATCCCATGTCAGGTGAATGTTGATCTTGGATTTCAAAATGACCCTCTTAGCATTGTCTTTGCTTTGCGGAAAAGACAAAGGGCAAGACAAAACAAAACACAACAAAAACTCTCACCCTTCAGCTCTTTTATGAGAGCACAAATCTCATACATGAAATACCAGGGGACTTCCTGACATCACCTCTCAGGGAGCCTACATCTTTTTTTTTATTGGCACATTTTAGATATACATATTGATAACATTATCATAGGGAATGTGTATCTGTACATATTATATCTTGATTCTTTTTTCCCCATTCTGCTCCCCTCCCTTCAGCCCATCTTCCCGTCCTTATTTACAAAAGATTTGTTTTCACTTTTCCCTTCTATTCTCTTTTTTTCTTGTCCTTTCCTTTCTTTCTTTCTATCTTGTTCCTCTTCTCATTTGAACATTTTCTTCCAATTTCTCAATATCTATTATATATTTGGGTCCTTATTTACACTTTTGGTTTCTCACACCTGGGAGACGTGTATCCACTTCATTTCACTTAAGGTCTCAAGGTCCATCAATTTATCTATAAATGACTTAATCACATCCTTCCTTATGGCATAATAGTACTCTATTGTATTAAAAAGCCTCATATTCTTTATCCATTTGATGGTTGATGGGCATATGAGCTGTTTCCAAGATTTATATATTACAAACTGTGCTGCTATAAACATGGGTGTACATATACTGCATTGGTATGATGTTTTTAATCCTTTCAGGAAGATACCAAGAAGGGGAATACCTGGGTCAAATGAAATCTCTAGTTTTAGTTTTTTGAGGAATAGCCACACCAATTTCCACAGTGATTGTAGCAGTCTACACACCTACCAGCAGAATGGTTCCTTTTTCCCCACAGCAACAAATGGGCCTCTAATCCTAGTTTTTGAGGAATCTCCACAGTGTTTGGACCAATCTACACTCCCACCAACAGTGGAGAAGTGTTCCTTTTCTCCCACAGCCCTGCAAGCATTTGTTATTGGTTGGTTTCTTGATAGCAGCCATTCTTTCTGGTGTGAGATGGAATCTCAGTATTGTTTTAATTTGTATCTCTCAAATGACCAGTGATGATGAGCATTTTTTTTATATTTACTTGCCTTTTATATATTTATTTGCCATTTCTACTCAATCTATTCACTTCAGGGGTCCATTTTTGGATTGGGCCCTTAAATTTTGGGCGTCTGACTTTTTTGAGTTCTTTATATATTCTAGATATTAGTCCTATGTCTGAGGAACAGCTGGAAAATTTTTTTTCCCACTCTGAATGTTGTCTCTTCACTCTGTTGGTGGTTTCCTTTGCTGTGCCAAAGCTTTTTATAAGATGAGGTCCCAGTTGTTGATTCTTTGTGATATTTCCTTTGCAATCACGGTTTTGTTCATAAAATCTTTACCTACACCAATATCTACCTATTCTATCTTTCAGCAGATTTAATGTTTCTGTTTTAATATTTACATCTTTGATCTATTTAGATTTTAGTTTGGTCCATGGTGAAAGATATGGGTCTAGTTTTAATTTTTTCCATGTGAAAAGCCAGGTTTTCCAGCAGCTTTTATTAAAGAGGTTATCTTTCTTCCAGTGAAGGTGTATGGCTCCTTTGACAAAAATAAGTTGACTGACTGTGTTTGAAGTTGTTTCTGCATCTTCTTTTTTTATTTTAAATGTATAACTTTATCATCAAACACACACATATAAAAATTAAAATTATTCAAAGAAAAACAATGCAAGGGAAAGAAACTATAATAATATTCAAATATAGTAGAACTCAACCAAAGCAAAACCGAAAAGTATTTAAACGTTTTTCCATATAATTTTTAAAAACATCTCAACCATTAACAAGACATCAGAGGATGTGATTTGTTTTAGAAAGATTTTCAAAACTAATATTGAACAAATAGTGGTCTGGAAAAAAATTCTAATCAGCTAGTAGACTCCACGTAGGCCAAATTAGTTTTTAATTTAAATTTCAATACAGTCATATGATACATGATGGAAATGTAATCTGAGAAATATATTATTAGGCAATTTCATCTGTGTGTATCACAAAGTACCACACAGAGTGTCAACTTCTAAGTGCAAACTGAGAAGGTATATGTCAATCATCTGTGATGGCCCCTTGATATTATCCAAATACACAGTTAAACACGAGATACATGAGGCTACCACTGGCATAGCAGCACATTGTTTTACAGTAAACTCTTTCATATAAGTAGGATTATGCTCTAAAGGATGAAAAACCCAGCATGTTATGATAAGTATCTAAAACAGTAACAGTCATTTATCACACGATCGAGTACTGTGTACTATATATAGTTGTATGAGCTTCTTCTGGAAACGCACCCTTCTCTTTTTTGATCTCAGTGACTCTTCCTTCCCAGCCCACTGATGAGCAGCAGCCTAGTCTCTATCTACATCTCTTCCTATAGTTTTAAACACAATCTATATATGGATTCTTTCCAGATTCCAGCCTGTAACTCGGATCTCTCCCCTTCCCCTCCTGCTGCCCTTACCCCTTTGAGCCTTTTCTTCATATATCAAATTATCAATTATTCATTTTAATCATTGTAATCCTTAATTACACTTTCAGTTTCTCACACTAGAGAAACTATTCGGTATTTACACATGTGTGTCCTATTTATTTCACTTAAGAGTATGGCCTCAATATGCATCCATTTAGCTATAAATGTCTCTAGTTTCTCATTCTTTATGGATGAGTAGTACTCCATTTTATATAAAAAAAAATCTTCTTTATCCAGTCTCCAGCTGATGGGCACTTGGGCTGTTTCCAATCTTTAGCTATTATAAACTGTGTTGCTATAAACATGGGTGCACATGTATCACTGTGGTATATAACTTTTAATTCTTTTCGGAAGATACCCAGCAGGGGGATAGCTGGGTAGAATGGGACCTCTGCATCTTCTAATCTGTTTGATTTGACCCTCAGATTTGTTTGTTTGTTTGATTGGTTTTTGCCAGTACCAGGCTGTTTTTATCACAGTAGCTTTGTAGCATAATTTTAAGGCAGGGATCGTAACACTCCCTTCCTTGCCTTTGTTGCCCAGAATTGCTTTTGCTATTGGAGATCTCTTCTGATTCCAATGAGTTTTAGGATTGCTTTCTCAAATTCTGTGAGATACACTATTGGTATTTTGATTGAAATTCCATTAAATCTAAATAATAATTTTGGAATTATGACCATTTTCACTATATTGGTTGTTCCTATGCAAGAGCAAGGGGCTTCTTTCCATTTTCTGATTTCCTCTTTGATTTCTTTTTTCAGAGTACTGTAGTTTTCAATGTAAAGATTTTTTAAATTCTTTCATTAGATTGATTCCTAGTTATTTCATTCTTTTGGATGCTATTGTGAGTTGTGTATCCTAATTTATATCTCAGTGAGTTTGTTATTTGTGTAAAGGAATGCTATTGATTTTTGAGTGTTGACTTTGTATTCAGTTATGCTTCTAAATTTAGTTATTAAATCTAGAAGTCTTTTGGTGGAGTTTTTGGAGTCTTCTATGTAGAGTATCATGTCATCCACAAATAATGATAATTTAACTTCCTCCTTTCCTATCCTTATTCCTTTTAGTTCTTTTTCTGGTCTAATTGCTCTGGCTCATGTTTCCATAATTATATTGAATAAGAATGGTGATAGTGGACATCCTTGTCTTGTTCCATATTTGCAAATGAAAACTTTCGGTTTTTCTCCATTTAGTATGATATTGGCTGTTTGTCATAGATGTCTTTTATCAGATTAAGGTAATGACCATCTATTCCAATTTTCTGTAGGATTTTTTATCATGAATGGGTGTTGGACTTTGTCAAATGCTTTTTCTGCATCTATTGAGTTGATCTCATGGTTTTTGTCCTTGTCTCTGTTAATATGGTGTATTACATTAATTGATTTGGATCCCTGAACTATCCTTGCATTCCTGGGATGAATCCTATTTGGTCATAGTATATAATATTTTTGATGGTTTTTCTGATTTCTGTTTGTCAGTATCTTATTGAGGACTTTTGAGTCTATATTCATTAGGGAGATTGGCCTGTGGTTCTCTTTTATGATTAGATCCTTCTCTGGGTTTGGTACTAGGGTAATGCTTGCTTCCAGGAAAGAATGTGGGAGTATCCTTTCCCTTTCAATTTCATTGAAGAGTTTGAAAATTAGCAACATCAGGTCTTCTCTAAATTTCTTGTAGAATTCAACAGTGATTCTGTCAGGGCCTGGGCTTTTCTTTTTTTGGTAGCTTTTAATCACATCTTCAATATCATGGACTGATATTGGTTTATTTAGAATTTTTATGTCTTCATGATTCACCTTTGGTAATTAATATGTATCTAGAACTTTGTCCATTTCTTCTGTGTTTTCCATCTTATTAGAATACAGATTTTCAAAGTAGGTATTGATAATCTGGATTTCTCCAAGACTTGTTGTGGCTTCACCCTTTTCATTCCTAATTTTATTGATTTGAGTCTTTTCTTTCCTTTTTATGATAAGTTTTAATAAGGGTTTGTCAATTTTATTTAATCTTTCAGAGAACCAACTCTTCAATTCATTGATTCTTTGTACTGTTTTCTAGTTTCAATTGCAATAATTTCTGCTATAACTTCTGCAATAATTTCTGCTATAATTTCTTTATAGCTTCCCCCCCCATGAGTGTGGAGTATGATTTGCTCTTTTTTTTCTAGGAGCTTGAGGTTTAACACTAGGTTGTTCATTTGAGCTTGCTCTGTTTTTGTGATGTGGAAATTCACCACTAAAAATTTCCCTTATAGGACTGCCTTCATTACATCCCATAAGTTCCTGTATTGGTAGTATCATTTAATTGTCGAAACTGTCTAATTTCTTTAATTTCATCTGTGACCAATTGTTTGTTTGGGAGGGTGTTATTTAATTTCCATGTGTTTGTGAAATTCTTGTGGTTTCTTTTGCCATTAATTTTCAATTTCATTCCACTGTGGTCTGATAATATTCATGGGATAATTTCAATTCCTTTGCGTTTACTTAAGCATGTTCTATGAACTAGTATGTGGTCTATTTTGAAACTTTTTCAAGATCCTACCTCTTCAATTTATTGGAAATGAGAAGTTGTTCCTTATTTGGCCTAGGCCCTGGTTCTTTGGCACTGTCCTATAGTATTATTTATAACCCTTAAGCAATCTCTGTCTTGGCTTATTAAGAAGAACAACTAATTAGACAAATTATGTCACCTTGGCTAAAGTAATACAATCAGCAATAACAATAGCATCAAACACAGCCTAGAAAATGACAAACTGTGGCAACTATTAATTTGCCACTTTTAACCATATGAGCTATATTTGTGGTTATATGACAAAATCTAAAATGAATCAGAAAATTGTATATAGTAAATATGCCCTCAGTATAGCAATTTTACCCTCAGGGAAGAAAATTTAGAAGGGGTTGGGGGGAAATATGGAAATAGAAGAAGAGATTAGAAGGAAGGCTAGAGAACAAAAGAAGATTACATGAGCTTTGGGAAACTAGTGAAGAAGACAGGAGGGAAAGAGAGAAGGAAGAAATATAAAGAACAACAGAACAACAACAAAAAACTAGAAACAATGTTCACTCTTACATAAAAGCAAGAATAATCATGAATAAACAAAACAAAACCAAAAACAGAGAGAAATAAAAAGAACAAAAGAAGAAAAAATGCCCACTTCAGGGCCTGTCTCTGCTGTCACTGGTAGTCAGATTGGGCAGACAGAGCCCTGATCTGTGTTGATTAATCCCAGCAACCCAGCCCTAGATTCAAGGTGGGATAGTGGATAACTTCAGCAAGCCTGCACTTTTAGTTTCACTGAAGTTCGGGTTGGCTTCTGGGTGTGAGGCTGGAACCCAATTTGTTCAGCCTGCAACACTCCTTCTGTGTCTTCTGGCTTGAACTCAGTTCCTTGACCTCCAACCAACTTGAACTCCTTTGTAGCTCATCCTGACACTGGTTGCTGCTAGATGGAGCTGGCTCAAAGTTGCTCTGAATTCTGAGCTCAGTTGACCCCTAAGATGGCCAATCACCCTCCCCTGGGGGGGCGTGTGAACCTGAATAACTCACCAGCCACCACAGTCCACTATGTCCACTGCTTCATTCCACTGATGTATTTCTCCATGGAAGCCTCTAGGTTGCCATTAGTCACCATGCATCTGCAGGTTCAAGCCACCCTTCCCATGCAGTTTATCAGGGCTCAGGGAGAAAGTGCTACTTGCTATCTCCTTCTTCTGCATTGAGATGTCTCTCTTTTCTCTTCTGGCAGGCTTCAATTCTCACTACAGATCCTTGCTGGGTCCCAGAGACCCATTTCCCTCCTTCCCTTCCTCACATTGCTATATTCCAGTGTCTGGACACTAAATCTCAGGGAAGTTGTTTCTTTGCTGTTCACCACTCTGCCATCTCCCCAGAAGTCCTTGACCCAGCCTCTTAACACTATACCTTGAGTTGAGTTTCAGCATGTGAATTTTGGAGGTTTACACACATTCATGCTGTAAAAGTCTCTCCAGGTAATGCTGGATAATCATCTCATTTCATTGTCTTCAACTGAACTTGTGAAGTCCTTTTTGCCATGTAAAGTAATATATTCATAGGATTCACATATTAAGAAGAGGAAATCTTTGTACTGACATTCTAACTACCAGGTTTATTAATTCTGAGTTGTTGAATACCCTCCTCCATAGCTGTGGAACAGTTTAGTAGTTTTTCTGTTTGGATCAGATAGAAATTCCTACTGTCTTGCTTCTCCCATTCCTTAGCTCTATGATAAGCTTGATCATTGGTTTCCATTAAATAGGCAAAATAATAAAGTTCTTTTTGCTACAATATGTCCTCTTAACCTCCTTTGCCCACTTACAAGGTAAACATAAGTTGTTGTGTCCAAATACGTTGTATAGAAGCAAGTCTCTTTTATGTACATTAGACAGGTGAAAGTTTAGACTTAAAGCATTTTGGTCATTAATTAAGGTATTTCTAAAATATTATCTAATTGAAACTTGTGATGTAGATTGATTTAAAGTAAAATCTATTGCAACAGTTACTATAGGCACCAGAATAAAGCTTCCTTTTCTCCTTATCATTAAAAAGAATCCATGTATTCAAAGAAAATCTTAAAATTATTATTGGTTAATTATTTTAAGAATACAAGGGAAATGTCCATGCTTTCTATATTATCTTCAACTTTTGGATAATATAACTGTAGAATCAGAAAGCTCAGATTTTGCAAGTTTCAAAATGTGCACATTAAGGTGTTGTTTAAGTAACCCACAAATATTTTGTTTTAAAACGTATGAACTTTTTTCTCCCTTTATTTATTTAATCCCCACAAAAAAGTTCTTAACTGTACTATCTGATTGTGCTACATTTACTTCTGACACATAATCAGAAAGGATTACTTGGACTTTCTTAACCATAAAAGCAAACAAACACTAGTAGCAGTCCCCTAAGACATTCTCAATCCTGCTGAAGAAAAACAACAGATTTGGATCTTAGCCTTTCAAAGTTACTTCTCTCCCCAAGCTAATGTTTTTCTGAAAATGAATACAGCTTGAGTATTTTGGCTATGATGAATATGGAATATGTTGTAGGCATTGTACTGTTTAGGTTGTTGTATCCGTCTCCCCTTTTACTGAACAAGGAGCTCAAACACAAACACTTGTGTCTATGTTGTGGCTGTTGTTTAGCTTAGCTGATTTTTATTTAGTTTTTATTCCTTGTTTTCCTTTAACTTCCTAAGGGAACAAATGAGGTTCATTGTTTTTCATACTTTTTTCATGAGAACATTGGATATATTTGCTGTGATTAATTTCTTGGGAGGGCCTCTCTTTAATATACATATACAAACTGATTTTTAAGATATGCCACAAAATTCTTATGTTGTTCCCCAGGACTGAAGTAAAAGTAGAGCCTAAAATTAAAAAGAAGGAGAGAAGCAACTGTCATTGGCTTTGAGGAGAGTTTAAAAGGACTTCCTATGGCAAATCATAATTGCTGATGACTGCTTACTCCATGCACGTTTTGAGACATGTGGGATAATTAATGTGATGATGCCCTTAATAAAATTGTGTAGATCCTACTGAAAGTGAAAATCTGGGAAAGAGATAATGCATTTTACTAGTCTATATAGCCTAGATCATGAATGAAGTAATGCTGTAATACTGATTCTGTTGCATAAAGAAGTTGATCAAAATCAAATCCCCAACATTTTATTAGTTTTCATTTGGAATTAGATATGAAGTCTTTCAAGGAGATAACTCTAAATTTAAGTGTGCTTCACAAAAGTTTTAGAATGCTCATCTCTGAGGATCTGAATTAATAAAACTTTCTAGATTCGTGTAGTTGTTGTGCCATTAAAACGAATACTACAGGCTCCTGTGCTCTATAATGTTTTCTGAAACATTTGTCTATACTTGTAGTAGTTGCACCTACCCTTTCCTATGGTTGTCTTTATTTCACTGTTGATTGTTGATACCTTAGAACAAAAATGCTCATGTACATGTGTTTGTGTCTATGTGTTAAACTGATGTTAAGCATTATGTCATTAGGGATACAGGTTTAACTGACACAGGGAATAAAGAACTAAACAATAACTATATGCATTTCTTTGCTAAAACTGAAACACCACATAGCTTTTATTCACAGGGCAGTAGTTTTGGTGACAGAAGTTTGTTTTTCTCTCACATTGCCATTCTCAACAGGGAAGTTCCATGTTATTATTCAAATGGCTTCTCTAGCTTATCACAAAGGAGAGAGAGATGTGGAGGGCATAAAAATTATCCTTCAAAAGTATGGCCAGGAATTCACTGATATTACTTCCTTACTACTTACACTGACAAGAATCTAATCATCTTTTGATCACATCTAGCTTCAAAAGAGACTGGTATTTAATAATCTTTAGAATAAGGCTTGTTAAAATTAGAATTTCTATTGCTAAAGGAATAAGGAAAGGATGGATATTAGGCTTCAATTAGTAGTGTCTGCCGTAGACTATGGCTAAGGAATGCTTTGAAAACTACTACTTGTAGGAGATTCGAAGAGAAGTTGTCACACCTAAAATATTTTATCATTGCCAAGAAGGACTGTTAAGCAAATTCCTTATTCCATCTCTGTTTATTTCCTTTCCCTCTCTGCCTTCCTTCCTTCCTTCCTTCTTCTCTCTCCTTATTCCTATTCCTCCAACTCATTTCTCATATTTCATTCTTTTAGCAGCATCTACATATCAGGTGTTGATCTATGAACTAAAATTAAAAATTAAAAATGATATTTTCCAGTGTTTTGGAGAGAACATGGTGTTTGGAGCCTTACTGCTTTGGGATCAAACTCAGGACCTAGCACTTGCGAGGCAGGTGGCGGCACCACTGAGCTGAATCCCTGGCCCTCCAGCCATTTTTTATTTTGAGATGGGGGTCTCTCTAGATAGTCCAGGCTGGACTCAAATTGTGATCCTGTTGCCTCAGGCTCCCACAGTGCTGGGATGATGGGCATGTGCTGCCATGCCCTGATCTAATTTGTTTGTTTGGTTTAGAATTTCACTGTAGGTTTTCTCAGTGACACAACTTTATAAGCAATAAAATGATAACGTATGCCAAGTGGATTGAATTACCAAGTGACATTGAGAGGTTAAGCAGTATACTCATGAGGTGCCAGTTAGAAGTCCAAGGAAAGGTCAGGAAAAATAGGAGATTAGGCAAAGAAAGAGAAAGAAATATGTTCTGTGATAATTGGTAGGGTACCAACAAAAAAGTCTTCAAGAAAAACAGAGTATATTTGCCTAGCCTTCGTTTCTAATTGTGATTCTGTATTCGTGGTGTATTTCTCTTACCCAAATATAAAGAAGAGAAATTCAACTGCAGGTGTTTGGCATGGCCATTTGATTGTTTTTTATTATTTTTATTTTTTTTGAGCCATGGTCTCACTATGTAGTTCAGGCTGGCCTTGAACTCACTATGCAGTCCAGGCTGGCCTCAAACTTGTGGTGATCCTCTTGCTTCAATGAGGCCTTCCCAGTGTTGGGATTATAGGCATGCACCACCACGCCTTGTGACGTGGCCATTTGAGAATGACTAATGGTTGCTTTGTTTGTTTATTTATTTGGAGGTGATTGGCATCAAACCCAGGGCCTCATGTGTGCTAGGTGTGTGCTATACCACAGCCCTTCAGTGGTTGTTGAAGGTTATGTTCTACATTTGAAGCATCCAGTCAATTTTAGATTATCTTCCATAATGGAGACCAATTGCATCCCAGTTTTGTGTTACACCTAAGCACAATTTTATCAGAAGTTTATGAAATAAGTATTGTTTATAATATATTTTTGTATCATTTTAACTTGTATTAAAATATGAGTGGATTGCCAAATAAATACATATTATGACTTGCAAAAAATGATATTTGCTTTCATATAATCATTAGACACAAGCAATATGGTAAGTATTTTTTTAATAATAGGCTGTAAGCATAGAAAAAAAGTCTCCCTAGGTAATTCGGAAAACTATCACCAATAGGTGACATTCCAATTTAATCTTCAAAATTAAGTCAAAGTTGCTGCTTAATGTTTTTAGCTATTGTGTGTATGTGTATGTGTGTGTGTGGGTATGTGTGTGTGTGTGGTTTTTTCTTCTCTTTTTTTCTTTTTAGTTCTGACTCTATCTAAAGACTTCACTGATAGCTAGGGTGTTGCAATCACCAGTATGGTGTCTCTACTGGTATAGACATTATAATTGCTCACGATTTTTTCCAATTGCCCTCCTCCCATACATGCAATAAGACTACACTTACT
The DNA here is from genome assembly GCF_000247695.1 of Heterocephalus glaber. Next base: position 4,977,501 of record NW_004624765.1, on the reverse strand, counting down.
GAAACTCAGAAGCAGTCAATGACTTGCTTTAGTTAAAGATTCATAGGCACATAGCAGAATGGAAAGGTATTGCTTTTGAGTTGGTGGATTAAAAAACTGTGTGTGATTCTCCATCTCTATCTTGCCCTGATGCAGCAATAGTTCAATCAGTTTGTAATGGAGGTGTAGAGCTGATTTATTTCAGGCAGCCCAGCTCTGCTGGAGAGCTACCAGAATTTGAAGCACATTTCTAGAGAAAGGAATTCTTCTCGCTTTAAGACACAGAATTTGATTCAGTAAAATCATCTAGCCTATTCTGATTCATTAATCTACCAGCCAGCTCTTCATTCAGTCCACTCTTCTCACATGCTCTTTGGTGTTCACACTCATTTCTCCAAGAACAAAGTGATGGTACTGATGTAGAGTTAAGAATAGAACATTGGAAAGTATGAACCTTCCTCTGAAATAAATCCCTAATTATCTTTAGATAGTGTTTTCATTAGAAAAACATGAAGATTCATTATTTTTTGTGCAATTCATATAGGTTCATTCACATAGGTTCATCATGTTGGTAGAATAGATTTATTCTCCTTTAAAAATAGAGAAAATATCAATCAGAAAGTAAAACACTTGGCGTGCTATAGGGAAATTAAAAGACAAATTATGGAGTTATGACAATGTAGATAAAAGTATACATTTTTACTTTATGTAAATAATTTTGAAGGAAAATAGTGACGGGAGGTTTTAGAGTGTGAATTTCCTAAATAACTGCAATAACTTTATTTTCCTTTGCCATTATAGATTAAAACAGTGTTATCATCAATGGAGAAGCAGAATGTAGTTTCAGTTTTCATTACACTGCTTTCATCTGTTCGCCTGCTCTCGTCAGTTGAGAAGCTATATAATAGGTGTTTTCTGATGACAGAGATCACTTTGGTTGAATTTGTCCTCTAGGCTAAGATAAATAGGCCATGTTTTGAATATTTATGAAAAATATGTGCAGATAGTAGAAATTTTGAGTGTATTTTCTTGCATTAAGTTTTGATTTATTATGTCTTATTGTTAATAAGGGAAAATGGCCTGGTATTCTATCTTACTGTGTTTCATTTTTAGGTACAAACCTGACTTGCTCTGTTTCTAGTCTGCCCCCTTGCTGTGTGGATCTCTGTACTATCAGAGCTTTCTTTGTGAAAGAAGGTTCAGAACTTGTCACAGAGTCACCAAACATGTCAGATTTAATGTCATTTCTCTTAGCTTCTCTGAGTGCAAAGCATGCACATTTGCATTGTGACCTTTGCAAAAACAAACAGAGAAGGTGATGTGAGGGTCATTTCTTAAGCCCAGCTAATGAACTGATTATCCCCCGAAGCCTGGTATTCTAAATGAAAAATAAGACTGAAAAAGTTCACTTGAAATCCTGAGGGGCAAAATATATCCCTGAAGTGAAATTTTTAATAAACCAATTGTATATTACAATGAGTAATTCAATTATTTGTTACTGAGCAGCCTGATGCTAAGAGATCAAATTGTTTGCAATCAAGTACTGTATTGCCTTACTTTCCAATGTATTTTAACTTTTAATTATTTCCTTTTCCTTGAACTATTGTCTTTAAAGAGTCCTCCCCCACTTTTTTTTGTTTTTATTCTTGAGAAGTGGTCATGATGAACAAAATTTTGTAGAACATATCTAAGTAAGAAAATTTGCCAATATTTTCAGTTAAGCTTTGTTCTCTAGGACTAATTGATGTGCAAATAAATTAAAAATGTTATTATTATTTTGCCCATATATATAATTTCTTTGCAAGCATATTGGGTAACATTTCTTGATAGGTATCATTATAATTAGTTACTATGGAAATGTTTTTTGGCAATATTCCAGAAAGTAAATTGTTCCTATCCGAGCAAACTCATAAGAGAAGATAAACAGCTTATAGACAGAACTTGTAGACTTAATAAATGTACTCACTCATCTCTACCTCTGATTTGTGGAGAGTAAATGTCTGAGCCACAGATACCAACATATGATAGAAAGGACACCACTTTACATGCTCACCTAGTTGACTGGGATGTTAACTGATTGACTATAGTTGAATAATGTCAACATTAGGTGACTTTCCATTTATATTCCAGGTAATTTTTTACATTATTTCTGTAGTAGCTGTTTCATTCAAATATTGGTCAGTCTTGCCTACTTGTGATATTATCAATGTATATTTACAAAATGTGTGTCTGTGTTCTAAATCGTATTCCTTGAAAATAAATAAATGAATAAATAAAAATTATGGTATCTATGGTTCCCTCATATTCCATTTGTTTAGTAGAAAAGGAAAGAATATGGAAGCAATCACAACTGTCTTACAATAATGATAAGATGGACTAATTCTCCTTTTAAAAACTCTGCTGATACACTCTGTGTTTCCTGTCTGACTACATTCTATGAAAGGTCTATGGTACTCTGCTTATACAATAAATTTTGGTGTCCAGTTGAATTCTTTCCATAGCACTACGTTTTCCCCCTCCAATTTGCATTTTCTGTGGGCATTCTCTTGTACTTCCCTTAACTTGACTGATAGCACTCACATGTTACAACCCTCTCCTTCAAGTTTTAAGTCATTATTTAAAACTCTTAACAAGCCACTTCCATGTGACTCTATCATGAAGTGTCCTACATTTTTGTATATAAAATTGAGTCCATTTTCTTCTTTCTCAGAGTGTCTTTTCCTTTTATTGTCTTTCATGCTAATGGAATCAATATTCTCCTAGTAAATTAGGTAGAAAATTGCTTCTACTTTTCCTTATCTACTCCTTCCCTAAGGATCTAATAAGTCATCAGGTACTGTCTCTTCAACACAAAAAATATTTCCTGAATCTGTATTCTGTTCTGCATTCCTATAACTGCTAAATTAATTTTCTCCCTCATTATTTCTGACAACATTCTAATCAGTCAGTCCTTTTAATCCATCCTTAACTCTGTAGTCAGAATTCTTTACTTCAGATTGTTCATATCATTTTCTTTCTAATTAAATACCATTGATAATTCCTATTGAATTTTTGATCAATAAGAAACATTCCAGAATCCTTAGCACACTCAAACCATTTTGTATTCCATTTGCAGATACTTTTCCTATGACCTTCCCCCCTTACTATACTGTAGCATTAGACAATGAAACTTTGACAAAGAACACCTTTTCCACAAAATATTTTCTAAACTGTATCCCATGGATAAAAATTGTCCTATTTTCCTCAGGGCTCCCAACACCTTTTAGACAATATTTAGGTAACTATACCTGTCTACAATAAAGTTTTCATATTCTAAATTTCCCATGGCAAGAGTGACATACTTTAAATTGTATGCTGTATTTTCACTATCTATTAATTTTCTATTGTGATTCACTGTTTGACACATGAGTAATGTAGAAATTTGGAAATATATTCCAAATTTAAGAGACTGATATTTCCAGAGAATTTTCAGTTATCACTTTCAGAATTGATTTTTTGCTTAGTTCTCTTAGAATCCAGAAATATACTTGAGTAATTGTAGTTTTAAACATTTATTGAGTTTTTTAAATGGACATGTCTGGTAAATGTTTCACATAAACTTGGAAAGAATGACTATTTGAGTGTAGCATTTTAGACACTACAATTAGGTAAAGGTAGTTACCTCTGTTGCTCAAGTCTTCATTTCCTTGCTGTTTTGGCTCTTTGATAAGCTATAGGGAGGTGGATATTAAAATAACATGTTATATTTGTATATTCATCAATTTGTCATTTTAGTTCAGGATATTTTTGCTTTATATAATTTGGGGATACATAAAATGGAACATATGGTACAACTTTCAGAAATGTTTATGGACTTAAAATCTGCTTGTCCTATTAGTATAGCAAAACTGATACATTTGGTTTGTATTTACAAGGTGTATCGTTTTAGAAATTCTTTTCAATTCAAGATTTCTGTGTCCTTATATTGATGGATGTATTTTAATGTAGCATTTATTTCAGTGCTTTTATTTCAATTCATTGAAAATCATTTATTAATTTGAATATTTGTATTGCTGGCAGTTATTGTAATTATGGATAAATCAGGTTTATATCTACCATCTCACTGTTCTATTCTTCATTTGCCCTACTTGCTCTACTACTATTTGAGCCTTTCTAGGATTAATTAAATATCTTCAATAATCTTGATTTCCCCTTTTATTAATTGTTGAATTTGTATTTTTTTTACTCTTCTTGGAGTTATTTACCTAGAAATCAGATACATTCTTTTTTTTCTTGCTTAAATTCTTTTATTGGTACATTTTAGGTATACAATATGTTTACATTTATCATTGGGTGCTTATACCTGTACATGATGTATCTTGTTTCTTATTTTTTCCCCATTACCTGTGCACCCTTCATGCCCTCCACCCTTCCCTATTTACATAGACTTCGTTTCCATTTTTTTCCTTTTCTCATAATTTTTCCTTTCCCTGCTTTCCTTTCCCCTTCCCCTCCCACCACCCCTACCCCTTTGGACCTTTTCTTCCTATTTCAAATGATCAATTATTCATTTTAATCATTCTTATATTATTATAATATAACATTTTATTTATAATTTCTCAAATAACATTAGAATCTCAGGCAACTTTCCACTTTTCACTCTTCTTGTATGTTCTTTTTGGATTTCATTGACTTCTATGTATAATTTAATTTCTTAAAACATTTTAACATTAATAAATTTATCCACATAACTCTTTGTATTGCTGTTTATTTTTCTCCTCTTCTTTTATATTTTTATGTTTTCCTTCTAAAGAAAGAGTGTGTTCCTTTTGTTATTATTTTCACTGTAAGTCTATAGTTTTAAATTTATAATTTTCTGGAAATATCTATATTTTATGTTTTGCTACCCTTTAACAAGCTTTTATGCTCTGTGAGATATTGTGAGAAATTACTCTGGAAATAAGGCAAGGTATTTTGAGCATGCTATGAAGTTGTGGATGCCACAATTATTCTCTAACTTTGTTATTGGGGGTAGAATAATTAACATATGTTATGTCACATCCAGCAGCTGCAGTATAAATGGTGAATTTATTAACTGCTTTCCTTGCACTTATGGACATAACAATATAGCCCAATATGTTTATTTTTTAATGTGGTAAAATGTATTGCTATATTATTACTTGTATATATTATTGCATTTTTGAGCTAA
>NW_004624765.1:4954309-4972234 GCF_000247695.1 Heterocephalus glaber | reverse complement strand
GTCTGGTGGTCTGGTGTCCTCTGCGTCTTTGTAGTGTGGAACCAGGTGGCTGCCTGTCTGCAGCGGGGTGATTTGGCATCTTCTGTGTGACTCGGGACCTTGGTAGGGCGTGCACAGACCTGCCTGTCTGCAGCGGGCTGATTGGGCGTGTTCCATGCCACTCGGGACCTCAGTAGTGCATGGGCAGACCTGCCTGTCTGCAGCGGGGTGATTCGGCATCTTCCGCGTGACTCGGGACCTCAGTGGGGAGTGGCAAAATTTCTATTATTTATAAATTACCCAATCTCCGGTATTTAATTACAGTATACGAACAGACTAAGACACTGCTCATACATACAGCACTTAGAAGAACCTTATAAAAATTCTGCTATAAACTCTGCTACAAAGATTATGTGGTTCTATTTATGTAACATTCTTTAAATACCAAAAATTATAGAAATACAGAATAGCATAGTGATTTCCAGTTATCAGAGATGGGATAGAGATGTGAGGGAAAGAGATGAACACAGTTATAAAGGAACAACTAGGAGATTCTTCTAGTGATGAATTTTGCTTCACGTTGGCTGCGGTCATGGATACACAAAATCATGTATGATAAAATTTGCATAAAACTAAATACACACATAAGTATGAATTACAAGTGAGGACATAACCAGATGAACCTTTCAATAGCAAAGAATTTTCCCTGCCGGTTCATTGAAGAGGAACTCAGAGAGACCTACTTCAGTTGCCCTGGACAACACCATGCACCCATGTCCCTACAGGGGCCACTTGAGGAAACTGTGAATGACTTCTAGGAGCTGAGAGCAGGGTCTAGTTGGCAACTGGCAAGAAAGCAAGGACCTCAGTCCTACAAGTTTCAAGTTTTACCAACAATCTGAGTGAGCTTGGACACGGGCTGTACTCCCAGATGAGAGCTGCCCTGCTCAACATCTTGGTTTCCACCTCACAGTGCCCTCAGCAGAGAATCCAATTAAACTGAGCCTGAACCTTCAGAAACTGTGAAATAGTAAATGGGAAGGGTTTGGGTTTTGTTTTCAGAAAGAGAATTTTAACTCACATATTCAACGTCTTAATTTCTGGCTACTCCCCTCCACAATGCTGGAGAATGTAGACTTGTCATATTTAGTTAATAGCTCACATTGAAGAGAATCAAAACATTTTCCAAAGATACTAATTATCACATCCCTAACTCCATTTTTAAGGTTTTTTAAAAGGAAACTGTACATTTTTTATAATGAGATTTAATGGAAGAAAAGACTGGAAATAGTCAAAATAAACAAAGAGAGCTAAAGGATATCTGAGTTGTTTCTGCCTTTTGACTATTGTAAATAACATTACATAAACTTGCATGTGTATGTACTTATTACGTAGTTGGAAGTAGAATTTCTGGGTGATATGAAATTTCTGAGTAATTCTATGTTTAACTCTTGAGGAACCATCATTGTTTTTCATGGATGATGTTTTCAGCTGCAAAATTTGTGGGAATTTGTTACACAAAATTAAAAGACAAATACACATTTTTATCTGATAGATTTTAAATTTATATTGATATCTCTAAATAACCTGCTGTAAAGAATATAATTGCTATTTATTGCCTTATTTGAAATATGGTAGGGAGTGCTTGGTAACTTCCCAGCCCAGCAAGTGCAGTTTAGTCCTCTTCATTCCCACCAACACCACACCCAAATACAGCCAAATACAGCCTTCTTACCTCACCCTTCCTGGACTGTTATGTCCTAATTTTGGTTAAATAACTAATTAATGTTTCCACTTCTATATCCACACATAGTTAATCCCTATAGTTAATCTCTTTACTTTTCTTTTCCTTTCCTTAACAACGTTTTATTTTCCTTGGAATAAATGATTCAAAGTCTAGGCTTTCCATTTGCCTAGTTTTCTACGTCCTTATTACAATTTCAACACCAAGCACTGACTAATCGTTAAAATACCCTGGCAAGACTTCTAGACACACCAAGTATTCTGTCAGATTTAATATATTAGATGAGTTTCCCTACAAGTCATGTGACCTGCTGGACCTGACTGACTGATTGGCCTTTGCCCAGTTCCCAGGTGACAACTGGGTTTTCCCTTCAGGATCACCCTGGACTCTGCAAATACCCCCTGCTGGGTCTCTCATTTCCTGTGTCACATACATTACCTGCTTACCTGGCTCCCTCCTTCTTCTATGTTGCAGAGTATCCTCCAGCAACTCCCACAAAGGGTTTGGCAGTGAATCCTAAAATGGAAATTATTTTCCCTCCAAATTTTCTGCATTCTAGTGTCACTGTTGGGAAAACTGAAGTCTCTTCAATTATTATCCTTTGTGTGAGGTTTTTCACTTCCCTCGAGAAGCCTGCAGGATTGGCTCTTCATCTCCAGTATTCTGTGATTTCACAAGGTGTGGTAAGTGCCCATTTTCATCATTATCCATTCTGCTTGGCAGTCAATGATTCCTTTCAGTTGGAAAAGTCAGAGCCAGCCGGGCCGTTGTGCCTGTAGTCTCGGCTAGCAAAAGGCTGAGGCAGGAGAATTGCTTGATCCTAGGAGTTTGAGAACAGCCTGGACAACATAGTTAGAACTCATCTCAGAAAAACTGGAAAACTGTATTTTTCATTTCTGAACATTTAAAAAAATATTTTATTTATAATTTTCTTCCCTGTTTGCTCGCTTACTCTCTCACTCATATTGTCTCTCTCATTCCTTCTAAAACTCATATTGCTCAAGTATTGAACCTGTGTACAGGCTTTCTAATTATCTTATCTTTCTCATCCCTCCTTGTTTTTCTTTTCACACTACTTGCTGAAAAATACCTTCAACTTTATTAATTCATCTTTATATTGCTCTCATATTTGGAATTTTCTGAATGTTTCTTTATCAGACCCTGTTCTTCTTGTTTTGTAGCTACAGTGTCTTTTCAGAGCTTTGAAAATATCAAGCATAATGTCTTTCCCCAAATTTTCTCCTCAAATTTCCTCCCAGTTTAACATTTCAATATATTTCTTCCTTTCTTTTTCATGTTAGAAGTTTCCTTCAGATATCCAGCAATTCTTATCTGTTCATATTTAAGGGTATGGACTATAACAAAGCTCATCAGAAGTTCTAAGAGAGTGTTTGTTGACCAAAGCTGTCCTTGAAGGGTGACTACTCTGGAGCTGTTTGACTGGGAACACCAAGTGTCCATATTTTTAGGTCTTTCTTATGAGCTAGTCAGACTCCTATAAGTTGTTCATTCCTGGATGGCAGCATCATGGGTGAGACATGTGGGTCAGCATCTCAGCATCCAGTATGTAAATGTCCCTTCATACTCCATGCTCAGCACAGCTCCCCAGCCCTCAACAAATCTGCTATGCTTCAGTCAGAGACCCTCTGCTATGATCTCTGCAAAGAACGAAGCATATTGGGCCAGGGGCAGGAGAAATCATTCAGCTCAGAGTGGTGAAGGGATCCAGGATTGACTTTCATAAACAGACTTCCAACCAATTCTTTTTATTTTATTACTACCATATAAGTCTCTCCCCACAACATCCATTTATGGAGGTTTCTTTCAAATTCTAGAGCCTTTGAAGAAATTCTGCAGTGAATATTGGGTTGGTTTTCATTACTGCCTTGATTTCTCCATTGCCGGGTTTGGAATAGTTCTTTCAGATCTGCTAAATTATTTGCCAGTCTTCCCTTTGCTTTCCAACTGTCAGAGTTTTGCTACTGTAACCTTCTCTCTGATTCTGCCATCCTTGTGCATTTATAACTTTTGCACATATTTTTATATATATATATATATATATATGATTTGGCTTATAGTTCTACATTAAATTTTTCTTTTCTGAATGATTTTACATAAGATTAGAATTATCTTTCTTGTTGTTTGTTAAAGCTGTTCATTTAGGACATTTTAGGGAGCAGATTTTGTACTATTCACCTAATTTCTTTTGAAGAAATAAGTTGTATTTTCTTGAGAAATTATCTATTTTTCAATTTTATTAGGATAAAATTGCTGTTTAATATTGCTGATTTCACATTTATTTCTTTGATGCACAGACACAGAGGTAACGCCTTTTCTTCCTTGTGTAAGATAGTTCTCATATACACTTTATATGCTCTTGGACATCAGTGTCCCTGGGGTCTTTGGCCACATTCTCTAGCTACTGCAATCATTAGTTCTACAGGAGAGTTGAGAAACTTCATGCACATTCAATATTTTTCATAAAATTGTTTTCATTAGTATTTTTGCAGCTTATAGTGAGTGCATTCATTGTAGGGTGTTGGCACATGAACATCACACACTGTAATTCTTTTTACTTCCCCTTCTCCTTCCCTCCTTCTCTCTCCCTCCATCTCTAGAACATTTTCCTTTTTACAAATCACCCTTCTTCCTGATGCCTATTATTCATCCTTTATTTTCCTCTTTAAATTATTTGTATTTTTTGTTTCTCACCTTAAAATCCCAGCTGTCTTCACTTCCTGCCTTTTGCTTTAGACTACCTTTTGTGCTAAGCTGAGAGACTCCATAGGGTCCCATTTGAGACCTGGAAAAACCTAGCTGCAAAGCAAGAAAAAAAGGAAGCCTTAGATACAAGGACTACATGAGTCAGTATATAATATTTCTCTACCTTTCTACCTCTCCTTTCAATTCTTTCCAAAATTTTATTTTCTTATTTTTATTCTTTAACAAATCATTTATAAATTTTAGGCTTTCTTATTTTCTATTATAGGTGTCCATTGCTGAAAATTTCCCTTCCTCTTTCTCTTACTCCACAATTTTTGCTACATTGTATTTCATTGTTAAACTTGAAGCATTTCCTGACTTCTATAGAGAACAGTTCTCTATGTTAAGATGTGCTTGGTTATTTCCAAATCTATGCTTTGTTTTGTTTTAATTTGTTATTGTTGTTTTCTAATTTATAGCATTACCGTCTTTGAAATACCAAGCTTTGCAATTTTTGAAACTTGTTTTATAGCATTGAGTGTGGTGATTTAGAAATATATTACACATGTGTTTGAGAAGATATTAATTTTCTAAATGTTGGCTTCAGGATAATACATATGTCCTTTAAATTTATGTTACTGTTTTTTCTAAGTCTTCTAGATCTTTATTAAGCTGCGAAATCTGTCAGTTACTGGGAAAAATATACTAAAATCTCCCATAATGCTGGTCATTTTCTGTTACTCATATACACATCCATATACTTGAGACTATGAAAATAACAGTTTACTTGATTAAAATTATATAGCATTCTAGTCTAGATTATTATCCTATTATCGTTAACTTTTTAACCATAAAATCTCTTTAGTTTGACATTAATAGAGAAATTTCTTTATTTTATTGTATTCACAATGTAACAATTTCATCATATTTGGCAGATCTTTTTCTTTTTCTTTTCAAATGCTCACTTCATTATATTTTTAATTCTTCTTTTGTAAATACTATATATCTCAAATTTAAGGAAAAAAAGAAAATTCTACATTTTTCTTTTAACTTGTGGTTGAGAGTAGAGCTTGACAAAATTTAACATGCAGGTAAAATAATGATAATCACTGTTTTTAATTTTTTAAAAATTATGTAGGATCAGAACTAGATCCACTCATTTATATATTGTTTTTTTGCCTTTGCAATGACATCAGTGAATAATCATGACAGAAAATATATCATCTAAAATATTTAATTTCTGCTCTTTTATAGAAAACTGTGGTGACTTACAGTTTAGTAGATTTATAGTTATGATTGCTGATACTTTTTCATTTTACAATTTTCATTTGATTTGCACTTACAATATTTTTCATATTTCTGTTGTAACAAAATATTTAATTGGCTCAATGCTAGTAAATTGAAAATTGCTATTTTCTTTATTTGCCATCCTATTTGTCAAATAAGAAACAAACTATTATTGATCAACTATTTTGATAAGTAGCTTAATCTTAGTAAAAGTCATTGAAAGTATCTCAAGGTATTAGAACTTACTTCCTTTATTTCTCCATTATTACTTTTTTCAAATATAAGTTCAATTTATATTTTTTCCCGAAAGCAGACATTAATGACATGTTCATATTTGTTTTTATCTACATTTTTATTGCTGGGTTTTCTTCCATCCCGTACCTTCATTTTGGATTAATTTTCTTTTGGAAATATACTTTATATCAGTTCCTTTATTGTTTACAAGAAGTCTATTATTTTATGTTATTTCTTTTTTATCTTTGAATACTTTATTAAATAGTAACTAGAAAAAGATGATCTTATATGTTAAAAAACATTTTATTAGACAGTTTAAAATATTCATCCATTATCTTTTGATTGTCATCAGTGTCCTACAGAAAAGTGCTTCCAAGATAATGATCTTTATTTTGTAGGCAACTATTGCTTCACTTTGGCTAAATTTAAAATAATATCTTTGGGTTGTTGTTGTTGTTGTTGTTATGTTATGTTATTCTACTATACTCTGTCTGTGGGTGGATTGCCATTGCTTCCTGGAAACTTAACCTGGGCCTCAGGGAGGCAGTTATTGGGGTGCCAGGCTGCCTCAAAGCATGGCTGAGTGAATTAAAGGTGATGTTATGCCTTCTCTCTAATGAAGGTGCCATTACGTGGTGCTTAATGATGGGGTGTGTTCTGGGAAATGTGAAGTTCAACGATCCAGTTGCTGTGTGAAATCATGGAGTGCACTCACGAGGATGTGACATAATCCTATACCACCACCACTGTATATTCAGTCTGGCACCTATTTGAACTGAATTATGGGGTGTACATGCATGTGGATGCATACAGGAAACCCAGTAAATTTGTCTTAAAGACCATCTGGCTGATGTGCTGGATTGAGATGGTTCTGAAGCTGAACTTCATTGAGAGGAGCACAGTGATTAATTAGTAATGCCAAGAGCAAGAGAAAGATGTACCCTGGCCACCATATAGAAAAAGGTCCTCATGTAGAGGTATCATTTTAAATCAAGACTTCTTTCTTCTTTTCATAAATTTGGCTCCTTTTCTATTTTATAACTTGCCCAAACTTTCAACAAAGAAAGGTTATTGGAAGAACTAACCAAAGATTTAATTTCATTCAGAAAACATGAGCTCATCAGGCACATTTATATGATGCTCATTAACATGTAGTCCTTTGCTTATTAGAATAAAAGCTAATCACCTTGTATTGCAATTACAGTATGATTACCATAGATTATTTGGAAGGTTTATAGTACTGTACTTATTGGAACTCACAGTACAGAAGTGTTCATTCCCATGTCTCCAAAATTCAATGCAATTTTTTATAAATGATCATGTTTTTTCAAATTTCTCCCATCCAAGACAATATTAAAGTCATCATGTAGTCAACAATGATGGCATACAAGAAGCTGTGAACCTGGAACAGTATTGAGCATTTTTATGTCCATAAATCAGAAACTACTTAAAAGGGTCTACAATTTATGAGTACTTTAGGTATTATAAATTTTTATCAAGTGTCGCCTTTAAAATTAAAGTTTTTACTCATGTTATAAGAGATTTTTTCATAGCTTATCCTGACTAAAACTAAGTTTTTATATGAACCCTGATTGCCAAATACCAGATCTTTTGATGATCATATGCCCTGGAAGCAATCATTCTAAGCTTAGCTCAAGACCAGCTTGAATTGATTAGTAGTCATTACGCAAATGACTACCATGGAAGAGGGAAGAAAAGATGCAAGCATCTAGGAAGATACTGTACTATATTGCCTTGACAATCATTTTTAGTAAGTCTTCAAAATCAGTTGCTTCTGGGATAATATTGTTGGAATGTTTTCCTATATAAGAGTAAAAACAACATAGATTTAATTTGGCAGTTCTAAAATTGACCTATATTAAGTAGAAAAATTTTTACAGGTTTATTTTGCTTTATACATCCTGGTGTGGTTTGATTAGGTTCTGAAATTCTTGTGGCAAAGTTAATTTCCTTTCTTAAAAGGCACAGCACTTCTTTAGGAAATGTTTTGACTTAATTTCAATTAAGGATCTGATGTCCACAAGTGGAGAGATATCCTAAGGGGGCTTGTTTTGTCTAGCAAAGTTCTTTATGTTCTCTTCAAGCAAACCTGGAAGAAGCACATATCTTTAGTCTGGAAGAAAGAACACTTCCACATATCCATGTGTCTGGGATGTATGGTATTTCTAAAGTATTGACGTTATCAAGCTAGTTGCCCTCATCACATGTCTGGGGGTCCCACTTCCATCCAAGCACAGCCTTCTTTGATATGTAGTCTTGATTAGCAGATTTGCTGGCGTTGAGGATTTTTCATTCTCTGGAACTCTTCTATGGTTTATGTCAGTCCTAGTCTTGCTCTTTAGCTTTTGCTGCCTCTGGATGCCAGACATGATAGTCCATTTATATGATGCCACATTTCTCCTTTCTTGATTCTTATCGTCATCCTTACAAAGATTAATGATTAATTAATTAATTAATGATTAATCTATCTCCAGCTTTCATGGTATTTATCCAAGGCATGCATTGTTCAAAATAAAGGCCACAAAATTTCATAATTTTTATATCTATAACTTTCCCCAATCTCTCAAAAGTCTAAGATGTTGCATCTTTCTTTTCATTTCCTTTACTTCCTGATATGCATGAACGAGAAGTAACAGATTTAACAAATACTCTCCCAGATCTTGCAAGGCACTAATACCTACTGTAAGTAATTGAGTCCTCCCTATCAGCCAGCTAGCAAGTGATTGATTCAAGCTTACACTCCATCTTGTACATCGTAGGATTACTCTTGGCATCAACTGTCATAAGCTGAGTTTCTTGAGCAATGGAATCTGAGATAGAGGTTTGTGACAGAAGAGGTATACTGAAGAATGATTTTAGGAATAGGACTTGTAAGGAAATGAGGAAAGCCAGGTTGGACAGAAGAATAAAGTGCACTGTTAAATAGTGTCAACAGAGAACTCAACTGGTCTCAGAAGGAGCTCTGGAGTTGAGATTTCTCCTTTTCCTCTTTCCTCCTCTCTCCCTCTCCTTCTCTCTCTATTTTCCACCTTCCATCTGGCAAATTATTGAATTTACTTTCCTCCATAGATGTAAAAAAACCCCCAAAATTCAGAGTTTTATTGATCTTTTATTAGTTGCCTTTGTCTAGTTATTTTATCTCCTTGAGTCCACTATTTTGTTGTTTTTTGCAAGCTAAAAGGAAATTATATAGCTTCTAGAGGAGTAGTTGTCAGAAATTGGTGGGATAATATAACTCATTTGCCTAGAGTGAATCCTACAAGTTAATAATTGCTCTTGAAAATGTTAAGATTTTTCCCATCTTTTCCTCCTGTTGCTCCTATTCCTTAAGTTTAGGGATCATTTCCAAGATGTAGTTATTTCTAAGCTACTTTTGACATAAATACTATTTATTTTACAGTTGCAAAATTATTCAGCTTTTATTAGCAACATCAGTAGCAATTTGAGTTAAAGTTTTTGGAGAACACTAATCAATAGCTAAATCTGAGAAATGCATAATTATAATAACATTATTTGGTAAGAAGGAATGAGGTGTGTATTTTAATTCTTAAATGAATAAGAAGCAAATACATCACATCTGAAATGTACTGAAAATTACTACACAATACAGCTACTCTTCTATGTCAAGGAAACATGCTTTATATATTTTGATATATAAAACATTTGTCCTATGCCAAATTTATTTGGTGCAATTTAAGGGTGCTGTCTCACAACCTTCTTTTTTCTCCCTCTATTCCCTCCACAGCAGTGGACACACAACCCTAGAACAGTCATATACTTTTTTTTCTAAAGAGAAAAAGAGAGTTGATTGACAGATGGTTCATAGCAGGACCAATCAGAGCTCTAAGATTTGTGGTGCCCAAAGAGAAAATGCCTCTCATTCTTTGGCTTATGAAGAAATAGAAATCCAAATTAGGATGTCAGTGTTCTTCTTTATTGCCATGTGTAGCAAGCTTCCTGAGGAAGGAGACCTAGGCCTGAGAAGAAGGCACCCCTTCTGGACTACAAAAAGATCCTGCAAGCAATATTCAAGATCCAGCCATATCCTAATCCTATTTATGAAATTTTCTTTCTTTGAGCTGAATCCTTATTCCTTTTTAAAAGCTATTTTGTTTGATTTGTATTACTTTTAACTAAAAGAGTCTAAACAGTACATATAAAATCATTATGTGAACATTGTAGGAACATTGATTACATTAGACAGTTTAATTTCTCATCATAAATGTTCTGTGCTATATACCCATTGCTAGAATTATCCCTAGCATAACAGAAGTACTCAAAAAGCATTAGTGGAGTGACATTATTCATGAAAATAAAAAACTAAGCTCACAATGTGCAATATAACAGCATGCATGAAGAAGAAATATATGCGTGTTCATTGGAAGCAAAACTACAATGAGATATAAAGTGTGCTTCTTTGAAAGTTCTTAACTACTTCACATTTCCTGAGACAATTTAAATTTTAAAGAAAGGAAAACACTTTGAATATTGCTTTTTAGCTTTTTTTCTGCCTCTACTAATGTTTTTGATAAATGATAATAGCTCAGATCTTCAGGTTTCACAATTTATTAAGAGTAGTTCTTTATGATATGAACTAAACTATGAAATTATGTTTAAATGATTTTTGTATTTTAATAAAGGATAACAAATTTTGAAAATATTGAAGCAATTTTTGGAAGCTAGGAGACATGTAATACTTTGGAAAACAATGCATATGGCCTTAGGAATTGGAGGAGAAGGGTGTTAGCTAACATATCCGGAGGCATTATCAAGGCAGTAGAGGGAAGAAAATATAAATTATTTTGTAGAAGATCTTAATACAGAGAAAGATTAATTTTCTTTTGATAGGTACTATATTCTATATATGTAACACATAGATTTTATTTACTTGAAGCCAAAAAGGCAGATGATATAATTACATAGAATATGTGGTATATATTTTAAACATAAGTTATCTCAGAAGCAACTCAATTTTTAAAGGCTAGCTAAATGTCTCGAGAAACATTCAAATATGAATTCCACTTGGAAATCTCCATTTAGTATACTCACTCCAAAACAATTTTTGCTTTTAAATAACTTATTTAGTATTAGGAAAAAGCATTTGATGCCTCTCAGCTCATTCTGAACACTCATGAAAACTCAGCTGCTTGATGTTAAGGGCACTAGCATCACACTGAATTTTAGTACTGAAGATTAGAATGGGACCCAGTAACTGATTCCACGCATCACTGAATTAAGTTTGCTTCTCTCCCGTTTTCTTTCTGACCTTTTCTTTTTTCTCCTTTATTATTTATCTCCACACTGAAATTTTATTTTCAAATAATAAAGAATGGTTTATATAATAGTTTCTTAAATTTTCAGATCTTCTAAGACCTTAAGAAGAAATATACCTATTTTTTGAGCTTCAGCTTCTCTTCCAATTAGAAATAATAAGAGCTATTTGAATGATTAAACTTTGTAAACATAATTCTTGCTTATTAACCATGAAAATTTTAATTTTATGTTACTCTAAGAATTTGGGTTTATTCTATGATCATTTGAAAATACTTGAATTAAAACTTATGCACATATTTCAAGTGTACTTATACATTTATAATTATATTGTATATATTGTATATATAATAGATAATTATATATTATATAATATACACTATATAATATAATATATATCATATAATTATAAATACATTTATAATTATAACTTATACAGTTATAATTCATAGTTTATGGGCCTCATGTAAGTGTGACCAGAAAACAGTCCATCAAAGAAATAGAGAATTAACATGATAATTTAATAAATGGTGACCATAGATAATAACATACATATATCATTAAAAACTTCCAAAAAGAATTTTTACTCTTTTTGCCATCAAAAAAGATAAATGAGGAGCTAGATATATTTACCCTGATTTGAACAATGCACAATATATACATATATCAACATATCCCATAGCACCACATAAATACATACAATATATGTTAATTTAAAACATTAGAAATAGATATTTTTTAGTTTCTACATTTGTGAGAGAATATGGTCAAGAGTGAAGAATTTGTTAGCTTGTTTGTTTCTGGCCACTAATATCCATAAAATCATATCTAATTAATTCATTAACTCAATTAACTCAATTTTTTATACTTATAAAGTGCCCTCCCTAAAATGAGAAATTTATTCTATTTTCACCTGTGTTAGTAGCCAATACATTATATTTGTTTTCCAGTAATCAAAAAAATATAGATTAATGATATTTTACAAAATAATTTTTCTTTTTGAATATACACAAAACTTTCAAATCAATATTCATCTGAATATGTGATTCCACATTTCACTCAGTAATTTCTCATTGCTCTTTAACTCTTTGGTTGAGACTATCTACAAAAAATACTAATGATATTCTGGGTTTGTTTTTTCCATAGAAGCAATTTTTTCTAGTTGCTGATTATATCAAAATCTCATTTTTGAATGCCAGTAGCACTAATTAATAACAGATATAAACTTAATAAAAACTAAGCTGTATCACTCATTGAGAATAATTGAATCCATTATGCCATCAGAAATATTGTATTTAGGTTAACAATTTCTGATTTCTGGGTTGGACAAATGAATTTTGTCATGTATTGACAAATGAATTATTGCCATGTAACACCTTTAGAAAGTTTCTCACTATTGTCTTTAGACATGATTACTAGGAAACAAATACTTTTACAATCTGAGTAACATAGACTAACTTTTTAAATTTTTGCTTCTTCACAGAAGTGCAAGTTTGAAAAATGTTAGTAATGAAACATTACAAGGAAGCAGTTTGAAAATTATACCTAATTTTTCTGTGCAGGAAATATTTTGTTATAATAAACATATTTGAAAATATGCGAGGATGACTTTAGCTTTAAAAATCTCTGATCCTATAAATAAATGATTATTCTGAAAATTCTTGTCCTTCTTTGCTTAGGTCTTTAAATGTCTTTCTCCACCTACCCGATTTGTAGATTTGACTCTAACTTCCACACCCAGCTGAAAGTCACAACAGATGCTTAATGTTTCCTCAAAACCAATTCCATTTCACCAATGTGTACTTCCCTTTTTTTTTCAATTTCCTTACAATGGACTCTTCTCATTCAATTATTCTGCTGCCCAATACTGCCAACCCATTTTGTCAATTGGCTGTTTTCTTGACTTTCAAGTTCATCTCTTTCATAACTTCATATTTTATCCAAGTCTTTGATATTGATATCTTCATTTGGAATGATGACAGAACTCAAGAATGACTCATCTGAAATGCAACTACAAATAACTGGAAAGATGATAAAAGCACAACAACCAAACCAAGAGTAAACCAGAAACATTGACATGTAATCAATATTAATGCTACATCAAAGTATTACAGTGGACAAATTGGAGCTTGCTTCCAGAGCGATATGTTAGTTATGTTTCTGTATTTTAAAACAGTGTTATATTTATGCTTTATGATAATTAATACATTATATATAACAATTATTATATAATTAAGTTTGGCTTTTTGACTTGAACTTTGGTACTGCCGAAGAGAGTTACTACAACTGAGACTTAACCAAAATTTGCCTTGGTTATTTCTTTTTCTTCATTGGGAAATACAAATTAAATAGGTCTATTAAATGATGATTATATAGGTAATGACTATATCTGTGTAATGTAATGGTATCAGACTTTTAAAAGGAGTCTTTTAAGGAGCCTTTTAAAACTCTATTTTAAAACTCTATTTTACTTTCAGAAAAGAGAAAATTGTTATAACTTTCTTTCAATTAACTTGGTCTGGGGTGGAGTTACAACACATTTCCAAGGCTAATATTGAACCAGTATATGTTACTGTAACTTTCTGGTTAGCAACTACTCTGATTGACAGTACCTATGTTAAGCATACAATTAAATTTCACCCCATCATCCAAAAGATACATATTTATCCCCTAACTCTCACATTCACATTTAAGAACACATATGAAAGGACACTCATTGCAGTAACCTTTATAAGGTCAGAAATCACTACCAAGAGCATTTTATAAACATCTGTAAGGATAAGAAGAAAGGAAGATTTTCATTGCAGCAGTTATGTTACACAAATTTAGATTTAAAAAACTGAAACTTTTAGTATCATTTACTTATCAACTGAAGCTTCCTAGAGCTCCTAGAAATGGAAGTTGCCTGGCTGGCTCACTATTTAGGTAAGATTTTTAACCGTAGTGTTTCCGAATTCTGATATTCCGCCTTTAGGAATACAGTCTGAGAAAACTGTGCTATGGGCCTTCCCAGATGTGATTATGCTCTGAGGAACTGCTCAGTCAGTGGCTCATCTTACATAGGAGGAAGCAGATAGCAGATAAACAGAATGGCAATTTACACATTGCAATGCAAGCGATATCCGGCAGGATAACCAGCACCTGCCATTTCCCTGGGTTCTCCCTCCTGATGGGTAAATCACCCTATACAACCAAATTATAGATCACAAGGCTGATCTGTGTGCAAAGATCAGATCTGTGTGCAAATTATAGATTACAAGGCTGATCGAGTGCACCAGACTAAAGCATAGACAGTCATATATTTAGGGACATTTCAATACATGATTCATAACTGATTGATTTAATTTTTCTGCTTGGAAGTTATTGTCACCCAGATAATTGATGTCTTTAAAATTAGCCATTTTCCCTTTTGTGAACTACAGTTCTATTTGCATATTCTACTATTTGATATTCTTAAAAATAAAATGCAAAGCCATGGATTCAAACTCTATCTTTTCTTATTAAAGTTGTGTACTGCATATGTACTGCGTATGTTTGATATGTTTGGAACTATTCAGCATGTTATAGAGGAAAGTATTGCTATCCTCAAATTAAACTCTCAACAACTTGAATTGCTTAGTAATTATTTGTATCCCCATTGAAGCTTCATTCAACAAACTTATAGTGCAACCCATAATAGATATTGGCAAAAGCAAACAAAAACATTTCTAACTTTCACAAAGTGTATAATTTGGGAAAAAGAAGAAACACATAAATATTCCTAGATTCAATTAATGGAAAAGGAATAGCCATCACAAAAGAAAAAATGGAAAAGGGTTTCTAGATAATGAAGCTTATATTTAAGATAATAACCAAAGGTTTTCAGAGTCTCAATTTATGACATATCTCAGCTGTTTTTATTAGAATTTGGAAACATCCTAATCTCAGTAGCCCCACATTTTAAAACCTCTTAAACAACTGTGTAAGCTGAAGAATGCCATCCTACATACTTATACACTTTGACATCAAAGGAGATTTTGTTCAGTTTTTCAACACAATCCTGATCATTTACTTTATTTGGAGTTTTAGTCTATAGTGAAATCACTATAAACAGAGCAGCCCATATCTGAATCTTATGGCTAATTGAGGAGGTTGATATGATTTGTATTCCTTTTTTATTGCTCTATCAAAGTAAATTCTGTGCAGTTGGCAACATTGGCCTTCAGGCTATGAAAACTAGAAAAACCTACCATTGATTTATTTGGTGCTGGGTGTGCATATTTTAAATTTTAATAAAAATGCCATATTTCTGCCGTTTCAAAATTCTTCATAACTAGGGTCAGGGTATTACTAATTTTATGCTTTCTCACATGTTAATGTTTAGCCATGTTCAGCCTGCTTTTTTCTTCTTCAATTGCCAACTTCAAACAGTCCACATTATATAATTAGCCTTTTTCCCAAAATGATTTTACTATATTTATCTATGTTGTCAAATGCATTTGTATTTAACATCTTATTGTTGAGAAGTTTCCTTTGTATGACCATAGTAGAATTTATCTATTTTCCTGTCAATTGTCAATGAAGCTTTCTAATTTTGAGTTATTATGAATAAAGCTCTTATATATATAAGGTATTTTGTAGAATTAAATATTTTTTATGCCTCTTGGAATAAAATTATAGGGCTGGGGTAGTAAATCTTTATTTTTATAAGAATCTGTTAGAAGCTTTTTCAAAGTGGTTATGTTATTTTGCAGTTCCCAAAGCATTACATGAGAATTCTGATTACTCCATATTTTTGCCAATGTCTGATGCAGTCTGCTATTTAGCCATGCTCCTGGAAATGCAGTAACATTTAGTGTCACCCCTCACAATAATATGTTAAATTACATTTCCCTGAAGACAAGTGATCTTAATCCTATTATATGTATTAATTGCCTTTTGTATACCTTCCCTTTTCTTTTGAACTTTTTCATTTTTTGTTAGGCTGGTTGGCTTTTTATGATTGGGCTGTAAAATTCATTGAAATACCCTAGATACCATTTCTTTGTCTTATTAATTTTTGAGAAAATTTTCTCCCTATATTTGGCTTACCTATCCATCCTTATAATGTCTTTGATAATCAAAAATATTTTATTTCTGATAAAAGCTAATTAGTTGGTTCTTTTCAAATACTTTTATATCTATTTTATGAAGACTATGTACTTCCGAGTAGTAAATATGTTCTCCTATGTTTTCTTTTAATGTTCTTTGAACTTTTAAGTCACAAACACACACTTAACCCAATATTATTCTTAAGTAAATATTGGCATATCAGATACACCAAAATATTTTAAATGTATTATTTATGATTTACTAAGCTTTATTCTAAGAACACAACATTGGGATGATTTTAAAATTTATGGGCCTAAACAAAACAAGGTCAACAAACCATGGGCTGAAGCATCCAAAACTGTGAGTCAAAATAAATCTTTTCTCTTTTAAAGTTAATTATCTCAGGTATTTTTTTTATAGTAATGTAAAGCTGACTACCAGACTCCATATGATGATTTATAGTTTTCCTTCATATGCTAAAATTGTCTCAATGGGTTAAATATTACACAAATCTCTGTTCTTTATTTTCCAAATAACTCAATCAAATGAAAAATGTAATGCACAGCAAATAAAAGAAATAAAATTAAAATTACATATTGATTCCAAAATTAATGGGCAGGTAATCAGTACAAAATGATTTCATGAAGCAGATTTTAAATATTGGAGATAAAAGCAGGTGGTTTATGAAGACTCTTTTCACTGTTGACAATGAAGTCAGGGAGAGGTAGAATCCTAGTCTTATTAGTTAAGGTCTCTTCCTAATCCTTCATAATGTAGAGTATGAGATAATATGGAAATAGGAAAAATATCTCCCAGTATATACCTAGAGTGGCACCCCCATTCACAAACTTAATTTTTTCCAAGATTCTGGGAAAGATGACCGTATTCATGTTCCTGCAGGTTTGTGCGTGTTCATCACCTGATGCAAAGATCACTAATGGAAGCATAATTTTGCCAAATACTTCTGTTTGTGAACTGAATTGTTCAGAACAGATGCATTTGTGAACAGAAGTATTATTTGTAGAAATTTTAAACATAATTTAAAAAGTCAACTAGAGTATCTGATTTACAAATGAGTTCCTTTCCAGGGGGATGTTTGTAAATTGGATTTATTCATAAGTCCAACAAAGTAAGTCTTATACACTTTTGACACACATATACATTGTAAAGGATAAATAAAACAAACATATATACAAAAATACAGTAATTCTTTGACTGTACTCTACTATTGTACACTATCGCACTGCACAGTAACCACACAGTAGCACAACTGTGGCAATGTCCTGCAAACATGTGAGTTACTTTCAGGATTTGTTCACATCTATGAATGTTCTTAATGTGTTGCCTGTTTCTTTCTGTGAAAGTTGGCAACTCAAAAGTTTGTAAGTCATGGACTCATTGAAATTGGAAACCGAAGCATGCATGTCATGAGTATTAGAGTATCATAACCCTGTCTCAAAAAAACAAAACAAAACAAAAGAGATCACAAAATTTAGCCAATTTTGAGCTATATAAGATCTTTACAGGTTTCAAAGAATAACTCCCTGTAGATGTCATTTACTAATTACAATATATTTAACTGGAAATGAAAAAAACAAAAGTTTTAAATAGTATAT
>NW_004624765.1:4909785-4921507 GCF_000247695.1 Heterocephalus glaber | reverse complement strand
TAGGTATACAACATAATGACATTCATCATTGGAAATTTGCACCTTTACATAGTCTCTCTTGGTTCTTATTTTTCACTGTTGCCCAGCCCTCCCTTCAACCCCTCCAGTCCTCCCTATTTACAAAGATTTTTTTCCTATTTTTCCATTTTCTCATATTAATCTCATTCCATGAAGGGCTTCCTTTCTATGTGATTTGTTTCTTGTCTCTGTTTGTAGAATTTTGTACTTCTGTTGGGTTTCTGTAGTCTTAACTATTATATGCCCATGTGTAGTTTGTTTGTTTTGTTTTGTTTTGTTTTGTTTTTTTGATCAAGGCTATTTGGAGTCCTATATCCCTCACTTATCTATATGTCAAGTTCTTTTCCCCTGCTTGGGAAGTTTTCTGCCATTACTTCTGTGAACTTTTTTTTTTTTTTATGTCATCTGCACTCTCTCCTGTTCCTTCGTTGACTCTGATCAGTCTCATGTTATTCTTCTTTGCATTGTGTAGCAGCTGCTGGATTGATTTCTTGTGGTCTCGTACTATTTTAAAGAAATTTTTCTTTTCCTTGTCACTAATTGCAATCTTATCTTATATATCTGAAATTCTGTCCTCACATTGACTCATTCTGCTGTGTAAACTTTCAATGGAGTTTTTAATCCCATGGAAATCTGTTTGCATCTGTTTTATGGATTCCATTTTTTTCCTATGTTGGGATTCCATCATGTTCCTTAGCTCCTCTTTTTTTTTTAATCTGTGTCCTCTCTAGATTTATTAAACATGTCTTGCCCTATGGGCACCATCTCTGCTGTTACCTGAGAAATTATTTCTGATTTCATTTTTTCCAAATCCTCTTTTGTTGCCAGTTCAGGGAGTCCAGGTGGTTGAGAATCCTATTTTTCCATCTCATTTCCCTTTGGGGTTTGCTTTAGTTGATCTGGAAGTCTGTTTTGAGACTTGTGTACATGTCTTCTCATTTCAATGGGGTGGGTGTGTGCTGCTGGCACACCTGGGACTTTGTGGGACTCTGCTCCTCTTTGCTGGGGGAGGTGGTATATCAGCCTGAAAGGCTCAGCTGCTCAGTGTTGGGGGCCTCTGCTCCTTTCTCAATGATTTTTATCCATAATAAGTTCTGTTTATCTTCTAACCCCATAAAATGTTGATAAAATGAGGCATTTTTCTAAACACAAGACACCATTTTATAAATCAGTTGCAGAAATGTCTTTGAATTAAAAAAAATAATTTATCATAATAAGAAATAATAAAGTTACATCACAAGTATCTTTTGAATTTTACAGTAACTCACAATGAATTATATTTATCAACAATAATTGTTCCTTCTTAAATGCAGTGGCAATATTCACAATGTCACATTTGAAAAAATATAGGTATTAATGCTACTTCCTTGTTATGAATTCAGTAAGAAGCAAGCACTGAAATCTCAAAATAATGCTATTCTGAGTTTGTCTCTACGGATTACTTTTTGTGGAAAGAATAGTGATGCTAAGAGAAAAAATAAGAAAAAAACTCTGCCAAAATGAATGCAGTCAGAGGCAGCCAAATAAATTTGAATCCAGATCCTAAATTCAGGGCCTAAAAACCTATATTCTTTGAAGCATGATATCTACTTTTGCTTTTCTCACTTTGAATACCTAGCCATATTCTTAGCTACCTCCCCTAGATATGCTATCTTCTGTTTAAGAGTCATACAATGGCTCAGGCAGCTCAGGCTCAACATTTTCAAGTAAACTGTAATAACTACTAAGAAGAGGAAAAGTAAAGCAAATTCCAGAAGCAAAACAATATTCTAGGTTACAAAAATGGAGATGCCCAATTCTATCATTAACTACTTTTTGTTATATAAGAATTTTATCTAACTCCTAATCTATATATTATCTCATTTTATGGGTTCTCCATTAGAGTGGAGAAATTGCCGTTACAAAATCAAGGAAGGCACAATGGATCAGGAATATGTATCATGGCTATTTTGCCTAAAGACCTACTTCCCTTTAAGAAGTTGTTTATTTCATCCTGTGTCAAAAATCATTTAACCATGATTGGGTTTCACACTTAGAATTCCATGAGTGTCAAAAGGAGAAAAACAACAAGATAATTGTGCTCATAGAGAAAGCCATAGAAAAGAACAAATGAACAGAAACAGTTTTCATTATTTCCATTATTTTTAGATGAAGTAATACCTTTATTCCTGGGTTTTCAGAGTTTCTTAACCTTCATGTTTTGGCAGAAACTATATGGAAATAGACACTATATAGGTCTTCTTCTCTTTTCTCCTTCTCCTTCTTCTCCTTTCGAAAAGAAGGAATCTAATTATGTCCCTAGTTGTGTTTTGTAACGTAATTTTAACATATGGATTCTGATGTCAGTTTTGCATGCCTGATCTTCACTTAACTTATTTGAAAGTTGGAATAGTCTTATTATTTTTGAATATGGTATAATTTTAGAAGTCTAATGCATTCCAACTATTTGTCAAATAAAAGACCTTGGAAGATCACAATTTACGTTTTTGATTCAATCACAAATTATGATTAAAGTGAATATAGAGTCAATTCTGGCCTTCACAAGTCCCAAGATAGAAAAAGGTGCCTAAATTCAGAAATAAGACTTTCTGAAATGCAGTAAAATAGACCTGAGACTTGATAAAGAGAGGCTTCCTAAAGTGGGTTAGACTTCCCCGACAATTAGAAACGAAGCTGTGGAAATCATAAGTGAATTTCCATAGCCTTTAAAAGGCAGACACATATAGAAGGTCAGGACACTGCAGTGGGTCAAACATGGTGCAGGCTTTCCCAACTCAATGTCACGGTGCAGTGACATCTGGCTGCGTGGAAACTGAAGACTGACTGCACAGTCACAAATGAGAAAGAGGTGGCCATGAAATGTGTAAGACTAAACACAGCTGGGTGTCTGTTCTGTCCCATAAGGCTATTGCCCCTTCCTTTGCAAGTGAGCAATTATATACCTGAGAATCTTTAAAATGGTATTTCTCAGTTTTTAAAAATATGAACTGTTACATTACTTAAGTTACATGTCTTTAGATAGACACACTATTTATAGGATTGGTATAGAATTATTAATGAGTTGGGTGGAAAGGGAAAAGGAGCAAATTTCCTCAGATGATTAGAAAACTAATCTTCGGAACTGGAGAAACAAGAGATCTTCATCCAGAAACTTCTAAGGATAACTGGATAATGTTGGATGCTTTCTCTTATTCCCATTCTTTCTTTTTAACATCTTGAGAGAATGAATTCTGGAAAATGTGCAAAGTTAATTCTGAAAATGTATACATACAAGTACAATAGTGATATGTATGTGAGGCAAATCACTTTTCATTTTGAGGCTAATGTAAAAAGCTCATTTTTTTCATTAGTCAGCAAAGAACAGGGAAACAAATTGGATATATCAGTCTTATCAAACTAAATAAATTGTATTTTCTGTTTTGTATAAGGATATTTATGAAACTAATTGTTATCTCTGTAAAGAAAAGGTTGTAAGCAAATAAAAAATATTGTGTTTTTAAGACAAACTAATTTCAATATAGCCCAAATTGAAAATGTTATATTGTGATAATGATGAGATTACATCTATGGAAAATTAAAGCCTCTAAAACAACAATATAGACATTAGTGCGTATATTGTGTGAATAATCAGCTAATTTATCAATAATATTTCATTTTATGAAGCGTATTTTATTTATATAGTATATAAACAAAAATAAATCATTTCTAAACTTCTTAGTTTTGAAGGACTGCATATAATTTGGTAAAACTTTTCATAGAAATTATCTACCATTATAAGAAATTATTTTCAAGCAAGTTTAGTAAATTAAGATTCTAATATATTAGAAATTCATCTGTATATTCTAGGGGCACTTTTTAAAAGTTATATTATTTTTATGTACACTTCTAAATTATTAATTCCTCTATGCTTTAGCTTAAAGCTAAGCTTCTTGGGGTCACAACATATTTGTAAACCCTTGTCTTGTGAAAAATGCAGATGTATGCTTGCAAAAGACATTATATTTCCAAGGGCTCCTGGAGCCTTAGGTTTAGAAACTCTGTTTCAAGACCTAATTTAAATATGTTATTCTTTGAAGTAGGAAAATTTACCAAGTAACATGTTTTGTTGCTGCCATTTTCTCATAAGGCAATTTAAAGAAGATAAAAAGACAACAGTGCATTTTTGTTTCCAACATGGTAAGCCGTTAAGCTTATGAAGGTTGTACTCTACAGCAAAACCTGGCAGTGGAGTGAAAATAGAGTGAATAAGCCATGAGCCCTGTAGCTGAGTGATAGTCAGCCTGGAGAAAGAACTGCCTTTCTTTTAATTTTACCAGAAGAGTGCCTTTTCCATTTGGGTTAGTTGGTGAGGAGAAACCAGTTTCTCCAATTTTACTATTTTGGTAGCATAAATATAAAGTATACTTTTGTGTTATATAAGTAAATGTGAATACACACACATGCACATACACAAAATTAAGACATTTAAAAAATTAAATTAAAAATTAAAAGCATGTCTTTCCAGGACTGGTTTTCACTCATTTCTTTCTATCTTATTTCAACTCTTACAGAGATGGCTTGTTTTTGGTCAAGTTTTCAGTTTGTCATTGGTGATCAAGATGTGATAAAAATATTTATCAAAGTAAATTATCTTTCTTCATAAAAAGTGTAGCTCAACACTGAGAAGTCATTTTTG
This sequence comes from Heterocephalus glaber, assembly GCF_000247695.1. Next base: position 4,916,814 of record NW_004624765.1, on the reverse strand, counting down.
TTAGTGGGGAAATTATTTGTATTCCGAACAACTCTGGATATAGACTACGTTTTATAACCTGAGAGAAAAGATACTTGAGAACTCTTAAGAGAGAAGAGGATTTTCATTTAACTCTTGGCAATGTGTGTGTGTGTGTGTGTGTGTGTGTCTGTGTGTGTCTGTGTGTGTGTCTGTGTATGTGTGTGTGGCTTGGCTTCCATCATCCATGGGTAGTTTAGATTCTTAGTATGAGTCTTACTCTTCAACTTGGTTAGCTCTCCTGGACCAGTGCTTGTTGAAATAATATTCCTCATCTCAAGAACCCAAACCTTGTCTTGTAGGAAGAGACATTTCTTCTCCTTGCCCAGGACAAGTAATCATTCTCAGGAGGTTTCTCTAAGACTGAAACATTTTGAGTCTGAATAACTCCACTTTGACACCTTGTAAAGCTATCTATTCAAGCAGAGAGCCCCAGCTAGGGGGAACAGGTTTGATTCATACAGGACCAAAATCTTCACAGTAAAAACCATCTTTCTGTGGCTTCATTTCTGGTTTTCTCCAACCACAGAAGACTCTAGGTACTGCTAGGCTTTTAAGCTTTTTATTATATAAGTAGTTATTTACTCTTTTTAGGGAAGAATTCTGTCCTGTGTTTTCATGTGCATTGTCTAAATCAGAAAATGTTCTATCCTCAAATTTAGTACACATTTGGTTTTGCTACCGTGTGCTCATTAAATATGCAATAAATATTTATTGCTGCTGCTGAGACCATGAATCAGAATTTGCTTGAGTCCACTGTAATCAACAGCTGCAGAAAAATTGGATGTAGTCATTGTCTAGCACAATCCTTCATGTGCTGCCCAAATCTGGAGAGGCTATTAGAATGTCTGGTGATGGCTTTCTGCTCTCCATCCCAGATTTCTCGGGTTGAGCCTTTTTTTGTCACAGTCCAGCCAGACTACAGGAGGCACAGTTAAAGTTGTTGCAGATGCTCTTGATTCAAATGTATGCTGAACTCTCCCTGATCAGCTTGTTCCTTTGGGTGATATCACAATTTCATCTTGTTCCAGCTGTCTACATTCCTGTTTACTTAGGTTTGCAAATAGAATTTAAGCACTCAAATTAGTACTGACATTACAACCTGCAAGGGTTCTAAATCCTCATTCTCCTTCATTCCAAGGGACAGCACTCTATTTTCAAAGCAATATTGTTGTATATCAAAAAATGCTCTCGTGGCATGGAAGCATAATGAGATGAAAACACATGGCTTGAAAATCTTGCAGCCTAATTTTAAATGCAGAGATCAGAATGTTAAAGTCAACCCCAAAGGGCATCTAACTCCTTGACCAACTTTGTTGTTTCTTTCTTTTGTCCTGTCTGTTTTTCTCATGGGGCACAGAGGCATGAGTAAACAAGAGAAAAATATTTTCAGAATCATAATTCAATAGCGCATGAAAGTGATGCTGTTATGCTACCCTAAAATATATCCAACTTCTTGTCTTACAAAATTATCTTCTGCTAGGGTTCTGGTTGAACTACCTAGAGACTCAGTGTCATAATTAGTTGAGAATAAATCACACTGCCTCTAATAAGCAGAATTGAAAACAAGAGGGGCAATGGAAAGAAATCCAAAACAGGGCAAATTACTTCTCATTCTAGTTCAGTCCTATTAGATGGGAAATCTTGGGTAAGGTCACTAACTTATAACCATTTTTTTCTGAACAGTGGTCAATATGCACAAAACAGTGGGGGCTGGATATTGGTGTGATTTCAATGCTTCCCTGGTATCCGTAGCTGTCTGGATGAGGATGATCTTATATTCTCTTTATGGAGACATACAGACAACCCTGTTTTCAACCTCACACCCCAAATGGAATATCAGTGTCAAATGTTGTTCTTAATTCATGAGGCATTTTGGAATTCTGCATCATAGATGGCCAAGTTCTTGTTGGAGTTCTCCTCATATTCAATTGGTATCCAGGTTCTCTTTTCTGCAAATTCACATTTATTTTCTTGTAAGAGTGAGTCCCTATGTTTTTCTCCCTGCTCTCTACTCATTCAGAAGGATTACCATCACCCTCTTTTCCCTTTACAAGGCTTTTAATAGACCCTTGAGAAAGAGTAGAGATATGTATTTAATCTTCTGTGTTTAGACAGACATATTTCCTTCTCAAAACATCTGTTTGAATTTCTCATTATCTTTGGAGGGGTTTGGCTAAATGTCCACTTTTCCTGATATGGTAGATCTCTCCCCTCCATTGCAGAACTCAGAGCCACTTCATTCCCTGTTTCCCACAGAGTTGTAAACTCGCCTGCTTTAACTCTTACTTTCTTCTGGATTTGTACAAAGAAAGAACTTTCCACTTTATTTACGAAGTGTTTTCTGAAGTATTTTTATTGTACCTCCATTCCAACTGGGTAAACTGTAAATTCCCTTTCTTCTGAACAATCCTCTTCTCAAATCTTTATTCTTCCTCATGAGTTTTTCAAATTCCCTACATGTAACCTGTGTTCAACTAGTTTAAGAGAAAAAAATTGTAACAATTGAAAAAGATTTAGAAAAACAGGAGTGTTTTCAAGGAAAATTCTTTTCAAATGTTCTAGAAACCATTCTTCTATAATTTAAGAGAAATCTTGTTTGTTGAGTTTTTGGTTTTTTGAGACAGGGTCTTGGTATGTAGTTCAGGCTGGCCTTGAACTCACTATGTAGCCCAGGTTAGCCTTGAACTCACAGCAACCCTCCTGCCTAAGCCGTCTGAATGCTGGGATTACAGGTATGTGCCGCCATGCCCAGCTTAAAAAAATCATGTGAAGATGAAAACTCAGAAGGTCTTGTTGACATTTTGTAAGCAAAGCAATGGGACACCTGCAAAATTTTTCAGAGTATAGACAGGTACATGTGAAATTTGAAATGTTTCTATGCCCTCTCAGAAACCTACACCCCAAAGTCAACATCTATTAACTGAAATACAGAAATATAGAGTTCTATATCTATATTAATAGCATACCAATTTCTGTTGCCTAAAAGCATTTGTGCTACTCACTCAACTTTATTGCTTCTCCTTTTCATTCAATTTTTGCAAGTCTAGAAAAAACTCAAGCTTTTATGTTCAATTTGATTACTATGAAGATATTTACAGAAGGTGGGCATCATGAGGAAAAGTGCAATATACAACCATGGTTACTTTATTTTTGAAAATCAGAATCCTTCTTTAAAAGAAAACTTTTGAATAAAATTATAAACTTCCTCTCTCTCAAGTTAATTCTTAGTGTTGGCTTAATTGCAATTTAAACTTTTTCATACTTTTTTCAGTGTTAGCAGGAATGGAAAATTCAGATGGATTACTGATGCCACCCTTAGAGATATACTTGAATTCAACTCAACAGAAAATCACTCCGATCAGTAAACACTTCAATAAACTCACTGAGGCTTAATGACTTCAATCATCACATATGTCCCTACAAGAAGCTCAACTTCATAGATTTCACAATTGTAACAAATATGATTATTTTCAACATCAAGATTTTGAAGTTCTGCCAGTGTCAAAAAGTAGGAACAAGCTAAACAAAATCTAATACTTAACTATATTTTAAAATTCAAAACTCTGCTTTGTAATTAGAAGTGCATTACTATTTTATGCCAGGTGGGTGTGGGGGTGGAATTAGGGTTCTACAGAGAAACAGAACCAAAAAAAATTAATTCATCTGCATTATAGAAGCTGAGAAATTCCAGCATCTGCAGTCAGCAAGCTGCAATCCTGAGAGAGCCAATGATGTGATAAAGTCTAAATCCAAAGGCCTATAGTATAATTTTCAGTCCAAGCCTGAGTCCAAAGACAGAAGAAGACCAATCTCCTAGCTTGCAGCCAGCCCAGCATAAAGAGATAGAAGATTATCTCTATTTCTTCTTTGGTTTATCCAGGCCTTCTTTAGTGGATTGGATGAGGCTCATCCACACCGAGGAGGTGTTACTCTGTAGGTTCAAATGTTAATCTCATCGATAAAAAGCATCAAAGACACATTTAGAATTGTGTTTGACAAACTCTCTGGGCACTCTGTGGGGACATAAAGTTAATCATCACAATATGTCTAGGTATTTGTATAGATGCATTTATGACTACCATAAAACAATTCTGTTAAACATCCTTTTCACAATTATACTTTTCTTTTAGTTATTCTTAGAGGAATGGAAATAGAGATTATAAGAAAGTTATGTTTTAAAATTATTTTCCTTTTGGATATTATATATGTGATCTTTCATATTTTAACAGTGAATATGTCTGGAAATGTTCGAAATTTAAATATGATTATGGTGGAATAATGACATAATCTTTTCCTCCCCAATTTTTGCAATATATAAGTGCTTCATATATAACAATCAGTTAGACCTAGTTGGGTAGCATGTCTAATAAGTACATAATGAGGCAGGTTTTGTTATAGTAAGATTATTCCAGATCATTCTTTCATTTAAGTTTCTTAAAAAATGGCAAATAAACCTTGAGGAATACAGAAGAAATACTTTGTTGTCAGAACCGGATTTTGGTAATTCAGAAACAAAAAGGAATCTCATGATTATATTATAGAGACTTAATACCTCTGAGGTCAAATAACTTCAAAACTATGGGATTGTACAACTTAACAACCAACTCTTGAAACACAACCTGTCTACAACACAGTGTGGTAAATCAAAGGAACGTTTCACTATAACTTAGAATCTTATCTGGCAGCAATACTTAGGCTAAATATATGAGTCAATTAGATTTTTTAAAATGTTTAATTTTAACATTAGAATTGCAAATTATTGATTTATGCCTATAGGGTTGTACTAATGGTAAAACAAGAGTGAAATAGACTTGGTGCCATTTGCATGTAATTGATAGTCTCTCTCTTATCTCTTCTCTTTTTCCTATTTCATCACCAAACCATCCTATTCCCTTCCTACACTCTCCCCATATATCCACATTTGCCTCCTCTTTCATATAGTCCAGCCCTCTACAGTCATAGAGAGATTATCAGTGAAGCTTTCATTCAGCTTTGTAGGTGCTAAACTGGCCTGCAAGTATAAGAATTTTCTCCCTTTTTTCTTTGCCCTTCTTAAATGCTATGTCCATGGCATGCATACATATAGTGGGCACATTCCAAATTCTTTTGATAATGGATCCATGTTTCTGGACCATTTGTTGAAAGCTATATGCATGTAGGTAGGAATTTTAAAATGTGCAGCTATGTTTTTTGCATCTCCAAGTAACTCCATGAGGAATAATAAAAGCAATGTAATAGCTTCAAAATCCACCCCCGGCAATAGTGTAGAAATTGAGAGTCTGTGGCCATAACTGAGCTTCTAACTATGTTGGAATACAGCATATTAGCAAAGTAAGAATGAAAGTTAAGGGGAAAAAATCTCTTCCTCATCTCTAAATACATAGGAGTGATATGCCTTGATTTCCATTTATGCTGTGGTTGCATTGTTTCTGGTTACTGCTGTGCTTGCAATGAAATCAGTTGTGATTAATTAACTCCATTAGGAAACTCAAGTATGAAATATTTCAAATCAACTCAAAGTGCATATTTGAAAATTATAAATGGTTCTAAACTTTAAAGCCAATCTATCATGTTCTCCAGAACTATGTTTTCTCCAGTATTAATGTTGCCTCCTATTATGCACATTTTTTGCACATAACTATTAACTACAGATTTTACAGGATAAAGTCTCAGGCTTGAGTTTGCAGTTTTAAGATGATTTATTCATCATTTCTCTTCACAGAAAAATATCTAACTATAGTACATATAACTTCCTCTTTGGCTTTTGGCACAACCATTCTTTTCTGATACTCTCATTTATCTAAGATTCACCTTTCAGATCTTCCTCCAAAAAGATGGCTTCTGAAAGTAGGGATCAATGACAGCCCTGACTACAGAAAGTCTTTGGCTCATCACATTACATCAACTTCAACATCTTCCTAGGATGTCTCCAGTTAGTCACAAGGGTTAAACTTTGACCAGGAAAATAAATACCTGGTCAAAGTTTTTGAGAAGTACATTGAAATATAACTCTACCTAATCTTTCATTCTCTCTCTCTCTCTCTCTCTCTCTCTCATAGGTGTCAGATTTTCATCATGGTGTGAAATCTCTTCCCGCCCATTTCTTCACACTTTTCCTTTTATCTTTTATAGATATACCCTTCAGTAAATTTCTTGGACATCTAATCCAGTTTGCTAGTTTGCATTTTGGAGGACCAAACATTCTGTCTTCTTTATAAAATTATTTTGAACTATTCATAAAATATTAATCTCTCCCAGAATTCTATCCTCTACTCTTTTTACTTCATTGCATACTATGTTTAGATTCTCTCATATATACAAAATAGCATCCATTTATTTGTATATACCACATCTTTACCTCTAGCAAACATCTATGGACAACTAGAACTGGATATCCAACTAAGTGTTAGTTATTGACTCTTGAAAGACACACAAGCACCACAATATCCACAAATTAAAAACTGAGTGCAGGTCCTGAGTCATGCGGAAGACACCAAATCACCCTGCTGCAGACAGGCAGATCTGCCTATGCCCTACCTAGGTCCTGAGTCGCACAGAACATGCCAAATCAGCCCACTGCAGACAGGCAGGTCTGTGCATGCACTAACAAGGTCCTGAGTCATGCGGAAGACACCAAATCACCCCGCTGCAGACAGGCAGCCACCTGGTTCCACACTACAAAGATGCAGAGGACAGCAGACTGCCAGACCAAGGTACTGAGTCCTGCTGTTCCCAGCACAGAGGTAGGGGCTTCTGAGCCACCGTCCCACTGCTCCTGGCCCAGAGGAAGGGGCTTCCAGGCCACTATCCCTCCCCCTGCTCCCAGCCCATAGGAAAGGGTTTTTGGGTCACCATCCCTACCGTTGCTCCCGGACCCTGTCCCATCTCACTCAACTCAGAGGAGGTAATCCATGCAGGTGCTAACAGCCCCCCCACCCCAGTCAAAATGAGAAAACACATAAATAAGTCTCAAAACCAGACTTCCAGATCACCTACAGCAACCCCAAA
>NW_004624765.1:4889641-4904735 GCF_000247695.1 Heterocephalus glaber | reverse complement strand
GGGAAAAAATAAGAACCAAGATGCATTATGTAAAGGTACAATTCCCAATGAGAAATGTAATTGTGTTGTATACCTACAATGTACCAATAAAAGAATTAGTACAAAAAAAAAACTGAATGCATCGTATGAATGCATTATTATTCTGAAATTACCAAGCCCTCTCCATCTCCTATTCTTCCTAGCACAGTAAATTCCAACACCATACACTAAAATCCATTACCCAATTGAGCAAACCAGTATTCCTCTCTATACTCTTTATTCCTCCAGCCCACCATCCAGGCATTATAGTCTGTAAATCCCCCTTTTCAACATCATATGCATGTACTCTTCTCATGCTCTGTATCAGCCAGTTATAGATGTAATAATGTTTGTTGAGTGGAGAAAGGAGAAAATCATGTGATCAAAAGGAGGACTCCAATGAGTGGTGAAGCATTTTCATGATGTAGAATTCCAGAATAATCTCAAAATTTCCTGGCATGATTTATCTGTGACATCCCATGTGAAGTATGGGACAGAAAACAGAGGCGTTGTTTAAATATCTTTTTAAGGATCCTGAGATTCTGCACAGCCAAGCAACTGCTGGAGACTGAAAGTTTCTTCTAAGGGTTAACTGAACAAGAGAAGCTCCAGGCTAGAGATACGCAACATAGTAGAGGTCTGGGAAAAGCTTAGGACTGAGAGGTGAAAGTCTGTCAGGTCAATAGTCAATCCTCTTGTCTCTACTGCTTCTTGACTCCAGTAACACTGATCAGAAGTTAGGCATAAATTCACTAATTTTCATAATCATAGAAATCAAAAAACTTTGGGGTGAAATTTACACATAAAGACACAATTGAAATACAGACTTTAATTTTGGAGGGTTCTCTAGTAACACAACTTGTTCTCTGCTGTATCAGGTTCTCTCACAGTAGAACCCATCAGTAGACAAGATCCATCATCAAAACAGGACTTTAATGTCACTTTTTGCAGTTTGTTTTCAATAGGAAATAACAACAAAATCACCAATGCTTGAATGGAATAAAACAATTCCCATAAATAAGTTTCAGGGATATTAACTTTCATTCATCTTTTATCAAGAAAGAGACAAAAGATAAAAAAGGGTTAATCAAGGCAGAAAGATTGTGATTAGAGAAGAAATGAGATTCACACAGTAGAGGAAAAGGGGACACCCAGACTGAGAACTCTGCCTAAGGCTCAAAAGACAAGCCTAACAGAGCTAATAGAGTCCAGGTGGAAGCTCTCATCACGTGCCTGAGGGAGTGCAGGTTGATGTACACAACCAAGAGCATAAGAGTTTTTAGAGTAATTTTATGATTCTGTTAAACTGATTTGGGGAGAAAATGCCAATGCAACATAGGAAATGAAGCAAGTAGAAAGGAAATAATTAGCTCCAGGAAATTAAAAACAAAGGTGGGAAATATAATCATAGAGCACAGCTTAGAAGATTATGATGTGAATAGAATCACAATAAGATGAAAGTTGAATATCGATTTAACTAAAAGTTGTGTTATTAAAAGATTCACTAGAATAAATCAACCTCACTGAAAACATCTGTACCGGGTATCTTACAGGGAAAGGAAGATGGCTCCTGCACAGGGAAGATATTTTCAAATGTTATTACACATCAGAATCAGCTGGAGATTATTCAAACACAAATGGTTAAGCCCTGTTCTCAGTTTGTCTGGATCAGGGTCCAAAAATTTACGTCTCCAACAGGTCACCCTCTACTCATGCTGCTTTTGGTTTAAAATCACCCTTTAGTAAGTACAACTATAGAATATTTCACCAGCTATAAAAGATTGACTGGAACTTCCCTTATAGTACAGTTTATTTAGTAGATAATTCATATGAACACTTGAGATGAAACAAACATTGCTAAAATGGTGTAAGCATATTCTTTTCTCCTCCTCCCTCCTGAAAAAGAAGTCTGTATGTGCTCACTCACTCCCTTTCCTTCCTGCTAGCTCATAAAAGAAAGACTCTTGCCTAATGAAGAAGAGTCCCTGTGAACTCATTCACATAAAAAGAAGTGGCTTTGGGAAAAATTATAGAAAGTAGGAGCTGGTCAAATATGCAAATGATTTGATATATGCAAGTGGAAAAATGAGTCCAGATTCTCCCTTTTCCTCCTGGATGATGTTTTAGGCCTACAAGAGTTTTCAGACTTGTATAAGTAGATGCCCCAATCATTAATATATTTACTTAAGAAATGACAAATGAGTAGTACATAGAGAAATTCTCTTTCCCTGAATCATCCAAGAAATGTTAAAATGAAAGCAAAAGGAATTCTGCAGCTGGAACAGAAGGCTTTCTTTCTTTCGTTTTTTCAGAGAAGGGAGTTGTAACCATTACTACCTAGTGGTAAGAAGTCAGAAATGAGAATAAAGCCACAAAGAGCTTTGTGTTAATTCATCTGTGATAGATTCCTAGACCCATAGGAAAAGTCTTTGAACACTCAGGCAGATACAAATAGAATTAACCTATATTAATCTCAGTTCTCTAAAGGGGAAAAATCATTCTTAAGCATCCCAAATAAAAAAACTCAAAAATTTAGACAATCTTATCAAAATATGCTAATTCTTGATCATAATACTTACCAGTCTTAAGTTATCACAATTTATGCATGCTTATTCAATATTACATTTTAGCACTATCCATTTTATCCACACAAAATGCAATACAGCATTTTAGGAAGAGTGTTTCTATTACAAACCTTCATATTTTTCAAGTTTTATCTACTTTTTTTCAAAGCACTTTCACAACTGTTATACCTATAATTTTATTTGTAGGGCTAAAAGGAAATGCCTTGTTTGGGTTTCTTGGGGAATCCTCAGCTTATTATATTTTCTAAAGCAGTGTATATTCATTGAAAGATAAGTCTCCAGCTCTTCTTCCCTTCTAATTACTGAAGCACAGATATTAAAGTTAATCTCTTTTACTATTTACTTTTTCCTGAGGCAACATGAGCTAGGAGATAAGCAGGTCCATGTTTCTTCAATTAGCAGTAGTGAATACAATGACAACCTTCTCCCATTTGTGCCTAGCAATAAAAACAGCAGAGATTAAACCTAAGTATTTTGAATATCATTTGGAGATGATATAAAGAACTGCAGAAGCAAGTGAGTAGATGTTCATTATGTCTTAGATGAGAAAGACTTCTTTTAATGATACACCTTGAGGGATACTTTCCTGAGGTTGTAAAGATAAATTTCAAACTAGTGGACAGAGTGGCATGAATTGTCCACTTATAACTTAGTTTTAATTTCTCGTAGCTTTTCAAACATGAAAGAGATGGTTGTGCCCTGCATAGTACCAGGGGGCTCATACATTTTTCCTCTTCCAATACATGTAAAATGTATGCAGTAGTTCCTACACTTCTTTATCATCATCATCATCATCGTCATCATCATCATCATCGTCATCCTCATTTTTAGTTATTGTACTTTCAAGTACTGATAATTCCTTCACATAATCTTATTCACACATATTAACATTTTAAGACATTTATAAACATTTTTAAAAAGTGAATTTAATCACTGGTAGTGAAGCAACGCTAGCTTTCAAATTAAACCGGGTTTAAACCTCAACTGTACTACTCATTACCTCTTTGGGTTGTATATTTAAGCATCCACATTTTCAGTTTCTGCACCTATATAAACTAAACAATAGTATTTGTCCTATCTCCTTCACGGAGTAATAAACTTCAAAATATCTCCAATATTTTAACTGTCATAATGGCCACAACAATAGGAGGAACATATCCAGGTTTTCCTGTGGGAAATTATCCTTTCGACACAAAAAATTTGAAACAATCACAGTAGTATAGTCAATCAACATGGTCTCAACTTTGCTGCCCAAGTTGTGGGAATACAACAAAATATCACACCTTGCAGATATTCCCTTTGACTTTGAAGTAAATTACATAGGACTGAAAAGCTGTGTATTAAGTTCACTCTAGCAGCAATACTTTGTTATAATTTCCTCTAATTCTTTTATTTGAAAGACTCAGGTAAAATTGAAAATCAATTGAAAAGGAAGTGTTGTTATATATAATAACTCTTTATATATATATAAATGCATAGAAATCACGCATTCATTAATTTGCTACATCCAGCTCTTCCCCCTAGAGCACTGACCTCATGAGAACAGGCACATGGTGGTGATGATCTTTTCACTTGTGGATGCCAAGGACATCTTGAAGAGTGCCTGTCATGCAGCTGAGTATCAGAAATATTTGCAGAATGAAAGGAAGATCATAATAAAATCAATAAGATAGACAGAGACTAGACTATATGTGACATTACAGATCATGATAAAAAGCGTGGCTTTAATTATCTCTAAACATTTGGTGGTTTCAATCAAGGGTTATATAATTATTACATACAATTAAACTCAATGTGTATTTCTTAGATTTTTCAGATCCTACACTTGACATTTATAGAAGGCACAACATGTTTAAATAGCTAAAATGACAGCCTAGAATTAGATTATGAGAAATTGTAGAGATAGAGAAAAGACGGTAAAAAGTTAAACTTTAAAGATATTACAAATTTCATCTATTTCTTTCTCTGAAATCTTGTATGATTTGCGAAAAAGTTATTATTAGTAAAAAGAATTTTATTAAATCCTCACAGGAGAGTGAGGACATCTCATCCCACCAAACATCAATACTATAAAGATGCTCTACTTTTCTTGGCATGTTAATTATAGTTTATTATTAATACTTTCTGGACTTATCTGATGGCACAGTATCTCCTTTTGATGAAGGGAGAATATCACTTTCCATAGTGAAATGAGTAACTCCCATTCTCTGTGCCTGCAGCATTAAAGCTACAATATCTCAGAGGTCAGAGATATTGCCTACTCTGTCTGGTAACTTCAGGGTAGAAGGGCAATATTATGACTTTTTGTGGTAGGATTGAACCCAGACCTCTGCACATGCCAGGTAAGAGCTGTAGCACTGAATTGCATCCCCAGGACATTTTTTAAATTTTGAGCCAGGGTCTCAATAAGTTGCTCAGATTGCCCTTGAACTTGTGATCTTCCTCCCTCCACCTCCAGAGTAGCTGAGATTGAAGACATCCCTCACCATGCCCTCTCTTTTTGTTTTGTTTTTGGTTTTTGTTTGGTACTGGGGATCGAATTCGGGACCTTGTGCTTGCTTGGCAGGCACCAGAACCACTGAGCTAAATCCCTGTCCTCACCATGCCCTCTTTTTAATTCTTCCCTTTTCATAACCTGTTAATGTAATGTGATGCTGTTATGGTTTCAATATGAAATGTCACCCAGAGATTCATGTACTGAGGTCTTGATCCCCAAAGCAGCATTATTCAGAGGGGGGGCTTGGAGAAGTGACTTGATCATGAGGGATTAAACCACAGATGAGATTAAAATTTGATGGCACTATTAGGAGGTGATGGAAATAAGAAGTGAGTTTAGTTGAAAGAATTACATCATGGGGTGTGATCTTGGAGACTGTATCTGGTTCTTTTCTCTCTGTCTCTTTCTCTTGTTCTCTCTGCTTCCTGGTTTCCATGAGATAAGCAACTTTCCTCTCCCCACAATTTTGTGCCAGGATGTTTATGCCTCATCTCAGGCCTTCAGAAATGGTACCAGCCAACCATGAACTAAAACTTTCAAAGCTGAGAGCAAAAGTATTGTATACATTAAGTTGTTACATTAAGTTGTATACATTAACTTGTTACTTTTAGGAATTTTTTCATAGTAACAAAAGTAACACAGATGCCAATGAAATATAACATTTTTAGAACTTCATAAAAATTTAGGGTTCATTTTAAACAATACATATATTATCTATATGTTTTTAAAGTAACGATAATGAAAAGGTACTTGCCTACCAGAATTTAAAATAAGGGTATAATTTTCATTCTTTTTGGTTTGAAATAATTATAGACTTATCAAAATTGCAAAGAGAGCATAGAATTTCAATATAAACTATATGTAAGTATCAGATGAAATAAACTTCAATGCAAAGCTAGTTACTAGAAGCTTAGAAAGGTGTTTTATAATGTTTAAAGAACAAATCCACTAAGAAGACATAGTGATCCTAGATATGTCCACACCAACCAAAAGAGCTTCAAAATATGTGAAGGAAACATTGATAAAGCTGAAAGAAGAAATTAACACACACACACACACACACACACATTTTACTTGTGAACTTGACACCAATGAGAAAAGCATACAACTATTAGATAAAATTTCAGCAAGAATATAGAAGATATGAACAACACAATCAACTTACCAGATCTAACTACTATATATATATATATATATATATATATATATACATAGCATATGTATGTCTAATTGATATTCTAGCCAAAAACAATAGAATACATATTTTTCAAGTGTCCAAATTAGACCACATCATAACCACGGTATAAATTCCATTTAATCAAAATAATTAAAATTATACAGAGTATGTACTCTGACCATAAAGAAATCAAAGTAGAAGTCATCAACAGCATTGCTAAGGCAAAGGTGACATACTTATTTTAGATGCTTACATTAGAAAAGATGAAAAGTTTTAAATCAATTTTCCAAGTTTCCACCTCAATAGATTAAAAAAGAAGAGCAAAGTAAGTCCAAAACATGAAAAAGAACAGGTACAATAGAAATAGTACCAGAAATAAATGACATTCAAAATAGGAGAATACTATTCACCTATTCAATAAGAGAATACTATTCTCCTATTCAAAATAGGAGAATACATAAAATCAATGAAGCAAAATGTGGGTTCTTCAGAAAAAAATCAGGGTAAGAATTCTCCATTAAAATAAGGAAAAATAAATAAAGGAAATAAATAACCAATATTAGTAATAAAAGAGAGACATTACCCCATATTGTATAGCCAATAAAAGAGTATTTAGGAAATGAAGCAACATGTTATAACCATAAATTCAAAAATCTAGAAGGAATGGATTAATAAATTGATAAAATAGACTACTAAAATTCAACCAAAATGGTACAGATACTCTAAATTGTCCTACAATAGTTTTTAAAAATGAAACTTAAGTAAAAAAAAATCCATAAAGGAAATCCCAGGCCCAAATGGTTTCACTGAAAAAATTTCTTAACTTTTAAAAAAGAATTAACACCAATTTTCAAAAGTCTTACCCAAGAAAATATAGAAGAGAAAGAAATATTTATTAACCTTGGAAGCCAGAATTATTGATACCAAAAGCAGACAAAGATAGTTTGAAAAAAGAAGAAAATTAAAAACTGGAAAAATACATCAGTGAATTGAATCCAGCAATGTACAAAAATAATTATACATCATAACTACATGATATATATTCCAGTTATATAGGACTAGTTCAACATTATAACTGACATTGTCAACAACTGTGAAGGAAATATCAGGTGATAGTATCAATCACTACAGAAAAGGAATGTCATAAAATTCATAGCCATTCATAATAAAAATTCTCAACATGCGAAAAGGGAGGAATTATCTGAGAATGATAAAGAACATCTACAAAAGCTTACTCCTTACATTGTACTTTGTTTTGAAAAAGTCAATTCTTTGCTTCCAAAATTTAAAAAAAAGCAAAGGTAATTACTTTCATCATTATTATTACCCTGTAACAGCAGCGCTAGCAAATGATATAAGGCAAGAAAGATAATAAAAGGAATAAAGTTTAATAAAAGAATAAAGTTTAGAAAAGAAGAAACTTTTATCCCAATTTCAAGGTGATAGAATTGTTTACATTAAAAAAAATTTCAAAAAACTTACACATAGCTTCTCATAGAATACAAGAGCTCAGCGAAGTGAAAGAGTACAGGACAAATATATGAAAATATACGGACAAATATATGAAAATCAATCATTTTTCTACCAGTAAAAATGAGAATGTGAAAACCAAAATTAAAACTAAACACTATAATTTAGAAAGGCTCTGAATCTTATTCTTAAGTAGGATTCAAATTTGGCTTGACTTCAGCAAAGAATTTTGTCAATTCAGTTTAGAAAGAATACCCGTACTCTAAATGTCTAATTCAGATATGAGATCAAGTTCTTATCTCCCACCTTGGATATATAAGTTCATGCCTTGCCTTTAGCCAGAATCATTTTACTCTTGATGTCTTTTCTTGGTAATTTTCCATTCACTGTTCTCCTTATTCTGCTGCTTAGCTATAAATCTCTATTTTCCCTTGTGCTTGGATTTGAGCTCAATCTTTGCTCCTATTGCAATAGAATTATCCACCATTGCAAAAGTCTTTGAAGAAAGTCTTCCTCAGCATTTAAAAAAGTGTCAAAATAATTTTTCTTGTATACTTCCCCCCAAAAATGAAATAAGTATATATCTTATAAAATATGTATAATATCTGCATCTAGTGTGATTCTGAACATTGCTTTATTATCTGAATAGAGTACTTTCCTAGTTTGCTGTGTATATATTGAAAAAGATTAACAGTGTTATTATTAAGTAAAACAAATTATGCACATGAGCTATCTTCTGCAAGACTAATAAAAGACACAGAATAACTCTACCTGCACCGGCAAATTAATAATTGGACTTACAAAAAGATGAGTAAAAAGACCTGTTAGTTTGATAAACTTAAGAATGCATTTGTAAAATGGTTGTCATTTTCATTGGACCAAGAGACATATTCATACAGTGAACAGAAGATAAGGCCATTATATAATACAAGTGAAGCAAAAAGATTTTGATCAGTGATAATTCCAGACACCAAGTCATAACAAACTTACAGTCATACTAACCTGAAAGATTAGGGAGCTCTAAAGAACAGAGCTTTGTCCATATGCTAGACATGCTATGTTTTCTGACATTAGGTGAATAATTATTTTTCTTGAACTTTTAAAAAGGCATCACCACCCTGAATTGTTGAAAGAAAATACAGAAACACAAACTCTAAATCATTTCTTAGAGTTGCCAAAATCTGTCAACAGACCCCAAGTAAGCCTAAGTTATTTAACACCTTCTTCACAACATGGGGTTAATAATATGCATTATCTATAGAATGAGTTCACTAGAAGAAATATACACCATAAAAATAAATCATTCTTGTGTTTCTGTATACAATCATTTGATTGTATTGTGTATTTTCCAATAGAATTTTCTAGATACTAGAAACTTGTATAACACATTCACAAGTGATAGTGAGACTATTTTGGTATTTTAGAAAGCAGGGAGTATGTTATTCAGAGAAAAAACATTCAGGACAGTGATTTCCCACAACCATACAAATCAAGACTTTTCTGTAATTTTCTCTTAAGGTATAACTTATCTGAAAAAGAATTCATGGACGATGATATCAGTATTTTCTTGGTTCACTTTAAATTTAAGTCAAATGATAATAGAAAATATATTTTCAGTATCATCCCTCATTTTCCAATTGGCTTCTCCTCTCCTTTTTATACACACACAAACACAAAATTTTATTATGGGATAGTTTTCTGGCTCAGGTTATTAAAACCTACATACCTAAATATGCATGACGCAGATATTTTGTTTTGCCTCATAATCTTATATGTTATTGTAGTATTAAGTTACTGTAAGTATTCACCAAAAGGATATAATGTCTAGTGAATTTATTTTCACTTTCCTGGATCCTGACAGTAAGTTATAAGTAGTTTTATCTTCCTTGATAAGGATATTAAAAGACTTCAAATAATCAGGGAGATCAGAAATATTACTAAGAGAAATAAGGACAGATAACCTAGTCTATGAAACATTTTTCTAGCAGAAATAAGATAGCAGAATAAGAATCCTATCAGGAAGATCAGTGTTAACTTATTTCATTCTAAACTCTTCTGAGTTTTTTTTTTCCATCTGCTCTTTTAAGATTAAATACCTCCTTTATTTATGGTTAATCTCATGTTGATGAGCAGTGTATCTATAAGGGTTGATCGAAGGATAAAGTAAATGTTTAAATTTAAAAAATAACTTATTGCAATTAAAGACATATCGCCAAGAATTATGGGATAAGTGTGCTCAAGCCAAGCAGGAGTATTTTGATTGGGATTAATGGCATGTGTCTTTTACTGTAATACATTTTTTAAAATTTAAACATTCACCATATATTTTGCTTACACCTCAATGATCAATCATTTATGGTAATTTATATCAAATAAAAACATTACAATATATCCTCATCCACCTTATTCACCAGGCCTGACACCCTGCAACTTCTACCTCTTCCCCCAAATCAAAATGATAATAGGAGGTAAAGAGCTGGAGTAGATTCTGGATATCGAGGCAGCCACAACAACTCAATTAAAAGTACTCACAAAAGAGGACTTCCAGAACTGCTTCAGAAAGTGGCAAGGTGAGAAGAGAATGTAGTAAACCCCTTCCGAGTGGACAAGCCACATCAGTCCTGAGAGACAAAAAACCTAGCTTAGAAAAGTAAAATTTAACTCAACCTTGAATAGTGACCCCATTTCAAAAAATAGATAACCTAACTTAGAAACACAGAACTTATCTCATTCTATTAGGTGACCCCGTTTTGTCTCTTTCTGCCCAGTCACCCTTACCCACGTCTCCTAAACCCAGAGCTCTGTCTATAACCCTGAACCCCTTGGCTCCTGGAGTCTTGATCCAGGTGTAGTCTGGAGACAATAAAACTTTCACTTTTCATTTTTCTTAGCACTGGTTATCTTGTTGATTTCACTTAGGGGACTTCTTTGACCTAATAGCAAGAATGATCCAATAAGTGAGTTTGAGCCAAAGTGAGTATTTCATGGGGATTAATGGCAATGAGTCTGTTTTGAATTTAAATATTCACCCTATTTGCTGTGACACCTTGAGTGTGTCCAGTTTCATGGTTATTTTCCCCATTTTTCACATAAGTAAATATATCTATTCTTTCAAAACTGGTAAATAAACACATTCTAAAGCAGAAAGTTTTAATAGGATCTGGAGAAAAAGAATATGTGACTCTGTTAGTGAAATTTCCTAACAACATAGAAAATCTCCTTTGAAGATTCAAATGTTCATTTGAAGATTTCAATGTGCAGTTCTCTATAATCAATAACTTTATGGGGAATTTTACTAAATTAATCTTTTTTTGCTCAGAAATATAACTGACATATAGAGTAGGAAAAGGAGGCAAATATCACATTTCTTTCTAGATTAAGAAATACTACTCACATGATGTACATTGTTAGCAGGAATGTAAACTAATACAGTCACTATGGAAGTCAGTTGTGATTTCTCAAAGTTTAAAACTAGAAATTCCATTTAAAGCAGATATTCCTACTTCTAAGTATTTTCCCAAAGGATTTAAAAACATAATATCACAAGGATACATGCATAACTAAAAATGTAGAGGAGTTACTTTTTTCCCACATCTTTGCAAGCATTTGTGATTATATGACTTCTTGATATTAGCCATTCTTTCTATAATAAGGTGGTATTTCAATGTTGATTTAATTTGCATTTCCCCAATGGCTAAGAATGTTGAGCATTTTTTCATGTATTTATTAGCTGTTACTTCTTCTGGAAAGCATCTACTCATTTTGGTAGCCCATTTTCTTATTGAATTTTATTTTGGTGAGTCTACTTTTTTTTTTTTTCAGTTTTTATACATTGTAGATGTTAGTCTTCTGTCCCAGGAATAGCTAGTGAAAAAATTTTCCCATTCTGTAGTTTGTCTCTTTACTCTATTTGTTGTTTCCTTTTCCATACAGAAGCTTTTTAGTTTGTTGATTCTCAATATTATTCTTGCATCTTAGAGATTCTGTTCAGAAATTCTTTGTCTATGCCTATGTCTTCAAGAGTTTTACCTATTTTATCTTCCAACAAATTAAGTCTAGCACTGTTTTTAAAAGGATAGAAGTGGAGTTTCAGCCAGTTCAGCATCTTGATCCTCAACCAAATAGTGTGAGTCTGGAAAATATAGTTAAGCTTTCTAATAGAAAATCCATTTCCTCATCAGTAAAATTAGAATAATTATTTTAAAGTGCTTATCACAGCAACTGTACAAATTAAGAAATCAATAAAATGTAGCTATCATTTTTGAAATTATATGAAATTAACTGTAGAATATTGACCAATAAGTCAATAGGTATTTAAATATGTGTTTGATTCAAGAGGAAATTCGTTGATTTAATTACAAAGTTAATTCAGCACAAAATAGACCCAAATACTTAACAATTGAAATCTTTTGTAAGCACAGATTATTCCAGATTTGTTGCTAAACAAAAAGCTTAAGCTAAATGAAGATATTAATTTTGGTTAATTATATTTTTCTTTTGTATTTCACCACATTGCTGAGATAAAAAAGAATAAAACATTCATATTTACCCTCTAAGAAGTTGTAGTTTATTCCAGTAACTGGATTTATATTTAGTTTTCTTAGGATAGAATTTGTCGACAGATGATGCACGTTAAATGACAGTAAAACCACCAGTTGTTTCAAACTACTGATGTTTACAAAATGCTAATTTACTTCAGAGAAGAAAAATAAAAGCAAATCTTAAAGGTTTAGAGAAGATAAATGTTAACGAAATAGCTTCTTAAGGAAAATTAAAAATAATTTCTTTAAACAATGAGGAAAATGTAAAGCTGGCCATATCTTGAAAGAAAGCTATTGCCATCCTCTCTCCACCCCTACTTCTTCAAAATCCATGTCACAAAGAAAAAATGTAACTGCTCATGGACTACCAAGGAATCTGAAACAGACTCAAAATTGAGTCCCTTAGATGATGAAGAATTTCTATTCTTGTCCTCAAACCACTCTAAGAACCCAATTTGCTTCTAGTAGTGTAGTTGAAACCAGATCAAAACAGGGGGAAAAATTATTTTATAAAAAAATTTCATTTTTGAGCTGAAAAAGTCCTCAAAATAGCAACTTAGAAGAATGAAAATCTGCAGGGAATGTTTCATTTGGAGTGTCTTTACTTTTTAATCAATTTTAGAAACAGTAGTAGGCAAAGAAATACCATGTTTTACCGTGCTCCTACTTGTAAAATGGTCATGAAATAAGCACATGGGTACTGTATATGTGGGTGTTTGTAGTAATAACAACATCAAATGGAATTAAAGTTTAGTGTCTCTAATTTAGCTTTATAGTATAGGTTAAATTATGGGAAAAGGAAAAGTCATGTATGGATGAAAAGGGGAAGGAAAATTATTTAACTTTTGCACATTAGATATGACAAAAATATTTTTATGAAAATCCCTGGGAAACGATGTGCTCAAGAACTAGTAAGCTTCAAAGATTTGGGATTTTGTTTCAATTAAGGTAAATGTTGTGACTTCTATTTAGATGTTCCCCCAAAGCCTTATTCACTCATAGGTGGGGTTTTGAAAGATGGTTTGATCAAAGGTGTGTGATACTGAGATTGAGGGTGTGTGGTACTAAATTGGTTTAGCATAGTTCTGGGTGTGGATAATGGAAGCCCCACTCTGGGTGTAGGTGGCACCAATCATTAGATTTACAGCCTGATAAAATATAAAGGGTAAGGCAGGTTTGCTGCTTGCCACCGCTGCCTCCTGCCTGCCATGCCGTGAAAAGCTTCTCCTCTGCAGTGCCTCTCTGCCAGGCCACCCTGCCTTGGAGCTAGTCTACTATGGATTGAAACTTCTACAAACTGTGAGGTAAATAAACCTTTCCTCCTTTAATTTGTGTGTTTGGGGTATTTTTTCAAAGCAATGAGAAAAGTAACAGACAAAATTTATCATCGTAAAAAAATCATAAAATTTTAATGCTAAATATCTGGCCTATGTCCATAATTGTAAGGAAAACATATGAAAAACCAGTGTTTGAACTGGGTTCCATACAAAAAGCTAAGTTCCATTTGGATCTAGTGTATTTTCAGCTTCTTTTTCTTTTCTGCATATACCCACAGATAAACTCAACACCACCTCCAATGTTGCTATAGTTTAAAAATAACCAGAGCAGTTGATTTCATATTTTACTTTTAGCCACAGAAACCACATAGCTGTATTAGCACAAGTTTTTTTCCTATGATAAAAAAAACTGATCTCAAATAGTAATTAGGTCATAACCATCTTTAAAACATATAAGTGCATATTTAGCTTTTGGTTTCTCTATATTTGAGTAAATAGAGGAGTCTATATAGTCCTGGGTAGCAATGTACCTTCTTTGAATGACCTGAAAAATATTGATCATCTCTGATTTATCAGATTTCCACAAATGTGATATTCTGTATTATGTACTCCTTTGACTACCAGGAAAGGATACTCACCCTTATACTTTTCTTGTCCATGCTTTCTATCTGAGTGTAAGGCAACTGTTAATCCCTTCCTTATCTATTTATCAATGTTCTGCTCTATCATCATTTTCTCTGAGCTTACTCTGAGTTTATCCCATAATCTTCCTTGCTGCCTTTCTGCTAAGTTCAGGTGCTTCACCCTATCATCCTTAGAGGTCAGTATATTCTAGTTAGTCTTGTTTTTATCAGAAACTAATTTTCACCTTTGACCTGCTTTTCCCTAGACGGCAAGGCAGTATGGGAGTTGCTTTAAAAAGATTAGCAGATTTAACCACCTACTGAGAACTAGATCCTTTCTGGGATGACAAATATCTGTTATGACGACAAATCCCATGACCTCCTAAAAACTCTCATTGTAATTTTGGGCAGTCTGATTTTGCTTGCCTTGTGCCAAAATTTGGTTCTGTGTAACTTCCATCTGTTGGTCCTAATTTTCCCTTCTTTGTTCAACAATGAATAGTTTAGTTTTGCTTCCATATCCCTCTAGAGAGTCAGCAAGAACAAGTTTTCATGTGGACTCAAAGAGAAAGAGTAACTTTCAAGGCTTGTAAAATAAGACTGCACATGTCTCTTATGTGAGTTTACTCAATTATTTAATAAAAATGTGCTAAAGAGTCTGATTGATTGTTTATATTATTGTTTATAGTTAGAACTGACTGAAATGAAACCAGAGTAGGCTAACTGTATTAGAATTCCAATTTGGAAAAAGAAGAGACCCAGAATATCAAAAGCAATTTTAGAAAACAGAGACATGGCAGGGGATATCACAATCCCCAACTACAACTATACTACAAAGCTACTATGATAAAAACAGCATGGTACTGGAAAAGAAACAGACCTGAGGACCAGTGGAACAGATTAGAA
>NW_004624765.1:4846130-4887114 GCF_000247695.1 Heterocephalus glaber | reverse complement strand
GGGGTGAAAGGCTAGGAATGGGGAAAAAATAAGAACCAAGATGCATTATGTAAAGGTACAATTCCCAATGAGAAATGTAATTGTGTTGTGTACCTAAAATGTACCAATAAAAGAATTTAATTTAAAAAAAAGAATTCCACAAATTGGGTGGTTTAAACAATTTATTGTTTCACAGCTCTGGAGGTAAAAACTCCAAGTGTCACCAAGGTTGGTTCTTTCTGAAGGCTGAAAGGGAGATTGTGTTACATGTTTCTGTAGTGGCTTCTGGTGGTGGCCAACAATCTTTAGCACTCCTTGATTTGTATGTGAATCACCTCAATTTTTTACTTCATGGTCACATACCATTCTCTTCACATGAATGTCCCATGTCCAAATTTTCCTTTTATAAAAGCATAATTTGTATTGGAATAAGGCTCAATATAATGACTCCATTTTAACTTAATCATTTAAGATACAGTTTCCAAAGAAGGTCACATTCTAAGATACTGGGGATTAAGTCTTCAATGCATATATTTTGAGAGAGACAAAAACAATCTGTGACAGTAGTCAAATTCACAAGGTTAAGAACTATGACTTTGAAGAATTAATACTTTCTATCTTAATTTCTTCTTCTGAAAAGGGCCAGTAATAACAGTAGTTTACAAAGTGAATTAGTAGTGAATAGTAGTTTACAAAGTGAATTATTTGAGTTAGGGTAGGTAAAATGGTAGATCACTGCCTAGTAGATAGTAAAGGCTAAATGATTTAATTTATTTTTCTACTCAGAATTAACTAAGAATTGCTAAAAATTAGTCATTGTTCTGACTTAGCTAAGTTACTATTATAAACCATTTGTGGAAGGCCTCTGATTATCTCCACTAGCGTGGATGGCCATCCCCTGGCCTAAGAACTCCAGGTTCATTCTCCAGACAGTACTAACAGGTCTCGTGCCTCAAGAAATACCTTGACACTCAATCAGAGCACTATATCATGGGGGGCATTTATTCTGAGGGGATGTAAGAGCCCAGGATATTCAGAAATACCTGACATAGAATTAGAGTTCACCAACACAAACCACCAGTTATGAATTCATTCTTAAGTGGGAGTCACCTTTGTGTATATCTGCCATATTAGTTGTCTATTCAGCCTGCAATATTCCTGTTCAGAAAGCCTTTCAACTGATTGATTCAGACCTCTAAGATCATCCTTTGTAAACATTTTCATCATGATTTGATTACTGAATCACATTCAGTTGATTACTGAATCACATTCACAAGATACCTTTACAGCAACATTGTTTGATTACCTAACTGGACACTATAGTGGTACTGATGTGTACATAAAAGTGACCATCCCAGAGACTTTAAAATTACTAATGACTTTCTGGAGTGTCATGTTCAGTGGAATTCTCAGGTTGTTTCTAGCCTCCTCAGTAAGAGTATTTAAAATTACCTGTCAAGTGCAAGAGAATGTATAAGGCCAACTATACAGCATTACTAGTCCAAATCTAATGACTGAAGTGATAAATATAAATATTAGTGATATATGACTAGCTGTGACTAGTATAACGGAGTCTCATATACTATACAATACTATACCATATATTATGTAAGCATAGTTTCTTTAGATTAAAATAATATACGCCTAAAATATTTTCTACTAGTCAATGCTTCAACGTGGACTACGTAATTTGGTGAATTCATCAGACAGTAAAAATAATTTCTAAAGATGTCTAAGATGGATTTACATTTCCCTCCTTGGGAATTTAAGTCATTCCAATATTTGCAACATCAAATTCATCAGATATAAAATATGCAGTCGAGTGAAAATATGTCAGTGGTTAAGGCCTAAGTCAAAAGAAAGATTTTAATTCTTCACCATTTTATTTTAATATTTAGGAAAACAATTGAAAATTTGATTAAAAGTTTAATCCTTTATTTTTGTAAAGAGCTTCTATAGATGAAAGTTTTGGACTGCAATTCATCCTCTGTG
Source organism: Heterocephalus glaber (assembly GCF_000247695.1). The sequence goes on along the minus strand of NW_004624765.1, from coordinate 4,885,143 downwards.
CACAATTGTTACCAGATGTGGTCTTTCTTTAATGGAACACAAGTAGATATTAATAAAGAAAATATAACAAAACACTCTTCTTGCTTCTGTGGAAAAAATAAAACAAAATTTCATAAAATAATGAGATAATGATAATGGTTAGTATACTGTGTATCAAGATCTTAAAAGAATGGCAAAAATGTTACTCAGAATGCAAGTCACACGCACAAAAAAACTGGGATCTTGCACCTTTTGTATCTTTGAAGTCCATATTTTCCCATTGAACTAGGTGATATTCCTCATGTTTCTTTTTTTTTTACAAAATAAGCTATAATATCTGTAACTGGAGATGACACAATAACTATCATTTATTATAAAGTTTTCTTCATGTGGAGAAACACTGAAATTAATTAAAATAATCACAAAGACCTTACTGCATAACTTTTAAAAAAGAAAAATATTTTCTGGGCAGATAACAATAATGAACTGCGTAGTTACAGAAAAGGTTGATTGAGACAGTCTGAGGTTGGTAGTGTGTACCAGATGAATATATAACACAGAAATTACTTTTTATTTTTCTTGTGCTTATCATATACATATTCTAATCAGTTGTATTAGAAACATTTTGCAGAACAGTACCTCATAAAAAGGAAATTTGTGAGGGTGCCCTTGGTCACTGACTGTATTCTCTGAGATTCCTGACAGCAGAGAAGGTGCTGTAAGCTTGTCCAGCTACTCTTACCAATTGGAGGGCACATACCCAACATCTAGTCTTTTCTAATCCCAATCCCATCCTTTTCTGCCTCTCCCCTTTGAGACCTGTTATGGACATCACTTTGTGTCATATATCTAACTCCCTCCAAAGCACTAGGGTTCAAGATTCTGCCATGCTGAGGACCCTCAGCATCCACAGGAACCCTACCTGAATCACTTGTGGAGCAATTATTTTCCCTGCTCATAAGCCAGACTGCTGTATCATCAAGAAGTTCTATCCACAGAAAAATCATTCTGAGACCCTATATTTTGACCCTATTCTGCCCATTTTAGAGATTTATAGTGAATTATTTCTGCTTTATTTTTTCCATCTTTCTCCAGTGCTCTTATTCCCATTTCTCAGAAACCCCCAAGTCTTGTGCAACCTTATGGTTAGTTTACTTGATAACTAACTAATTAACTATAAATAGTTTGTGTATTCTACTAAATATGCTAATGGGGAAATTGATAAGAAAATGCTTTACTATCTTAAATATCTTAAGGAACTAGCATCTTTCCCATTCCACATGTCTTCTACCCCATAATTTTTCCAAACTTAATGTCCCTATTTACCCTAGATAGATTCAATTTGTAAAATGATTCAGCCATTTTACAGATACTCTGAATTAGAGACAAGCTTGGAAAAGATAGACCAGTGGCACTCAGCCATGGGATTTAGTCCTTCAGGGGACCGTGGTCATGTATAGAGCCAGAGTCGATTACTACAACTGCAGAAGTGGACACTGCTAACATTTAATGGTGGAGACCAGGGGTACTGATAAACAAAGCATAAGACAGACCTCATTCCCACAGAGAGGGGCCCCACCCTAAATGCCCAAAAGGCTGAGGTGAAGAAATCCTGAGTTAAAAGAAGGGAGGCTTAAAACTATTTTCTTTTAGTATGGATAAGTAATAAAGACAGAGGTGAATAATTAATTTTCATTTTTTTTCTAAGTAGAAGATAAATTTAAATTTTTGAGAAAGTTTAGGTTAGGAAAAGACCTTCTGGTTCTAAATTGTTTTAGCAAATGTCAAGAGTATTCTTCTTAAATGGTTTCAATATATCCCCACCTAAGACAGTAGTACAGAAAACATGAAAATATTTCAGGATTTCCAGAACATTATTAGCATTCTGGGAGCAACAGATATCAATTGACCAAATAAACAAACAAAACTGAAGAAGCATGTCACTGCTCTGACCTGTTCTTAATTTTCTTTTACTATTGTCAACTATGAAATTATCTTCTTCATATATCATGTTATGCTTTCAGTCTCACCATTGCAGAGTATAATATTGTTTATTACTAACAAAATAGCTTAATTATTGACATAAAAAATAGCTCAACTCCTCAAGATATCAGTGGCGTTTCTACATACATAGCTGTAATTACTATACTATTTAGAGTTTGTCTTCAACTGTCTGGAGTTTGTGTTCTTCAACATGTGAGGAAGAAATTGTCCTTTCAACTGATAGCTATTTTTAATACAACATACAAAAATGCAGTTCTGTAATAGTTCTAATAGGCACAGGCTCCCTTCTAATTTTGAAAAACTGAGAGCTCACTCTCATGACTGTGAACTTACTCAGTTCTCATTGTCTTTGCTTACTTGTAGTGAAAATGACTTTTTAAAAATCATTTTAAATAAAAAGTTCAGCTAGTTTATACATGATGGGGAAAAAGGATTTTTTCCACAGTTATAAATTAAAGGAAATGGATCCTTCTCAATTTTTTATCTCCTGGCACGCTCAGCCAAATATGTGAAAATTCGAAGTACCTATGTAACCATATATAGCTACATAGTTGTACATACACCCATTGATGTAAATGAAAGCATATATAACATATATACATATATCTATTTATATTAAGGTATGTATCTTCTCTATCTATAATAAAGAGAAGTTGAATCAATACTATTATCTGAAAAACTCAGGAGTAAAATTCAAGAGTTTGATATGCTTGGCGATAATAAGCTATGTGACCTTAGGCAAATTACATAATCCCTTTGGGCATCAAAACTAATAGTCTATGTCTGATTTTTTTAACTCATCCATTCAAATATAATGAGCTCTGTCCAATTTTCTCTCAGAGACAAGTAGAAATAAAGGCTATTTGTTTTGGCAAATACCTGCTACTTCCAGCTCTAATCAGATACACTTAATGTCATGGTCATTGGCAGCTGCTATTGTAAGCAAAGAACCTAATTATTGACAGCTTCTAGCTTGGGAAGCTTGTGGCACTTACACCCTAACAGGTTTCTCTAGTAGGATCGTCAGCGTGTATTTCTTTTCTGCTTGGTTTCTCACCTAAGAAAATCTGGGGATAACTACGTAGCAAGTAAATAGGTGATCAGAAGATGTACAAATGTCCTTTGATGTCCTTATTCAGAAAAACTGAGAACTTTAAAAAGCAAATACTGATAGTTGAGCCCCTTATCCATCAAACAACCTATCTGGGAAAAGAACCCCAGCATTGATATCTTAAGGAACCTCTTTTAGTGAGTCTAAGCTGTCACCATGTGTGTGAATCATTTGCTCTGCTCTCAAAATGTGGTCCCCAAGACAGGCACAGTGATGCCTGAAATCTCAGTCTTCTAGGAGACTGAAGCAGGATAATTGCAAGTTTGAGCCCAAACTGTGCAATTTAGTGATTTAAGTAGACCATATCTCAAAATAAAAAGAGCTGAAGACATAGCTCAGTGTGAAGGTCTTGGTTCAATCTCCAGTACCTACAAACAATAGTGGTCCCCAAACCTGAAGCATCAGTGTCACCTGTCAATCCTCAATTCCAACCCATACCTTCTGAATCAGAAACTCTGGAGGCAGGACTCAGAAATCAGATTTTAACAAGACCTCCAAGAGATTCTGTTATATGCTAAAATTGTGAATCATCCATGTAGTATAATTACAAAACTAATGCTTTCTTTAATTTATTGTTTCAATTTATGTTATGGCTGTATTTGCATCAAGCACTGCTAAGGAAAAATAGAATTGGATTATTTTCATCTAGAGAGGAACCTGAGAGCAGCTCCTTGGATATTATCAAGCATATGAAAATCTTGCTAGCTCTTATATTCCATAAATTGCCAGCATTTTAAAGACCAATAGAAATATCTATAATCTCCTTCTGAGTTCAGAAACAAAGAAGATATATACGCAAGTAAGAGAAAGATAGAAACAAAAATACTATACTTTAATAATTCATTTTTATTACTAACAATGAAGGCAAATATTCTATTACTAATAATTCACCCATTTTACTAACAGCCGGGGCAAGTGGGCATTATCAGGGAATTAACAGACTTAGCCCAATTCTAGTCTATATCCAAATGTTTTATTTAATGTTTCAAAAGTTAATGTAACATGATTATATAAATAACAGATATTCCGTAAAAGCTTTGTGGAGTAAATCAAAAGATAGTTGTAGTATTCTATTAATAAATAATTTAAATTATAACTAGATAGTCTATCTGTTATCACTTTTCCACTTTGTCCCATTAGACTAATAATTCCCCAAAGAAGTCTTAGGCAGGAGCCTTTTAAAGATAAGATGTAAAGAAAGGGAACTTTTGTTAGCAAAGTCACTGAGGTAAATAAAAAGAAGAAGACTACACGTGTAAATGCAAACAACAAATTCAATTGCTTCCCAAACCATAAAAATATTTATACAGATGACAATAAATGTTAATTCAAATTGAGTATAAGTCACTTCTATTTATAGTAAAGGCAAGAGATTTTAAAGCTGAAGAGAAAATTGCTCTTCTAGCACTAAAAGATGCTTATCAGAATGTGACAGGACAGTGGTTACACATTCAAATGTAACAGGATTAGGCTTTGGATTCCCAAAGTAGAAAGAATGTGTTCAGCAGAAATGGTTTTTATGTTGCCTGTTGGATGCTTTAGAATTAATTTTATTTATCTTTGCCATCAGCTATGGTTCTACAACTGGAGATTTTTGGGTGGAAAAAAAATAAAAAATACTGAATTCTCAAAATTTTTTATTGGAAAAATGCAATGTAGCACGGCTTTATATTATACAGACTTGACCTAACTTAATTAAATTTTACTATAATAATAAGATGTGATTTTATACCTGATTTTTAATGTGTATATTAAGTGTAAGAAGAATTCCATAAGGAATACACACAAAGGAAGATATTTTATATTTATTATAGGAAAGGTATTTATTTTATCCTCCATTCATATCCCAATATCTAATACATAATTGTTGTCTAGGAAAAGAGAGACTTTAAAATTTAAAAAGTATTTTAATTTTAATTGAACAATATTCACTGTGTGAGAAAAATAAAATTCAAATGACATTTTATACTGCTTTATATAAAGCAAAACATAGGAAAGTATACAATGAATATGAAAATTCTTACTAAAGTCACATCTCTTTCTTAGATCATTTTGCCCAGTGTCCCAATCATTCTAGTTCTACTAATGTAATCTTTTATAAAATAATAGCACCTAAAGTGTTTTTTTCTTTGTGCTTAAATTTAAGTATTGTCTCTACAGAAAATCATTGCATTAAAGTGTCACAGATGAAAAAATATTAGTACACATGTGTATATTTGCATTTATGTGTGTTACCTGTTTCAGGCCTTAATATGTAGATTACTGCAAAATCTAGTAGTTTCTATAGCGGACAGTATTTCATGTAATGGCTGGTACTAAAATGAAGAGAGCATAAAGCTTTGTTTTTTTGGTACTGGGGGTTGAACTCAGGACCTTGCACTTGCAAGGCAGGCGGCGGAACCACTAAACTAAATCCTCTGCTCAGCACAAAGCTAATCTGTGCAAATAAACAAACATAGGAGTATTTGATTGTTTACTACATATTAATCTTTTCTTCAACTATTCAATACAGTTTGAAATTTTATTCACCACAATCCTTTTAAATTATATAAATTACATTACTAAAGTATATTTCCTGTAATTAATAAAAATGTGAGGATTTTTTCCTCAGAAAAAAAGATGCAAATTTTTTTTTCTTTTTTTAGTGTAGGCTTTAATGGAAATTTTCAGATGTTGGATTGTCTTAAAGCAGCAAATCAATTTCACTTAAACATTTTGATTGAAGAATCTGAAAAAATCGGAAACTTGTTTTTATACCTTTAGTAACAATAACTTTGGTTTAACAATATTTTTCTTTTGCCCATATACTTAAAATGTAAGGATATTTGAATTGTTCTTATGTGTAGATTATTTTTCTAGCCCTCCCTTCACCGCCTCCACCCTTCCCTATTTACAAAGACTTTATTTCCATTTTTTCCATTTCTCAGCATTTTTCCCTCCCCTTCTTTCCTTTCCCCTGCCCCTCCCACTACCCCTACCCCTTTGGACCTTTTCTTCCTATTTTGCATTATCGATTATTCATTCTAATCATTGGTACATTTTAGGTATACAATATAATGACATTCATCATTGGAAATTTGCACCTTTACATAATCTCTCTTGGTTCTTATTTTTCACCCTTGCCCAGCCTTCTCTTCAAACCCTCCATTCCTCCCTATTTACAAAGATTTTGTTACTGTTTCTTCATTTTCTCATATTAATTCCATTCCCTTCTTTCCTTTCCCCTACCCCTCCCACTTACAAAGATCAGAACTCCCAAATTTAAAGACCCAATCCAAAAATGGGCATCTGAAATGAACAGATATTTCTCAGACAAAGAAGTAGAAATAGCAAATAAATACGTGAAAAAAGTTCAACATCACTGGTCATTTGAGAGATGCAAATGAAAACAATGCTGAGATTCCACTTCACTCCAGAAAGAATGGCTGCTATCATGAAATCAACCAATAACAAATGCTGGTGGGGCTGTGGGGAAAGAGGATACCTGCCCCACTGCTGGTGGGAGTGCAGACTGGTGCAAGCACTGTGGAAATCAGTATGGAGATACCTCAAAGAACTAGGACTGGAATTCCCATTTGACCCCACTATTCCCCTGCTGGGGATCTTCCCCAAAGAATTAAAAGAATCATACCACAGTGATATATGTGTATCCATGTTCATAGTGGCACAGTTTGTGATAGCTAAAACTTGGAAACAGCCCACATGCCCATCAATTGGAGACTGGATAAAGAAAATGTGTTTTTGTAAAATAAAATGGAGTACTACTCATCCATAAAAAATGAGAAATAAGAGACATTTATAGCTAAATGGATGCATGTTGAGGCAATATTCTTAAGTGAAATAAATAGGACACACATATATAAATACCGAGTAGTTTCTTTGGTGTGAGAAACTGAAAGTGTAAATAAGGACTAAAATGTATAATAGGTAATGTGAAATCGGAGGAAAAGGGGCAAAGGGGGAGGAAGTGGGAGATGCAGATTTTCTCCTAGATAAGATTTTGAAATGCTGTGGCACCACGGTTCTCTTTGATTGGATGAAAGTTTCTCTTTCAAAAACCACTATTCCCTTGTCTACATTACCTACCTATTATCCGTAAGATGTCATCTTAAAATTTATAGCCCCAGATACCTTTTTCCACAGTTTGATTACATGTACCTCTTGTGTAGTCACATTACATTTAAACTGTTTACATCATTTTATGTGCCTTAATTTAAATTTTTTTTGTTTCCCCGTTGCATCAAATTTAAAATGACTAAGGTGGTATGCTACCAGACATTTCTCAAGTATATCTTTGTCATCACTCTATTGATTATTATTATTTTGTTTTGGTACTGGTGATTGAACCCAGGGCCTCATATATCCTAGGCAAGAATTTTACCACTGAGCTACATCCCAAGTCATAAGTAAATAGGTAAATAATAAATAAGTAAATAATTTAATTTTGTCTAAGTTGCAAAGTTGTAATTTTATCATGAGTCCATCTATTTCAAAGGCCCATATCCTTTCTATTATATTATAGTACCTCATGAGTGAATATAGACACTATACTGAAATTTGTAAAAGAGATGGGTTATGTCTTATGATTCCACAGACTTATGTTTATTAGATAGCATTCACAGTCTTTAAAAATCCCACAAATTGTCCCACCATGTGTTTTCCAAATGTGTTCTGCTAGCAGGATCCTATTTATTGTCAGGTACAGATGAAGACACTTTCTTCTTTCCAGTAGAAAGTCAAATGGTTTTAAAATGTATCAAAAATAAACTGATATAGGAAGAAAAAAAATCCAAATACACTAAGAACCTAATAATTCTCCGTGGTGAAAACTTCTAAGGATATGTTATTTCTAATCTGCCTCATTTACTATTTTTCAGATTGTAAGCCTGTAATTTACAGTTCTGGGCCTGTACATTACTTGTAAAATCAAAGATAAAGAAGATTCTCATAGTTTGTGAACTTTGGAATATGAATGTGTGGAAAACAGTATGTTACTAGAGTTTGATTTTTTATCATTATCTTATTATTATTGACATATCAGCTCTACTAGATACCTCTTGATATTCTGCATTCTTTAAAAGTGCAAAGCCATATAATCAATTTGAGATTATGGCCAATAAAATCCTCAAATCCTCTAATCTTCAATATGACCTTTCTATATGGGAAATAGCACCTGCTGTCCCACGTCCCCAAAGTCAGGAAGAGGATCCTGTGGAAATGCTGTCAAGAGAATGGGACCACTGAGAAAGAGCGGGGTGGGGGTGAGGGGCAGTGCCAGAGGAAGTACTAAAAGAAGAAGGCACTGACTTGACTCCCAGTCAATGCTGGATCAAATAGTCCCGTAAGGTAACTCGGCAGAGTTAACTGTCTATTCACGCTGAATATGTGAAGAAAATGAGGAGAGGGAATTTCATTTTCTAAAGTGGAAATTGACAGAGTAGAAGGACTATTATCTACCATCTTTCAAAAACAGCACAGAAGGCTCATGTTTGATTGTGCTAATCATTCTCAATTTTTCATGTTTTGAATTGATTTTAGAAATAACATTCAGTGTAATTTGCATATTCATCTTCTCTCAGATATTGTCTAAACTCCTTGGTCAGACATTCGAGGCCATTTATTATCTTCTGGAAAATATGTTTGAAGTTGATCTCGTATTATTCCTGATATAATGTCTTTTGTTGAAAACCACATCTGAATTGCTGTTCCTTAACGCTGCCTTCACATCTTAGCGCCACCTTTATTGCCATCCTGTTTCCAGTTCAAACACACCTGGCTACCCTTCAGCATGATATTATAGTTGAAGTGGTGATTATTGTACATTTATTCAACAAATATTTGTTGAATAAATGAATACTTGCTGGCTAGTCTTCCCTTGGAATTCAGTTTTATTAGAGACTCTTTAAGTCTAGAATGTTATAGGGTACAGTCAAAGGTTGTCAAAATCCTAGACAGCTAGTCATGGGAAGGAATTAAGGAACAATATTTTATTAAAAGAATTTCACCAGAACCTTCTTACACACCAGTTCTCTGCTCAGCATTCTTTTTTGATCCAGGGCTTCAGAAAGACAAGCTAGACTATCCAAAAAGGGGTTAAGAATAGTAATAATGAGATGAGGAATTTTCTAATTGTTAAGAAGTCCAATTTATCTTGTGCTACTTGACTAAGATTCTGTGCGACAGGGGGCTCTGCGGGTGCACTGACTTTTGAGTCACAAAGTCTTGCTGTATGCCATCCCCCCAGGATTTTGGAAGATATATATGATTTTAAAAACCTTGCTTAATTGCAGTGATTATTCAGTAGATAATATTAGGAAAATTGTTTAGCACATCATCTAGGATATAGGTAGGATTCAAGAAAAGTCTATGGCTTCTCCATTCTAGGGGCATAGAGTGAAATATCTGATTACAACCTTGCAGTATAGTAATGTAATAATATAACATGTTTAATGTCTAAAATGAAAACATTTAAAGAACATAGAAATTATATAATACAACAACCTTAATTTATGTATAAAAGAAAATCAAGGTGATGGATTAACAGTCCATCATGATATGCCATGTCTCATTTTTATTTTGTCTTTTATGATTTACTTTAAAAGCACATACCACAGAATTATTGTCTTAGGGTAAACTTCACTAAAATTTTATTAAAACATTTTTAAGAATATTAAATTAAAGGTGCCTATGATGTTTTACTTAAAGCATAGTAGGCTACTTTAGATCTCAACAGTACATGGAAGGTGGATATAACTCAAAACTGGAGCAGACCAGAATAGAATTTCCAGCTGTCAATAAAAATAGGAAAGAGAGTCCATTAGAAAAATGTAATAGAACTACAGTAGACATTGGCCAATTTAGATTGATTCCAGTGTATAAAGTTTGTACAATTTTGCAGAGCAACCAGAGTATAAGTGGAATGGAGTTTAAAGGTTTCTCTAGTTAAAGCCTCAGATAACAAAACTTTCCTATCACCCCCTTAAAGGCCAAAGCCTTTGGGGTTATAGCTAACATGGAGAAGACAGATCAATATGCTTTATAGTTGCTAAAGAAATTTTATTGACTTCATATGACCCTAACCTTATGGCAACAGGTTGTGGAGATTCAGAACCTAACTCGGATAAATTCAGAGCAAAATGTATAAAACTTTAAACAATGGCAAATTTTAATAACTACAACAACTAATACTTATGGAGTTTTTTTCCTCTGATTTAAAATTACTTTAAGTTTCATAACAGTTTCCTTGAGCTAGACATTATTCTCATCTTTAAAATGAAAAAAACCTTAGACTTAAATAAGTTGCTGAAGGTTATATAGCTAATGAGAGGTGAAACTAAGACTTGAACATAGTCATTGACCCCAGAACATAAACTCAGCTGTTTTTGCAAAACTGAACCAAGTTATAGTCCTTTACCAATTCATGTCTATTCTTACATCACTGTAACACTAAGCATCCCATGACAAACAGCATGGGCATGAGCAGAAGAGGTCATAGTCCTCACCTGCCAAGGTACTATTTTATCTCTCACAATTTGGAGAATTGTCCTGGATGGTCTCATTTTATCTTTTTATATCTTCAAAACTTGTCCATGAATACCATGTAAAAGTATAAATGTAATTACAAAGAGTGTCATCAGTTATTTCCACCTATCTCAACTGTAATAGATAGTAAAAGTACTAAAATTATGTAACACTACTTCTTACTTGAATTGAAGGGAGGAGATGTTGGAAAGAGAAAGCAGAACATAGTAAGATGCAGGTGATTACAGATTATCAATGTAATTCTGTTCAACATTTGGGCAAATTCATAATAAGAGGTATATAAACCTTGCAAGATACCCTCCAGATAGTCATGGAAAATATAGTCCATTCCTCTTCTTACTATATTCTAACAATAACCATAGAACATACCAGCAATATAATACCTTGAGCTAAGAAGAAACTGTCAGGAACAGCCTAGGCTCTGTTCTGGCCCCTTCAGAATAAGATGTCCTACACTTTAGCCCAGTATATCTTGCTACCCCTGAGGAATAAAATGCAAAGTGGTTTCAGGAACCTCAGCCTCACTGCCATGTGGGATGTATACAGATGAGAGTCCATATTCCTTGTGCATCTTTCCTGAACCTTGAGAGGACAACTTTCCAGGAATCCTAAGCTTCTGTTGTTCTGTTATCCCTTGTTGCCTGTCTTGAGGAGTAATAGTGTTTTGCTTAACTTTGTTTGAATGTAGTTGCACACGTGTATTGGTACTGGTACCCTTAGGGGGCCTCTTAGTATTCCCATGCCCTGTTATTAAAGTCAATGGGAAACTACAACAACCTAATCTAGGCAGAATAATAAATGGTCCAGAGCCTTGAGGAATGAAACTGTGGGTCATTTTACTAGGGAAAGAACCAAGACTTGCTGAGGTGATTGCTGAAGGCCAACGGAGTACAGAATGGGCAGTAGAAGAATGCAGTTCTAAATACCAGCTATGACCTCATGATCAGCTACAGAAATGAGGATTGTAATTCTATTTCTCTGGTAATATAGTTCTAATGTAATATAATGTTGATAGACATAATACTGGTTCTTAAGGATTGTTAAACCTATGTTATAATGTTGAAGTTGTGAAACCTCAAGAGTAAGCATCACTCAAAGAAAACTTACATTCTATTCTGGGGAGGGAATTAGTGCATTTCTCTTTATATGCAGGGTAGTTATAATATGTTAAGTGCAATTATGAGCTTTTCTTTGTATCTGGAGGGTGGTTTAAAGAAATGTGTCTAGTTGCCAAGTTGCCAAGAGGTCAATTGTGATAGTTGATTGATTGTGTCAACTTGAGAAGTTTCGTTAAAACAAGTTTACTTAAATTGGCTCAGCAATTCTACACCCTAAAATATGGAAGACCTAAAATATGGAAGATATGGAAGAGCCACTCTAGGGTGGCTCATCACATGGATGGTATAAAGGAGAAATGAGGAATGATGGATCAGCTTTCATTTCTTTGGAAGAGCTCCAGTCTTATCCTTCACCTTGGATGTCATCTCCTAGCTTCCAGTGCAGACTCCAGCTTCCAGAATGGATCCTTCAGCCTTCTGGTATAGATTTTTCAGCCTTTCATCACAGATCCATCAACCTCCTGATATGGACTCACACGGGACACTGCAGTGAGCTCCAGACTTTGGACTAAATCATTTGGTCTCCAATGTGCAGACAGACCTTCTGGACACTTCCTCATTGGATTCTGTAGGTAGGTATTTTAAGCCAGTCTTCTAAATTCGTATATATTTGGGTATCTTGTGTTTTATCTGTTTCTCTAGTAAATACTGACTGAAACAGGCATGATGGCTACTTCATAGCTAAAAGGAGGAATCACATATTATAGGATAGTGGTTAGGTAAACAGTCACTGGAAACAGATTTCATGGGTTCAAATTCACACTAGATCACTTGTTATTTGATAAATCTTAGTTATTTTTCTTATTTGTGAAATATGAATAATAATAGTACTTATCTCACAAAGATGAGAATTAAGAAAGTTATTAGATGTCAAGTCCTCAAAACTTACATCAGCTATTATTATTATATAACATAATAATAATATACTAATAGTAGGTTACCCAAGCCAGCCATGGACAGAGGAATGATTGCAAGCACCTGGGAAACACCAGACAAGAGGGGTACCCTGTATTGCTTCATGAGGTAAAGACACCATGACATAAGCCTGTGTCCCTTTCCAGACTATACAGAGAGGTGTGTAGTCCCATTCTGTTCCAAACATTGAGAGAAACTGGGACTAAGTCTCATGCCATAATTTTTACTTCTCACTCTGTTCTCCCTTTGCAGTTAGAAGAATCCTTTACAAAAGTCAAATTTGATCATGTTACTCCTTCACTTATGCTCTTCAATGGTTTCTGATTTTATTCTTATAATTAGAAAATGTATAATATTGCTTGTAATTAGGTTATCATTTCATTTATCATTCAAAACCAATCACCTTATGTATGAGAGGACACAATTTTTACTTTTACCAGGACAACTGTAACCCAGGACCATCTCAAGCAAAGACAATTATCTGTTCATTCTATCTATAAAGCCCTGCAATAGGATATGATCTAGCTCTAACTTTCTATTCCAGTCTCATTTCATGTCAGTTTCCTTTTTGAGCCTTGAATTCCAGGCATACAATTTGTCTTTCATCTTTCTTTGACATCTTCCTGCCTTAAATCCCTTATACTTGCTGTTCACCCAACCCAACTTACCTTTTACTTGGTTAGTTCTTTCTCTTCCTTCAAATTTCTGCCCATTTCGCTTTATTAAATAGGCTTTCCCAGAGCCCCTCAGACTAGATCAGGCCCAAGACCAGTGTTTGGTTTACTCTCTTTTTTCCTTACTAGTTCATATGTTTTCAATGATATGCTTGTATATTTATTCAGTTATTATATTTTTTTCAGCAAAGCTGTAAGCTCCACAGTGGTGAGGACTGATGCCTGCTTTGCTCACTCTGCTCAGTCCCCTGTCTCATGTCTAGTGCAATATGAATGTACTATGTGGTATGGAACCATGTTATGTTTGCTTTAGAAACTAAGACTGACCACAATGGGGATGTGTCTTTCATTCAACTCTGCAAAGCCAGCAGAATGAAAGCAAGAGATTACCCAGAAATGTAATTACACTGGTGACTTTGCTGCTATGAATGAACTCCACAGAGTGACAGCTACTTCTGCTATTCAGACTGGCAGCTGCTGGCCACATGACAAATCATGATGATCTTAAATAAGGAGATTCTAAATGATCGAGGGGCTTTGTCACTAAACAAGGTGAGCAAATAACTTTTGTGTATTATCAGTCTCAGTTTTCTCCTGTACAAAGTAAGGATGATAGTGCTTTAGAAGATTTTTATAGGGATAACATGAGATTTTCTATGTAATGAGCTTAGTAAAATGATTAACATATAACAAGTACTCAACGAGTTATCATTGGTATTGTAATAAGCAGTAGAAAAGGTATTTACCTGCATTTCTATTGGAGAATGCTGTTTTTCTCTTGTTCCATCCAGAATAAAATAATATATTCATTTATCCTTCATAGCATTCTTTCAAGTAATAAACCCTGGAGTTAAATCTGCTTGCTGCCTTCCAGCTGCTTGTTGGATGATCAGACATTTTGAGCTCAACACAACATTCTTCTTAGACATTCAGTTTTACAATACTCACAAATACTAAGATTTCTGTTCTCCCCAAACCCTGTACTCTGTATAGGCTCTTAGTCCCTTTTTCTTTTTAAAAGCTTAGAATGTCTTAGAACAACTTTTCTCTCCTTTCCAAAGGATCATTGTTCTCATGTCCTCTTGTTTGTTTTGTTTTATTTTGTTTATTTTTCCCTTATGAATAGAATGATTAAGCTTAAAGTTGTCCCAGCTGTGCATAGGTAGGAAGTGGGTGAGATAACAGAATGTTTTATCTCAACAGACACAGGTACCTTTCCAGGTAGAAGGGAGGGCAAACGCAAACTTACTTTGGGAGAATTTGGATTGTTTCATAGTCCAAACATTTAAGAAACTGGTCCAAAGTAACAGAAGAGACATCTTGAAGTGGGAGAATGGCACTGTAGTTAAATTATTCTTCTTTCAGACACCCAGAGAACAACCAAAAGCCACAAAATCTCCAAGAATGTGCTAACTCTGGGATTCCGCACAGGGAAAGGTGCAACAGTTCAGTTGGAGACCACTGACAAGATTCTGCATTCTAGAAAGTCAAAGTTTAAGAAACTTTTCTGAAATGTTGATCTATTTCCTACAATCCTTAGTTGCAACCCTTAAAGTGATCTTTAAATGTTATGGATATTTTAAATAATATTTACTATTATCCATACAAAAAGTATAAAATAAATAAAGTGTTTTAACAAAGGGCACATATATTTATTTGAGAAATAGGGATCATTTAAAGAAATACACATATTGTATTTTATGAAAAGGATTAAAATTAAAATATTTCAATTCAGAAGGCACACGTTATATACCTTTGTGTGGTGCTTGTCAATATTCACATATACTCTGTCTTGTGAGAAATATAAACTCAAAAGATTATAATAGGAAAAGGTGGTGTCTGAAATATGCATTGTTACCTTTCCCTGTCATTAAAATGAACTTCCTCCTGCTTTGCAGTAATATGCCCCTTCTCTGTTTTGCTAGTATATTTCTCTGTTGAGAAATCAGTTGGAGCTGATGAATGCCTCCCTATAGAGAAATTGCAAGTGAAATCATTACAAGGTAACTTTTGTACATTAACTTAAAATTATTTCATCTTTTAAGGAAATTGAGCCCTAAAATTATTAGCATTTGCTTTGTGTTGACTGCAGTGATGTATTTTATTTAATTCTGTCTTAAGTGGAAGTTTGTTCCTTGAAGTGTAATATCATTCTTGGAAGAGAGAGAAAAAAGCAAATCCAGCACAATTCCTTCATAGAAAGCCTCTATATTTTACTCAGAAATCAAGCCAAGATAATTACTTCAAAAATTTTTTGTCACTAAGAAAGTGATAGTTGAATGCCGGGAAGGCAATATTTCTAGTAAGTCTGGTGGGAGTTATTTACAAAAAGACTTACCTTGACTTCTGGGAGACTCTTTCTTCCCTTAATTATTCTTGACTTCTCACCTATTAAACCATAAATTTCCTCAGAGGGTAGAAGTTGAATGACAAGTTCCCTTTGAAAACCATCATGTGAGTGGAATATATGAAGAAGAAAGAAAGAAAAATGAAAATCACCATCTCTTTGCTAAGACAGCAAAGTTTTCAAATGCTATAGGGACAGCTGTGAAGCTCTAATACTCACTGTGCTATGTCCAGACATCCCAGGACCAAGAGACGTGGTCAGTTAAGCTTGATGACTGCTCATGTGATCTTTATTTTCTTACAGATTGATTTTATCAACTTAAAAGTTATACCATTCTAGGCTCACTCTATCAGTAGCTGCACTTTCCTGCCAGATTTTTAAAAAGAAACAATTGTATATAGTTTGATAAAAACTCCATTTTAAAAATATAAATGGATCTGCTAGAATTAGAGGCCACATCTCTAATTTATAGGTTGTGATAGTCTGGAATAACAAAATACCTGAGGTAGCTATTTTTTTTTAAAGTAAAAAGGCTTACTTCGGCTCATGGTTTTAGAGATTTCAGTATGTTTAGATTCACGGGCTGAAGGCCTCTGTTGGAGGTGTCATACGGCCAGGGTGGGGAGCATATGGTAGAGAAAACTTCTGACTTCATGGCTTGGAAGCAAAAGAAAGTGGAAAGGGCCCAGCCCTGCAGTCCCTTCCCAGGGTTCATCGCAGGCCCAATGATCTCCCTTTTGACCCTAAAGTTTCCATCACCTCCCAACAGAGCCACCCTGGGAACCAAGCCTTTAACATGTGGGCCATCAAGGACCCATAATACAGGTATTTTTCATCTCATTCCAAATTATTTCTCATAATAGCAAAAGTAGGAACACAAGAGTGGATCAGTAATATAGTACAACACATAGCATAGTGTTTTGCTTTTGAAGTAAATTTCAAATTCTTGATATATTTAGGTATTTCTAATGTTTCTGCACTAGTTTTATTAAAAGAACTAAACACAATCTCCTCTAATAAACACATATATTTGGAAATATCAAAGAAAATTGAAAAGGAGCATGATTCATGTTATATTTCGTTCTTTGTTCTCCCTAGTGAATATTACAAATCAATTAAAATCATGATTAGTTCTCTACATTCATCAGTAGATACCAGCAGCAGTTGCTGCATTGACAACAGCATCACCCAATTGATAATTCAATGAAAAATTGACTTACAGTGCTCATGAGTGCTCTCTTGGGAATTTTGTTTCTTGAAACTAGAATGATTGACTCTATTTGTTGTTATCATATAAAATGCATAAAATCCATATATTTGATCAATGAAAGACATTTAGAGTCCTTAAAGTACAACTCATAAACAAATCAAGAAGAAACTCTCATTTACCTACAAAAGAGATAAATACTAATAGGGACAAATACTAATAGAAGCTTCTAAGATTGGTGTAGCTTTTAGTAGATCACAAAGATTTTTCCCAGGTAGTAGCAATAACCTACATTGTCATCATTTTCATAATCTTCAAAATCATAGATAACATTCAGACTCAATGTATAGCAAACATTCCTTTAAGCAGTTTACATAAGTTAGCACATTTAGTTTCTCAAAACCACCATAAATCTTTCTCTTAATGATAATGAATCTAAGACACAAACCAGGCACGGTGGTACATGCTTGTAATAATATCATTCTGGGGGCTGAGGCAGAATGATTGCAAATTAATGCCAAGCCTGAGCAACCTAATACTTAGCAAAACCCTGGGTCAAAGTAAAAAAGATGAAAGAGAGGAACAGAGAGAGAGAGAGAGAGAGAGAGAGAGAGAGAGAGAGAGAGAGAGAGCGCTAGCTGAGACATAGAATAAGTATAATTGTTTTTTAAGAAGACTCAGCTAATTGTGTAACTGATATTCTAACTTAGGGAACCTAACTCCTGACCTGTTTTTCTTTTGTCTCTGTGTTAGGAAACAAAGCCAGGGCCTCATATGTGGTAGACAAGCACTCTACCACTAAGATATTCCTCAAACTTAAACCTGGCATTTCTAACAAGAATTTTCAGTTGAGGAGCTTGCAATAGTAGAGCCAAACAATGCCTTCTCACTCTGAGGAAATTGCTAGTGGAAATGAAGTGTGATAGCTATGATTCAAGCTCATTGACATAGGTAGTGGGAATTGCATTTATAAAAGTGCTGAATGAAGAAAATGCATGTACATATAGGACCTTTAAAGAAAATGAAATAATATATTTTCACACATGTGGAACACAGGAAAAATAGAAACATACTTGAGGGTACATTTATTTCTTTTCATGTGCATGATCTGTGGAGACTTTAGAAGTGCACAAACATGATCCCTATATCCCAGGAATTATGAGGGACTACATTGTTTCAGGAACAAGATCAAAGATAATGAGAATCTTATCTTTTTCAAAAAGTTTTCATAAATTATTACATATTAAGTCCATTAAATAGCTTTGTAGAGTTTCCTCAAGTATAGATGAGGTTCAGAGAAGTGACATTGTTTCAGGAAGTCAAGAGACCAGACGGACAAACAGATGAAACAGGAGGATTTGTTTTTCAGGTATACACTGGGTCAGTAGACTCCTATCCAAAGGCTGAGCCCCAAACAAAGGAAGGACTCTAGTTTTATGTATTATGTGGAGGGGCGCTTGGCCTATTTAATGGCATGAAACTTGTGGGTGGTTGAGTTTACAGGAGCTGAACAAAGGCAAGTTATTAAACAATGACATTTTGCAACTTAGCACATTTTGGTGGCCTTGATTAGATGAAAAGAAACAGGCTCTTATGAAAAACAGGATATTATGAGAACAGGAGTTTATAAAACTTTACTTACAGGGACAAAGTTATTAGGGAGGGGGAAATTAAGGGGAATTTGCTTAGCTTGAGGAAACTTTGTTTTTCCTTTTTGTAAGGCCTGCTTTAATGTGACTCGCTTAAATTTACAGTTATTAGTGAATCCACAAAGGAGCACAGAATAAAGATAATAGAGACATGATCAAGGTGCTAGGGGACTATAAAATACTGAATTTGGAGATATTTTAGATAAATTGATGGAGAAAACAATAGTTAAACTGAGTGATACAGTATACATTTCTATAGATAAAGAAGGAATATGAGCATTTAACAACAGTATGATTTCACTAAATCTTTGGTAAAAAGAATGGGAGGAAGTATAATCAGTAGATGAAGCCACACTGTGGAGGCAATAGAATGGTTTATTTTATAGCCTAGATCTGGGATGCCCCCAAAGCCTCATGTGTTTGGAAGGTGATCAGATAGTGGGGCACTGTGGTCTTCAGTAGGTTAGTCCACCAATGAGTTAATAGCTGACTTGCTACCTCTTTCCCCCATGATAAGACCTAGCCAGAAAATAATCAGCCTCGAAAACTAGGGATCAAAAATGCCAGCCTAGATCAGCCTATCTTTGCCTTACCTGAATTAGAGAGTAGCCACAGAGCAAGAGAACAGTGGTGGCAGATAAGTCAAGGATAGGCTGACCAAAGCTGGCATTTTTGATCTCTAGTTTTCAAAGCTGATTATTTTCCAGCTAGGTCATATTTTCAGGGAAACAAGGATACTAGGAAGCAGAGATTGGTTGGAAGAGGTAGGTTACTGGGGCATGACCTAGAAGGGTATATCTCCCTTACTGCTTTTCCTTTCTCCTTTCTGCTTCCTGACTGCCATGACAGAGCACCTTTCCTCCACCCAGGCCCTTTGACCATGCCATTTTTGCCTCCAAACCAGCTGACTATGGATTGAAAACATGAGCTAAAATGAACCTCTCTTCTCTTATGTTGTAGGTGTCAGGTATTTTGTCCCAGCAATGAGAAAGTGACAGAAATCTTATAATCTAAATTGTAATTTAATAAAAAATAGGGTGGGGGATGTAGCTCAGCAGTTCAGCGCCTGGCTGGCAAGCGTGAGGCCCTGAGTTTGATTCCCAATACCAAAAAAAAAAGGTAAAAAAAATTTGATATTTTAAAAAATTAGTCTTTGTCATGAAAAGCATTTTAAATTAAGAAAATTAATTTGAGAATTTGGAATACTATAAACTGGAAAGAAGGATCCATCTTCATCTAACCCAGATGAGTTGCTACCCAAGTGTCAATAAATTACTTAATAATCTTGCTGAAAATTAGTATTTTTGGTCAGTCAGCCTGAGGTGAGAGCTTGAGAGTCTACATTTTTAATAAACTCACAGCTGATATAGCTTATCCTGCAGGAGGTACAGTAAATGGTAAGAAGCTAGATCATCCTGTGCCCCAGGTGTAGAGGTTTCCTTCCTCTGAGAAGTAAATAGAGCCTTATACTTCCAATTCCTAAGGATGTTTGTTTAACTTAATGCCTAAATACTGAAATATTTTTCCCCTAAATTTAAACTTTGACAGATATGAACAAAAATAAAACTAAAACAAATCTAAATTCAGAAGACATTCTACTTCCTGGTACTCCACCAGTCCAGATTCATGAAAGAAAACACTTTAAAAATATTAGTATCATCAAAAAATCATCAACACCAACTTTCTTTAAATGTGACATCCTCTATCCTACTTATAAAACCTCCATACTTCAGGTAAAGAAGACAGTCTGTTTCTTTCCTAAAATATGTGCTTCTTGTACACCATGAAAAATATCATCATCATGTTTCATATCTTCCTGGTACAATGTTTGCTATTCTCTTTTCTCATTCAAATATCTGTTCCTTAAATGTATCTGTCTCATTTTTTAACTACTTCATATTTGCCTGTACCAAACTGGACCAAGGGCAAAAATTAGAAGAAAACATTCTGAGATCCCAAAGAAAAATTCAATAAAATCCCATATCTTAGGGGCATGGCACACTACAGTTGTTCTAAAATGTTAATATTCATAAGAATCATCTAGGATCTTGCTAATATACATTTCTTGGCTGCTACTAGAAATTCTAATTCAATAAATATTGGAAGGAACCGGGAAAAATATATAGATGAATCTCAGCTTATTCTAATTCATTTAGTCATGACTCTCTCACAAGAAGTATAGATACCATCTATATAATTCAGAAATGTATGTTTCTATTTTTTTCTGAATAACAAATTAGCCATGTAAAATTGAAGTTATTTAGTCTGTTTGGTTCATATGATTGATTTTCATCTAAAAATGAAAATCTCATCTCTGTCATTTTATGATTGCATAAATGTCCATTCATCAAGCATTAGGATGCAAAGTAAAAGTATTCCAGGAAAATGTAGTACATTAAAATTATATGGGGCCCAGAGGTTTAGCTCATTGGTGCCACACCTGCCTCGCAAGTGCAAGGTCCTGAGTTCGATCCCTGGTACCAAAAATAATAAATAAAAAAATAAATAAAAATTACGTGAGACCAAGAGGGGAATTAGGGAGTAAGAGACAAATAAGAATCTACGTTACTCACTCACTAAGCTTCAATAGAGCATGCTGGACAGTAAACATAGCTGCTTTTGGTAACTGCATTTTATAAACCAGCACTATCCAGTGTTTTTAATGCTCTTTGACACCCCTTTCCCTAAGTTGTCCCTAGATGTAGAAGCCAGCATGCCATATGGGAAGAATGTCCTGATCTGCTGTCCAAGACCAGATCACTGGAATTGGTTAGTTCCAGGACAGCAAAAATTAGGGCTTGCTTCAGAGTAACAGACTCCTTTCCAAAACAGGCCAAGTCTTTCTGGCATAAATTCTCACCCTGTTCAGTTTTCCTGGATGTGAGGTGAAGAAGAATGTTCTCCTCATCAGGCTTTCCTCCCTGATGGCCCTTACAGTTGTAGACGTCCTCTCTGTATCATGGTAATGAGCTATGACCTGCTGCCCCTATGCCATGCACACATCTCCCCTTGTCTACTGTGCAGCTGCTGCACACAGTGCAAATGAGAAAATTTTATGAAATAATTATCTTCAGAATAACTTTGAACATTTATGAAATTAAATGCTATTTATTCATTAACATTTGAAAAACCAGAAATATCTTTCCATCTGCCTTTGATGAAATCAGCCTTTATTCAGTTCAATATTACCACAAATTAGTCTGCTTGCTTTCATAGCTTTTTCACGGTCTCCATTTCCTTTAACTCTTAAAAGTGATGTGCACTATGGCTTAAAGACAATGCTCTGTGCTGATGAAACAGCCACAAATTACAGAGAGACAATACAGGACACTTTAATAAGCTAAATAGAAGTATTTACAATATGCATCTATGGGTGCTGTTTGAACACTTTTGCTTAGATTTCATATTTTATTTTCTATGACTAGTTTGATGAAAGTCTTAAGAGAATAATACCACTCTGCAGCTTTTCATGATTACTATTGTACTCTGTTATAAACTGTATATTCTTCATTTAGATATGCTAAGCAGTTTTTTCTTTTTAATAATGGGGAAATATCTTTTTATACAGTGTTCAGAATGAAAATTAATATTAATATTGTACTCCTCTGGGTTAGCAAAATGAATTTCTATAACTTCAATCAACTGTGGGAGAGAAAGGATGTTGAAACAAATGGATAAGATTGGGCTGTGAGCTCTAAAAGTATTTAGCTGATAATGATCTGCACCAAAAGTTATTTTTCTTAATTTATAAACATAAAATGCTTTCATTGTAACAAAAGCAAATTTGTAAGATAGTATTTTCAGTTCTTCTACAAACTTTGTTAGATTTAAATAGGCTTTGCTCACATAGTACTGGAGGTTAGTTTTACCTGTCGGATATGATTTGTATTAGAACACACTTCCAGACTGACAGTTCTCCATTTCCTGTTTGAGACAGGGTTGATTTCTCAGATTTTGTTTCATTTTTTTTTTTAGTAAGTGAATGTCAAAACTGTTACAGCTCATGAAGTACCTTTTATAATTTGCTTCTTTCTTTTTCTCTGGATGCCAGTAGTAAGATTTTAATATTTCAGCCACATTTCCAGCTTAATGTAAGCCCCTTAAGCAATTATACTAGATGGTAGTTCTTAGGGAGTTTCTCAGGTATAAGAAAAGCATTGGCTATCCTTGAATTATGTATTTATTCTGTCCAAGACTTTGAACATACAATGTTATAAATGTCACTCTCATTCTGCTAGGCATGTCTACCAGCTTCCTTTTTTTCACCTATTTTCATGTGTTGTGTACTAATAATATATATGTGTAATCATCAATAAAAGTCTAGCAGGAAAATTACATATCCCAGTTTTCAAGACAATTCAATGTTTATTTTCCTGTCTTAAAAATGCAAATAATTATTTTTAATCTTTCATAGTTTGAGCTTAAATATATTATAGGGTAAATGTTGATATTCTCAGCATACTATTAATAGAACTAAATCATCAATAAATGTGTTGATATAATCATAGGTTTGGATTGAATTTGAAATATAATGCACAGTATGTACTTACATTATGAATGGAAGTGACAGGAATCAACACAAGCCAGCTAAAGTAGAAACAGAAAATTTAGTTCAAGTGTGTGAGTGGCTTACATAGAGTTTATTTGTCTAGTTTCAAATTCTGAGAGAGATTATTTCATAGACCCAGAGTGGGCTGGGTGGCCTCCATTCCACTACTTAAGGTTAAAAGTAGAAATCATAGTGAAATATGGCTTGAGAGCCCCATCCATGCAAATGGGTGAGGAGGGCAAGAGGGTAGATATTTATACTGCACCAGATACATTGTAAACTTCCTTGCAGGTTAGACTGACAGACCAGTTACAGTAGGGGCTCCAGAGGTATCTGTGGCCAGTTGTCATTTCCAATCATCCATTTAACAATTTCAATCCCCACCATTCATTCTTCTCCATTAAACAAATAAAATGTTTCTGCCATTCATTAAACCTACAGTTAATTCATTATCAATATGGAAAATCTCTACCGGAAACTAAAATAAAGGATCTCAGGACAATATAAATGAAGAAATCTGTTTCTATATTGGCTAGGCCAAAGGTAATGGGTATGCAACAATTTGCTGATCACCCAAGTGACAAGGACTGTACAAAAATCTTTATATTAATTATTTTATTTAATACTTAAGCTGTCAGGAGGTTTGTTATTACTATGATGTTTTAGAAGAAGGAACAGCAGCACAACTGAAGTAACAAGTTTGTACAATAAGTAAGCTGTAACACCAGGAAAGCCATACCTCCTTTATGTATAAAAGTAATTAACACCTAGAGGTTAAATGTCACTATATAAATGAAAATCATACGCATATATGTATATGTACATATACACATGTATACATATGTGTAGATGCATATGTACATATATGTATGCAATAATAAGAAAAATGAAGCACAACAATATTACTTCTTTTATTGACATAATAAAGATCCTAATACAGTGTTTTGTAAATTGTTGTCTGGTTCCTTGCATCTATTTTACCTATTTTTCCATTTTATTATCCTTCAGAGTAAACTTTCCTGACTTAGCTTATCCCTCCCTACCCTACTTCAATATAGTTCTGTGCTTCCTGCTCATCTTCCCAAAACCCCTACTGTTCAGGCTCGCAATGCTCATGTCTGTTGCACTAACAGCTAATTCCTCAGGAGCTGGCACCAGGTGACACTCTATAGACACTCCATTTGTTAAGTGAATGAACAGTTAACTGTTTTTGCAGTTCTGAAAAATCACTAGTTTCACACTTTTTATAGAAAACTATTCAAGTCCATTTCTATGACCTTCAAAGTCAGTCTTAACTGGCTATGCAGCCCATCTCATCTCATTATTCATTCTTTTTTCCCACTTTATGTACAATTTATATCAGATACTCTCAACTTACTTTCCTGCAGCAACACACAGGGCAGTTTTCATTCACAGGCATGGTACACTTCTTGGAGGACAACCTTGGGCAGAGATAGGGAAGCATCGTTGAAGACCATCAGCCAAAGAAAATTCTTTTCCTTCCTCTTCTTTCACTCAGAAATTCCTCCTAGAATGCTAGGAGTGGAACTGACAAAATTTGGGTAAGGAGTTTCAATACTCTATTTTATTTTTAATAATTGGGACATTTCAATGTACTCTATTATTGTAAAGATATGATTGATGAAACAATTTTTGAGACTCTATATTTGACAATAATTTGTAATAATACTAGTTAATATGAAATATTTGCATTCCAAATATTGACCAATGTGTCAAGTACTTTGTGTGCATTAAATTTCCCAACAACTCGTGAATTAAATACCATTATTGTTCTCTTTTTATAGAAGATAAAAGTGAAGTGCAGAAAGCCTAAGTAATTTATCCAAGGTGACACATCTGCTCAGTTAATGTATGTTTCAATTAAAAAAATGTTTTAAAGTATTGGCGATATTTGTTGAAATTGTCCTTGACAGCGGACTCTGAAAACACACAAAAATATTTACTGTCTTTGATATGAACTGTTTGTTTTTAAATTCTATGACATTATTGTAAGAAGAAAATGTATCCTTGATTATTGAAGTAGATATGATTATCTAGGTAAATAGGTAAGAAGCTTGCTTGAGTCTAACATTTGAGAGGTTGGAATATGATGCTTTCTTTGCAACTGTTGCTTCAAGCATTGCCTTATGACAAAGCTCAAAGAAAGTACCTCCTTCTTATCATTATATATCAAGTTGGAATACCTTTTCCCCAATTGATCATAGTAAATCCTGTTGTCTTTGTGGCTGTCTTCAATCTTTTCTCTCTAAGTTGTCCATGGATATGGATTGTGTGACTAAAGATTTTATTGCATAAAAGATTCTGTAAAAAAATGTAATGATACTCCCTTGTATGTAAAGTTATTATGCCTTGAAAATGTTTTTTTCATTTTTACTTATGTTCCCTGTAATAGAAAATGGAGCTGCATTATACAAATACATGCACATAGGTGTACGTGTCACATGTGTGAGTATACACACAAATTGTTACTTTACAGGTACGGCTCAGTGATTATTTCCTTGGTGACGATATTTTGTGCATCCTCCAGCTTTTCTCTAAAATACTGTGGAAAGTAAACATCCTGTAGATAAGCCTCCTGCTGAATCAGATGTTTTACTTTCAGAACTTAGTGGCTGTCCTCTGCATCTCAATGAAAGTAGCTAAGGGACCCTTCTGGATATTAAACATTTCTGGGAAATACATCTTTACTCTTTCATTTCTTCTTAATTATAATAAAATGCAGTATTTATTAGTTGGTATATCTGGACAATGTATTGAGGAAAAGATAACTATAAATAACAAAGTTTGCAATTAAAATACAGAATCTGGAATACTTTCTTTTCTTAATAGGTTGATGTAGAAAAATAGAAGAAAGTATATAGAAACACAGTGTTATGACTTGATAAGAAACCACAAAGAAAAATTAAGAAAATAATATTCAAAGGGCTGGGGATGTAGTTCTGTAGCATGTGCAAATTTCTAGGTCAATCCCTAAAAGGGAAGAAAATGAAGAAGACTAGCTATTCATTGTGTTTTTCATTTTACTAAACTATAAATGAGAAGCAAGCAAGATAGAACAAATTCAGGAAGTAGCTCTTTTGAGGATGCACAATGCATATCAACTTATCAATTTCCAAATGGGCATCCATGATAAGTATAAGGAGCTAGAAATATTGCCTACTAGTAAAGCCAGACCTTTTTAATTGTGGCATTATACCTATGGTATTTTACTAATCTTATTTACTTTAATATTTTATAAAATAATTAAATTTTCTAACTATCCTAAAGTTAATGAGAAAATTTGAGTGAGTTATACATGGAGAATATGGTACATGTGGATTGAGATACACGGTAGTACTGTCTGTGTATAATGTACATGTACCACAAACTCAAATTGAACACTATTTGGTTCCGTTTGTTTTAGATATATTTCTTCCTTGTTTTTTTTGTTTGTTGCATTCATTTTATAACAGGGTAGTCACGTTTAGAGTGTCCCCTTGCCCCATCTTTATATGATTTCTCCCTACCCAGAGGCAATCAATCCCCTGTAGATATTCTTTCTGTGTGTGTTATTTTGTACTTTCACTATTATTTGTGCCCATGAACGCACATAGCTTTGAGTTCTTGGTGTTTTTGTGTGTTTTTATATACATGGCATCTCTCTGTGCATATCATTTTATGTTTTTTCCATTCAGTTTTATACTTGTAAGATTTATTCATGTTGGCATATATATATAGATATTTTCACAGCAGGTACAATAAAATACTGTGAAGCAATTAAAATGAATGAACTAGTTTAATCACTTTTAAATAGCACAGCAAGTCTATGGTGCTGCTCATACCCTAAATTCTGCACCTAAGCCAAGGCATGAGTAGTTCAGAGTTGAAAATGTTTGGTCTGTCGTGATCCTTATGTGTACAAGAAGAAGGACTGAAACATGGTCAGAAAAAACATTCAGCCTCTTTGTTTTCCGACAGAAAAACACGAACTTCCTAGGATCTGAACAAGAAGCAGCAGTTAGATGACCATAGTGCCTGTGAACCCAGAAGCATCTGACTCATCTTGTGAGAGAAATGACCTTCGTGAGCTATCTAATGGCCTCACTAGATGTGAGAAAGGAAAACATGGAAGACATGCTAAGAAAGAATTCCGAGCCCCACAGCAGCCTATGTGTGGCTTGGAGCAGGAGCTGAGCCCTGAGCTGACCTGCTTTTTCTGGGATGAAGCCCAGGGATAGGAAGTATTTCAGGGTATGTGAGGGGCAGGTGCCTTTGTGGTTGGGAAGGGGCATGTTCAAGACTTAGCTGTGATCTTAGCAGAACTTACAGAGTGACCATAAAGCAGGTAGTATTTACAGGGATATGGAGGAAATAAGCCCTATGTTCATCATTGAAGGCCTTACTAGTTCAAGCTATACTTGTCAAGCTAGACAAAGATGCCTGAGCCACTTTAGGACACTGCACAGGGTCAGTGACACAGGAGGCCAAGGACCCAAGAATCCACTGATGGGTGCTTCAGTGAGAGGTTATTACTTTATTGCCATTTCTTGAGTCCATGCACCTCAATTTAAAGCCCTTAGGTTTATAGGTTTTGAGTTATCATCTGAAATTCTCAAAAGGGAGCATTATTGCTTTAAGGCTGAATGGATATTTCTTTAAGCTGGTAACTTGTTGTCTAATACTAGTGTTATTTGCAAAATAAACCTTTGACTCAAAACTCAGTATAAGTAGTGGGCCTAGAAGTTTCCAATAGCAGTTTGTTACTTTTAGTTTGGTTTCCATAAAAAATCAGAGCAATGGCCTCCAAGCTGATGGTTTAGTTAGAAAATGTCTTTAAGGAACAGAAAAGCGGGAACAAAAGAGTGGAAGAGAGAAGGAGAAAAAGATCAAAACAAATGTACATTATCATCTTGGAAAAAAACTCAATCCTATCAAAACTTCCCCTAAGTGTACTATAATATTGACCACAGAAGAGATCAACCTCCATGATGAGTGAAAGATTGTCAAGTCCATCTCTCTTCCAGGCTGTACAATCCTGAGTGCTGAGCAAATCTAAGCATTAGAGTCTCAGACTACATGAGTCTCAGCCACCGAAGAAAGCTTGGGGGAAAGCTTAGAAATATCTGGCACAACTGAAGTAAGGTGCTGTCAGGTGCATTTGCACGAAGTATTCTGCCAAGGCAGGAGCAGGAGTGAAACATGGACTTCAGGGGCAGGCCACAAGAGGGATTCCTAGACAGATTTAGCATTTTCAAAATCACATTCACAGGCCAACTTATGAAGATGACACTATGTAATTTGGTAAAGGACCAAATAGGCACAGGCATAATAATATTTAAACGTTGAGAAGGCCTTTATCCTGAGATGAATGTGTTTATCTTGGTTAGTCTAAAATGCTTTGTATAGCAGAGATTGGGAGTAGATAACTGTTGGTTGAAGGTGTGTTCTTATTGCAATGATTTTCTTGTTTGGGAGGGAGTAGAGAGTAGTTCTAGTACTAAGTTAATTAAGAGAATGATTGCAGAAGATAGCACTTCACAGAAAGATTTGAACAGGCTTATCAGCAATATTTTTCGCATGGTTTGCAATCAGATTCCAGATGAAGAGTGTGGATCTTATCATGAACTAATGGCACTCAGAAGCTGAGGCTATCAAATTATCATCAGGAGTGCTATGTGTGAGATATAAACTTGTAACCATGAAGACAAAATTGTACAGTTATATTCTGAAAGTTAAATTCAACTTTCAGCAGGTAAACGAATCACACTATTCATTTTCTTTCTATAGGACACCTGTGATTCAAGTGATGTTTAAAAATGTACCTCAGTGCCCCACCTGCTGCCTTGTCTAATTTAAATGTGGTTTAGTAGAATTCACTGGGGGAGAAAAGAAAAAACAAGAAAAGAAAATCAAATGAGCTCCTTCAGCTACATTTAAATAGTGCTGAATACTGATCCCACGTTATGTTGCTAACCCAGCAAGAACACTGATCAATATTGCACAAGACCAAATGCAGTAGACTTGAAGCAAAATGCCATTTCAGAATACTTGATCATTTTTGCCAACTTTATGCAGCACTCAAAATGGTAAATATTTCATATATCTCAGATATAGGAATGTTCTTCTTGAGCAATGAGGATAACCGAAAACTCCAAGAAAATTTCAAAGTTGAAAAATTCATTGAAAACTGAGCATCAAAAAGACAAAAGTAGGTAGCTACTTCCTCATGTGCAACTGTTTCTCTTACTTTTAGTGACATAGAAATTAAACCAATGTCTACATAACTTTTATGGCTATATGGTTTAGAAATGATTCCAC
This sequence comes from Heterocephalus glaber, assembly GCF_000247695.1. The sequence goes on along the minus strand of NW_004624765.1, from coordinate 4,855,730 downwards.
ATAATTGTGTACCACAGCACCATAAATCAAAACTTTTATTACAATAAACTTACATTCAATTAATCACTGGCATTTTAAAAATAGAATTTCAGTAATACAGTGGATCCTCAAGTTATGACTGGCTTCACATATAAACAGCTTGGGTTTTAATCAGAATTTTAGTTTTAACTTACCACCAAAGTCTTGAGACCTGACCCAAATGCCAGTCTTTCCTGTAAGGGGTTAATTGAGAAATCCTGGGCCAGAGTCTCTCTAAGGACACTGAGATTTGCCTGAAGAAAGTGTGGCCTAAAATTATACAGGGAGAGACTTTGAAGGCTGTGTAGAGGAGCCTGAGCCTTCAACTGACCCTGTGATGACAATGTCACTATAGCAGAGTCCGTAGGCTTGCAGGTAGACAGTGGTGATGTTGAAGAATTGGAGGAGGAACATTCAGGGAAACTGTCTACACAGAAGCTTCAGCAGCTTCTGGCTGAGCAACAGAGAATGGCAGATGAAGAGCTTTCTGAAGGGGAGGGGGAGTATCAACAATCAGTGCAGTCAAGTTCTTCTGAAATAAAGGAAATCCTGAGAAACTGAACAGAGCTACAAACATTTGTAGAGACAACCCACCCAGAAAGAGAAAAAGTCAATCATTGCATTCACTTGCTTAATCACAATGTCATTTCATACTAAAGAACAGTGTTAAAGAAAGACAGAAACAAACAATCTTAAACCAGTTTTTAGTTCGGCGAAGTTTGAGACCTAGTGAGTCAAAAACAGGTCCTAAGGGACTACAGACTCTCCCAAGGAGAGAAAAGACACCAGAGAGCCAGGTCCGGTGTTCTTATGGAAGGGGACTCTGCTTCAAAACAATAACCACCTTCCATTTCATCCTCCCTGCAAGCCAGAGATGTCAATTTAGATGGAGAGTATAGTATGAAATTATTACTTCTGATAACATTTTATAATATTCTGGTGAATATACTAGAAAAATTATCGGTGTCTCTGATAAATTACACACATGATACAACCCTTATTATTATGAAAAGTTTAGTTAGGGGGTGCTTTGGGAGGTTCAGAATGCCTTATGGGTATTTCCATTACTTCTTATGGGAAAAATAGCCTTGGCTTATAACGAACTTGAATTACAACCAGCCCTCACAAATGAATTGAGTTCATAAGTTAAGGGTTTACTAATTTGTTAAGTCTTTGTAGTCAAAATGCATCATGCTTGTGACCAAATGGAAAATTCTTCAAATGTAGAGGACAGACCTTTCCTAGCTGGTGTATCTCATTACACAAATACATTCCAGCACGTATTACATAGGCTGTAATTCACTTTTCTTATACTGTAATACTAATTATATCTGTCTCACCATTGACTCCTTTTTCTCCATCACGACTTTCCATCTGATTTTTCACAGAAAGTTTTGCTTTTAAGTTGATATCTAGTTTTTAAATGATATTTAAAATATTAAATAAATTTCAGTAATTCTGCAAGACTGAAAAATTTATCACAGAGATATTGTTCAAGGAAATGGTTTATATCAGGCAGAAATAAAGTAAACTTGAGATTTATTTTGTATCTTTTTGACATGTCTTTTCTTCTTGTGCATTCATACCCCTTTAGTAGTTCATTAATTTAGAGGCTTCAATATGTTTTCTCCTCCTAGGAAAATAAAATATGATTCAGTTTCCAAACGTTGAAAGTAATGCTATTTTATAAAAATTGGTAGGTACGTTTAATTTTTTTGTTTTGCTTTTACTTAGGTACTTTAAGTGGCATCACATTAAGTTGCTGTTCTGTTGGGAAATGCTAATTGCCTAGATTATTGAAATGTCAAGAATATTAGAACAGAATATTGTACTGAGTATATCTTAAATAATGTAAGAATCAAAAGAATGCCAATATGCCATTTCCATCCAACCTAGCATTCAGACTAAGGAAGGCATCAAAGAATTCAGTTTGTCACCTCAAATATAAAACTAAAAATTCACATGTGTACTTTAACATACCCACTGGATTCTCAGAGAATCATTATGACTATTCTCCAAAAATATTTTCTAATCCCAATTACATCCCAGTAGTTGTTGCTGCTATTGTTATTATTATTATTATTATTCCATATATTCTGACTGGTGATAATGTCTATATATTCTTTTCCTTTACTGATAGAAAATTATCTTTATGTTCAAGGCCTCTGGTATATTGTCCAGTGCCTAAAACAGTGAACAGCTAAATTCATTTCTTCCTGTGTGGGTGCTTGAGAGGTAGATTTTTTTGCTGTTTATTTCTGGAACATTGAGAAGAAAAGATCATACTTAGAAAGTTTACCTAAAGAGCCCCTTTAGCAACCTATTTAACTGAATGGTCTGCAACTGTTGCCTTACAATTTTTACCTAGATTTTTTGTTAATATCCCAAGCTTCAGCTCTAAATGTATAAAGGTTCTGCAGATCAATGAGTATTAGTTGGTACTAGTATGTTGGAGAAATTCCAGAAAGAAACCCAAATTCAATTTTCTTTAGTAATTTCCCTGCTTACAGATAAAGAACTGACAGCTAGCAGTTTTATCACATTTGGTGGAAAAGATATACAGTATTGCACACTCAGAGAACATAGATCTAACACCTTATAAATAATTTGCAAAAGCATAGAAGTTACAGATCACTGGTACATTTTTCTTGGAAACACCAAAAGTGTAAGAATAATCTTTACTCCATTTCTGCAGGTATGCAAAAGTCCTTTCCCGAAGGCTTAATAAATTGAATGAGTCCATGTCTAAAATGTGTAACAAAGCATCAGTTACTACATCATCACCACCATTAACATCATCATTGTGTCTGTCATTTAATGAGGATCTACCACTTAAGTGGAGTTCCAAGCATTCTATTTGCAGCAACATTTTTAAACTCCTACAAAAAAAGCCCTTTGAAGTAAATACTCCTCTTGCATTAATGAGATTTCTGTCGCTATAACAAAATATCTGAGAACAACAACTCAAAGGATGAAAGATTAATTTTAGCTCACAATTGCAGAGATTTCTGTCTATGGGTCTGTGATGAAGAAGAACATCATGGTGGAGAGGGATTGTCAGAGCAAATCAGCTCACCTTTTGGTAGTAAGCAAAATGAGAGAGAGAGAGAGAGAGAGAGAGGCAGCAAGACAGAGACAGACATAGAGACAGTGAAACAGAGAATAAATGCTGATAGATTTTGTCCTTGTTCCTCCACCCCATTGAATACTGCATCCCCATTCAGGGTAAGCCTCTCCTATCAATTTGGTGTCGCACTTGTCAATCCTCCATGGTGACAACACACCAAAATGTGTGCTTTACTAATTTCCTAAGCATTTCAATGAAGTAATCACGATGAACTGTATCCACAGTACGAAGATTATGTCCTCAAAAATAATTGCAATTAGGGTCAGGGATTTAGCTCAGTGGTGCCACCACCTGCCTCGCAAGTACAGGGTCCTGAGTTTGATCCCTGGCACCAAAAAAAAAAAAATGATAATGATAATAATAATAATTGCAAGTAAATACTTAAGTAGATAATAGATAGCTAAACTGACAATTGATATTATAAATCTAGATAGATATTAAATGGAGAAATTGAAAGTAAACTACCTAGAGGATGTCAAGTAATAGAACATTTTAGGCTGCTGAACATGACAGCTAAGAGCTTCTGCCCACATATATTACATATACAAAGGACTTCATTTTTATAATATGTAGAGTGACATAGTAGACACTAAAGGGGAGAGCTTGCAAAGTTAGTAACAGTGACTCTGCAGTGAAGTAATTTCTCCCATTTCTACTACAACACTCCATCTACTGCTTTAGAATCTGAGGATCCAACACTAAAGCTTAAAAAATCTAATTGGGCTTAGAATACATTTGGGTTTCAGAATTAACTCCAATGTTTCTCAGAAAGATCTCTCTCTACAGTTTGATGTGATGAAATATATATTTTCTTATAATATGATAATATCTGAGTTAAATATCAAAAACTCAAACAATTTTAACATATACCTACTATATGTCAAAAAGCATGTTCTTATATTAAAATGTAATGCAAACCTTCTGGAAAAAATTGAATGCAAGTAAATGGATTAAATTGTCAATACCCACATTATAGGCAACACATTCAAGTAGAAACTATAAAAATGTTCTCAGAATAAGTATTGTCAGGTGCATTTAGGAGTAAAATGAATTGAAATATCCAATTGGATAACCATGTCACAAAGTATCACATGACAAATAGCAAATTGTAAAAAGACTTGAGTTTCTTAGCTGATAGTTTCATCTCTCATTAGATTGACAAAGCAGCAGTGTATTTGCTATTTTAAACCTAACTGTGACCAATGATGAAATGAACTTGAACGATCTTGAGAAAAAGTGACCATTGTGAGGGTGAAGACTGTGAAAAGCAAAGAAAATCTAGAAACATTCTTGGTTTTGTAGAACTTATGTGGGAAATATGACTTCACATGACTGTGACCTATGCTAATTATTTCGCCAAGTTGTATATCCCCTTTCTTTACTGGCATTTTTATTATATTCTGAGTGGTTATGTAGAAAAACCATAGCAGAAATATTGTATGATTGTCCTCACTTTGAAACTAAATTATACTTAAACTGTCTCAGAAATGTAGATCATCCATTATGTTTACTTTAAAAAACCTATTTAACCTTAGTAGCTAGGACAAAGTAGCAGCCTCTTTCATACTAAGCATCTAACAAATCATCTAACATTTTTAAGTGCCTAGTTTATGCTAAGAAATTACTGTAGCTAAAAATATTATTTGATTATTCGCTATCCTTTTTCCAACTGAGTAATAGTTCTTCGACTTTTCCTCATTTAAATAATAAACATATAAATGAAATATTGTACTTGTAAATGTATATTTTCTTCCAATCCTGTTTTATATATTCAACCATAGTTAATTATTTTGTCCATAAATGCTTTTATATGGCACGATTTGTTCCTAATGCCTTAGTTTTCCTCTTCAGTCACACAGCTGGAGTGGAACATAGAGCCTCCATGGAGCACATCTCTCTGGGTGAACATTTTTAAAAAAATCACAACTAGTAGACAAAAAGCCATTTCCTCTAGTCAGGCTGTGGTTATCTTGATCTAGCATGACAAATTGGTGTTCCCAGAGTGCCCACAAAGTAATCAGACTGTGACAAATGGTTTACTTATAGCAATTTGTTTCCATTTTACTGAAAATTTCCTGTCTTAAAAAAATAAAAAAGATTTTTAATGGTATTTGAGTGAGCTATTTGAAATGGCCAGAGCTGGAATCTAGAATCATTGTACTCACCCATGAGATGTGACCAGAAACTGTCTTCCTGGGTCATGGATTACCAGAAGGAAGGCACTCCTCAGCCTGCTGGTAACAAGACTGAGTGACCCTAGGCATGACTTCACAGCTCCACTCAGAAAATTTACTAAGTACAGCACCTTAGGATTCTGTTTACATCCCAAACTATAGGTCAATGGTCATTTAGCTTGGCATAATTTATCTTCTTTAAGTTTCTATCTCAAACCTGCAAAGTCTTATCTTGCTGCAGGGAAAGAATGTCCATTTGAGCTTGCATTTTCTATACCCCAATTCCCATTCTGGAATGGTATTTATATATCCCTGCCTTTCTCTACTGATTTTTAATCACATCCTCCTTTTCTTATCCATGGAGACTCACAAACTAATTCTTCCTTTAGCCCAACTGACCTACTTTCTGCTCAGTGCTGTCTTTTATCTCTTTCCCACTGCAATAATTGTGTAGCTAGAGGGCCTTCAAGATATGGCCACCATGTTTCTGGAAAAGAGAGACTTCCATTCTCAATACTTTTTTCATGAAGTATTCAGAGGTAGTACTGTGCTGGGTAGACAAGTAAAGCGATGTGCCTGTGTTATCCATTACACCCTGTGAGGTCAGTTTTATTCTCCCTCTTATTTAAGTAAAGGTGACTAAGAAAGAAGAGACACATTATTAGAGAAGTATCTGTGAAGTCCGCTAGTCCACTTTCTCAAGAACATGAGTTATATTTTTCTCTCAATTCAGAGGTAAGCTGAGGCATTTGTCCTCTTCCATTGGCCTGCATTGTGCACTAACAAAATGGACACCAAAATTGTGGGAGAAATATCAGTATGTTGATAGCAAAACAATTAATTATATAGATACTGAATTAAAAAGAAAGGAGATGAATTCTGAAAGCCATTACACTATTAAATTTCAATTCACACACATTTAAAGCCACTTGCATTACTCTATACATACTTGCTACTTTTACTTTGCATTACTCCTTTAATTTTATTGTTTCTTTTCATCTAAATATATAATGAAACAGAAGTCTAAGCAAAAAATCAATGAGTTTTATTTTATGTAATATTTCCCCATAGGTGTAGTTATTGTGTTTACATTGTAATTTCCATATGCCAGTAGCATTTTCCAATACTTATTGGATTTTTTTTGAAATTTATACCAAAGCATTTCAATTAAGTAAAAATTAAATCAGTCACGATTCATAATCTCTTTCTCACGTTATGCTTTATTTTGTGGAGTCTTTTCTTCTCCAAGTATTTTGCTTCCCTCTTCATGATGACATTATTTATTACTCTTAATACATGCTATTTGTCTCACATTTGTTACTTTCAGATTTTAAGAAAGGTCTTTGAGATATATGCAAAAATTTTGTAATGAAAAAGGCTATTTGGTTTATTTTAATAATAATAAAATTTTATATTTCTTTCCCTTTAAGTGAAGTAAGAATTAGATATAAATGTTTCACACAGATCTCAATGTAAACAACTCATGATCTATTTAGTCACAAACCCCTTGGTCAAATACCATTGCTAAAATGATTGTATTTCCATTTTTCCTAGACTGAAAACTAATCTACAAATCAAAATAATAAAGGCATGTTCATTGTTCACAGAAACTAGTAATTAGACACACAAACTGATATATGTGTAAGAAATATATAAAAATGATTTTTATAATCTGCCTTGATTTCAATATTAACTCAAATATTGCCTTTTATGTGTGTGTTGGTGATACTAGGGACTGAACCTAGGACAGTGCACTGAGCTAAATACCCATCCCTGCTTGTTTGATTGTTTGTTTTAAACAGGGTCTTTCCAAATTGCTGAGTTGTCCAGCTAGGCTTGCAATCCTCCTGCCTCAACTTATCAGAATGCTGGTATTACAGGCCTCACCACCCTGCTGTCTTCCTGCCTGATTTTGAACATAGTATTATATGTGGACTTTGTATTTATCATCAAGGAACATATTCATAAGCTGTTTTTGTTTATACCTTCTAAGTAACTGACCTTTGTGCTATATTTAATGAGTTTTGGAAAATTTTTCTACTTCTTAAAAAACTAATAAGAATGTGTTCTTGTTTGAGTTTGTTTTCCCAACATGACTTTGTCATCAAACCCAGTATCAAGGAAACTTAGTCCATTTTTTGGCCTCTACATCTGCATATCACTGACTTAGAAATCTATAATGAGCAAAGGATTCTTGACTCATAGTTCTAGAGGGTAGGAAGTCCTATATCCTCATTATAGTGGGCAATCATGATGGTAATAAATTCACCTATACCTGTCTTCACTCTCATGATTAGCTACTAACTCAAATTCAAGGTCCTTTGATCACTTAACCTCTCACTTAATATCAAATTATATAATTGTCTTCTCCAATCTAGTTTCCTCTTTCACAATTGGCTTTCTCCTATTTGACAGTGGCTGCTAGAGCCCATAGGCCTTTACCATATTGCTCTGTATCTCTAATCTCTTCAAGAAGGATCCTACCACTTATTTACTTGTTTGGAGTCTGAATCTTCTCAGAAAGTAGCTCTTTTCTTATAGCCCAGTTGATTACAAGCTTTTTATTATTCTGCATCCCAAAAACATGATGGCTTAGAGGTGGTGTTGGTAATTTTTCAGCTACTAAATATTTTTTTATCCTAAAGCAAATAAAAGTCACCTATACTTTACATTTGATGGTTTGGGTTGATGTCATCCTCTGTAATGTGCTCTACCTTTTTTCACACACTGTAGACCTTGAGATGTGACTCTCAGTCTTCTTCACTTCTACAGTGAAATCAGTCATCATCCGGTGAAAATTTCAACATGGGGATGGCCCTTCCAACAAATAGCTTCAAAACAATTCAACATAAATGTTAACATCCCATTCCCATTCCAGTACTCTCAACCACTGCTGCAGAAATACCGTGGGCTTCATCTCTCAGTTCCTTTGCATGAAATTTTAAAATTCAAACCATTATTATTCTGCCAAATCTCTTGCTCTTTGGGGTCTTTCATTCTTGTTTTGGTTTTTTCATTCATGGAAAGTTCTGGATTCCTTTTCCTGTCATTTACAGTCTGTCACCCATCTCATAGCTTAATTTTTTTTTGGCTGACACCTTGGTAGTTCATTTTAGCAATTTATTTTCTGCCACTTTCCTAACAATCTCATTCCTTCACCTCTCATGAAGGCTTCCCAATAACCTGTCCTGTATTAGTCCAACCAGCCATCTCATTTGTTAGACCCAGGTTTCTGAATTCTGTTAGAGATAATAAAACAATTGTATGTCTCTGTATCAGCTACATGGTCTCTAGATGAGTTTTTAACCAAACTCAGCAATTCTTCAAGTCCCTGGTTCTGTTCTCCCTCCAGTTTCTCATATTGACAATTTCTAAATTAATAATTATACTCTTTCTCTTCCACTACTGTTTTGCTCATTGTCAAGCAGCTGCCTTGACTCTTAATTGAGATATTTTTCAGGCTATTTCATATTGTACTTCCTTAATTTCACACATCCATATTCACAAATGTGATGTTACCATATTTTAGGCATATTACATCTGATCTTTTCCTCTTTTATTTCCATATCCTGCTCCATCATTGATGACCAGCGGCTTCATTCTCTCTTTCCTCAAGAGTGATTTTAATTAATGTGTTAAAAGAAGTTGCCTTCCTTTTGTTAATCTTTATTTTTATTGGTATGTGTTTGCAGTATGGGGCAATTGTACTCACTGTGGGGAGCAGGTGCATTGACATAACACATCTCAGTTCTTTCTGGGTCCCATTCCCCCTTCCTCCCACTCCCTCCCTCCTTTCCTTGGTCCCCTTTAAGTTTTAAAGTTGAGATAAATGAAGACATTATGGTAAATATTTTCAAAAGCCACATTTTCTTTCTTAACTTAAGAGAGAAAGAGCTTTTGTTCTATAGCTATTAAAGCATCTTTCAAAAATGAAGAAGTAAAAATTGTTTTCACAAAAATTAAAACTTGGGAGACTTGATCATCAAAAATTTTCCTTCCATAAAGTTTTTATTGGAAAATGACCCTGAATGGAAGAACAGAGCTGCAAGAAAGAACAAAGAACTAAAAATGATGTTTGGTATTTGAATATAATTAACAACTGCTTAAAACAACACCATTAATAAAAATGCCTTGTGGTATTTGTAACATACGTAAAGATATGATAACGGCATAAAAACTTGGAAAGGGTTAAATGAGTTAAAGTAGTAAATTTCTACAGCAGTCAAAAATAATAAAAGTTCTAATTTCTAGGAGATTATAGTTCATTAAGAATAGTGTAAT
>NW_004624765.1:4791014-4846030 GCF_000247695.1 Heterocephalus glaber | reverse complement strand
TGTAAAAGAAAAGAAAAACAATGGATTAGAAAATAAATAAAATTTTGTTATTAGACTCGAACAATTTAATGACCTTCAAATGACTAAAGAATCCAAATAAAAGACTGGTTAATAAAACATATCTAATGAAGAGTAGCAAAATATATTACTCCAAACTATGCCCCTTTGACATAGGATCATTTTGTACTGGAAGCAATTAAGAAGCCAGTACCATGTTAGGAAGACTCTTTATTCTCCCAATGTTTTCTTAAATCCAGGATTTAAATTTACAAAGGTGTTTCTCTTCCCCTTTCTACCAGGAAGGAGAAAAGTTAATCACCAGAGACACCGGTGACACCTGGAGGTGGCACCACAGAAATCTACAAAATGAACTACTAACCACTACCATTATTTACCCATATATTTGCCCTCCATTAATTTTGCCAAGAAATTTTGTGGTTCTGGCCTACAAAGGGAAAAAAATAATTTGTTTGAAATCTTCAACATAACAAATTGAGTTCACTGAGTGTTATGTCTGAATTTTCAATTTTACTGTGCATCAATCAAATACAGTCCAAAAAATGGTCTCACAATTCTTGTCAGCTTCAGTACCAACATCAGATATGCAACCCAACAGGCAAAACACCCAGGAACCATTGAATGGTAGTAAAGATGACCCTCATGCATCTAGGTTGCTTGAAATAATGCTCAGCAGTCCAATGTTTGGATTAGCATCAAAAGAAAAATGGAAGATGTTATAAAATTTGATTTTTGAAAAGTTCAATGATAACCACAGGTAGTTCCAAATGTTTATGGAACTTTAAACTGTGTGCACCAGTTTTTGACATTGCCATTTACTTCAGCCCAGTGCCTACCTCAGGCCACACTCAGAGCTTTCAAGTATCCTAAAGATAGATCCAACTCTTCAAAGCATTAGGAGAAAAAAACAATATTTCCTGAAACCTTCAATGGGAGGCAGAGAAGAAATTTACATAAAGCATAAGGAAGAAATTTAATTAGATTTCCTTTTGACAATCTATTTTCCCAAAAAATGTTCATCTTCCCTTTGGTTTTCTCATCTATTTCCTTTCTTTTTTTTTCTTTTTTCCTCTCTTCCCACAAACTACACAATCCCTTTAGCAATTCAATTGCATGCTCAGCTCAAGACATCGCCATCCCCATTGAGCTGAGCAATGCTACTTCAAGTATGTGTGTAACCCCTCTCAGTTCATCTGTATTTTGAATCATGAAAGTTTCTCAAATAGAAAACTAAGGCACCAGGGTCTGAAAAGACTGTCCCCATGTTTATATCAAATATTGATTAAGTTAAAATTGAAAGTTTGACCCAGTTCCTTTGATACTGTCTGCCCTTTTCATCACTCAATAGCTCTTTATACAAAGCATTATGATAGATGCTGAGATAAGATAAGAAACACAGTGTATGATCATGTTTATATGTGGAATCTGAAAAGTTGTGACTTAAAGAGTAGAATGATGGTTATCATAGGTGACTGAGGGGGAGTGAACCAAAAGGTTCAGATCTAAAGTGTCTTCCCAAAGTCTCATGTGTTCAAGTTATAGCTTCAGCCAACTGATTAGCTCAGGAGGGTATGACTCTCATCAGTAGATTGGAGCACTGATGAGTTCATAGCTGAATGTGCTGTTAGGAGATGGGGCCCACTTGGAAGAGGTGGACCAGGGGAGCATGACCTGGCATGATATATTCTTGTCCTAGCTCTTCCCTTCCCTCTTAGCTTTCTGGCAGCCATGGAGTCAGCAGCTTTCCTCCGTGCCCTTCTGCCATGCCATTTCTGCCTTGGAGGCAGCCAAACATGCACTAAACCTCTGAAACCATGAGCCAAAACCAACCTTTCTCAGTAAATTTGCAGGTGCTGGGTATTTGTCTCAGGGACAGGAAAGTGACTAACACAAAGGGAAAGGGAGCTGTTGGTCAAAAAATAGAAAGTTTCAGATAGGAAGAATGAGTTTTGAGATCTGTCACACAGTAGGGTGATTAGTCAATAATCATGTTTTGCATTTGTCAAAATAACTAAGACAGGAAGTTTCAGATGACTTGCCCCAAAAAAGATAGGTAACTAAGGTGATAGCTATGTTAGTTTGATGTAATTATTCTGTATCATATATGTGTGTGTGTGACCTGATAGCCTATAAATGTACAGAATTATGATTTGTCAACTAAAATAATAGCCATAGAAAATTTTAAAAATATTTCTTGTTTTGAAGTGGTTGTGAAAGGGAAAGGCAAATTTAAGAATGACTATAATCTATCAGAAATATGAAGCAAGGTATAATAGAAGTGACACATCATTGAACCACAGAGAGAACATATAGTTATTATAAAAGAAATACAAGTGATGGATAAGAAACTCTTACAAAAGAGGAAGTCCTTGATCTGATGAACACACTGGGGTCGTATGGGTGGCAGTTATGCTTTTTGAATTCTTAAAATAATATTGATACGTGCTTTCTGATTTACATGTTCCAGTTTTATTTACATTCTAATTTAATAATTAAATTTGTCAAGTTACCTCAAAGTTTTATTTTCTTTTAATATCTAAGTGATATCCATTGCTCTTGAGAGCCACGCTGTGCCTTTAGAGCATGTGATACCTTACAACTTTATGACAACACTTAAGTGGACATAATGTGCCTTGAAATTCAACATTTGATTTTACATACTTATTCATGGCATTTAGCTGAACACCAATGTCTGAACTATGTAAATCCTTCAGTTGAACGAAATATTGATGTTAAATACCCAGAGAAACAAGTTATCAATCATTGATATAAAATCTATTTATCTCTTTCTTTGAGGCCTTTTATATTACTCAATATTGCTTTGAATCAAATGTAGTAATTGAATTTATTGTTTGGGGTCATACTGATATGATAACTCTTCTAGCTGTGATTGATAAAACATCAGAAAACACTTTTTTTTTTCAAACGAAATTGTTAGCTCACTTTTCCTCTTGAATGTTAAATCAAACACCAAATCCTCTCACTCCCACCACTGAAGTATCTCAAACTTCTCTACTTCTGATCCTTACTTCTACTAGTTTCATATATTTGCTAAAGAAAATTACCACAGCATTTTAAAGCAACACAAATTTATTTTTTTCTAGTTCTAGAGGTGAAAAGTCTAAAATGAGCCTCACTGTGCTCGCTTTGGCAGCACATATACTGAAATGAGCCTCATTAGACCGAAATCAAGATGTCAACATGATTACACTCCTCCTAGACTCACTGGGGGAGGTACAGATCCTTTGCCTTTCCAGCACATAGAAGCTCTCTACATTCCTAACCCATGGCCCGCTTCCTTCATTTTCACAGTCAGCACTGTGGCATCTTCAACTCTCTGACTAGAATCTAACCTCTTTTTTGGCCTCCTTTTCACTTTAACCACTTAATCAGTTCAATTATTTAAATACAGGAGGGCCAAAAATTGCATATTTTTTCATGAATTTTGTAAGGCAATATAACAGGAAATATAAAAACAACAATTTTATCAAATTTATTGAATAATTTTTTGTTTATGGTGTATCTTAAACATTCAACACACAACACTATGTTACAATCTGGACAGTAGTATCTAGTCTCTTTCCAAATTCTTTTTGTATTATTGTCTTTCTTTGAATAATACACTTTACATTGTTGTCTTTGCCTTTCCTTTTACTCTGTGAGTGACATGATTTCCATAAAATATCTACCCACTAAATGTAATGATGAGGCTGTTGATGATGATTCTTTTGATTGGGATTTCATTATCCTGTATTTTTAAATTATTTGGTCTATTATACCTAATCTAAAAGGTAAGTGACTTTTTATACCCCCTTGTTTTTAAGAAATAACAAACACCTTCCATGTTGTTTGGTTCAGAAGGTGCATATATATTTTATAATAATATTTTTCCTTGTTTTTTGGTTATAGGATTAAATGTTGGTCAACTCTGCCAATACAACCCATAGAATTATTATACTCATTGACCACTATTGGAATATTTTTAGTTATGTTACCTCTTTCAAATTTTATCATTTCTGTATTATGAATAGTTAACAAAAGAGATATCTTTTTTGTCTTTCCATTTCATAACATAGGCTTTTCCTCTCTGATATGCTAACATTTCTTCCTTTTTCAATTTCTTCTTTTGCAGATCTTTTGGTCCTTCCTTCCTTTTCAGTTTCAGTGTTGCAAATATGTTTGTTTTGTATTGTAAAAGAATGTCACTGAGTTCTGGAGAAGTATACAAATTGTATCTAATCTACTTATGATAGGACTTTTTATAGATTGTAGCACAAAATTATAAGCTATTTTTCACAAATGAAAAACATGAATTACTAAAAGAAAATTACCAGAACTTATTATTAGATTTCACTAGCAAAAAATTAGCAAAGGCAAATACAACTCTCTAAATAAAAATGTATGCATAAAATAGTTGATATAAAACAAATCAACATACGATTGAATTTTGTGTGAATAAGAATTAGCTGGTTGTAATGACATCTGCCCAAGTGACAGGATAGTCGGGATGTAACAAATGTGCTGCCTGAGTAATACTTAGAGTAAACTCTTAAATGGTTAAAAACCCTGTTATTACATCAGGCCCACCCAAATAATGTAGAATTATCTTTTCATTTTAAAAACAGCTGATTACCAACCTTAATTACATCTGCAACTATAATTCCCTTACCATGTATCTTAATCTACTTTCTGTTGTGAATAACAAAATTCCACAGATAAGGGAAAGTTACACAGAAAAGAGTTGTATTTTAGCTCTTGGCTCTGGTCCCAGGGTTTTCATCTGCCAATGGCCTTCTTGCTGGCTAAGTTCTGAGACAGTGCAAGGCAAAGGCATCACATGGTAGGAGACAGAGAGGGCGTGCATGTATGTGATCTCTCTCTCTCTCAACACACAGTATTTAATCATGAGGTCCCCATCCTGATGATCTTATATAATTCAAATTACACCCCAAAGGCCCCATCTAACTACCATAGGCAGATTAAAGTTCCAATCTCTTAATATACCATATTCAACTGTGGAATATTGTAACATTATTTACTCACAGGTTCTGCGAATCAGGATGTGACTGTCATTCATGGGCCATTATTCCATCTAGCTCATGACCTTCTGGCCACTGTCAGCCCTACCTTGAGTTACTGCAAGTTTATTTCCCTTGGTCTCTGTGACTATATTCCTCTCTGCTTCCATCCATTCAGTATGCTGCTGACAGAATGATCTGAACATGATCTGGTCTTACCTTGACACTAATGCAAATTCATTAACATGAATCCCAAGGCCATATATAATCTCAAGTTATTCAAATTCTCATTTTCCTCTGATCACTCCTCCTGCCCTTGTATCATATACTGTCTCTTAACATACTGACTTTCAGATCCCTGAAGAAGTAACATTTTCCTTGTCCTTTACATATGATTTCCTTTGCCTAGAACATGCTTCCCTCTTCTTTTATGTTGGCTAAATCCTCATCTTTCATATCACAATCTAGAAGGCAGTTGCTGCAAACATCTTTTTCTGGCCACTTCCCAAACACAGACAACCATCCAGAATTTAGGCATTCCTTACACATGATCCTTTAGAGCTCTGCACTGTTAACATAAGAATAATGTGTAATAATTTTCTTGTCTACATTCTAGACTACATGATAAGCTCTAAAAAGGCAGAGATTCTGTGTCTCTTATTCGTATTCAAATATTCTCTTATCTCTGCTCCCTGGACCAACTTTGGCATGTAATAGGTGCTGAGTAGTAACTGTTTCTTGATTACATGGCAGCATTTAGGAGGAAGAAGATTGGATGATTCTAAGAAAAAACAGGACTTAACTCACTCAAAAGTAAAATAATTCTGGATAAGCCTCAGTGTGTCAACTGTGACCCTGACAAAAGGGAGTGTAACAGACTCCTCTCTTCCAAAATTTCATTTAATGATTACTTTATTGGTCCTTGAGTAAACAATTAAATTCATACAAACTCTCAGTTCATCTCACATCATTTATAAGTAGCCAACATCATTTATAAATTAGGAATTTAGAACCATTTGGGGAGGTACTATGCTCACAATGTGCAAGTCAACATTTACCCTATGTGTACAAGCACTGAACTAGGACTGTCTGGTACATGTGCAAGCATCAACATCTTTGTAGGCAAACCACTGGACACAGTTGTTTTGATGACAACATCCTGCCTGAGAGTGTTTTGATGATAACACCAGTGTCAGTGTCAGGAACCCCATGGGAAACTGTGAGTAACTTTTGTCACAGTTGAGATTCAGACATATAATAGCCTTGCCAATGATAGAATAGTAGGATGTGAAATGAGCAGACAAAAAGACCAGTAGTGTGGGCAGCCCACATGCTTAAGAGGGCAGTGATTCCAAGTGTTACATGAAGCTTTTTCTGACAATCTATCAGCCTGATCCTCTGTTCTACTCTCTGCCTACTGGTATGCTGCTCAGGATGTAGACATCTGTCATATAGAGCCAAAAAGTTTTTGACAGGTGACTCCATGTGAAGGAGCTGGTCACAAAAGGCATTCCTGTTAGCCACACCAGAAAAGCTCCCAGAGGCTGGAGTGTGACAGGGTAGCACCAGGGCTCACAGCCACCTCCAGGGCTTCATGGACATCTGAAGTCTGGAAGTTGACAGTGAACCAGAAAGCAACAAGTTAGAGGACAAAATTTAAAGGGTCAAAGAGAAAGCCAGAGTAAAATACAAAAAGACAGTGGTATCATAAGGGATGGACAGAGCTGTGAGTGTGTGGAAATGAAAGTAACCTATTTTCCCTTCTTTTCTGATTTTGATTACCACACACATGAATACATTGATCCAGGGACTACTAAAGAGAAAGGGGCAATAATAAGACTGGAATAACCAATTATTGCTATTGAATACATTAATAATACCTCTCATTAACTGCTTTCCACAATCACACAAGGTTGAAACTACAGCTATGAAGCTGATTTTTTTATTGGATGAGATAAATTATACTTAGGTAAAGAAACTAAGGAATAAAAATGACCTCCAAATAAGCAGAGACTCAAAGCAACTGACCATCAACATTTGTTTTAATATATTCTCTGTCTTTTGTAGATACATATTGCAAATGGAAAAGAGTGTAATCATGGCTATTTCCTTTACATATTTCATGAGACAGTCCAGTAAGTGTGTGTGTGTGTGTGTGTGTGTGTGTGTGTGTGTGTGTGCATGTGTAGCTGAGAAAAGAAAATAGAACAGGAATTGTCATTATGTTGTTTTCAGGGTGGAAGCAGGTCTTGAGGATTTTTTTTCCCTTGGACATTCCAGCCATCCTAACTTCAGCATTAAGGTGAAAAATATACTATGCACATTAACAGATGTCCAAGCTGGGAAAAAAAAAAATTTTGGTGAAATTTTCCCATGGGCACTAGAGCCATGGGCATTGTATACAAATACTATTCAGTGTCAGGCATACAGCACTCCTCTTGTGATACAAAACTGCTGGTCAGGCTATGCTAGTGAGCAGTCTTGCAGGACCAGCTTCTCGCTACACAGGAGGACTCTCCAGGGAGCCACTAGCCTTCGGGTCAGCACATGCACCCAAAGTTAGTCCTCAAATTGAGAGTCTCCTGGACTCTGCCCCTGAGAAAGGCATCGGTTCTTACCCTGTAGATATTCTCCAAATGTAAAAAGTGACCTGGAGACTTTGAGGTTAGCCTCATTTTTCAGTGTGCTTTTCACACTTCCAAAAGTAGCCACAGGACCAGCTCACTCACCCCTTGAAGTTGACTGCATTTCCTTTCTTTGGGGCTGTCTGGGTTTTGTCTTTGAAGTTTAAACCTGGGAGCAGTTATCTGCCAGCCAAGATAAGCACTCCCAGAGCTTTCACAGGCGGCCGGGCTAACAAAGGAGGGATAAGACCTCTGAGTGCGCTTTGCCATCTTCCAACTCACAGTGGAAATGAGAGTAATCAACGTTCTTTCCACAGGGTGCTCCAAGAGTGAATCCAATCAAATTAAAAGAAAGTCAAAGAGAAAAGATAAAATAGCTTCAAAAGAGAGCCCACAGCTGTAGACTTGCCTGCCAATCAGCAGGAGTCATAAGCCAATCAGAGTTAAAGTAAAAAATAGTTTGAAAAAAACACATTTGAATCATTGCATTTCACCAGAATAGAGAAAGGAAGAAAAAGCTAGTCAGCTGGTACAAGGTGCAGAAAAAGGCTGATAATCATTTGGTACATCTAAGCACATCAATGAAGCTTACACATGCCCATATGAATTGGAAGGATTTCTCAGGTTCCAGCCATGATTTTGGCACTCTTGTAGGCTACTGTCTGTGATCTCATAAAGTTAGTATAACCTAGAGGGGCAGGCATAATGAGTTCAGTTTTATGCTTCTTTCCCACTCACTAGTAAATGAATGCCCTTGCCATCTTAAGAAGACAATTAAATGTTTATGTCCCTAAAAATAAGAATTTTGTATGTGTTTCAAAAAGCAGCATTGGAAGAAGAATTTGCCAGACAATACTACTGAGTCTTATGTCCAAGAAAAAATAGGCTTATTAGAAAAAACAGCTGGACAACATATGATAAGGAAATAAATGAAGATTAGATGACCTCAGATATGCCTATACCAGACAAAAATGATTATCTTCCTGAAATGAGATGAGTGAGATTTTTGGAAAGTTTCTATGTTAGGAACCAGGGACTGACTGGCATGCAATATCATCAATGGGGGGATTTAACAGGAAGGACAATGTTGTAACACAATGGAGGCATTGACAATACTTCAAAAAAATCTATGCCATATCTGAAGTCAGTGGGAAGCACCAGAATCTTTGTACCCTCTTGGATTAGCACAACCTGTCCTAAGGAAGAAAAGCAAAGATAATAGTCTGCTACCAAACTAGAACCTTTTTTTTTCCTGGAAATGTGGTAAGGAGGAATGATGGCTTTCTACAGATGCCCATACCCTTATCTCCAGAAACTGTGATTACGTCACCTTATGTGAAAATAGGACTTTGAAGGTTTGATTAAGTGTCTTGACATAGGGAAATAACTGTGGATTATCTAGTTGAGTCAAATATAACCACAAATGGTGTCTTAGGAAGAAGGTAGGACATTAGAAGTTGTGATGACAATAACTGAGGTCAGACAGAGGCAGGCAAAAAGGTTACATTGCTAACTTTGAAGATGGAATAAACAGCCACAAGCCAAGGATTACTTGTGGCTCTAGAAGCTAGAAAAGGCAGAGAGACGGATTCTACTCAGTAGGAGCACAGCCCTGTTAACACATTTTGGATATTGGCACTCCAAAACTGTAAGAGAAAAAAAAAATGTTGTTTTAAGGCATTAAGTTTGTGATTATGTGTTATATTAGAAATAGAAATTAATATAGTCATCTTTCAAAACCATTGTTCTTATGTAATCTATAGTGTAGAATAATTTGCCCTATTAGAAATAACAGACCATATATACATTCAGAGACACATGGCTAGAGCTGATATAAAACTAACAATGAGTGAATATCACAAGAAAAGAACAAGCCTATAGTTCAATATATATTATAAAACATTACTACATATTTTAAGAATATGCATATCCAAAACACCAATGAAATTGCTGTTGGTGAAGGAGAAATCATGGGACTAGTAAGAGAATGGAATAAAAGGTACTCAGTCAATCAATTAATCACAAATATGATTATCCCCCTTTCTCATGTTCAATTTCAAACATTTTAAATAGAAAAGATTAAAAACATGTTTAGTTTACTCACTATATTTTAAAAAGGGAATTTAAACTTTATCTTACCATAGTAGCATACACATGCACACACGCGCGCACACACACCCACACATGCTCAGATTATATATAGAAGGACTTGACACCAAATTCAAAACCTGGAAGAAATCACAATTCTTTCTTCATAAGAAAGTGATCTTAACAACTGATTAATTCCAGCAAACACACTACCAGGGTGAATTACCATACTTTATGGCTAAGAAATGCTAGTAAAAATTTAGTTTACCATATTGGAACATGTTGCTGTTAGTTGTTTGTCTAATCATTACTGTTGATATGATTGCTTCATGTGATACTTTCTCACATCCTCAGATTTTCCTTTTGAAAATGAAATTCACCATTGACCATTTTGTAAAAGTAACAATGACTCCACCAGAGAAATTTTCCTTAGCCTCATTGTGATTTAGATTTTAACAAAGGAAATCAGATTGAAATTTGAGGTGTAGTAAATTCTGTCCCACAAATCAACCTGATGACAATTTGTAAGTGTCCCGTGAATTCACATGCAAGTAATAATAATAAAATAGCAAGAAAGAGGAAGATAGACACAAAGACATAGAGACAGAAGCCTAGATCTCAAATCCAAAGTATTATTTAAAATCATTAAAGTAATCAAAGCAATAAATATTTTATATATCTTATCTATTCTGTACTTGTTGAA
Source organism: Heterocephalus glaber (assembly GCF_000247695.1). The sequence goes on along the minus strand of NW_004624765.1, from coordinate 4,835,579 downwards.
CATAAAATTGAAGGAAATCTAGATGAAATAAGAAAGAATATACATCTTCTAGATTTTTTAAAAAATCTTTTCCAAAAGCAATAATTATATTTTCAAAGGGAGGTGATCAAAGTGAGGGTCTGAATATTTGAATTAGAGAAGAATTAATTTGCTATTTATTTTCAGGTATCTCAGATGGAAATAGTTTTCATGTTTGTGTGTAGGTTGTTATGTTTTCTTATTTACTTTTTTCTAATGATTATTACAAAACAGTCTCCGAAACAAACTACCATTGGAATTCCTAAATCAAATATGCTTTATCCAAACATTGCACAAGAGTTGTGGATGGTACCAGTATAATTTTGGACATAGTATAGGCAATTTCCCAGAAAATATGTGTAATTTTCATGTTTTAGAGTAGCAGTTTGGAAACTTTCAAGTACAAAATGAATGAACTCACTGCTTAAGGAAAAAAAAAACAGTGATATTAATAATGATTGTCATTTTTTATCTCTTAGAGCTGAAATGTTGCTCTTCTACCCCAATGAAAGTTAATAAAATCCTAACTATGAAAAACTTTGAAAGTATAAACCAAAATAAGATTCTTTCTGTGTTAGAAAGTTATTCCTGAGGCTGAAAAGATATCTCAAGGAAGATAAAATGAAATATAGCTTATTTTCATTTCATGAATATTCTAAGCAACTAAAACATAAAGCTTTATAACCTTGATTGGCATTGAAAATAAGTAACCCCTGGGAGAGCAATGGGTATATTATGCCCAAGATTGAGGGATTTTTATCCCTCAGTGGAGTCACAGTAATTCCTTCCAACTTTTCACAGAATATTATTGCTTCTGCAAAAAGTAAATTAATTTTATAATATAAGTTGCTTTTGTTCTCTGGTTAAGATGATTTTCCTAGAATAAAATGAATCAAATTGCTCATCAAAATACTCATGAAACATTCTGACAAAGAGTGGAGGGGGTGAAGGGCACACAGGTAATGGAGAAAAGTAAGAACCAAGATACATCATGTACAGGTACAAGCACCCAATGATAAATGTAAATGTATTGTTTACCTAAAATGTACCAGTAAAACAATTTAAGGGGAAAAAAAACATTCTGACCAAAAAGACTGGGAAGTTGTAAATATTACTAAGTATTCTCTTACCCAGAAAAGTGACCTCAAGTATATTTAAGGATCAAAGAAGAAAATCCTTTTGAAATATTTTTAAAACTAGATAAATGGACTGCTTGCTTTCTTTGGTAGATAAGTTTCTAGTTTGGTATGCTTTTCTGCTATACAGATTTTGTTTCTTTACAGTCAAAATTCAACCTCCAGAATACCCTCTTTCAAGGAGGATCAATTTTTTTCATTAATAATATTAAAAGCTCAATTAAATGTGTTCTTTTTTTAGTATTTGAGACTCTTGTTACTGCTAATAAGCTCTTATATTTCAATCTGAATAGAATTATTCTAAATAATGTCCAGTAATTTTAAAGAAAAATGTCAGAATATTAGAGTGTATGTTTAGATAAAATGATGCAAAATTGATCTTAGATGATTTTTTTCCCCAAGTGGTTATTGTATTTTTGTAAGACAGTTGATTTTAATACTGTGTATGATTTGAATGATTCAATTGTTTCGCAGGTTTAGAACCCATGATATCCACATCTGCACACAGAACAGAGCTGGGCAATGTTTAGAATCACCTACTTGAACTGTATCTCTTGCATTGCCAGTCACTTATTCAAAAGATAATAAGCATAGGCTAACAAAGCATTATTTTGTAAAACATAAAAATATGTTTAATCATTCCAAAAAGTATTTCATGAAGCTGTCAAGAAGTACCATTATTTTCTTCTCTCATGGTCCCTAAATCTTGTGTGTTAGTTGAGGCTTTCTGTCTTGCATGACCAATCTGACAGGCCCCTTGACACTTCAAGTTAAATTCATGACATAAAACTTCAAGTCTTACAGCATAGTGTCAATGAGTAAATATGTTTCCAATTTCAAAATGTAATCAAAGTCAAAACTTCAATTTTATTTTGAGGTTAGATTTCTTTCCATTCTCAAGCTTTGCCCTCTGCAGTCTACAATCTGCTCCTCTGCCTTATATCTTTTGCTATAGAGACATCAAATCTCTAGCCGTCTTTCTGACTTTTTACATATTCAAAGAGCATAGCCATTCCTTTTTTGTTTCTAGTTTTCATATTAAACATTCTCTATTGCTCTCAAACAGGATTGCTAGCTTCTTCAAAGTCCAAATAGTGAGTGTGTGTGTGTGTGCGTGTGTGTGTTCCAAGTGCTTTGATCTTTTAAAAGATGCATTGTCTAAAATACAAGATAAATACTCCAAATGAGAATATATCCAGAGTATGGGTTATGCATTCTCTCCAGCATTCATTAATTTGATGTTATTTATTCAAATCCATGGACCTTCTTGTGGGTTCATTCTAAAGATCTCAAAGATGAAATTGTCAAATATTGGTCTAACTCTTTTTGCAGTTTTCATTCTTTATGCCTTTTCTTTGTATTTAAGTAACACAATGTCCATGCACAAAGACTTACTTGATTATATTTTGCCTTTAAACATATACGATTTTAACAAGAAACTTCCTCAGTGTGAGAAGAGCTAAGGAAGGAAATGGTGATGAGATTGGAAGACAGAAGGAGAATACTGAAGTTCCTTATCACCTTTGTGTTGAACTAAACCTCTGTACTATCTTATTCTTCCCTGTGCTTTGTTTTTCCATCATCTCTAGAGACCGAAGTCTGACTGCTGCCTGCAAGCTTAGCTCTGTCCAGTGTCTCAGTAAGACTGGAGTCAGTCTCCCAATCATCAGTGGTAAGTATCTAAAACTGGTCAAACTAACAACTGTTTCTAGCTCTGGACACTGTTTTCTACTCAGTCTCAAAGAAAATTATTTTTTCTACTCTGTGTAACCAGCTCTCTGGTGTAAGCTACTGATTTCATTTACTTTCTTGCTAGACTTAAAACTTAACCTTGGCCTTAACTAAAGATTAAGTTATGAAACATTTTTAGGTTTTGCTAATTTCTCCAGTTGTGTTGAAAGAGGATCCTTCGGCATTGGCTGAGACCCTTTGGCTAACCGCAATGATCACCCATTGTATCAGTATAATGACTTAACACAATACCCATCCCGCTAACCCACAGTTGTGTCATTGAGGAATTTAGCTTGGGTTCAGCTAGGCAACTGTTTAGTCCTCAGCTGGTCACACATTTTTTTTTTTGCTTCAATTCTTTTATTGGTACAATTTAGGTATACAATATGCTTACATGTATCATTGGATACTTGTACCTGTACATGATGGATCTTGGTTCTTATTTTTTCCCCGTTCCCTGTCCTCCATTCACCCCCTCCACCCTTCCCTATTTACAAAGACTTTGTTTCCATTTTTTGCTTTTCTCATGATTTTTCCTTTCTATTCTTTTCTTTCCCCTTCCTTTCCCACTTCCCCTACATCTTTGGACCTTTTCTTCCCATTTCATGTTATCAGTTACTCATTTTAATCATTTTAACCCTTATTTATGCTTTCAGTTTCTCACACCAGAGAAACTGTTCGGTATTTACACATGTGTCTTCCATTTATTTCACTTAAGAGTATGGCCTCAATATGCATCCATTTAGCTACTCTAATTTCTCATTTCTTATGGCTGATTAATACTCCATTTTATTAAAAAACCTCATCTTCTTTATCCAGTTTCCAGTTGATGGGCACTTGGGCTGTTGCCAATCTTTCGCTATTACAAACTGTGCCACTATAAACATGGGTGCACATATATCACTGTGATATGATTCTTTTAATTCTTTGGGGAAGATACCCAGCAAGGAAATAGCTGGGTCAAATGGGACCTCTAGTCCTAGTCCTTTGAGGTATCTCCATACTGATTTCCACAGTGGTTGCACCAGTCTGCACTCCCACCAACAGTGGAGAAGGGTTCGTTTCTCACTACACCCCTGCCAGCATTTGTTATTGGTTGATTTCTTGATAGCAGCCATTCTTTCTGGGGTGAGGTGGAATCTCAGTGTTGTTTTCATTTGCATCTCTCAAATGACCAGTGATGTTGAACATTTTTTCATATGTTTAATTGCTGCTTTTATGTCTGTACATTTCAGATGCCCATTTTTGAATTGAGTCTTTAAGTTTGGGGGATCTGATTTTTTTTTAGTTCTTTATATGTTCTAGATAGTAGTCCTTTGTCTGAGGTACAGCTGCTAAAATTTTTTCCCACATAGTAGGCTGTCTCTTATCTCTCTTGGTGGTTTCTCTCGCAGTGCAGAAGCTTTTTAATAAGATGAGATCCCAATTTTTGATTCTTTGTGTTAGTTCCTGTGCTACTGAGGTTTTGTTCATTAAGTCTTTTCCTATGCCAATGTCTTCAAGAATCCTACCTAACTTATCTTCCAGCAAGTTTAGTGTTTCTGTTTTAATATTTAGATCTTTAATCCACTTCCATCTTAGTTTAGTGCATGGTGATAGGTATGAGCCTAGTGTTAATCTCCGACACGTTGAAATCCAGTTTTTCCAACACCATTTATTAAATAGGCTATCTTTCCTCCAGTGAGGGTGGTTGGCTTCTTCTTTCAAAGATAAGGTGGCTAAGTGTGTCTGGAGTTGTTTCGACGTCTTCTAATCTATTCCACTGATCCTCGGGTCTGTTTCTTTGCCAGTACCATGCTGTTTGGGCTCCACGCGGCTGAGGTCCTCACCTTCCGCTGGCTGGTCTCTGGGGAGTGGTCACACATCTTGCATTCAACTGCAATTCAGGTTTAGGGATGAGTGCACCTAATTTTTCCAACAACCAGTGACCTGGGTTTGTTTTAATGGGAAGGGTAAGAAGTTCTTCTGAAGGTTAGACTTGGTAATGAGACATCATGATGCCCACATCCCTTTTACTAAAATAAGGCCGAAGGCCTAGAAATATTAAGAATAGGGACATAGAGGATCTTTTTTCTAGGGAGAAACTCCAAAAATATATGTGCAAGTGGAAATTTGAAAAATAGAGGAATTTTTAAAATAATCAACCTACAAATGCAACTTGCAAACATTACTGAATTCCTACTCATCATGAACTGCTTTGTATGCTGGCACAGGTAAGAGCCCATCTAATTTCAAAGGTTTTTTTTGGCTACCATATTTTAACATGCAACTTCTATATTTTAGAAGAATGAATGGGAAATAGCAGCACCATCTCTAATTTACACGTTTCTGCACTCTTAATCCCCTTACTTCTGGATTTATTATTTTCCCCAATGCACTTTTCCTTGCATGGTGCCTCCAGATGACTGTCAAGCAATAATTATACATGTTTATATTAATTTTTAGAGGGTTTTTTCCCCTTTGGGGCACCATCTCAGGGAAATAAGATCAAAAGTGCTTATAAAAACCTGAGTCAATCAAGAAACTATTTACCAGAATTTAAGGCCCTAAGTAATTAGAGTAATAGTCCTGTGGCTCATCTAACACATTCTGACATTCTTTTCCCCATGTACTCGTAACATTTCTGAGGTTCATTTAGAAGCTGTCATGTTTGAATATTAAAGATCAAAGGGAGAAATCAATAGCAATATTTTATCTTTGAAATATATAGAAAAAAAATCTGAATTTCCCTAGGAATGTGGGATAAGATTCATCATTTAAATAAGCAAATTTAAGAGCTATTTTAAATCTCTATGAGTTGATGTGTTATTAATAATTTAAATGATCATAGTCTTAAATGAATAAATGCATACACTTGGACATGTTTAAAAATTGAAATAAAATAGAATTCAAAATAAGTTAATTTTATTATATTAATAGCTATCATTTTTAGTACTACTATAAGCATTTATGTACTTTTCCTCATTTAATCTTACAGCCCTACAAGCAGGTGTTATTATTAACAACTTATAAATAAGGAAACAGAGTTTTCAGTAACTCAAGTAATTTGCCCAAAATTTACACAGCTAGTAAATGGCTGAGTTCATTTGATTCAATTTCTGGTATATGAACTTCAGGCTGCTTAACACCTAAACATGTGCTTTAATCCATTGAATTAACAATGCTGAATTCACATGAAATCCTTTTATAAACAAGTTTCAAATGAAAATATATTCATAAATGAGACAATCTTTAAATTAAAATTGAAATAAATTTCTTGTTTTGAAATTTGTATACTCCTAACTCCATTAATTTCATATCCTACTTCTTTTAAGCCCTTTCTGTGATGTGATTAGAGATTTTCAGCCATAAGTATAAGTGAATTCTCTTTTCTCTAGGCTCTTTATTTCCAACATTCATATTTCCATTTCTTATTTCCAATAAAGATAGTATTCTGGTTTCTTTAAAGCTTGTATTGAGTTTCCTAATAGACTAAAGTTGTGGGAAAGTGAACACTTCATAAAGCCCAGCCTTACATGTCACAAAAAGATATGTTTACTTAGCATGTGTATGCATATTAGCATAAATATATACATATATGTTCATGAATTAAGAATGAAATTTTCATTTTTGTTCCTCATTAGTTCCCATCAGTCTAGAATAAGCAAGTATTATTTCTAATTTATGTATCTTTTAATAAACTACAAAAAAGGACATCTTTTGACACCAAGTTAAATCCTAGTGATTCAAAATTTAGAAATAGATTTCAATGTTATGAAAAATTCTAGTTATCTGGACATGTGTTCTCAAATGTTAAAAGTCTACCAACTATAGAATGTAGCAATGAACATACATTTAACCTAGAATTAAGCCATGGACCAAACCAGTGCATTATGTGATGATCTTTTAATTAACACTAAAATACTATGTAACCTGGCAGGGGTGACATATAGGTGGTGACATTTCTGGAATAAACTCTATTCTCAGGGATTAATTAGAATTTATTCAAGTAAATGATACTGGAGATTTTAAAAGAAAATGGGCCCACTGGGCTTGTTTGCTCAAGTTTTTTAGATATGCAGGGCAATTTAATTAACTCCATTGCTTTCCATGCATTTCCCAGGTGCTGAAGATGACATGCTACTATCGCTGGACTAGAAGATAAAAACAATGTATTTTCTTCACCTTTTGTGCTGGTAGTCTTTTTCAGTCCTTTCTTTAATTTAACTTATTTTTTTAAACTAAATATAAAATTAAATGATTATAAAAATATATACAAAATATACCATTTAAATTATTTTCCTGGAGACAGTTATTGCTGCCAGATCAGGGAATGATTTTAGGAATAATCTATGCATCTATCAAAATCTGTTTTAATTTTTAAGCTAGTAATATATTGTTTTTTGTAATTTGTTCTAAATACTATTTTTCTATTCATTGCTATGCAAGATGAATATTGCTCCATATCACTGCAAAAACATAATACACATTCATATATTTGGTTGCATAGTATTGCACTGCATGGATGGATATAACAGATAACTTTATTTAACCAGTCTTTCATTGATAGCCTTGAGATTGTTTCTGAACTTTTACATAAAAAACTACTGCAACAATCTTTTGAGTCTTTATAGTATATACAAGCGGTCAACTAAGGGAACTGTGAAAACAAGATAAATTGTTTTTTAGAAGGTTTGGCATACGGCCTTTAAAAACACCTTGGAAACGGAGGTATCCATCATACACTTATGTAAGTCATCTATAATGTTACTTATTGTGATAGCTCTGCCTCCTTAACTTTGCTGTATTAAAGAGACTCCTGGAGAAGTGATTGTATTGTGGATGCACTCTGTGTGTTGCTAGGAGGTGGGGCCCAGTTGCAGAGTATGCTTGTTCGGAGGACGTCTCTGACAGGTGCTGCTCCCCCGAGCTCTGCTTCTTGGCTGCCTTGATGTGAGCACCTTTGCTCTGTCATGCCCTTCTGCCATGATGTTTCTGCTTTTGAGCTAGGTGATCATGAAGTGAATGCTCTAAAACCATGAGCCAAAATAAACCATTTCCTTCTTTACCTATGAAAATAGGTCAGCTGTTTAGTTGCAGTAAAAAGAAAGATGACCAATACACTTTTCTGTAATTCCTATACATATCATGAGCTGAAAAAGTGAGACATTTAACTATAATAAATAACTCTGCATTTATTTAATGTATAATAATTATTGTCAGCATGGACTCGTATGTTTTTATTATAATTCATAATTCTTAATTAGTTTCACCCTTATATTGCTTTATATATAGGGACTCTTAAAACTTGCCTCTTGTATTTTTGGGCCTCATATAATTTTATTTTATCCTTTTGCTCACTATATATTCCTTTGATTTTTGTATATATGTTTTGCATGCTTGATTTACAGACATGAGTGCAGAACTTTTAATTAAACTGAAAATGTGTTGTAATGTGACTTATTAAAAACATTTTTTTGTTTTCCATTCATTTTTGTCATTTTATTTGATTTTCTTTTTGGTACTGGGGATCGAACTTGGGACCTTGTGGGTCATTTTCTTTTATTATGTTTATACTGATACTTATTAAGTACCTCCGTGGTGACTCATGCTTCATTCAGGTGGATTTTTTTTGGATGATCTATTTGCAGAAAGTTGTAAGGGATAAGGAATAATCTGGAGCTGTGTTTTCTGCTACCAAGAATTTGTATGTTAGTTTAGTCTTTACTTTTCATTAGCAATGGAAAAACTCAGAAAGCTATGAGACTCCCATAAAATATTATCTCTGCTTCCCTAACCTACAGCATAAGGCACAGTTATTACCTGAGACTTTGGCTTATTTGTATTTTAAATTCTGTCTTCTGTTCAACTTTCTTGCTTTCTAAGAACCAACTGGTTGGAGAAGTTCTATACACGGCGCCATACATCCAGTTCCAGATTCAGTAAGTAGAACTTTCTACATTTCACCACGGGATGTATATTTAACTTTGGAGAATGCAGTTTTTCTGATTCTTATTAGATTCACATTCATGGATTATATTCTCTCTACTTTTGTCAGATTTCTGCTCAATTTCTATTTGTTATGACACAGTATCCATTCATTTTTTTCTACCTAATAGCAGCAAAGATGAAATTTGTGCTTCTATTTTTCATTATCCTTGCTGTGTGTACTTAATTTTTTTAAATGTCACATTTTAAAACCTGACATCAAAATAGAAATTATTACTTAGTAGCATCTGATTCTGGAATATTAATTTTTTGTGCTAATCTATAAAATGGAGCAATAGGCTTTTGCTTGTTTTTCTTTTTGTCTCTTTGTGTTTTAATACTCATTTTGATTTCATATTAGAATCTCTATGTGCCTTAGGTTTTTGTGGGAGAGCTCAAATGTAAAAGAATTTTGTAATTCTTAATCATTATCACTGACTTTAAAGTTGCGTTTAAGTCCTTACATGATAATTAAGAATATTGGGATTTTAAATAATCTTTCAGAAATTCTAAGCATAAAACAAAGAAATTATAAAGAAAAATTACTAAAAATATTCAATAATATAAAAAACTCACTTGTATATGAAAAATGTTTAAGTTGGAAATCATAATTGAAAATAGAGTAAATTAAATTTTTCTAGAAAATCAATATTGTAAAGATTAATAAAATATAAAAAATAAACAAAGGAATATTTTGCAATCATATTTATCTTGACACACTTCTTTTATCCCAACTATTTCTTATTGTTAGGATTTACATCTAGATGTCTTCCAAAAGCCTCACTGCTTATTGGCAGGACTTCTGCAATGTGATTGGATTATGGGGGCTTAGAGCTGACTTGATGTTAGAAGATAGGATCAGGTCAGTAGAGGTGGGTCACTGGGAGCTTGGCCTAGAAAGATTTATCTCCATCCCCCCTGCTTCTCTCCATCCCCCCTGCTTCTCTTCCCCCCGCCTTTCCCCCACACCCACCCCCACCTCTCTTTCTTCTCCTCCATCATACTGTTCTGCCATCATGGACCCAGCTGGGTATGGATTGAAACATGAGCCAAAACAGACCTCTTTTCCTTTAAGTTAAGGGTGTCTATTATTATGCCTTATTCATGAGAAAGTGATTAAGACAGATTGTAGTACCACAGAAGTGGGTTTGATGCGGTGACTGTTAACTGACCATGTGGTTCAGAAGCTTTGGAACTAGTTTGTGGGAGGAGTTTGGAAAGGTTTGGGGATGCAGCTGGAGAAGCGGCCCTAGAATGCTGGAAGCAGGCCTCAATGGGAGATTCTGGTCAGAGCTCAGAATACCAGAATGCTGATTAAAAGCAGATTAAAAAGACAAAGCTCAAGAGGTTTCAGTTGAGAACATGGACTCCATTGGCAGTTAGACTCCAGGCCATTTGTGTTATGCTCTGGCAGAAAATTTATCTACATTTTGTTTATGTCCTAATAGTTTTGCTGGAGACTATGATTAAGGACAATAGACTAATTATTCAGACTGGGGCAATTATAAGGCATCCCAAGATTTAGGCTGTTGCTTGGGCACTACTGGGGGCATTTAGACAGCTCTATATTGAGAATCAAAAGCAAATGGCACAGTTGATTGATTTAAGAAGATTTGTGTTTCACCAAAAACAAAGCTCCTATAAAGTTGGGGCCTGCAAAGATGGAGCAGAGAAGAGCTTGGTTGATAAAAGATAAGTATTAAGAACAAGCCAGTGCTTTATACCAGGACAATAGGAAGAATAGCTTGACAGCATGTGAGAAATCAGCAAAACTTCTCCGTTCATAGGCACAATGATAGAAAGGAGAAAGACATTGTTTTGAAAGAGCCTGAGGGCACCCAGCTTGAGAAGGCTGCCCTAAAGTTTGGTCAAATAGGAAATTGGTTTCTCAGGATTCAGTTCACAGTACACATACATCCAGACACTCAGAGGCCCTTGAAGTCATGATTAGAAGGAGCCTGGATATTACTTGAGCTGGCAGGAGACCTTGGTATCATTCATATGCAGAATACAAGAGTTGTGGTGTAAGAGAGGCTTCTAACTAGATTTCAGAAGAAGGCTTGGGAGGCCAGGCTATGCTTCTAAAAGGGCAGTTTGCAAAGGTGTGAAAATGAAGCTGAAAATGCAGTGGAGAGACCCCAGAGAGTTGGACAAGCCAGAACATGGAGGTTCTGAAGAAAGTCAGAATGAGTGAGCAAAGCCAACCCAAAAGAGAAACCATGAGGGCTGTAATCATCTTCAATGATGTAGGGGCAGGGCCACCCATACCTTTTGGAGTTCACATATCACTACAACTTGCCCTGGGTGCTGGACATACAGCTATGAGACTTAATATTTGCCATGCAGTGTTTGGTTCTTCTTTTGGTCCCATCAGTTTTTAATCCCCCCGTTTTCCTCTTTTGGAATGGGAATATTAACCCTGTGTTATTATGTTGACAGTGTTTAACTTTTTTTTTGATATTTCAGGGGCTCACAGCTAAGAGTTTGTCTTGGGCCACAGAGATTTTGGAGTTTGACTTCAGCAATGCTGAAACAATTAAGATTTTGGCAATTCTTAAGAGATGGACTAAATGTATTTGCCATAAAGGGATTGGGGTCCAGGATTGGAAAGTTATACTTTCTATCTAGATGTCTCCCAAGAGCCTCATGTGCTCATAGATGGGGCTTTGCGAAAATGATTAGACTATGAGGGCTCATAGCTGATTTGCTCTTAAGAGATGGAATCTAATCAGAAGAGGTGGGTCACTGGGCATGTAGCCTAGAAGGGTTTATCTCACTCCTGGGCTCCTCCTTTCTATCAATGCTTCTTGTCAGAACACTGTGAACAACTTTCTTCTGCTATGTCCCTCTGCTATGTTGTCCTATCTTGGACCCAGGTGGCTATAGACTGAAACATGAGTGAAAATAAACCTCTCCTTTAAGTTTCAAATTTTAGGTATTGTGTCTCAGTTATTAGAAAGTGATTAAGATATTTATGATTCTATATCTGCATTTTATTTAACATTATGCTTTTAAAGAAGATGCATCAAAAGGAGAATACGGTGCCATCTTCACAAGAATAAATTTAATTGGGTAGTAAAATGAAAATACTCAAATTCATTGTAGAAATGGAGATGAAACTAAAATGATAAGACATTAATTTTCTTGTATCAGATTATAGTGTTAGAAATTCAGGCAACTGTCAGATCAAAGAAACAGATTTTGACATGAGATATAAGTCAAAATGTAAATTGTTATAAACTTTAACCTTTTACTTTACATTTAATTGTTTTAGGCATTTCAATTCCAAAATTGAATATCTAGAAATTGTGCCCAGAAAAAGTACAGTACGAGGATGTTAATCACAATGTATTTCTTTAATAAAAAATGGAATAACCTAAATATTTAACAATCGGGAATCAGTTAAATATATTATAATTATTAACATAGTGAAATATTTTGCCATTAAAATGAAACACAATGAGAAAAATATGATTGAGTACTTTGCACAGTATGAAATTATTTTTCAAACACACATTGTTCTGACATAGCAACGAAGTACACTCAAATAAGTATTTGAACCAGATTTCTGATATATTAATGTCATACTGTCTTCTAAGTTCATGTTTTAATTTTTTAAATAAATTTACTACAACTCTATCCACAGTGTTATAGGTAATCCAGTTTTCTGCACAATTCCCCAAGGATTGTCAAGAAGATGACAGGTTTACCCTCCCCTACAAGCTGCTTAACTTCCATTCTGATCTTGCATTCTGAAATAACTCTATGCTGTGCAATATCTTGGCCAAGGAATAGGTGTCTTTCTTCATTGACCTGAGAATGACTTATGCATACACATCCTCAACACTTCTGCTTAGAATATAAAGGAGATTAAGCATGGTACCCACAAGCTTCAAATTAATATCGAATATTAAACTCTCCTGTTCTAAATTCCTAGGAATTCTACACTACTGGAAAGTCAACTATTCTCTGCTATAGTTTAGATCTAAAATGTCTTCCTCAGAGTCTCCTGTGGTTAGAAGTGGGACTTTTGGAAGTTTATTAGATCTATTCATCTGTGGATTAATTCAGTAAAGAGTTGACATCAGATTGTGTTGTGAGGAGGTGGCACCTTGTCAAAAGAGATGGTTCACTCTGGCATGTGATGTGAAAGGTTCCAGCCTGCCTTGAGATGAACAGCTGTCCCCTACTATGCAATTCCATCATGATATTTCTCCCTTGGAGCCAGCTGAATATGGACTTGGTTCTTTGAATCAAGAGTTAAATTAAACTTTTCTTCCTTTAAATGTGGGTATCAGGTTGTTTTCCCCAGCCTGGGAAAGCTGATTCATATAGAAAACTGATATCAGAGAAGTGCATTCATTTAGGTGACTCTACTTGACTACCTCATTTAGAAACTTTTGAGACTGGTTTGGGAAGAGTTTGAAAATTTTTAGATATGCAGGCTGGAGAAGTCCAAAGTTATTATAAATGGAGTTTGATGGATGACTCTGATTGGAGCTCAGAAGACCAGAATGCTAATAGAAATGTGGACAGTAAAATCCAGGCTCAGAAAGTTTGTTGGGAACAAGGACTCCTTTAATATTTGAACTAGAGACCATATATATTATACTCTGGCAAAAAATTGTCTATATTTGCCCATATCCTAAGACTTTTGAGAGACTGAGATGAAGGATGGTAGACTAATTATTCTGGAGAAGGAAACTTTAGGGCAGTCTTGTGTTCAGGATGTGACATGGACACTGCTGGTTACTTTTAGTCAGATTGAGAGTAAGGAGTAAAAGCAGAGTAAAAGCTTTTGGAAAAAACCTAAATTTTGACCCAAAAGGTACTATGTGTAAAATTCATAGGTGTTGGTGCTGAAGAGATTAGAACCACTAAAAGAAGCCAAATGCTTTTCATCAGGACAATAGGAAAGATACCTTGTAGGCATATCAAGAAATGGTCAAGCTCTAAACATCACAAACTTAAAAGTGCAGAAGCATAAATTCTTTCAAAATACTTTGCTTTTAAAAGAGAGCCCCAGTGTGCCTTGCTCATTCTGGGCTGCTTGGGGAAGTGTTCTCTAGAGTTGCTTTCTCCAGTCACCTATATGAGGCCTCTGCACCCATAGTCCATTGTCTCGCTTCTGCTTAATCTGGTGGCAGATCTTGGAGTCATCCAAATGTTGCTCATATTTCAGTAATTCAGAATGTAAGAGTTGTGGAGTTATGGAGGTTTCCACCCAGATTTTAGTAGAAGGCTTGCCGAGGGCAAGGAATGCCCCTTAGAGGAAAATGCCTGAAGCAGTCAAATTAAACCAAAAGGTTACAGTGGAAACCCCAGGAATTTGGAGATACAGAAATATGAAAGATCTGCAGGCAATGAGTAGTACCACCCCAAGAGAGGGGCTATATCAGCAGCAAACAGCAAAGTCATAGGTGAGGAACTACCAAGCCCTGGTGTTTACATGGCACCATAACCTTCCCTGGATGCTGAACACGAAGCTATACACTTGATTGCTTGCCCTGCTTGTTTTCACTCTTGCTTTGGTACAATATCTTTCTATTCCCCTATTCCTCGGCTTTAGAAGGGTAAAGTTTACTCTGACCCATTACCTGATAAAAATCATTAGGGCTGGGGATTTAGCTCAGTGGTGCCACCGTCTGTCTCACAAACGCAAGGTCCTGAGTTCAATCCCCAGTACAAAAAAAAAAATCATTTAACTTGTTTGCTTAATATTATTCTTATAGGCACATACAGCTAATAGTTTGCCTTGAGTCCAGAGGAGATTTTGGACGCACTTTTCAGTAATGCTGGAACTTCTAAGATTTTAGTAACTCTTATAGATAAATACATTTTATATAATGAGATGAACATGAGCTTTGTGAGTGTCAAAGGTGGAATGTGATGGCTTAAATCTAAAGCATCTCCCCAAAATACTCTTATGTTCATACGTGGGGCTTATAGAAGGTGATTTGGATCATAAAGGTGCTATATTCAGCTATATTCACTAGTTAATTCATAACTGAATGTCTTCTTGGGAGGTAGGGAATGGTCAGAAGAGGCAGCTCGGGTTGGGGGGTTGCATGACCTGAAAGATTGTATGCTTGTCCCTGGCTCCTCACCTCTGTGCTTCTTGACTGCCAAGATGTGAGCACCTCTCTGCCATGCCCTTCCACCTTGATGTTTCTCCTTGGAGCCAGCCAACTATAGACAGAACCCCAGAGCCAAATAAACCTTTTTCTTTATGTTGTAGGTGTGTGGTATTGAATCACAGCAACAGAAAAGCTGACTAATACACTTTCCCAACAAGTTTCTTCTGTTATATGTCCAGGCCAGGCTTTTTGTCTTCAGGGTTTACTTTCTTCTCCTACCTGATTCCAGAACACTGTTTGCCGGGAAAGGACTCAAAATCTTAGTATTACTCTACTACATTGGGCAAGTCAATTTAATGCTTTCTGTAATAATCTTCTCCATTCAGATCAAACCTGAAAGCCTAACACTTTGTAATTAAAAGGCATTTCATCAAAAACCCATTCTCTCCCTAAGAGAAAAATTCTACTGAACTCATAGGGCATACAACACAAAACAGAGTGAGTTTTCAAAGCAGCCTTTAATCTTCTCCGTTAAGATTGATTCAGATATTCACAGAAATACATTGATCGTGTGTGTATATGTATGTGTAGTGTGTGCAATGAATGCATATAAAGCAAAATATAAACAAAACTTGTCTCATTAAAGAAATTGTATTTGGGAGAGCTAGTGATGTGACAATCATTTTTTAAGGCTGTACTTATCTACCAGTATATATTGTAATAATAAACTTGAATTGGATAATTTTCAAGAAGGAAAAATATGCATAATTCAAAGGTCAATTTGGTCGTGTCTCAGAGAAATATCACTCAGACTTCTGAAGACATGTGTTTCTAGGGTTGAAAAGGAATTTAATTCACACTCCTTCATCACTGTTTGATTTCCAGTCCAGAGCACAGAACAGAATTGATGTAGGCCCTACACAGTTGCTTTCTTGTGTAGAAATGAAGGTAGTAGAGTCTCCTCTCTACTTTGGAACTGTGCACAGCAGTTCTCTGCTCCTCAGGAGCACTGACCTGCTGCTTAGAAGAGCTTTAAGGCTCTGCTGTCCACAGCATAGTCAATAGCACCAAGTAGCTACTGAAGATCTCAGATGAGGCAAGGGCAAATAGGTTTCACTTAATTTTAATTGAGTTTCACTTTTAGTTTTAAAATTGATGCTCAGGTAAGTTTTTGAAAAATTTTAGGGAAATTTGTAAAACTCTGAGTATATGAATTTATTTTTTCAACCATATTTTTTGGCATTGAACCCAGGGCCCTCAGCAGGCTTGGCAAGTGCTGTACCACTAACCCCAATTATACATTTTATGAAATATGAATGTGCAACAAGTGTTTCTAATGAAAACTTATTGGTCAAATTTGTAGGTATTTGTAAGTGTAAAGTGCATATCAAATTTTAAAAACACAATAACCTTAAAATGGAAATCATCAACATTTTAATACTGATTACATGTTCAAATATAATATTTTGGATATATTCAATTAAATAAAATATATTGTTCATATGAATTTCACCCATATATTTCTATGTGGCTACAAGAAAATTTTAAATTGTGTATGTGGCTCACATTCTACCTCTAATGAACACTGCTTCACCAGAGGATAAAATCATAACTTAGCTCAAAAGCTAAAAATTCATAGAGAATATTTACCCTACAAACTTCTGTTTTACATTGATGCAAAGCTTTTAGAAACTGACAACTAATTGCAAATTAATGTTTTAAATATTTATATTTAGCACTAAAATTCTTAATATTTGGCTTCTTTTGAAAAATTAGAAAATTTGGTAAAGCTACATTCATTCTTACATGGCAAGAATTTGCTGGAACTCACATTGGTTACCTATTTAGCTAGCACAAATCTTTTTACTTGGTATAGCCTACTCTGTCAATAAAAAAAAAAAATCACTCCACCAGACCTGTGAAGACAAACATTAGAGTTTAGCCACATGACAAGATGACAGAGAAGAAGTGGAGATTTTCACCCTTTAAATTCTTTTTTACTAAATGTTCTCTATATAGGGTGGTTTCTTTTTTTCTAGCTACATAAATTGATCGATATTTTACCAGGTGAAAATCCCATTGAACATTTTAACAGCTGCCCATAAATCAAGTAGCAAAACCAGAACGAAGCAACATTGTGGTGCAGAAAATCCTAGATATACTTAATTCAGAATCTGTTCCTTTAAATCCTAGACACCTCCCAGGTCCTTCCTGAACTATTGGCCTATATGACAGGCTTTAATTAGCACAGATTTTTCACGTTCATGGATAGATTAGAAATTTGGAAGGACTTAATGAAAAAGGTCTGTTACCTTGACCAGACTGAAATTGCAGTTAGAGGGCATTTGCTTTATCCAAAGGCTGACTGCATATAAATATGTGAATATTAACATTATGCATACAAAAGTGAAATTTTTGTTTTTTATTAAAGAAACATTCATTTTGATCTACTGTTAATGACCAAGAAAGATTTGAATGGCATCCTTAATAACTATAAATTAGATATAACTAGATTTTTATAGCCATAACTTTCCTTTTGTCTGTTAGATGAAAGAAAGGAAGTTAAAAAATTGTATTCATCTTTTAAAGTAGCTCACTCCCTATGTGCATCTGACAAACACAAAACTAATGATAAGTGGCTAGATGTGGATATATACACACATGCAAAGTAAGTAAGTAGTATAACTGCAAATTATTTTAAGAGCAATGGAGAAAAAATGATCTTAAATAAAGAATGATACTAGGGCATGAATAGGTAGATCTCATTGAAAGTTTGAAATTTAATGTGAGACTAGAAGAAGGAAAAATAGAGGAGCATGTGAAGAGCAGAAAAATGTTCCGTGCAGAGGGAAGAAAGGGAAGAGTGTGTGCAAAGGATGAAGGCAGGTGTTGCAGTTGAAAGGTAGCCAATATGGCTGATCTAGCTACTCAGCCAGTGGGCAGGATGCAGACCTCATTGGGCACCATCATTGTGATTCTGCCAAAGCACCCTTTAACAGCAGAATGGATGCCACCATCTGGATGTGATCTCCGTGTGCTCAGCTAAAACACTTCATCCCAGAGAAGCTCTCTAAGCCAAGGAGCCTAGATGTAACCACCCAGCCTGCAACACTAGAGGCTGTGCTTTCCTCGGTTAGACTAGAGATCTTTCTTTTTTCCTTTGGTTTAAAAAACAAAAAAAATCCTTCTATACATCTTGACAAAGTTTTTCACCCCGAGCGGAGATTCGTCTAAATTGATGCTCTTTGCTGAATAAGGACACTGCATACCATGCTCATTCTTTCTCTTTTTTTTTTGTCTTTAATCTTTAGATATTTAATATCTAAATAGAGTTAGGTAGAATGCAGTATAGACAAATTGGGATAGCAGGAGTTGAAAAGGAGGAAAAATTATTTTCAACCTCCATAAGTTCTTTATGGGATCACATTGTCTAATAAAAGATTGATCAACATAAAAACAAACAAATTTATTAAAAGCATATATCACATATGCATGGAAACTAGCCAGGGAATAAAAGATTCTCAAAGAAGTGGCTTTGAAGTTCAGCTTGCACACCAGCTTCAACATAGAACAGTAAATTTTTTGACAAATGACAAGACGAAAGGACTTGGAGTCCCCAACATTAGCCACTTGTGGAAGATGTTTGATAACATAGATTCCTTGCTACCACCAAGTCCAAAAGGGCCTAAAGTTGTCTGCAGTGGTTAACCTTGGCCTGGTGGAAAGAAGAGGAGGGATTTTTTTTTTGTCTTTTATATCTGTATCTTGCCTCTAGGCAAATGGAAGGTAGGCAGACAGCTTTCATCTTTTTACTCATTTCCTTGTCTCCACAATCCTTATGCCAAACAGGAATGTTTTGGAGTAACATATTCTGGTCTTCCGCAAATTTGAACAACAGCCACAAAATGATGCCTGGGTTTCATTTTAAGTGTCAAGTTATTGAAGAGTACTAAGTAAGGCGTACAATACATTCTATTTATATTTTAAATGATTTCCTCACTAGTATGCAAGAAAACAAACAAACCAAGTGTTTGAAGATGTGTGAGAGTGGGAGCAGTGAGCAGTTTGAACGTTGGCCTAAGGGGTAGCTATTTGTTGAATGGATGAAAGATCAATCTATCAAATTCATAGGATCATACTAACAATAAATGCTGGCAATTTCAACAATTGATGACAAGAAAAATCAATATTTATTGAGTACAAGCTGTTTTATGTGCTTCCTACATCAAATCTTTATACAAGCTTTTGAATGTGTTGGATTGAGCTTACTTTACAGTTAAGAAAATTTAGACTCAAAGAGTTTGCCTATGTCACATACCAAGTAGTTGAGATCTAAACTAGACTGTAAGATTATTGAGATCAATCTCTCAGGTATATAAATATAATAATTAGCTGGAGCTGGTGGTACACACTAATAATGCCAGCATCCTGGAGACTGAAGCAGGAGGACCACGAGTTTGGGCTCAGACTGGGCAACTTAGCAACGTAGTGAGATCCTGTCTCAAAATAAAAATAGAAAAGGACTAGGGATGTAGCTCAGTGCAAAGGACCTGAGTTCAATCCCCAGTATCATCTCCCCCATGTTAATTAATTTTAAAATACTGTTGAAAACATATTCTTTATAAAGCTATGTAATGTTATTCAAAGGAAAGCAAGTGAAAATATGTTAAAATCATAACAGGTTTTTTGTTGGCTCTTATGTAATGAAAATATATTTGCTTTTCTCATAAAAATGTAAGAATATAAAATTATAAATCAAATGCTCCAAGTTTTTTTCTCTTATCATTCATGACACTCTTTTACCTGATGCACTGCAATCCTTCATGTCAAAATTAGCTTCAATATTTTATGTAAAGATAATCAAGGAATGATGTAAATCTAGCACATATCACCTTCAAAACTTCTGAGCTAGGTGATTCAGGCCTCTCCAAAAGGTGGAAATGGACAAGAGATAATGGAGAAAATCAAGTCATGATCTAAATAAAGTACTATTGATCTGTTAGTAGCTCTGCTGAAGCTCTTTTTGTTGGGTGACTGAACAACACAGGCACTAGTCAGGAAGATGAATTACTATCCTCATGGTTACACAAGCAAGTCACCTTTTCGATCCACATCAGGAACATTCACTTGGTATATATCCAAGTACTTTGTGGCTTAACAGCATACCTGACCTGTTTGTGTGTGAATGAGGAAGAATTTGTTGTGCGTCCAAATCATATCTTGTTAGCACATCTTTTATCTTATGTACCCTTGTTTTCTGTTTGATTGTTGGATTTTATTTCAGAAACAATCTTTTGACATTTGTACAATTTAATTCAAGCTTGTCATTTAACAAGAAAGATTGTTCTCAACATCAGATTGGAAAGGCAGATGTACTTTGTAAGACTTTCCGCTGGGATGCTCCTATCAGGTCCGTTAGCACATCAGCCATGCCCTGGGCGATTGACTACAAAAGTATCACTTTCCCAAATGGTACTTTGGAAACCCTTTGCTCAAAAGCAGTTTTCAGTCACACTGGATTCCATTCTTCTTTCTTTCTCTCCTTCCTGCCCCTGCTTCACATGCCATTAGGGATGATAGCCCCAGTGGAAAAGTTTCCTTTCTGTCCCAACCCCCTACTTCCATGAAATTAATTAAGTGATGTCATGCTTCATTTTATCTGATTTGGAAGCAATTCATCAATCTTTTGCTGGTTGTATTAGTCCAAGTTATCAGCATATTAATTCATTTGTGAGAATAAACTCAAGGGTAATTACAGTGAGGAGGTTTAATGCCTAAATGTGTTAATGTCTGTAATCAAAAGTATTTTCTCAGTGCAGAACAATTGTTAGACAATTACTGTTGGATATGATCGCCCTGGTAGACAACAGACGCAGTGTCAAGAGGGAAATAGTAAGTTTGTTTTGCAAGTACTGTATTATCAGCAAGTACTCTCTTTTCTCCCCATAATATTTTCTAAGATGTTCAGTTCCTGTATAGCTATCCTCTTACTCTCTACATCACTAAGTTAAAAAAAAAAAAGTTGTATTTGTTATGTAAAACGATCAAGGGAGACAGCTTGGCACTTTCTGAAATTTACCCTTTTCTTACTCTTTCTCTTCAGGTGCTTTGGTTTTGATCTGCATAAAATCACCAACCTAATAATTTCCCTTCCATTCCTAATATACCCTAGAGTCTCTATTACCTAATTTTCTCCTGTAATGAGAAAATTCTTAGGTTAAATGACTATCAAGACAAAAAGTCTTGACAGAAATCAGTCACTCTGGATTAGCAAGTTGCCATGAATTGAATAAAGAGTTGAGGAACTTGATTGTTGATTATTTCTCCTTACTCTCCTGGAGTGATTTTTAATGTGAATTTAAATTTACTCTCACATACTTTTCTGTTTTCTTTTTTCCTCAAAGTTTTATAATATATTAAAAATAAAGATGTAGTCATAGTTTCCCATCTATGTTATTGTTTTCAGAATCTCTTTTAGGTGTGTATAATATAGGATTTTACCTGGTTTCAAAAAGAAGAAAATAATGATTTAAATAGTCTTAATAACCTGGAAAGATGATACATAGCTTTGTGTAATTGACACATCCTAAGCTACCAGAGGTTTAACGATACTTATATCAGGGCTCTGGTTCCACTTGCCTGTAACTCTCTGGTCCTTGTATTCTTCTTTAGGTCAATTTTGCCCCCAGACTGTCTTCCCATATTGTTTCAAGTGACTGTAACATGCCAAAATTACATCTACATGCAGTGTTTTTCTGTGCCTTCCCAAGCACCAAGATGAGAACAGATAGTTTCAAAAACTTAGTGTAGATCTACATCTCTCACTATTACTTCACTATACTCCTCACAAACATGAGTCCAATGACAACCACAATCAAGTTACAATAATCAGCTAGGGCTATTATTATAAAATATCATAGACTGGGTTAAATAGCAGAATTGCACTTTCTGTCTAAGATTAAAGTGCTATTAAAGTTGATTTCTTTTGAGGCCACTCTTCATGGCTTCTAGACAACCTCTCCCTCATTTTGTCTTTACTTAGTGGAGAGAGAGATATCACAAATGACTCTTCCTTTTGTAATAAGGACACAAGTCCTATCATCTTACAACTTCTCTCTTACAAACTTGTCTAATCTTAAACCTCCCTAAAGGTCTTCTGAAATTTAGTCACATTGGCAGTTATGGTTTCAATATATAAATTTTGTTTGGACACTAATCAGCCCATTACATTAGGGGTAAGTATTATTTATGCAGTTATTCTTTAAATAAACACAGCAGTACTCTGTGTAATTTCATATTAAAAAGTAATTCCTAGTATTTGGATTTCAGCACTTATTATTCTCTAAGAAACATAATCAGAATTCCTTTGAGAAATAGCTGATTTGAGGACTGGGGCAGAAAATACACAAGATGAAACTGAAATATATTGTATTGCCAGAAAGTAAACAAGTGCAAAAACAAAACAAAAAAGCACATATAGTCAAGGGGTGTGTCAAAGGGCTATGGAAACCAACTGAAAGAGCTCTGAATGGTCAAACTAAAATAACTTTAGCTACAATAGTTATAATGAATTAGAAGCCAAAGTATATAATAAATATCCCATCTCTATTAATATAAAGAAACAAATGAACTCATGAATGGAGAGACAAGAGACATACCTGAGCAGAATCTCAGACAATTTAAGTAGCTCTTTTGCCATCAAGAAAGTAGCATATGTCATCACCTCTCCAGGGTGGGCCTTGTACAGTTACTTCCTTTCAAAGACCATTGATAGTGTGAACAAGGAGAAAGACAAGAGAAAACTTTAAGTGGGGAATTGTGTGAGGTACAAAAGTATCACAACCAAGTGATCAAGCCTGATATCAACAGGATAAGTTGGGTTAATAGTATGTGCCCTTGATAAGATGTAATACAAATGGTACTTTCTTCTGTGGTCTTCTCCTCCCAAACCCATGACCTCAGTGTAATGGGAAAACATCAAAACAACCCAAGTCCTCAAAAACAAGGAAAGATTTAAAGATTTTCACAGCAGAAAGGAACTTATGGAGATCTAAGGACAAAATGTTAAGATCCATGATGAGTTCTTGAAACAGAAAAGGAAACATTGGGTAAAAATTAAGAAAATTTTACTATGGACTTTGTTTAACAATTATGTATCAGCATTGGTTCCTTAATTAATAATAATAGGTAGACCAGGGTGTAAAGAACTTGGTAACCCTCTGTACTTTTTCCACAATATTTCTACTAAAAATACTCCAAGGTTAAAAAACTATTTTAAAAAACGATAAACAAACATACAGTCCAAATGTATTACTATGAAGAAGACTGTTTGAAAACACTTGATGGATGCTATGACTGAAAGTAGCCACTGGCACAATCAATGATTCTAAATAGATATTAGAGTAGATCTCAGAATTATTTGAGATTAGAAACAATCTCAAAATTATTTAGGCTAGCTTTTTATATTTAAGTAATATTAAACAAAAGGTTTTGGAATAGAAACTACACTATAGTAGTAATCCAATATTGTTATTGTTGTTACTAAAAGTATTATTAACAGCATCAAAGACACAATGGAAGCTTATTTTTAAGAAGTCTCTGCTGTCAGCAGAAATGGGCCTTGCTCCCTGTCTAAGTGTTGCAGCAACTTTCTGTTCCTGATATGACAGAAAATAACAAGAGGGCAGGGGCTGGGGAGGGAGGTATTAAGGATGTGAAATGATTCAGGCTAAAGACTTTTTATTAGCTGGCTTCCAAAAGGATTAGCCTACCTGATGACTCATGGTGGCTTAGAGATTCATAGCCAATGTCTCAGGCCTTACTAGAATCTAAATGTTTCACATACCACAGACACACTGGTAAGTGGCTATTGTACCCTTTAGGGAGGGATAACAGGAAGATGTAGGCTGAACATTTGTGGTGTATTGCAGGGTTTTTTCCTCACACCCTTTGCTTCTTATAGGGGCTCTGTGTTTATGAACTGGCAAGGGTCAGAGGATTAGGGAGATGCCATAGCTGCCCATTGTGGGGATTTCAATAAGTTCTAATAACCATAAGGGAATTGCTGTTATGGATGTTATTTGTTTCACTGTACATTGTTACCTTATACTTATTGTAGTCTAGCCAACTATTTCAGTGGTAGGCATATAACAAGTAACTAACTTGATGAATATTTTTATGAATTAAACCATTTTGATTACAGCCCTAGCTGTAATCATGCCCTCCTCCCTTGCCCATGATCTTCATGTGTCTTTGAAACTCTGGGGTGCCATCATAAATGCCCAGTAAAACTAAACTGTTCATTTCAATGGTAGAAGCTGTTGTGCCCACCCTACAAAGAATAGCCATCGCATTTTAGGATTCTGGGACTTGCTTTACTAATGTATCTCCCAATATCTTAGCAGTGGGAATGTCTCCTAGAACTTTCTAGAGGAATGACTAAGGAAAGATGTGCAACTAATACAAGTAGATGTCAACATTCCCGCTATCCTAAGACTGAATTATTTCTACTGTATGAAAGTGATTTTTCAGTTAAATTTCATATAGGCCACCACTGAAGCCAGGATTCAGTTAGCAGACTAGGCACAATGTTACAGCCATTTCTCGTGTCTATACTTTCACATTAAAAATTCCTGTGTTGTGCACCCATTTCAATAATTTCAGCTTCATCTTGTTCTAAGAGTTTTAGGGTCACTTATGTTTATTCTAACAGCATAAGAACTTATATTTTTATTCTGTTATGGTGGAGATTGGGGAAGAAATCTGCCCGTAGAAATGAGAATCAATGTTGGATAGTGTCTAGCATCCAAATAAATAGGAGACTGCATTAGGAGTGATAAAGCCATTTGCTTTATGGTATGATCTCCAGCAGCTCAGGTATGGAAATGTAGACAAGCCATAGGGATGGCCAAAGGTTGTAGTTTTGCTTAAAAGGTGTAATGGAAAGACAGGAAATTGCATATGCTGACAAATATCGAAAAATTGTCATTTGCTAAAACAATATCTTTCTAAAGCTATTGCATTTGTTTATTCATTTAGATCATTAAAATATCTCCTCATATGTTATTTTATGAGAGTTTTTCCTTATGGATTCTACCCAACACATTATTTACCCTTTTATGCTTCCAAGCTTTATTTTCTTCATATCTTTACATAATTTATTGCCCTCTTAGTTCTTACCATTGTTTACTTATTTAACTCATTTGCTTGTCCCTGTAGAATATATAAATAGCAGTGGCATTAAAAAATTGTTAAATCCCAGACTTAAATGTTCCCAGAATACAGTAGGTGCTCGCGCAATCATATTCAAGTTCCTTATTGAAATAATTTTTGCAAAGATCCTGAGCACAAAATGACTTCATAGAAGGAAATGTTAGGAAGGTAGCAGCAAAGTTATAAATTATATTTTTAAAGCGAATCAGTACTCACTTCACAGCAATTGTGTTTTGTTTTTGTTTGTGTTGATATCTGTTTAATTTTTGAAAACACTAACAGATTTGTTAGCTCATTTAAGCTTCACAATAACTCTTTGCAGGCCAGTTTGTCCTCCTTGCAAATTCATACTCTGAATTTAAAACCAAAGTCTGCTATGAGGCCAATAAATTTTTCTAATCTCACTTTTATAGGTTAATTCCATGTTCTCACCAAACTTTTTCCTATAGATTATACTGAATTATTTATTTGTAGTATTTGTCTCTTACTACATAGTGAATTTTTAAGATACACTTCACTTGCATGTGTTATATCACTACCACACAGTGTCTGCCCTTATTAAACTTGAATGAGTGCCTTTTGAATAAATGAATGAATGAATGAATTTCCACTTGATAGATAAGAAAACTGAACCCAGGGAGTAGTTAATTGATGTAGAAAAGGCCACAGAGATGATAAAAGAAGGATCACTGGTCTTCTAATACTGGGTAAAAGGTCATTGTTAACATATATTATACTTTAGTCATGGATTTACATTCCTAGAAGTGGCATGTGAATTTAATATTTTCAAAGAATCTTAACATGAGCCACTTAAAGTTTTACTTAAAGAGCCGATTAAGCCTTCTGTTTTGCACATTTCATATGCTTCTCTGCAAATGTTTTTCACATTAGCTGCTCTAAAGCAAAGCACCAAGATTGTATAAACAGCAGTGCAGAGGTGCAACAGGCAGCTAACTGGGATGGCCCCTAAAACAACACAGATTCTTAAAGTCTTCAGCACTTAACATAAAATAAGAAATCTTTTTAAATGATATTTTTTAAATTATTTTTTACAATTACTTTCGGCTGCAAATATTTATTTGGAAAACCTTAATACAGAGAAACATCTGGAAACTCTTGTTTTGTGAATCATGTAAATCAAAATGAAGTAGCTTTTCTTTGTACAGCATTGGGCCAGGAGAAGTTGGCAAATTCTGGGGAAATTTAAAAGTCATAGGTCTAACAATCAAAACTCTTGACAGAATTCAGGAATCCATACACTTAATCTCCACAAAAGTAGACCAACTGGCATCTAAGAATTGCCTGAAAAGTGTGAAATACACAGACCAAAGTGTCTGAGCTAGGAGTTAAAAATATAACAAGATATCAAATAAAAATAATCTGAGATATGAATCTATTTATATTTTTCAAAGTTTTTCCAAGTGTAGATGTTATAAAATCATGTGTTCTCAACTTTATTTTAGTTATAAAATATAAAATAATCAAATGAAGTATAGTTCTCATTCAAAGTATTTTTTTAAGTGAAGATATTTTGAAGCTTAATTACAGAATTTTTCTCTCCTATTCAGCTCTCATTATTTCATTTTGGTTCTTTTCCCCTCTTTATCTCCTTACTATTTTATGGATAAGTTTCAAGGAAATGCAAGTAAGTAGCTTAATGTATTTCAAGGACATAGTGGGAATGAATGGTACAATAATATTCTAACACAGGGAAAACAACAAAGATTGCAAGGTTTTGGACATTTCAGCTTTCTTAACTGTGAGAAATAATTTTTTCATACAATTAAACTTAAAAAGAGAAAACTTTAAAAATATTTTTGATCTCTTGTGTATATACCCACCAGATTTGTATGATGTCTTTAAACCAAACATGTTATTGTTTGTAACTAGTATTTTCTTAAATCCAAAATATAAATTCATGACTGCACTTTAAAACCATCTTTGCAATGTTCACAGAGAGTGTCTCAGTTACATTATTTCTGAATTTTTCACTTGCTGCCATAGGCTGTTCACATTTTCTCCATCCATTCTCACATTTCTCCCAAACAGCTTACTTCAGTAAATTGAAGTGGTTGTATAAAAAACATTTCTCTAGTCATCAGTGTCTAGACTTGCTGTTCCCTAAACTTTTCTGAAAAGCTGGGAGAATAAGACTATAGGATTTTTATTATGAACAGCACTAACGATATAGACTGATTTTTATGTGCTACACAGTCAATATTTTCATGACTCAGAGTTAAAAATGCCAAAACAATTTGCAAGTTATCTCAGAATCCTCTTAGATTCTGGCCAAATTGACCTTTAAAATTCATTTCACCATCCAGTTATTCTCTAATCACAGACAAAGCAAATCTGAGTAGGCATTAGCTTTGAAACAGACCAGTGACTCTTGCGTGAATTCATTGTCCTCCTATCATCTATACTGGGACATCCACAAGGCTCGCTCCTGGGTTCCCACTTTTCTCATTCTGTGAATGCTCATTAAGTAATTCCATTTCTGCCACCTATAAAAGATTGTTCTGACATTGACCTCTTTGTCTCAGACTTATTCTTTATAAGCACTAAACTGGCATGTTAAACTACCTGAGACTTCTCTCAAGGATACCCCCAAACTATGTGTGCAAAACTAAAATTGTGCTTATCTCTACAATCAATAAAAATGCTTCATTTTTTTCTTATTTTGGACAAAGTTGACACCATCTATTCGGTTACAATAATCATAAATCCAGAATTCTTCCTTAACGCCTCTTTACATTGTCAAGTCCAGTTGCAAAAATGTGTTGCGTGTCCATCCAGTCATTCCAGGCTCTTCTCGGACACCCTCTGATCTGTTCTCTTTACTGCATATAGACTGAATAACATTTAAAAATATAGATCTAGGGGTCGGGGATTTAACTCAGTGGTTCCACCGCGTGCCTTGCAAATGCAAGGTCCCGAGTTCAATCCCCGGCACACACACACACACACACACACACAATATATATATATATACACACACACACACACACACACTTACATTCAATACCTTACCATTGGTATTAGTAGAAAAATCAAAATCCCAAACCATAATCTCAAAGTTTTGTATCTAGACTTTATTTTACAGATCATCACAGATGTTGCTGCTTCCCATTGGCTAAAATCTACACATAATTTGCCAGCTGTTCCTTGGCCTGGTCATTTAATGCTCTGTTCCTTCTCCTGGAGTGTTTTTTCTTCTTCCTCTTCATCCAAATAATTACCACTTATTCCTTTCTATGTTAGCTCAAGTGTCAGTTCCTACAGAGTTTTCACTGCCCACCACAGCTGGCTTTCATTTCTCATTATGAAGTTTTATCACACCAGATAACACTCCTTGTCACACTTAATATTTTTGTAAATTGACTTTTTTTATACCTCCCCATTAGACTAAAAGAGCAGGAGATATGTCTATTTTTCTGAAGTGTACATTTCATAACGGGACTCTGAGATAGTATTTAATTAACATGTCTGCAAGTTGTGTGTGTGCCTGTGTGGATATGTGTGTGTGTGTGTGTGTGTGTGCATGTGTGTGGTTTGTGAGGAAGAAATTAATGAAGGCAGAATTAGAACAGAACACGTCTTTATGCTTTAATAATCATGCACTAATATTTGCTCACTGATTGCCCTTGCCCTATGCAGACATTAATTAACACATTATGTCTTTTGCTTTGCTGTTTCTTAGAAGAAACTGGATCTCCAAAAATGCACTGGTAAATTCAAATTCCATGTCGATTGATTCCTGTGCTAGAGGCCATGTTGCCTCTCAACCTCACAGGCCTAGTTTAACTGACTTTACTCTAGGGAACTATTTCTGATTTTGCTCATGAGAATTAGTGAATGTCTGAGCTGTACCATGCCGCCTCAAGCTGGTCCTTTCATACAGCATTCTATTATTTCTAACTTTAATTATGGTTGTTTATATCTTGCTGCCTTCTTGAAGTAGTTACTAAGGGTTGTTCTTCTCCATGTCCCCAAACAGTGCCTAAAATAGTGAGCCAAGGATGGTGGTCAAAAATATTAGAATGTCATAGAATAGTGCCATGAAATTGAGGTTGGATGTGAAAAAATAATAATCTTTAAAGAAATCCATATTCCTGGGCTCAATTGCCAAGAAATTGCCAACAATGAGTGGTATAGTTCAAGTATCATGCTTTTATAAAGTTCTTTAATTAATTCTAAGCATAGTAAGTTCGGTGGATTCTACTAGCCCTGAGAGTTGGAGTCCATAATGATAGGCTGCCATGTTGCTGTGTTCCTGGACTACAAGTCAGTCAACTTCCATGACATTCTGTGGACATGAGAGAGGCAGAGAGGCAGCTGAGAACTCTGCTTCCCATTATTTAATGTATCCTCCCCCAATACAGCATTTGTAAATTAAGAAGGCTTAAATCAAAGGTAGAACTAAAATTGATAAAGAGTTTTTACTAATGTAGTCTATTTCCCAATGCAAAATTATTCCAGAAATACTATCTGTAGGAAGATTCTTTCCTTTAACAATGTCCTTTTAAAATTCACTAATTGACATTTATAATTCTAACTTTAAGTAATAGTCTGCAACATCTTTCTCAGTTATCACTGCCTCTTTGATCAAAGTCCAGCCTTCTTAATGGGGCCCATTTTTCTCTAAGCTGTGTTATCTGTGTAACATAAACATATGAGATTATCCTCCAAATTTCACTAAAGCACTATGAATAATGTATTAGTTTTTTTGTTGCTGCTGTAAAAATTAGCACAAAGTAGCTTTGAAAAAGCACTTATTTATTATCTCATCATTTCAGAGGTGAGAACTCCAAGCACAAGTTTTAGGGAGCTAAAATCAAGGTGTAGGCAGGGCTGTTCCTGTTGAAGGCTCTGAGGCAGAATCCATTCATTGCTTTTCCCAGCTTCTAAAGGCTACTTTCTTTCCTTGGTTCATGGCCTCCTTCCAGGAATGGTATCATTCCACCTTCTGCTTCAGTCATCTTTTCTGACTTTAAATCCCTTTGCTTTCCTTTTATAAGGATTCTTGTGACTACATTGAAACCATTTGGATAACCAGGATAATCACTCCATCTCAAAATCCTTAGTCACATCTGAAAAATCCCTTTTATCAATTAGGGTAACATACAGATTCTTGGGATTAGGGCATAGTAATCATTTGGGACCATTATTCAGCCTGTGGTCTGGAAGATCTTTTAGAAATGGCTCACCAATTAAATGTATTCCATATTCCAGGTCCTTCTTAACTTCAACAAAGAATTGGATGAAATAAGCCAAAACTGGTCCCAAAAGTTTATTTGGAAAGTGAGGGGTGAAGGAGTAAGGGAAAAACTGGCTCTGGAAAGTAAGCTTAGGCCAAACAAAAGAAAAGGTAAACCAAAAATAAAAATACACCTGATCTGGAAGAGGCAGAGTAGACTATTGTAAAGAATCACAATAGCTGGCTCCTTGTGACATCTGTGTCCTTATCTGTCATCTACATCTTGTTGGAGCCCTTGAGAAGTTCTACATACAAGTCCTAGGTAGTATTTGGCATTGTCCTGGGATCTTGTAATTGACAGGTCCCACTAATTTCCCCAGCCAGTTTTGCCAGGCCCTACCTCCTATATCAAGCCTACTGCAAGTAGTGGACAAATTATAGTTTCTTTGATGCCTGATAGACCACATAAAGCATAAGAAAAGGTGTGTTAGTTGGCTTTCTGTTATTGTGAAAAAATACCTGAAAATATCAACTATAATGAGGATAAGTTTATTTTGGCTCATGGTTTCAGTCAATGGTTGGCTGGCTCCATTATTTCTGGGAGCATGATGATGTAGTGTGTCATGATTGACCAGCAATGGCTGAGTAAAGCTGCTCACATCATGACAGCTGGAAGGGGAGAGAGAGAGATTGGAAACAAATTATATCCTTCAAAGACAACTCCCCAGTGATCTACTTTGTTCAGCAAGACCCCAATTTCTAAAGTTTCCACCACCTCCCAGTAATCTAAGCCTTCAGAACATGAGCCTTTGTAAGGAATTTCAGATCCAAACTTTAACAGCCTGAACTCATGGTATTTAATAATCTTTTATTTACACTATATAATAGGTAATGAATAAATTCACACATATATACACACATTTGTACACAGTTTACAAATGCTCAAATCATCTTCAAATATTAGATCACATAAAATGCTAAGAGTATAGAAATGTCTAAATTTGGACAATAAAAGGAAGACAATTTAAACTTGACAAACCTCAAGAGATAATTTCTCTCTGTGAACACTGTATTTCTTTCCACAGAGACAGGAACTACAAATTCTACACATGCACAGTTTAATTTTATAATGGTAGAGAAATTATCTCCATTTAAACAACTGCTTTTAAGAATCTTAGCAGTTTAAGTCTTTAAGGACAGATATAGAGGCCATCAACTTATTTTCTAATTTTTCAAGTCACTAACAATCATCCAAGAGAAATCAGGAATCATTAAGTAAAAGATTTTTTCTGTTAGCGTAGTGTATTGGTTATGACTAGAAGTTTAGAACTGAATTTATACTTTTTGAGGACTTTTAATTGTTCAAACTCCAGTGATTTCTACATTTTTTTCTTATCCTTTCCCAAGGCATCCAAGTTGAAGCATCACATCCTGGGATATGAAAGGGCTGAGTATAACTATTTCCATAAATAGTCTTTCTTTTTCCCATTTTATTTCAATTTCCTTTCTCTTATTTTTGAAACAAAATAATATGTTTGAAAGATGTTGGGACAAAGTTATTCTTTACTCTTGAAAGATATCTCTGTGGTCATGAGTTTCTAAAATAAAAACCATCAATGTCGTAAAATTCAGATTCAACTGTCTATAACAGCACTCACTGAGGCTGGCTTGATATAACTTAAATAAGAAACTGTTTATTTGCTTGATTAGTTACCTATGTTATTATAAGAGACTGGAGTTGCATTTTTTCCCGCAAGCACACTGAAAATTTACAGAACAGCCTGTAAGAAGCTGAGTATCCATCATTCTGACAAGCTGTAAAACCATTGCCTGTTTTTAAAGATCATCCTTTCTGTAAGAGTTAATTCTATAATGTTTCTTGCTAAAAGGGTAAGCTTATTAAATAAAGTTCATCACAGAGAGTAATCACATTTTCAACTGGCCACATTTCTTTGGCTTCACGAGTTACTTCTCATTCACCATCCCCTACACCCACCCGGGGCAACCCCACCAGCTTGCTCTTTCTTTCTTTCTTTCTTTCTTTCTTTCTTTCTTTCTTTCTTTCTTTCTTTCTTTCTTTCTTCTTTCTTTCTTTCTTTTTTTTTGGTCTAGCATAGTTAATATTAACTTGCTTGTAGACCTTACCCTTGCAACAAATGAAAATAAAAACTGAAGCATATTTCTATGGATGTATGGCTACAAAAGCTCTTATAGGCAATTCCAAAAAATATATCTATTTTAATCCAAATTCAGAATCTCCTATGACTAAAAACAGTGCATTTGGAACTGAAGAATATAAGGAAAGACTATATAATGAACTGTATTTTCTATGACTGCTTGTTTATGATGACTTATCCACAAAATCCACATAAAAATCATCTAAAGTGTGTTTGTGTCCAGCACTTCACTTTTGCTGATCTGTTACAAACTGCTTTTCTTTCAAACTATCACTTTTCATTTAGAATATTATTGTGATAGTTTGAAAGAACCAACAAGGTTTTCCTCCTCTACTCAGAATAACTAATACTTATCTTATTTACCCATAACTCCAGAATTTATGTGTATGCTAAGAATTTATTGCATTTCATCTGAACTTTGAACTTCCATGTAAAATATACTGCCCTTTGGGAAAGATTTTTTTAGGAAGTCATATTAATAATACATTACATGAAATTCTAAGCACAAGAAAAATACTTCATAACTTCCATATTCATATATAAAAATTCTACTCTCTATATCAGGACAGCAAAATAAATACAGGCCTGAGGTGGAAATGAACAGTCCCTTTGTCCCTTACCACCTGGAGAAGGGCAAAAGCCCTTCTATG
The DNA here is from genome assembly GCF_000247695.1 of Heterocephalus glaber. The sequence goes on along the minus strand of NW_004624765.1, from coordinate 4,802,414 downwards.
AGTTGTCAACTATGAGTATACTAGAAATGAGTTTACCAGACGTTATAGGAAAAAAATAGTTTTCATGAAGAGACTCACATAGTACTAAGAATTAAGGATCCATTCACAACAAGGTGTTGCAGATCTTTGCTCAGATGTGGGCCATATATTGGCTTTAACTGAAAGTGGAAAATAGCCCAGATACTCACCTCCCAAGGAAAAGGAGAGAATGTGGTATACAGTGTGATCAGATGAGGTTTTTCTTATTTTATTTTTTTGGTTTTTTGCATATTATCCTCACACATAACATAGAGATAAGAATGCTGTCTTTTTTTCAGTGAAAAACTTATCTAGTTTATTGAAATCTGCCAACTCATACTACTTACTTTAGAATTTTCAAGTGTAATGTGGATCAATACTAATTAGTCATAAGATATTCTCATTAGGAAAGTCTCATTATATTTTAGAAGACAACTCAAAGACTATCACCATTTCTCTTAGTTTATTGATAATTTGATTGCTTCTTTTGTGTACCTATATGTGGAGCTTTGAGATATCTTCCCTATAAAACAGGAACCAAATTCGAATCTAAGATTGTTGGTTACCTTAGATTTGAACAATGAGGTAAAGCCGGGGCCAAAATTTGTCAGTAACACATGTGGTACACAGAACTATTGATACAAATTCTACTACTCCTTTTGGCATATAAGAAACATAATTAGGTCACAACTATATGTGTTTTTGTTGTATACATACATGCATGTGTTTGTCGATATATATATCCACACAACACACACATGGTTTACCAACTTAATTTGCTTTACAACTTTGGGGAAGATGACTGCATTTGTGTTTGTGTGAGAAAGATGCCTGTGGTCCTGTTTGTCACCCAATTTAGAGCTTACGAATGGAAGCAAAATTTGGCCAAAGGCTTTAGTTTGTGAATGGAATTGTTTCCAAACAGAAGCATTTGTGAACCGAGGTTACAGGGAATATATATATCAACAGATATACCAAATACAACTTCCAGACATAAATATGTGTCCGATGTTAAAACTTTGCCTTTGTGTCCGAACTTCACACTTCTTCCTACATTTCTCTCTCCTTATTAAATATTGGTTGATGAAGAGTATGATTCCTGTTTTTTCTCAGAAAATGTAGCTTCCAGGTAGCCTATGACTTCTTGGGATTCTTAAGAGAAAAGTCAATAATAATAAACTCATCAACTGATGGTAAGTCCAACCTTGAGTCAGTAACAAGAATAAAAACAACTGCAATACAAATTAAAACTTCTGAGCTTCTAATTCTTTATAATATGAACACAATTACATTCTCATATCGCTAGTAAAGACCAAAAGTACAAAATGGTATATCAGTTTTGGATGATGACAAAAAATAATACCACTAGTATTACTAGTACCACTAGTAATACCAATAATAAAGGTTAATGAAGTTTAAAATTCTTAGAGGTTGGAGTCAAAAGCTGACCATATAATCAGCCTTTTACTTGACAAAGTATAAAGTTTCCACTTATCAGAGAATCTGAGTTTCATTTTAAACCTACTTTGTTTCCTTTCAGAGATCCAAAATATAAATCATAATGCTTTGTATGAATATGATGGTAATTGCTAGAGAAGTGGTGCTGTATTTTTAATTTAGAATTAGATAAGCTTACACTCTTTCAAATACAAAAAAACCTCAAAAGTTTTACATAGAAAACATAAAGATTTCATGTACCATTTTATTTAAAATTAGGAGCTAATTCAAGAAAATTATTTACCAGTTGTCAGATGAAAAATGCATAAATAAAGCTAAAGAGACAAGACTTTGTTGAGGTCTATTACAACACAATAGAGTGTCCAGGACTCAGTTTAAACTCAGATTCATTGAAAAAGGGGGCTTGTGATTTTTTTTAAGAGCTGGTGAGGGTGGGCAAGGTGAGATTGAGATATAAGAACCCATCTCTGTTTGCTAATGGGCTTTACCTAAAAGAAATGTAGACTTCCTGATAATAAGTTATATAAGCCAGCACAAGAATGCCTACAAAAGGCATGGGTAGCCTCATCCATATGTTCTCTAGCTGCAGCTCATATGGCCTCTCTCTTGTACTGGCTCTGCTTGTTTCCTATAGATTCCTTCAGAAAGCATTCTACACTTTTGGTATTTATAACTTTATAGGGTTTCTACTGCCTCTTTAGCTTCATTCTCAAAGCTTCACCTATTGCTCTGTCAAGAGCTGCTTGCAGGGTGTTGCATCATGTTACACACTACCTGGCCTCTAAGCTTTTCCTGTGAAATCTCAGTGGAAGCCTCCATGATCCCACAACTTGTGCATTCTACCTGCTTGAAAAACTACCATCACACGAGTGATGTCAATACTACCAGCAGGAGCAGGGAGTGAGAGCCCTCGAACTATAACTTCAGTGGCCTTTGCATACGTGGACAGTTAACACTGGGAAATGAATCCCGGGAAAACAATTCTCTGGGAAGCCCTGGGCAACCAGATTACTTTATGGCTGTCTTCTTAAATAAAGTATTTTATTCCAGCAAGGAGTACTGTCCTCCTGATTCCTGAGATCCCCTCAAGGCATCTCTCTTACCATATCCCCTCCTTGGGTACAACTTTAAACATGCTCATTTTCTGGCCAAACTACAAGTTTCTACTCTGCCTTTTCTTCCAAAATTCTTTCTGTATATCTGCCTAAAATCAGCTAGCAAGATCACACCTGAATACTATGCTGCTTTGAAATTTCCTCTGCCAAACCTGTCTATAGCACTTTTAAACACAGCCTCTTACAGTCTCAGGAAATGGACAAAATGTAGAGAAGTTCATTGCTATAATGTAACATGAATGGCCTCTAGGCCAGTTTCCAATACAGTTATTATTTCTATCTCAAATCTCATGAGCACAACCTTCACTATTTGCATTTGTATCAGTGTTGTGGTCTTCTGAGCTCTGCCTAACCCATTCTAGGCTTTCCATGGCCTCCTCCAAACTTTTTCAAATTCCTCCTGCAAACTAATTCCAAAGGCTTCTGTACTACATCATGAGATATAGTAGTACTAATGACCTTACTCCTGACACCAATTTTCTCAGTCACCTTTGCAATGATGTGACTAGAAATGCCTGAAATAAACAACTTGGGAGAAGGGTTTGTTTCATAGTTTTAGAGGGTTCTGGCCACGGTCCCTTGGCCTGGTTGTTTTTTGGCCTGTTGTTGGACAATATATAATGGCAAAAGGAGCACATGTTGGGGGAAAACTGTTCACCTCATGGTGGCAGGAAAACAGAATATGAAGAAGGGGCAGACATGCATCAGTGATCTAACATTTTTCCAATAGGCTCTATCTCCTAAAGATTCAGCCACCATCCGACAGAGTTACAAAATTTTTAACACATGATCTTTTGAGGGATATTGAAGATCCAAACTGCAGTATTTTCATTAAAATCACTTCTCAGACTCTTGGGAAAAATAGTCCTGAGTAGCAAGAGGCTTTTTAAAAGTTACATCTCGAACAGGTAAGAAAGAATTTGTATGGGGAACTTTTCTAAAGAAAATGCTCTACAGAAAGTGAAGTCAGTTACAGAGACAGAAAGCAGCCTGTCAGAAGTTTGACTATGCTGAGGGCAATGTTAAAGTCTCGTGTTCACATCTCACCAATAGTATCCACTGGCCCTTCTCCAACATAAAAAGTGAACAACATTTTACAATTTGGGTGTAAAGTAAGCCTGAATACTGAATTTTTTGAATACTCATAATAAAATTTAGCTCCTCAATTTTTCTACACTGGCTTAGCATAGTTCTGAGTGTAATTGAGAAAAATTTTGGCAGGGTTGTTGCTGTGACACTACCTGGTCATGTGGTTCAGAAGCCTTTGGAACTAGCTTATGAAAACTGTTTGGAAAGGTTTGGAGATGCTGGCTGGAAAAAGCCCTAGAATACTGTGAGCCAAGCTTGATGAAAGATTTGAATCAGAGCTCAGAAGACTAGAATGTTGATAGAAATACAGTCAGTGAATACCAGGCTCAGGAGGTTTCAGTTAGGCATAAAGATTGCACTCACAGTTGAACAGAAGGCCATGTGTGTTATGCTCTGGTTGAAAGTCTGTCTTAGTTTCTTTATTGTTGCTGGGACAAAATGTCCAACACCTACAAGTCAAAGGTGGAAAGGGTTATTTTGGTTCACAGTTTGTAGATTTAATCCATAGTTGGCTTGCTCCAAGGCAGGGCAGCATGGCACAGCGGCCTGGCAAAGGTGAAAGAGTTCATGGTATCACAGGCAGGAAGCAGCAAGTTTCCTTCTTTCCCTTTTATTCTGCCCAGGCTACAAGCCTATTTGTTGGTGTCATCCATACCCAGGGAGGGTCTTCTATCTTTAGTAAACCCATTCAATCATACTCAGAGCTGTTGCTAAGCCAATCAATTGGGCATTTCTTATTCAAATTGACACAACAGTTAACCATCATAGATGTAGTAACTGATTTGTGTGCATTCAGAAACTAGGCTGAAAGAATAAGATATGAGATTGACAAAGGTCACTAGATATCCCTCAACCCTATCAACTTGATTAGTCACAGAATAAACTTATTTCCTATCCTCCATGTTCTAAAATAATAAATATCATCTTCTTACAATAATAATAACAAAAATCTAGACAATCTCACATTGTAATTTAAAGGTTAAAATGACTTATTTGCAGAGAGGTTTTACTTCTAGCAGCTTGCCAAAGTCTTATAAATAAAATAACAGTATTTATAATAAAAGAGGACTAGTGAAGATGAAAACGCATGTAGCATTATGAGCCTGAGGCAAATTTAAATGGAATACCACAGCTGAAACCTTTGCTTGCCTCAGGATGGAAATCAGGACTTAGAAGGTCAGAGGGAAAAAGAAAAAGAGAAATAGGAGGAAATAAAAGCATATTTGTTTCTGTTTTTTTCTCTACCAGCACTTCTTCTAATGAGGTTTAGTTTACACAAAGTTGACCAGAAAAAATTCTGTTCATATTCAAAATGCCTCTCTCTACATATAAACATTGAAGTAAAAGAAAAATAATTTATCATTTGTTGTAAAGCAAAAGATCTACCACAACAATTTAATAGTACAATAGACATAAGAGCAGTTAAAGTACTTCAATAAACAAATGAGAAAATTCTATGTAAATGTAATCAAAAGTCTGCCTGACAATATTTGCTGGTAAATTTGACTGTTAAAATGCTTTGTGCATCATCTTTTAAAAACTTCACATACATTAGGTATTTTTGTCATATTTGATGTTGTTTCCTTGCAATATCTTTATTTACAAGGTCATGTTTTGTGCTAAGTGATGGAAATCATCTGACTAGCAGAAATGTGAAAGGCCAGCAAACAAAGTACTCCTCTTGTGGTGACCACTAGAGAGAGGAACATGATTTTTGTAATGATACTGAGATTTTGGTATTTTTAATACACAGTCTTGTCAAATTTTTATAACAATCATATGAGACAGAAATGAAAATAATCTTTCCTCATAGGTGACAGACTTTAGTAACAAGGAACTAGTCATACTGATTAGTGGTGAATGTGGCATTAGAGCTGAACCTTGGACAGCAGAATGTGTTTAGTAGACCACTCAAATTCCTTGGAACCTGAGAGATTTTATAAGCACTCCAGAGTGGGATTGTATATAAATCATTTATTAGTGCCTTCCTTGACTACAATAGCAAGGAAGAAAGGAATAACCAGATGGCTCTTTTAGAAGTAAAACAGTAGATACTTGCCTGTTTAGGGATTTTTCCATTCTTACCCTATCTCACAGAAGTACCAACAAAGTGAAACACAGTTCTGTCTTTTACTTCAGTATATAGCACAAAAAAGTCACATAGCAGGCATTGATTTACCCTTCACCTAGCATCTTCTAAACTAGAAGGGGGGGGAAAGCTTAAATTCTTTGGAATGGCAGGCAAGATCCTAACTCCTTGCTTATTGATTTATAAGCAAGTTATTGCTCCTAGTTATGAATTATGGGCAAAAAATCTTATTTGATGGGTAATAAAAGAGAAAGCCAGGAGAAAAATGCCACTCCCAACCCACACCACTCCATTAATTTCTTTTTCTTTTTTATATTAATCTATAAACAGAATTGGGGAGAGGAGTATATAAAAATCCAATTTGTGTCACAGAAAGACATGAACTGATGCCAAGATAGATATAAGGACTCTAGGATAAAGTAAGAGAGCCTCCATTTCTCCTGGAACCAGAGGCAAGTGAAAAGGCATTAACTTTTTCCTTGCCTAAAGAATGTGTACCTGCTGATGAATAGTAAATTTCAGTCATCAGTCACTGAAAAGAAAGGGCCAGTGTATTTGTTGTTGTACATCCAAGTGCTATGGAGAATCAGGATTCACAATTTGATTTTGTTACGTCTTTTCAGGCAACTAGAATAAAAGGTGTTGAAGTGATGCTCCTTTGTGATCTAGGTCAATATGAATATATAGTTTTGGCATTCTTAAATTCCAATTCAACAAATAGTTTCCTGAATAGAACATAGATAAAGAGAGAAGAAATTCTCTGTATACATACATTAAATGCTATGTAGGTTTAAATGCTATGCCTCATGAAAAATGCTAACTAACAATATTTTCTACTAAATAAGTAATTTTACCATTTAATCAAACTTCCTGGGTGCATCCATTAAGGTAATAACATCTTAACAACAAATATTATTGTCCCCAAGACTTAACTCATCACTGTAAAGAGAGGCTTTCTTTCCACCAGTAGAACAGTTTTCAGAGGTGACTTGTTTGGTGTTATAGGCAGGATAAGTGAAGTGAAAGCAACCCAAGATGCAAGATTGAAAAGCACTATGAACGCAAAGAATAGTGGAACCACCAGCTGCATGATTTAGAAATTGAAACTCTAATAATGATCATTTGCTAGAAAAAAAAAATATGGGAGCATTAAAATTTCACAATAAACCCTGTCAAACTCCTGTAGGGAAGTTCTTTTTATTGCAAATATTTTACAAGAAGAAGTGAATACATTAAACAATTCTGTGCGTTATTCTAACAGGTCAAGAATAAAACTCAGGATTCCACAGTCATGTGAAAACTAGGATAGAAGATGGTGGGAGTGGCTGATGGACCCTTATGGGCTCTTTCCTTTTGCTATCACACTACATGTGCCCAGGAAATGAAGTCTATTCTTGATGTGTAAATACATAACTGTAATTCAGAGAGATTAATTAACTTCTATAATACCACACAATTACTAAGTGGCGAAACTTCGATTCACATCAGTTTGTAGAATTCTAGCACTAATGTAGCTTTTCCCCCACTGCTGCTGTTCAATTTGCCAAACTAGAAAGACAAATTAACCTCTGATATTCTTTTATTTATTTTTAAAACAGTCTTGTGCGTTTTGAATTTCTTCACTACCTAATACAGGAATCCTATGTTGCCTTTCCTTTGCATGTCACAGACATACACACATGCACACACACACACACATCCCCTCTCCTTGGTACCATTATCCATGTATGTAAACTTTCTTCCCTGCTTCTCATTTTTCTTTCAGTTAACCAGAGGTATGACATACTTCTTCAGGCTTCTCTTTCCTCGTAGATGATATGGATAATACAAATTCTTGGCCTTACCGCAATCAAATTTTGTTACACATTCCTCCCCTCTCATAGCCAATAACCTCTGCATTATATCTCTATATTGATTTATCCAGCACATAATTATTCCTTTATAATTCAATCAGTTAAATGCTTCAAGGACTCAAACTTGGCTTTGAAAATATGAAAATGGAAAAGTAGTAGTAGTGGTAAGATTTGGAAGATGAGTAGAGTTTCAAGAGGCCTCCAAGCTGAGCAGAAGGTATTCCTACTGCATGTTTTCACCTGGAGGGAATCTTCAAGCCTACAAAACCGAACCAGCAAAAGTCTGGACTCCAGCTTCTCCCTTTCTGTTGTATATATTTTTTAATGACACAAGGGCCTAAAGTTATACATCTAAGATTTAGGCTTAACTTTTCCTCACCTTTCACAGTTAAATTGTTCTATGAATTTAGCCTCAGAAATATCTCTTTATTACCATTTTAGACTTAGGAGATTTCAAGAGTCTTGTTTTCTTCATTTTGGTTTCTGATGATTTGTAGCCAGCCTCTAAGATAGCCTTAGGGATTCCCATTTCCTACTACTACACTCTTGTGTAGTACACTTGTGCCCTCCCACGTGGTAACCGGGTTGGCAGGCCTTTGGAGATGATAGGTCTGAAATTAGGTTACAATAGACATCGCAACTCTGTCTTGAATACCCTCTTACAATCTTTCTCTTTCTTGGATCAGTTGTTCAAGAGAACGTTAGTGGTTAGGCCACAGAGACACAATCTGGAGTGTGCTGAGGTGAAACAGGAACATAGTAAAGTGGCAGGAATCTTCCAGCTCCAATAAACCCTTCAGAGATTGTAGTCATGGCCCTCTTCTTAAGTAAACCTGGGCAATCCTGAGCAACAATCACCCAGCTAAGATGCTCCTGCTTTCCTGACTCTCAGAAATTGTGTAAGATAATAAATTTTTGTGATTTTAAGCTGCTAAGTGTTAGGACAAATTGTTATGCAGCAGTAGATAACCAATGCATCGTTTTTGGCTCTTAATTCTATAATCTGATGTGAAAAATACCTTAAGAAAAAGATGGCCCAATTGCCAGCATCCCATGAACACTTCTCATATTACACTGTGGCCATCTCAGCAAGAATATTTGCACTTAAATGTGAACCAAGGCTTTACCAGGATGCGCTGACCAGCACCTGCTACCGGTTACACTCATGTACCCTCTTCCAAAATGAAATTCCTGGTCATTATTTACACCAGGATCTGGCTCATTTCTTCTTCATGAATTCAATCTACATGGTTGCTAATATTCAGAAAATGCTTCTTACCACTCCTGGATAGCATTGTTTTGAAATTTCCACCCCAAAAATGACAACCTGAGCTACACCTAGCTTCCTAAATATGTTCTAAGGTAGTCGGCCTTCAGACATTTTGTTCCTCCACTGTCTTTTTGAAGATAATTTTTATGAATTTAATAACACAAAGCAAAAAAAGAAAGGACTTATATTTTACTCATCAAGAAGGCATTCAGCACAAAGGAAAAGGAGAAGTTTCAAAATTATATTGTAGTACTGAGAGGCTATGTAAGTTGCTATAGTGAATCTTCTAATCTTGGTAGATTCATGTTTACAAAAACTTCAAATATCCTTCATATATTTTCCGGGTCACTGTTTGTTATTACTACTCTGTGAAGATTACAGCACAGTTAAATCTGCAACAAGACTAGGACATATTAAATCATGCCATTTGTTTAATGGACTATTTCTCAATATTCAGATGACAGAGAATAGGAAGTCCAGACATCATCCCATAGTTTCCCGATGAATTGACTTGAACAAAACCTCCACAGCAATTCAATGAGGTAAAAGTAGTATTTTCACACATTGTACCAGACAACTGGTTATTTGTATGAAGTTATAATTGTTTAAAACCCTGACCTTTTTCTCACCCAGACACACACACACACACACACACACACACACACACAAACAACTTATTATGGATGATAGTAATGTCAATGCTAAAACTATTATGTTTCTAGAACAAATATAGGCAAAATCTTTGCCATGGCAGGAAAGGAAATAATTTTTAAACCAGGCAAAAAGTACAAACTATAAGAGGAAAATAAAAATAAGCAATTTGACAAAATATAAAATCTTTGTTTTCTATAAAACAACTAAGATATAAAATTTAAGTCACAAACTGGGAAAGATTTATAAAGCTTATATTTAACTGAAGACTTGTGCCCTAAATACATAAGAACATTTTCATTTAATAATAACAAAAGAACCAAATTAAAATATGGGCAATACTTCACAAAAAAGATGTAAAAGTGATCAAAAAGCATATGAAAAATGTTCACCATTATTAGATCTATAAATTTCCAAGGTTATGATAAGAAAGTACTACAAATTATGTGGCTTTAAATGAAACAAATGTATTGTTTCAGTTTTGAAGACCAGAAGTTCAAAATTAAGGTGTTGGTGGGGCTGTAAACTTCTGAAACCTGTAAGAACCTTCTTTTGAGTTTTCAGTGGTTTATTAACAGCCTTTGATGACCCATGGCTTCCAATTGGATAACTTCTACCTCTGCCTCATTATCAAAAGCCTTTTTTTCAGTGTGTCTTCTAATGGCCCTGTTTTGGGTTTTTTTTGTTTTTTTTTCCTTTCTATGCATTCATTTCTCATTTAAAATATTTTTCTTCAAGTATATCAATCTTGGATATTTTTCTGCAAATCCACTTTAAGAGAAATGTTTAAAGACAATCTTATTTGATATATAATGCTATTATATATAACATATCGTTTTAGAGTACCACAAGGGACCTAGAGACAACAAAGGGGCAGATTAAGAACAAATTAAGGAAAATTATTTTCAAAAGGTAATCCCTTTTTTATGAAAAATTACACACAAATTGAATAAATCCAGTTTTATTATTTTCTTCTTTTAAGTACACCAGTCATATTGAATTAGAGATCCACCCTGCTTCTACATAAACTTAACTTAGTATATCTGCAATAATCCTATTTCAAAGTTACTTTCTAAAGTGTTAGAACATAGAGGCTATCTTTATTGGTGAAACATGATGTAACCCATAACATTAGTAGGAAAATGAAAATTAAAAGCCCAGTGAGATACCCTTTAGGCCCACAAGAAGGATTAAAATGAAATAGGTTGAAATTAGCAAGTGATCATAGGGATGTGGAGCCACTGGAACCCTCAGACATTTCTAATGGAACTAAGAATAATGTATTCATTTTAGAAAAATATAAAATTGTTTCTTATAAAATTAAACATACACTAATGATACAGCCCAGTCATTTCATTCCTAGGTATTAATACAAGAAAAATAAACACAGAAATATATATACAAAAATGTTGAACACATTGTTGGTATCAGACCCAAACTAGAAACATCTCAATATTCATTATGTGCTAAATAATATGAATATCAATATCTGGCCGGGGATGTAGCCCAGTGGTGCTGCCACTTGATTCAAAGTGCAAGATCCTGAGTTCGAACTCCAGCATCAAAAAATAAATAAATATATTTTTTAAAAATCAAGGAGTCTTCTAGGCTGCCTTATCACCTCTCCAGCACTGGGGGGCAGATCCACCCCCAGCACCTAGAAGGAGCCTACCAGGCTGCCATACCACCATCCCCAAGGCCAAGGAGCAAAGCCTCCCCCAGCACTGAAGAGGAACTTCCAGGCTGCCTTACCACTGCTGCTGGCACCAAGGAGCAGAGCTTCCCCAGCACCAAGGAGGTGAGCCGCATGGGTGCCAGCACCGTGCACACACACACACACACACACACACACACACA
>NW_004624765.1:4730280-4779324 GCF_000247695.1 Heterocephalus glaber | reverse complement strand
TCTTTTCCCCTGCTTGGGAAGTTTTCTGCCATCACTTCTGTGAACAATTTTTTTTTATGTCACCTGCACTCTCTCCTGTTTCTTCATTGACTCTGATCAGTCTTATGTTATTCTTCTTTGCCTTGTCTAGCAGCGCTGGATTAATTTCTTGTGTCCCTTACTATTTTAAAGAAATTTTTCTTTTCCTGGTCACTAGTTGCAATCTTATCTTCTATATTTGAAATTCTGTCCTCACATTGGCTCATTATGCTGTGTAAACTTTCAATGGAGTTTTTAATCTCCTGGAAAGCCATTTGCATCTGCTTTATTGATTCCATTTGTTTCCTATGTTGGAATTCCATCATGTTCCTCAGCTCTTCTATTTTTCTCTCTGTGTTCTCTCTAGATTTATTAATCATGTCTTGCACTATGGGGAGGATCTCTGCTGTTATCTGAGAAATTATTTCTGGTTTCATCTTTTCCAGATCCTCTTTTGTTGCCAGTTCAGGGTGTCCACGTGATTGAGTATCAGATTGTTCCATCTTGTTTCTCTTTGGGGTTTCTTTAGGTGATCTGGAAGTCTGGTTTTGAGACTTGTTTATGTGTTTTCTCATTTCAACAGGGGTAGGGAGATTTTGTGCTGCTGGTCCCCATGCGGCTCACCTCCTTGATGCTCGGGGAGGCTCTGGTCCTCTTGGCTGGGGGAGGTGGTACTGAATCCCAAAATGCTCAGCTAGTCAGCACTGAGAGCCTCTGCTCCTCTGCAGAGACTTTTCTAAGACTGAGTGCTCTATCTTCAAGGATCTTATCTCCACCTTGTCAGGGAGTCTTTATATGATGTTTCTGGACAAAGGCATACAAATTGCTGTTTCTAATTTTTGATGAAATAGGACATTTATAAAAAGACATTAAGAATGAAAAACCAACTGTGAAGGACAATTTGGATTCCCAATATCATCTCTCATCATGTTTTCAATGAACCTTTTTCCTGGAAGCCTGCTGCCATAGTACCCATATACATTGGATTCTTACAAGTCAGACCGTTTTATTAAGCACATGTGAAACATTCTTCTTGTTTTTTCTTAAATAATATTTGGAATATAAACAAAATGTTGATGTTGAAGTTAAGAGGTTCTTAAATCCTTTACTAATGCTCTTTATCAACAAAGCTAATACATTTATTTTACATGTAAATTCTGAAGAAAGATAAATTGATACTGTATTCATAATAATGAATTAAATTACTAAATCTGTTTCTAGAGTTTGCTTTCATGTTTTCCTAGAAATAGAGAATGTGATTGTTCTATTTAGTTTATTTAAATACATATTTAAAGTAAACTGGTAGAAGTATTCAGAAATAAAGAAGATTGTATCTTTGAAGCTAAATACATACTATTTTATATAACACGTTGGTGCATATATCTCCATATATATATGTATATACTACACATTCAAAGCCTACACATAAGAGATGTTCACCACTTTTATACTTTCAAATCCCTCTTTTCTCCCATAAGATATCATCATTAATCCATCATGTACGTATGTCCCTATATTCATGCTCATTGTTTTCTTTGCTACCTCTTTTCCTCATAACTGGTGGGGACTTAACAACAAAAGAGATGTTTTTGGCCCCACTAGAAACTGTCATTTTCAGTGAGTTTATAGACATGTCACTTTTCCAGGAACAGTGCAAAGCAAGAGTGAAAATCTTTGCTTTTGAAAGAAACTACAGGACTGTGAAGGGTGTGTGTCAGGCTTTGTCATAGGTAACAAGGCAGGTCATGCTCTAGTCTTACCTAAATGTTAGTCCTTTTTCTGTTGCAATGAGAAACATCACAGCCTGAGTAAACTTATTAAGAAAAGAAATTTTAGGGCCGGGGATTTAGCTCAGTAGTTCCGGTGCCTGCCTCGCAAGCGCAAGGTCCCGAGTTTGATCCTGGGTACCAAAAGAAAAGAAATTTGTCATTCATAGCTGTGGAATCTGAGTTCAATTTCTGGTGAAAACTGTGACATGGTGGAATCATCAGGTGATAAGAGAGGAAGACCATGCAGTGAAGTAGTGTTTTTCTGATAAAGCTGCTATTCTCATCACAGGATCACTTTCATGACCTCATCATGGCCCCATATCCAAATGCTATCAAAAGTGAAATTTAGGATTAAGTTTTCAAAACATGAATTTTGGGAGGGAACATTAAAATTGCAGCTTTGTGGGGAAAAGTCATTCATAAATGTATGCCATTTCCCAGAATGCAAAACAAGAGAGATTTTTGCCTCCACCCTTATATTTTTCCAGAAGTAAAGAAGATGAGGTGAAGTTGAATATTGTCAGGGTCCACTCAAGTAAGAGCAAAATTGGAAATGCTACCTTCTGTATCTAGAAGGTTATTTTATCCAATGCATTGTACATAACTGCAAAATTTCTCCATAAGTGATCAATTTGACTGTTCAAGTTATAAAGTACTTATTTTTCCTCTTGCAGTTTCATACTTTCATAGAAAAACATTAGATTGTTTGATTATGCTTTTGTTCATTCATTTATTTGTTCAACAAGCCAGTGGAGGGTAATGTTTCAAGAAAAGACAGGATATGGATCATAAATATTGGGTGTACTGGGCTATAAACAGAAAGTGATGACAAGATTTTCAAAGAAGACTTGAGGTTTTATTAATGAAAGCAGGTTTTGGCTTCCCCACTGTTTCTGCAATCACTTCTTAAGCCTCAGTTGCCAAAGGACCTTGCTTTGGTGCCTCACATTCCCTGCCGGTGTGGGCTTTGGTCCCGGGAAAAACAGAAGATCAAAGAGGAGCCTGCCAAGCACTCACTATCTTCTTCTCAACAGTCTAGGACAACACCTGCTGGTCTTTTCTGGGACATAGATACTTGTCATGAGAGGTAATGTTGAGAAACTGTGGGCAAATGTTCACCTTGAATTTTTAACATTTTAATAAACACATCACTAGTGTTGCTTTTACATATTAGTATCATAATCTAAACTTGTAATACACAACGACATCTATTTATAGACTGTTATACAACATGAAGATTTTCTTCCCTCAATATGAAAAGGATTTTTTTTGTGTGAAAGGTTTCTCTGCAGTATTCATTCAAAAATAATTTTGCCTTATGCGGTTATAATTTAGAATAATTAGAGTCACGTTAGCTGCATTTTGAAGTTGAGCAACCGCACTGTGAAGGTTGCTGAATGATGATTTAATTTCCTAGCCACAGTGGAAGTTTTGAGCTTGTTTTGTTGTCCACTCTCCCAGTTTTCTGTGTTGTCCAAGAGGGTGGATAATGGAGAGGAAAATGCCTGACGTAGGGAAAATTTCTTTAAAAAATGTTAAGTACCATGAATTCTTCTCCTCTTTAGATTTATTAAAGATATATCAGTACCAGCTTCTGAGACTTTCTGAGCAAAGCATCCAGATCAGAAGATGTGAAGCACACATTTTGGAGGGAACAAAAAGTCAAAGCCCTTGCCTGCCTTAGGAGTGCTAACATAGTATGGTAGATAGGAATTTGCAACTACTACATATAAAAGCATGTGAGGAAGATCATGCATAATTCTTGTTGCCCTGAACATAAAGTTTCCATTTGTCTTTCTTGGAGATTTTAAGTCCTCTAGATGGATTGTATAAAGCAAAAATTAGCACTAACTTCATTAGTTACAATCTATCCAAATGTCCCTCAAAGACTCATTAGTGACACTCACATGTCTCTGTAATCGTCGGTGGTTCTCTTATTTTTAGCTGTGAAGGGACAGGGAGGTATTGCGAGAGCAAGGAGCTACAGGCCAGCCATCCAAAGTGTCACATGCAATTCATTTGCCCTAAATATCTTGTCATTGTCCCAATGTCCTGTGAGAATATCTGTGGCTTCTAATCATGGCTCAGTGGCTAACCTAAAAGGTGATCCTCTCTCCTGCTCTCTTGTCCTACTAAAGGAGAAGATCCTCTGTACCCTGACCAGGAACACTTCAATCGATTTAGAGATTTATAAAAGGTAGGGAGATCATTATATATGATAACACGTGTGTGTGTGTTGGTGCATGCGTGAGCACACACACACATACACAAAAGCACTATCTACTGGAATAGGAGAGAAAAAATACTTTGAAAATAGTTTAGTGTCTCTTTCTCTCTTGGTTCTTCCACAGCAAAGAAAGTCACGCATAAATTGTTATCTGAATATGCTCTTTATCACCTTTGTTACTCATATATTTAAGGGAGATCTCTTGAATGTGGCTGAGCAGGATCCAGTGGAGAGAGAATTCTCATCTTCTTCTTTTGCTCAAAATGAAGGAAAGAAGGGGAAAATCATGTGATTGGTTTCCCACATAGGCCACTGACTTACTCTTATGTATATATGTGTACATTTATGTATCACTTACTGTTGTGTCTATATACCCAGATTTCTCCAATATGTCTGATATATATATATATATATATATATATATATATATACTTTTTTATCCTAAATGAAGTGATCTACAGGAAATCCAGGAGTCATTCATGCCAACTAGGTACAATAGAGATTCCAAGGTTGGCTAGGATAAAGATGACAGCCGGTCTGGAGGCCAAGAATGGGGAAGCCGAGCCAATTCATACCATAAGCCTAAAGAAGTAACTGGCCATGGGTCAAAACCCAATCTAATCCAATAAACTGTTGGCCACCTTATTTTAAAGACAGAAAACATCGTACAAATTATGGTGCAATTATATATTTTCTAAGTGCTTGGAGATATGGTTTATATTAGGAAGTGCATTTGATACTTGAATCTTCGGAAAGGAAACTTTTAGTTCCTTTCCAAAGCCAAACAAGAACTCTCTGAAAGAAATAAGACAAATGTAATATATTTTCTATGGCAAACTTCAGATGCCGTATGACAAGTCAAGATGGCACAAACGTATACACAATATTTTAACCTGGGGACAAAACCCTATAGGTTTAAGATCTGGGTGCTTATGCCTTAAGGTTTAGGTTAATGGCCAGTTTGCTTGTTTATGAATTTTCCTTCTGCCTTTATTCTGTAGTTTGAACTTGCAAGGGGTTAGAAAACAAAACAAAACAAATACAATGAAAAGCGCTTATAACAAGCTAAATACTGCAGGGAGAGTGGAGATGACAAAAATGGATATTAGGAAGAGGAGCTTCACATTCTAGTCTATCAGCTGATTGCTTTTGTTTGGCTCTTGTCTCTTTCGTGTCTCTCAGTGTCTAAGAAATGGCATTTCCTATTATCTCTAGTCAAGTAAAATTTAGTTACTCACATCCTGACAGCTCACCTCATTCAATTTTTCCTGCAAGTGAGCCATAAACCCTTGTGGCAAGAAGAATAACAGAGGTGGAGGATGTTGAGCCAGAATCTGAAAATTCTGTTTCTACATCTTACTAATTTTAATATTGTGCAAAGTCATTTAGCAGTTTTGTTATCCATTAATCTTACTCCAAATACTATTAGTGGTACCATTAATAATACTCTTATTCTATATATTAAAATGACTAATTGGTATATGGTATGTATGTGCTTGGGAAAGTAATATGGAAATAAAATAACTACATTTAGTATTAAAATGAGATACATATGGATGCATAAATTTGGGTTAATGTCTCTAGGGATTATCAAAGTTCTCAGCCAAAATGATCTTGAACAGAAACACAACTGTGAGAAATATCTCAAACAAGTTTATCACAGGTTGAGGAAAGCATGACTTAGCAAATCTATATCAAGTGTGAGCAAGCATTGTTTGAGACATTTGTTTGTCTCCAGTACTTTCCTTCTTTCATTGAAGCAAATAGAATGCAGCTCTCTAGCTGGAAGGAGTGCTGTGGAAGGGTGAAATTTGGAATGACCTTCAATTTCACTTCTTTCATTTTGTTTTCAATTAAAAAACTCAGAGAAAGGATTATTCTAAATTATCTTCAGGATCATCAGAAGAGCTCTGCCTCTGAGAGGATCATTTGAATTAGTTCTAAAGTATTCTTAGACATCAATAAAGGGTCCAGAGATCTGTGGCCTGGGATGACAGGAGATGGACATTTTGATTCAGGCATCACATTTGGAGGTGACTGAAATCAGAGGAAAGCAAACAGATGCCTGGTGCTCCAAATGTTGAGAAACTTACTGTAAATACTTGAACCAGCCCAATACATACCTCAGTGACAGACGAGGGCTGTTGACTAATTACCAAAGGGTCTTCTCTAGGCTTAACACCCTGAGAAATATCTGTTTTTCCAAATAGGGACAGCCCAGTGGAACTCATTTGGCCTTTGACAAGCATAATCAGCACTTGCAGTCAAAATTATATTGACTTTAAGAAAAGTCTTATTTCTTATTCACCTGAATTATGAAATGTTCTTTCTAAAAGTAATAAAAAGAAATCCAATGGAATTGGCAAATAAACCTCTTCTTTTTGCCAAAATTAAGCTGCACTCAATTCAATTGCTTTACTAAAACTTAATTGTGATTAATTGGTCAATCAAACCCATTTAAGACATCACACTGTCATTCATTCAATATTTATTGGACACCTTCTATGAACATGGTATTATGTATGGAAATAATTTAGTTATTACATGGGGATTGAATTAATTTTATAAATAGTTCTTATTTTCTGTGCCTCTCTACCATCCTGGTAATTATGTGCCTGAATAAAGCAAATCTCTAAACCATATGTGAATCAATCATCATTTCTAAAACAACATTTTAATTACAGTTGTTAATAAGTAACAATATGAATTAAGTTGAATCTATTCTTTTAATGTAAAATCATGAATATTTTAAAGCTGGAAGTGACCATAGAGAATGCATATCTCTAACTACTTCCCTGCTTTCCTATTTAGCAAATATGAACACTGAATTAAAATCTTAACTCACTTATTCAAAATCACAGAGCTAAAATAGTGGCAAAAAGCTCAAAGCCAGGATTTCTGACACCTGGATTTTATTCTTCTTTTAAAGGTAAACCTCTATTTTCCAGATCTATAAGGATGATCTTATCCAAAGTATACTTAAAGAAAAATCAGCATTGAGTATGCAAATAAGCACCATTTAGTCACATACCATACTGAATGAATTTTCTCACCCTGGTTTGGAAACAATCCTATCAGGTAGATAATGATAGTGTTCCTACTTAACACTAGACCCCAAAGAGGCATCAAGTCCCATGCCTAGTTAGGAGAGCAGCTCCTATTTATACATAGGTGGTCAGATCCCAAAGCTCAACCTAATACAACTCAGTTGTCAAATTATAGAAAATTGACTACATTAGGATGTTATTCATCTGGCAAATATTTAAGTAAAATGTTTAGTGCTTCTATGTACCAACACTTACCTAGGCACTGGAGATAATCTGGTAAATGAGAGGAATAAAGTCCCTGACCTTCTGCCCTTTGTATTCAAATATTTGTTAGAAGTATTTGGGGTACAAGGAGCAAAACCTCTTAATAGGTGGTGCAATTAAAATACATTTGAGAGATTAAAAAAAAATCAGAAAACAGGGTACAGAGCTACAGTCAGGCGCACCGATGGCTTCCAATAATATGATGTGATATCCCTTAAACTAGTGTCTTATCATTTTTATTAGTATGCTTGCAATACATAATAAATACATTCATCCTGGGGAACTGGTACTTGTATACATAATACCTCGATTCTTTTTACCCCCCCCCAGCCCCCCTCCCTTCACCTCCAGATCCCCTTCCCATCTGTGCCTACCATTTTAAAGAGTCAATACATCCACTCTCTCTTTGGCTTTCTTATTCAGTCTCTGGGTGG
Organism: Heterocephalus glaber; assembly: GCF_000247695.1. Next base: position 4,771,565 of record NW_004624765.1, on the reverse strand, counting down.
TTCACAAAATTCTCAGGACAGAATCTGACTACATTATCTGTCAATGTGAGATGTGGAGCAGGACTTTTCAGCAGCCCTGTCTGACCAGGCCAAATCAGGTGGCTGGGTTCTGCATAGCTGCATCATGGCCAGGAGCTGACTCATGTAGAGCTGACTTTGGCAAAAGTGCAGGCTCACAACAGAACAGGTCTGATGGGGCTCAGAGAGCCATGTCCAGCATAATTGCATTATTCCAACTGTACAAATTACAAAGACTTATTCATGATTAATTTGTCTACATAAAACCATGCATTCATTTTTAAAAATAAACATTTATTGCGAATATGCAGAGACCAGGATAAGTGGAACTGTTTAAAGGAAAATATTAATTCCATTCAAACTGTACTTATCTTGATCAAATTTATTAAACTGAGAAATAAAATACAGTTTCATATAAATTCATACTTTTTATTTACATAAACAATAATTTCTATTTTCATTTATAGAGAATATTGATTTTAAGTATTAGAAAAAAATGAAAATTCAAAGGTAAAAAGACCTACTTTTGATTTTAAAGAGGATCTGAAGAAGTCAGACAAGAAAATGAAGAATAAAACAGAAGATAAAAACATGCATTAGAAACCCTGGACAGGCTTGATGAGGTATCTGCTGGGGCTGTAACTAAGAGCAGGGAAAAGTTAGAAAGGCTTTCTAAAGACAGTGACACCTACAATTGCACATGACAGACAAAATAAGGCAGAGAAGAAAAGTATCCCAAGCTAAGATGGTATACACATCATCAGAAAGCAGAAGAAAACAAAGTATGTTTGAGTAGTAGGAAGTAATTCAGAATACCTATACTAAAGAGCGGTAGTAAGAAAAAAATTGAAAAGAAAAGAAGGTGGAGTCTTGATACCTAAAACACTTTTAAGTTTTTCTAAAAATTTATCTACAAGGCTTTGCAGAGTCCATAAAGAATTTTTAGCAAAGAAAATTTGAGTTTTAAAATTTATTATGGTAGTAGTTTGCAGAGTCCAATAGGAGGATTCCAAAAGGAAACACAGTTAAAATAAGGAAAAATTATCACTGGGATATTATGTTGCATTTTTCTTTTAGCATTTTCCTCTGCTCACTTCCCCCAAAGTAACCAAACCCACTTTCATTTATTTGCCTCAGGAAAGGACATTAGTGACTTTATGGAATTAAAACCAGTGGCCTCTTCTGGCTTGTTTTCTAAATTCAAAGTTCATGGTGTATAATCTTCTTGATAATTTGTCGCATTCTGTTTCCCAGTATATTATTGAGGAGTTTTGTGTCTGTGTTCATTAGGGAGATTGGACTGTAGTTCTCTTTCTTGGTTGGATCTTTCTCTGTTTTTGGTATCAGGGTAATGTTTGTTTCCAGGAATGACTTTGGGAGTATTGCTTCCCTTTCAATTTCTTTAAAGAGTTTGAGGAGTACTAGCATTAGATCTTCTCTAAATTTCTTGTAGAAGTCAGCAGTGAATCCATCAGGACCTGAGCTTTTCTTTGTTGGTAGGTTTTTAATTGCATCTTCAATTTCATTGACTGATATTGGGTTATTTAGAATTTTTATATCTTCTTGATTCAACTTTGGTAATTCATATATTTTTAAGAATCTCTCCATTTCTTCTGTGTTTTCCACAATATTTGAGTATGGGCTCTTGAAGTAGGTATTGATGATCTTCTGGATTTCTAAAGGATCTGTTGTGATTTCACCCTTTTCATTCTTAATTACATAGATTTGTCTGTTTTCTTTCCTTTTTTTGATAAGGTTGGCTAAGGGTTTGTCCATTTTATTTAATCTTTCAAAGAAAGATTAAACTCTTCAATTCAATGATTCTTTGTATTGTTGGGTTTTTTTGGTACCGGGGATCAAACTCAGGACCTTGCACTTGCCAGGCAGGTGACAGAACCACTGAGCCTAATCCCTGGCCCTCTTTGTATTGTTTTCTTAGTCGCAATTTCATTAATTTTTGCTCTGATCTTTAAAATTTCCTCCATCCTCTGAGCTCTGGGCTTGATTTGTTCTTCATTTTCTAGAAGTTTGGGGTTCAACATTAGGTTGTTTATTTGAGCTTGCTCCATTTTCATGATGTGGGAATTCAACAGTATAAATTTCCCTCTTGAGTTGCTTTTATTGCATCTCATAAGTTGTGGTATGTTGTTTTGGCATTATCATTTAATTGTAGAAACTGTCTAATTTCTTCTTTCATTTCATCTGTTACCCATTGGTTGTTTAGAAGTGTGTTATTTAATTTTTATGTGTTTATGTAGTTTTTGTGGTTTCTTTTGCCATTGGTTTCCAATTTCATTGCACTATGCATGGGATAATTTCAGTTCCTTTGCATTTACTCAAGTGTTTTATATAAGCTAGCATGCGGTCTATTTTGAAGAATGTTCCATGCACAGCTGAGAAGAATGTCTATTCTGATGTTGTGGGGTAGAACACTGTAGACATCTACTAAGTCCATTTATTCAAAAGTTTGGTTCAGTTTTGATATTTCTTTGTTAATTTTTTTGTCTAGTTGATCTGTTTATTTGTGACAGTGGGGTATTGAGGTCCCCCATTAAAGTTGTGTTCATGTTTGTGCATATTTGATTTTTCGTGTCTGTTAATATTTGTCTTGTACAGTTGGGTGCACCAGTATTTGAATGCATATATATTTATGATTGTTATCTCTTCCTCTAGGATTGTTCCCTTAACAAGTATGTAGTGACCTTCTTTATTTCTCTTGATCAGTCTTGGCTTAAAGTTCACTTTGTCTACAAATTTTTCTGGGTTTCTGCCACATAAAGTGTTGGAGTTGTTAGGGACGTGAAAAAGAGTCAGACCACGAGAATGCAGTTAAGTGGATGAGCAGAGGGCTGAAGCTCACAAGGCAAAACAGCAGCCTGTCTCTGTTGCCCATATCTTTTATTGAGGCGGTGTGCAATGCGAGAGCGTGAGAAACGTGAGAGTTTTACAACCAAGGCCTTGAGGCTGTTTTCTTAGAAATAAAATCTTGAAAGCTTTCATACTTAATCTTGAGCTTTCCCAAAGCAGAATACTCATTCCCTTGAGAGTCAAGGTCCCAGGAACAGAAGGAGCATCACATCCAATGCTACCTGGATGTTATCTCGCAGGCGGTTCCTGGCACTGTTTCCCCAGAGTTCACCTTAAATAACATTCTTCTCTACAATGAAGCATTTTATTCTATCCTTTGACTTTTGATCTATGAATTTCATTTTGAGTAAATGTGTTTCTTGTATGCAGCATATTGTTGGATCATGTTTCTTGATCCATTCTCCCAGTCTGTTTCTTTTGATTGGTTAATTGAGGCCATTTACATTGATGGTTGTAACTCATATATATTGATTTATACTTATCATATTATTTTCCTGTTGTTGGGTACCTGTTTTTTCCCCTCTGTTTAATTGTTTGCCTTGATTGGTGGATTCTTTCTATTGGTTTTCATGGAATTACAGTCTTTCTTATCTCTTAGTAGAATATCTTTGAGAACATTTTGGAATGCTGATTTGGTGGTCCTGAATTTCTTGTTCTTTTTCAAGAAGTATCTTATTTCTCCATTGATTTTGAAAGATAGGACTCATCCCAGGGATAGTTCCACATATACAAATCAATAAATATAATACATCATATCAACAGAGCCAAGGCCAAAACCTCATGATCATCTTAATACACACAGAAAAAACATTTGACAAAGTCTAACACCTATTCATGGTACAGAAAATACCTACAGAAAATTGGAAGAGAAGGTCTTTATTGCAATCTGATAAAAGCCATCTACACAAACCAAGAGCCAACATCATACTAAATGGTCAAAACTGGAAAGCTTTCACTCTAAAATGAGGAACAAGACAAGGGTACTCACTATCACCACTCCTATTCAATATAGTTCTGGAAACATTAACCAGAGCAATTAGACAAGAGAAAGATATAAACGATATAAAGATAGGAAAGGAAGAAGTTAAATTATCATTATTTGTGGATGACATGATACTCTACATAGAAGATCTCAAAAACTCTACCAAAGGGCTTCTAGATTTAATGACCAATTCCTGGCACATAGCTAGATATAAAGTCAACACTCTAACTTCGAATTTCATGAAAACATTATGTTAAGGGTCTTTCCAATCACCATGCAAGGAAAGAGAATATTTTCCACAAGAATAGAAGAAGAAAGGGAAAATTTTCCTTAAAACAATAAAAATAAGTACCTGGTTCCTGCCCAGTATTAGGAGTCAGAGCAGGTAAATATCCTCATGGGCAGGCTGCAGCACCTGAAAGAGCAGACATCAGAAACACTGAAGAACATTCTGTTGATGTGAAGAGTCCCATCTCTGCCATACTAAAGGGAACCACTAGGACCTTTGAACATTTGAAATTCGCCATGCTGGTTGAAATTTAGAGACCTTTGCCCATTTTCTGGGTCACATTTATGATTCTTGGATTTACCTATAGCCCTAAGAGACAAGGATATTTTCAGAATACTGCAATATTCTTTTCCCACTATGACCTTAGGTAAATGAATGCCCAGAATCTGATTCATTTTATTAAACAACAACAAAAATGTGCCAATATTTGTATTTAGGCTATGACTGATATTGGACACAGATGGCTAGGTAGCTATCCAAGCAAAAACTAATGTATTTATGAACTAATTTATGAAAGAAAGAAGAAAATGTAGATGGATTCAAAAACTACTAAGATCAACTGGACATGTAATTAAGCAGCCACAGGTAGCTCTTTAACCACTTAATCTGAAATATGATCACTTGAGTTCACCTTGGGCAAATGCTGTGGTCTGTCCTCCCCAAGGTAGAAACTGGTGAAATTACACAGAAAACCATATGGTAGCCTTCACTAACAGACTTTAGATGTGATCATTTTAATAATTTTGAATTTAGCAAGGCATTTGTCATGGATAGTTATGATTGTGAAAATTACCATTTTCTGAGGATCTAAAAAGAAATCAGGCACATCCTGATATAATGAGCAAAACCTTTAAAAAGATTTTATTTTTAAAAATGAATTATTGAGGACAAAAAATGAATTTTTCTCCCTGTATAATAAAAAAGTACATAAACCTTAAAGTCAGAAGTATCTGTGTTAGGACCCCAGCTTCACCATTTATTTGTTGGGTGCCCTTGTAAAATGTGTTTTATTACCAAAAGACAGCATTTCTATTGGCAAAATTGAATGTAGTAATAATAGGCTAATGTATGTAAATAATAGCTTTTATGGTTTTCTATGTCTGTGTAATAAATAACACCAAAATTTAGTGACTTAAAGTAATGTTTGTTTGGTTTCTTTATGTTTCTGTTTTCTGAGAGTTAAAGATTTGGGTACCAGGGATAATTTTTGTCTACTCCATTATGTCAGAGTTTCAGCTGGGAAGACTCAAAGACAGGAGTGACTGGGCAGATGGAGGCAGATTACTATCTGGAATAATCTTCATGTGCATCATAAGAGTAGAATCTCATATCTGATAGTTGATCTGACTCTTAGCAGGGATCCCAGCTAGACTATAAGATTTCTCAAGTGATCCCTACATGTGGCTTGGAAATTCTCCCAGCATGGTGGCCTCAGACTTCTTGCTTGGTGGCTCATGCCTCCACAGGTCAGTGCTCTAAGAGAACCAGATGGAGTGTCAGCATTTATCACCTAGCCGAGGGAGCCATATACCTTCACTTTGCTTTGGTCACAAACCTATCCAGGCTTAGAAGTAGGGAGCATAACATCAATGTCTCAATGGAATGATTGCCAAAGTCATTTCATCAAAAGAACACACAACAGAGTAGATACTATTGGAGCTAATTTGTGAAAATACAATCTGCCAAAGTAACTGACACTATTGTTATTAATAAAAAATATAGTTTTCTCTCTTGTCTTCTTATTAGGGTTATTTGGTCAAGTTGCTGTTCAAGGTCATAAACATTTTGTATCCTTTAATTCAACTAACAAATTGTTATTTAAACTCAGCCTATGAAGATCTTTGCTTTGAGATTAGTATCTATTGATTAAGTAGCACATAACAAGCAATAGTTGATGCGCTTTACCAGCATGACTCATTTCATTCTCATGATACATTTATAAAGTAGGTATTATAAATGATTCCTCTTAGAAAGGAACAGACAAAAGTATGCAGAACCTAAAAAATTTTCCCATGTAAATTGCTACGCTAGGATCTTAATCAAAGTAATGTGGTTCTAGAGAGCAGCCTTTTAACCACTCACACTTGTCTTGTCTTGACTGATGTCCAAATCAATGTGGTGATCTATGACTTTATTGATTTGTGACATCATTTAAAATGCCTTAAAAAGTGGAAAATTATATCATGCATATGAGTGAATTGATTTTATTTAAAATAAAAGAATTACTTTAAAATGTATCTCTTCTAGAAAGTCTTGGAAATATGAGGACTATATTCAAACATTATTACTTGGGTTAAATTGGAGTTTTAAACCCAACTGTTTTCATTGTTACTCCTGGGAGTTGTATTCCAGGGGTGTGCTCAGAGTGAAGTCCTTTACCTACCAGAATTCCCAGAACTGTTCCATATATAAAGGGTTATATAAGCGTTAACCAACAGAATCAGAATTTTGGGGAAATGTAGGTTCTGACAATTGGTTTCATTTGCTTACCAGCTAGTGATTCCTGTGCTCTTGAAATCTATGAATGGCAGCTCTACACATGATGAGATAGAATGGATCAGAGAGGACACTCTCCAAGGATTTTAAAAGCAAATAGAAAAACAAGACAATCTCATAAAAATCAAAATGTAAATAGAAAAGTTTCCATATAAGTGATTTTACGATTTGTTACAGTTCAATGTCAGGGAATTGGGTGTGTTGTTTTGATAATCAAAAAATAATCAAAAAAGTCATCATGATGAAGGCAGCATTGAAGCGGAACTTGAAGTTTAGGGAGGACCATTATAGCTTACAAAAGCCTTTCAGAAATAAAAGGACCATCTCTGAGATTGCACGTTTGGGAATGGGCAAACAGAGAGTCTAGAACCTGAGTGCAGACTATGGATCACAGCAACTGCAGGATTTTATTAGAAATGCAACACTCCGACCTCACCTTGATCTTTTGACTCAAATACTTGAGAAGAACTGGTCTTCTGAATGCAGTTGGGACTCCATTTCTCAACCAGGTAATGGGAAAACAGGCTAAAAAGCAGTAGTCTAGGCAATTATTCAGATTTTATAAATGAAGAAACTGAGAATCAAAAAGATTGAGCAATTTGCTATACACACATACAAAACTAAACAGGAATTTAAGCTAAGACTTCTTATTGCCATTGTATCTCAAAATCACAGAAATTTTCAGGCTTATAATTCCAGGCCCACACTTATGGCCATTTACTGAAAATGACGAAAATACAAATGGAAAAAGAGGAAAAAGATGGGAGTGTCTTAAGTCAGAGAAAATTTATTAAGAAATAAGTTCTACTTAGTTTTAGTACAGGCAAATAGATTAGACAGGAATAAAAAATTCAGATCTGAGAATTTTCTTAGAAAAGCCATTTCCATCTGCATAAAATTATTTTTAATTGAAAGAGAAAAATGATTTAAAAGGCTAAGATCAGCTTGAGATGAATCATGCTCCATATTTGTAGATCATAGTGGATTAAAAGGTATCTATTTTTTCTAAAAACTGAAGAGATGCAATACTAGTTACTACATAAGTCTACAAAATTTAACTGAGATGTGAAGCACAAAGTAGTTGCACTAAAAATAAATGAGGGCAGTGTCAGTGTCCAGGGAACCCAGACCCTCAAAGGCTATGGCCGTACTGTTGTAGGGGTGGTGACGATTTTAAGTTCTTGGTGTCCAAAACAGAGAAATGAGTGGGACAGAAAGTAGAAGTGAAAGCTCAGATTTATTAGCAAAGATCAGTGGGAGCAGGTCAGTGAGAAAAGCTTGCAGCCTGGAAGAAGCCAGGTGTCACAGTCTCCATGTGCTTTTACAGGGAGGGAGTAACTGTTTGAACTGATACAGCAAATCACTCCAGTCAGGAACAAGTCTCCTACTTTCTGTTAGAGAGGGGATGTTTTGTCCTTATGGACCTTTGTGGAATTTCCCTGGTCCCGAAGACATCAGCAGGTTTAAAACCATGATGTAAGTGAAATTATAATGAATTTCAATTAACTTGGGGTTTCTCTTTGGTTTTCAAGATATTTTATAATACATGTATTTTCAGATATAGCCTAGTTGTTATAGCTGGATGCTCTCTGTGGTTTTTGGAGAGCTGTCTCAGCCCCCTACCACCACCCTGGAAGCCTATAATGCAGGCAAAACACTCTTTTTTTAACCAGATGTGGTCTTCTTGTTAGGACCAGATGGTATCATTGCTTTTGAAAAGCTAGCTTTCTCTTTTATCCTCTGCCTCTCAGGCCTCCTTCTAGGAACTTATTTTCTCTACTCTCCTCCCCAACTACCCACTAAACAACATGATTTCTATTATCTTTTATGGGTAGGTGAATGCCAATGGTCTCAGCTCTTCTGGAACTTGTTTCCTACTGAGCATAGAAGTTCCTACCTGAATGGGAATTATGGAACTCTTGCCCTAATGAACTAGGGGCTAGACGGAGGCCTTGGAGTCTTAGGGGCTGAGTCTTGGAGGAATGGACTATAGTCCTCAACTGACCATTGACTTAACATATAACTGCTGAATCTTGAAAGACACAAAAGAAATTACGGGGTTAAGCAAGCATGGACCAAAAATCAATAGGACTATGGTAATCAGGGGTCCAGCAGAGGTAGCTAGCCACAAGAACTAAAAACAGACATTTATCTCACAATTGAACTGATTTAGTGATGACTGTTGGTGGTTAGCAGTTTTCTCTGGCCTTTTGGATTATGGAATGCAAGCTATCTAGAAGCACTCAAGACTCATTTGCAAAAATACAGCAGTCTCCTCTAAGCATTCCTCAGGGTTTCCCTTGAATAGCTGGAAGTAGGTGTATAGCCAGGTTTTTTTGGAGGGCTACCTGGGCCAAGGAATTAAGTCCCCATTGGATTGCCTTTACTGAGGATGCCAACTCCAACCCTTGCTGGGTTAAAGAAAGTAAAAGGTCTCTTGTCTAGATGCTATGTGGTAGTCCACTGATTCCCAAGCTGATTCTAGTCAAGATACCCAAAACAGCCAGAACAGAGAGGTACTCAACTTTTTGGTACAGAGAATAGCAAGAAGGCTGAAGGTATTATCTTTTGAAGATCAACTGAGAGTTGCTTGGATGGTGAAATTAGGAAATTTTCAGTCTGGTAGTAGGTATAATAGATGAATTTTCCCATTCAAATTGTTGAGGAGCAAAGTTACATTTGGTTCTCACAGAGACAGTACTATATACAGGAAGTGGGCTTGACGCTGGGGGAAACCAAGAACCCTCCAATGGGGTTTGTTGCTACCTATCTGAGCTGTGGCCTGAGGGTCATACACACAGGCTGTTTGATTCACATAAGGGCAATGAATCTTCTGAAAAAAATCTGTTTGTCAAAATTTATCACCTGGACCATTACTTGTTTTGCACATCTGTTGTCCTTAGATTAATAAAAAGAAATTAGGGGATTTATGTGCAGTCTTGTGCCTTACTAGTGGAGGGAGAGATAACTCTCTTCTGGAGGTTATACTTTTGAGATATAAAGATGTTTATGTAGTGGGGATGTATATATAGAAATTAGTTTCTCCAGTATTATCAGAGGCTTGGAGAACTTTGTCCTTTTCCCATAAGGAGACCAGGGAGCAATTAAAAGCATCTTTTTGAAAAGTCTGGTGAGGATTAGAGTGGGTAGTATTAATATAGATTGGAGCAGAGCAGTCAAGATGTGTATTGGAAAAGACAAGTTCAGATATAGGCATATACTTGTGAAATTGAATGAGTATGTTGATGTTAAGGTTAAATTCTGTCATGTTGTCTTTAGCCCCTGTCTGAATATAAATTATAACACTGACCATTGCCCAGTCTTGGAAATCTCTTGGAGATTGGTAGGTATTGCTATGAGCTTCCTGTCTGGCTAGGCAGGGGTACCAACCTAGCAATTGTTACATCTTTTGATTTACATAAAATATGGCCTGCTGAGCTAAACGGAGGTAGGGATGTAGAAGTTTGCATTTTGGCCTCCTAGTTTAAAAATGACAGAGGCAGTAAATTGATATTATGGTTTAAATTGAGAATGTCCCCTCAAGTTCTCATGACAAGCCCTCATAGACAGGGATTTTGGAAGATGATTAAATCATGCTATTAGGAGGTGGGGCCTAGTCAGAAGAGGCAGATCACTAGAGGTATGACCTAGAAGTGTATATGACCCTTACCAGCTTCTCTCTTTTCTCTCTGCTTAATGGTTGGCAAGGCATGAGCAGCTTTCCTTTACCATGTCTTTCCACCATGCCATTCTTCCTTGGAGCCAACCGACCATGGACCATAAGTGTGAGACAAAATAAACCTTTTCTCCTTTAATTTGTGGGTTCTAGGTATTTTGTCCCAATGTGACAATGACTAATATTTAGATATGAATGGTGGAGTAATGATTGTGACTATACTTGACTATATGGTTTAGAAGATTTTTGGATTAGTTCACAGGTAGAATTTAGAAAGACTTGGAAGTGCTTGCTAGAGAAGCCCTTAGAAGACCAGAATGCTAGCAGAAATGCATGTGGTAAAGACCAGAGTCAGGATATTTCATTTGGGAACAAGAATTCCATTGTCAGTAGCCACCTGTGTAATGCACTAGCAGAAACTTGATCTACATTTTGTTCATGTCCTGAGAATTTGCAGGAGACTGAGATTAAGGTTGGCAGATTAAATAGTCTGACAGAAGAAATTTCAAGGCACCTCAACATTCAGGCTATGGCATGGATGTTGTTGTGAGCTGTTAGCCAGCCATACATGGAGAATCAAGAGCAAATGGTACAAGTGAATGATTTTTTAAAGTTTTGAGTTTAACCAGACAGAAAGAGCCTGAAAAATTGGGAATTACAATTTTGGCTGAGAAGATCCTGGTCACTGAAATGATTAACATTAAAAAGAAGCCAAATACTTTGATCAGGATGACAGGAAAGATGCCTTGAGGGCAACCCAGGAATCAGCAAGACTCCACTGAGGGCATTTTGCCCCAGTGATGAGAAAGTGACTAAGATAGTTGAGGTAAACAAGATAGCAGAAAGACAAATCAAACACAGTAAGAATCTCAAACCCATGATTGGTGTCCACTTGTTCTGGGACAACAAAAAGGTCAAATTTCAAGAAATGTCCTTGTCTCCTTGTAGGTATTTTATTAAGGCATCATCTACCTGCTGACTAATTGAGTTAGGGAGATTTGATGTAGACTTGAAAAATAAAATCTGCTTTGACCTTTGCCAGAATTAAAGGATAGGTCTAATTATAAAAACCGGTCTCTTTCCAATAAGGGAGAAAGATGTCATGGAGCAATTAGGAATTCGTGGTTAAACATTTGGTCTTTGAATTGGGATGTCTAAGCAGGAGTAAAGAAGCTCTGACTAGAGTTCTCTTCTTTCTCAGTTACAGCTATAGGTATAGAGGAGGGTTTACTGGAGAAGGAAATTAGAACAGTGTAAGTTGTCCCTGTATGAACAATAAATTCAATTTGCTTACACATCTGGGATCATCTGGGGCTCCTCATAAGATATGGAAATATCAATAGGCAGGGGCATTAGGACAACTTGCTCTGGGACCCATCAGTCATCTTAATCAGAGCAGATGATATGGATTTTGACTGGTCTACCCCCCCTCTGGGAGCAGGGACCATCAATCTTCCAGTGCCATAGATCAGGTTCTACAACCACCCGACATATGGAGCAGGTCCTGCGCAGTGGCATAAAACAATCATGCACCCAGTGTTCAGTTACCTTGCATTTAAAGCAATAAGTCTTCCTTTGATTGGCCTTGGGTTTTCCCTTGGTTAGCTTGAGTGTGCTTAAAGCATTATCTTCCTCCAGATCCTGACTGTTAAACATCAAAAAGTTATATCCAGCGGTTGGGCTAAAGGGGACTCAAGTTCCATCTGAAGTTTTGTAATTTGTGTTGGACATTGGCTGATAAGCCAAGGAAATGCTGTCCCATTAGTGCCTATCCCTCCTTGGAAGATGGGTCTAAATTTGCATAGTATTTATGATAATCTTTTTTTCCAATCAGCTATGAAACATAGCTGGATTTTTTTTCTGTGTAATCTCTCACCTTTTCATACTTATTGAGTTTCCTAATGCATCTTTTTATTCCCATGATAACAGTGGTCATCATCTTAGACCATTACGTCTAGTCCACGCTCAATATTATAGTCCCAATTTGTTTCTGTCAGGAAGACAGTAACTTATCTGGGACAGCTTTCATTTTTTTGTGTAACATATTATTCATATACATACCTCACAATCTCCCCTAGGATTCTTTATTTTTTAAAGACTCTGAGGTATGGTACGTAGCCAGGAAAAAATGGATATCCCATGAGAGGTCAGCAAGGGACAAGATTTATCTTTCACTTTCTGCATAATTTATTTGTTACAAACAAATGATTTTTTTAAATTCAGACTGTAAAACTCCACTTGCAAAAGTCTGCTATTGTAAGGAGTGCATTCTAGCAGAAAGAATTCTTCAACTTTTTTCTCTATGAGTTTTTCTGTCAGTTTTGCTAGTGATAAATATAATACCTGCCATTTCACAGAACTGTCTGAAGCTTCTGGCTATGTTCACATTACTCTTTTGAAGCAGGCTTTCTCATCTCAAAACTGGTCAAAATTTGAACTTCATCCTACAGACAGCGAGATCAACAGCCTGTATGGACCCTGCTTTGAAGGATTTTCAGGAAGTTTCATTTTGTAGAAGTACTGTACTTCATGGATTTGTTTGAATGGCCCATGCAGTTGTGGTTGCTAAAGAGCTTTCTTCTTTAAAAAAATAAGCAAGAGGAGTAATCTTGAGCCTTTATCAAGATACTTTAAAAAGGGACTTTTTTGTCTTTGAGTAGATATGCTCAAATTGATCCTATCTGTACAAATTCTAGTGATCAAATTACAAACATTTATAGGATTATAGATGGAAAGGATCTTATAAAATTAAAGATGAATCTTCACTTGAAGCAGAAATCAGTTCTACAAATTCATACATAGGCACGCACACTTGGTTTACAGCACATTATAAGCATATTGGAATCTGCACATAGTTTGAAGACATACAAGGAAAAAAACACCTTTAATGTAATTTCCAATCTAAACTCTCATCACACATTTAGATCAAGAAGCTGTCTCTTGCTACCATGATTTGGTTTTAATTCATTCAAATTACCTCTTCAGATTCTTTTTTAAATTTATTTTTTATTAATATAAATTTGTAGTATTTAATGTATACATTCATCTTAGGTACATGTACTTGACACATCTTAATTCTTTTTATTCCATTTCTCTCCTCCTCCCTTTCTCTATAGATCTATTTCCTTTATTTTCATTTCATTGTTTTTAGTTCATTTTTGTGACACACAATGATTATAGCCATTGTGTACCTATATACTGTGCATCTCAGTTTTTTCCACATTCCTCTTCCTTCTCTCCTTCCACCCTCTATCTCTAGGGCCCTTTTCCATTTGCAAGCAATCTATCTTTCTGTTTTCTTTTACCTGTCTTTTACTTTGCTCTTTATTTATACTTTGGATTTCACAAAGGAGAGAAGCCATATGGTAGTTAAGCATATGTGTCTGTTTTATTTCACTTAACATTATGGTTTCAAGTTGCACCCATTTTCCTACAAAAGACACAAATTAGGACACCAATCCCAGCTTTAAAGTGAAGAGCCTATTTTAAGAAAACCACTAGAATACATGATTGTCAGGGGATCGAGGGATGGAGAAAAGGGTGAGGGAGAGGAAGGAAAGGGAATGAAAAGAGGATTTTAAAAAGAATTAACACATACCAACTCCACACAAGGAATGTAAACATTACATGCTACAAACATGTATTAGTAAAAATAATAAAATAAGTAAAAAGAAAAAATTAAGATTTTACTAACCAGTATGATCAGGGAAAACAGGGGAAAATATTTTGCCTTTAAGACAAAAAAAAATTGTCTAAGTAAATTTTCTTGAGTTACCTATAGAAGAGTTACTAAAGGTACAATGAAAGGACAAACTCCCACATTCTGCAACATGCTTTTGGACAATGAATATTTTAGTTGCTTTCTCTCCAGTACTCTGCATCCATATTTTATCACACAGAAAAGATTGGTTAGTCCCTTCTTATCCATGAAGTTGATATTAGAGCTAACATGGGAAAAATAAAATGAAGCAAGGGACAGTTTGAAACCCACTGGAAAAGCTGCTAGGAATGGGCAATGCAATTAAGCTTAGCTAGGGATAAAGGCCATTTAGGGGAAAGGCTCAAATGATGTTTTGATCATGTTGAGTACAAATGGGTCAAGCTGGAGTTAGGTGGCTACTCAAGCAGGAGACCAGGTCATTGAGAGTTTTCCCCAAGGAGGAGAAAGCTGAATTCAATATGAGGAAGAAGAAAGCATAGAACCAAAAGAGATATTTTAAATTTTAGGTTGCACATACATGAAACATAGACGTGCAAGGTGCATGGAGCTGTCTTCCCCAGAGGAGCCTGTAATACCTTGTTTCATGACTGAGTTATCTCCTCACAGGATCATCCTATGCCCTAGTGCCTTTTAACTCTCTATGTGTGCAATGAGCAACCAGAGACAAAAACTTCAAATATATTAGAAAGAAAGAGAGGGAGAAGAAAAATTATTTCCTCACTAGAGTTCTCACCTTTTGATAGGCTCACCAAAAAATATTTTTGGGGTGGGCAACTGTTTTAGATTTTTGGTATCTCAGATGAAGAATTAAGGAAGACACCCAGAAGTAGAAATTAGCAAACATCAGAATATTCAACAGGGTGGAGTAGATCAAGGAGAAGAGCTTAGGGCCCTGAAGAAGCCAAGGATCACAGTTTATATATGGTTTTTATAGGGAGGTAGTAGCTCTTTGAACTGAAGTAGAGAATCACTCCAGTCAGGAATAAGTCTCTTACTTTCTGTTAGAGGGAGGAGTTTTTGTCCTCGTGTGGACCTTTGTGGAATTGTCAAGACACCTAAAACCCATCTAGGTGTTCAAAGCTACAATCAAATGAGATTATTATCAATTTGGGGTTATTTTTGAATGTTTAGGATATTTTATAGCCCATGTGTCCCAAAGAATGACCTAGTTGTTAAGAGCTGTATGCTCTTTACAGTAGAGAGCTGTCATAGGCCCCCCCGGCAGACTATAATGCATCCATGCTCTTGTTTTTACCAAGTGCGGTCTAATTGTTAGCAGCAGTGTTTTCTGTGGCTTTGGAGAGATAGCTTCATCTTTTGTCCTCTCCCTTTCAGACCCCTTTCCAAGGACTTCTTTTTTCTATCTCCTGCCTCAGTATTGTACTCCTAGGCAATCATTGCCAGAAAGCCCAAGAGAAAGGCCAAACTGGGTCAAAGGGGCAGTTAAGAGAGACTGTCGGGAGCAATGCTACATAATTTTATGAAAAAAATCACTTAGTTAGCCTAGTTCTCCTGCCTACAGCCCAGCTATGGCATTCTGAGACATAATTTCATTTTGGCCTCCGGTCACAACTGAGACCTCAAAGATCCGGTGATATTGTCTGTGATTCTCCAGGACAAGATTACAACAGCTGAAGACATCCTAGGAGGAACAAAGTCTTCATCTACTCAGTTCCTCATTGTTCTTGGATTGTTATATCTTATTTACGCAGGATGTACTGAACTCTCTGCAAGTCATTTGTTACATTTGTTTCTCCCGATGTACTGAATAAAAGGTGCGGTAAACTGGGGGCTTTCGTCTTTGCTGCCCAGAACAGCACTGATGAGACCCAGAGCTCAGCTTCTCAAAGTCTCATTTTTCTGCCTTTTCTGTAATTTGCCTTGTGCTGCCGTGGCTCACAGGAGACTAGAACTTACTGCAGAGGTTCTAGTAACTTCCCCTTTCCCTGTTCCCTACAGGAGATCTCAGAGGGAGATAGGTCATAAAAGCAGCAAGAAAACAATATATATAAGAGAAAAACTTCAAACGACAGGGAAAAGGGCACTGGAAAGAAAAGACACAAGAGCATCTAATGAAGAAACTTAGAACACAAGGCCACAGATAAGAATCCTCGGACTTAAGGAGAGACTAACCCATTGAAACAGGAGACGAAGTCAGATCTGATTTCAATCATACTTAGGTATTTTCTGAATTTCATGTCCTTCCTATTGTACATAACCCAAAGGAATATTTTTGTCAAATACTTTGCAAAGAAAATTTTTTAATAACTATAGAAACCATTTTTAAGATGGAATAAATCCCACTTCGTCCTACTTTACTATATTTTTTAATCATGGTTCAAACATTTTAAGAGGTGAAATCTTGCATTTAATTTTTTGTGCATCCAAAATGGTGTGAAACGGAACTAAGGGAGGCTTGGTCTTGCACATCAACTTAAAATTTCAGTGTTTAATGACAAGAAAACAAAGATTGAAAATCAGTGTATAACAGGAAAGAACTATAAGTGTATGTAAAAGCATGCATACATTATGCAACTCAGAGATGTGGAATTCTGTATGTTAGGAAACACATCTATTTGAAGTATGCTACATAAAAATTGACAAATCTTATATCCCAAATAAACAACAAGAAACATGTACTTTCAAGTTAAAAGAATTAAATTTCTAGGAAATGACCTTTCCAGGCTAGTGAATGTATTTTATGGAGGTTGTTGAAAAAAAAACCCAAATAGTTGGCACCTAGGGATATTGGAATATTTAAAAATATGCCTCAAAGAGCTAAATGACCTTTACTTTTTCTCACTAAATATAACATGCTCACCTGCGCCCAGATTAGACATTTATAGAGAGTTTGCTTCAAGCTGTTCAAGCATTTAGTCTTAAGGCATTTGAGTTGTCAAAACCCATAGCATAAAAACAAACCAAGGTTAGTGTGCCTAGGGAAATTTTTTTATTTTTATCTGTACAACTAAGGCATCAGGAGAAAAACAAATGAAAAATTACTGTGATCCAAGACACAAGAAACACAAAGCAGCCATCATGTTCACTTGTGAAAGTACATTGCAATTTCTCTAGTGTGACCAGGGAACCAAGCATTTATTTTATTTTTAAAAGCTATTTCATGTTTCTATCTTGTTGATATTATATTTTGATAATCAAATAATTAGAAATGGTTGCCTACTAATTCAATCCTCCAGTCTGATAAGGGAAGAAAATCTTTTCTCTGTTCTCCATTTCAGTACCTGAAAGAATAACAAAAGGAAAAGGTTGATTCATATCACATGCACAAGAGCGTGAACAAAAGTAGCCGGCTTGTAAAATGCTTAAAGTTAAAAGTTTATATAACTAACTTATTAGGGGAAATGGAGGAGAAATGATTTCTATGGGAAGAACAATGGCATTTCTTTAAGAAAGACAAATCTGTTTGTTAGAACAAAGGGGAAGTAAGAAAGCCTATGCTACTGTCTGTCCCCTCTGAATGGAATGAGTGGTTTTCTGTCTTATGCAGGGCCATGAAAGGTCCCCAGACAGGAGACTGATGGTGGAGTTTCTCATATTCTCTGTCCTGAGAGAAGAAGCCTCCCCTAAGGAGGAATTTATGACAGTCCTCATAGCTCAGAAGTTTTTCCTTTAGTCAGAGAATATTTCTTTCTCCTTCTATTAAATCTCAAATAACTTTAAGCTTAAAATGTTCTTCTCACCAGCTCTGGGTTCCAAGTGGGTCCCCTAGTCTCGGATCATCTGTCAAGCGCTTATTCTCTAATGTCCCAAAGTTAATATTCTTCATTTCTATGCTGAAAATAAATACTAACTAATCAATATATAGAAAAACATTTTAAAATTTATTTTTATAAAAGCCAAATTTATTTTCTGGACCTCTCAGAAAAGAGCCCTGATAGAATTTTTGAAGTTCCCTATTGTCCAAGTCCTTCCTTTCTCTTAGATATTATTTCAAAGTCCTTTTGGTATAAACTGTTAGTGAAAATGTCCATTTCATTTAGATGATTTGGAAGGTTTTCATCTTACATTCTTCAACTGATATTTCTCTTATTTCACTCAAAAATAATTATTAGTGTGAAAAAGTAAATATGAAAATAGCAGTGGTTTTATCAGAAAAGGGTAAGTAATGTAGAGGAAGCAGACTTTTCGGCAGCTTGAAAACCTATGTTCAATTCCAATTCTTCTCAAATGAATATCAAAGTTTCACTGATATTTTTAATATGCTGTACATCATGATTGATAATTTTTAGATTTATAATGTTTTATGTGGATGTGACTTTCTTGGGGGATGAGTGATTTTGTTCCTCAAAGATCTCTAACCAATTAAGACTATTTATTACAGGGAACAATTGATGATATTTCCATAGTTTTTGCTGCTGGATATTGAACTCGGGCTTGCATGTTTCACATGATCTTACCACTGAGCAACACCCCCAGACTTTCGTATAATTTCATTGTTAAAATGTGAAGTTAAATGTAAGGGCATAATACGCAGTTTGTAATCACAGTGCAGCTGTTAAGTTCCTGTTGTGATTTGAATCTGGAATGGCCCCCACCCAAAACCTCAAGCTATCAGAGGCAGGCCTGGCAGAAGGTGATTGTATTCTGTGGGTGCTACAGACGACCTGCTGTTGATGGTGAGACCAGGTTAGAGATGAGTCACTGGGCATGGCTTGGAAGGAAGGGTGTATCTCCCTCCCTGGCTCTCCCTCCCTCCCTGCCTCCCTTCCTGCCTCCCTCCCTGTTTCCTGGCTGCCATGATGTGAGCAGCTTTTCTCTACCAGACATTTTCACCATGCCCTTCCTGTCTTAGAGCCAGCCAACCACAGACTGAAGCAGTGAGACAAAATTAATCTCTCCTTTAAATTTCCGATATTGGATATTTTGTCTTAGCAATGAAAAAGTAACTGAGACTGTCCTCATGCTTTTTAAAATAGGAAATTAAGTGGCATCTGGTTTCTTTTCTTACTTGCAACAGCAGCAGCAACAGCATATCATCAGTCCCATTTAAATAACATGGATCCCAACATACAGTAGCACCTATGTCATTGGTTTCTGTAAGAGATATGAAAATAATATGGAAGGTGTTTCAGACAAAACTAAGCAAACCCAGAGCTACTCTTTATAGTTCTGGATGAAGTAATGCAAACCTGGAAAAGATATTTGTGTGGCCTCCTAGTCCATGTCTCTACTTAATGGGCTCTTGTTATGATGATAGCCTGGCCTTTGATCACACATCAGTATTCTCCCTCCTGCCTAATAATTCATTCTTGTTCACTTCTCTTGTGCAAGGAAAAAATATCAAAATAAGTGTCACCAGGGTAAATGTCGCTATGTAAGGATAAAGAAGTACCCCTTCATTGAGCTATCAGGGAGACTTCACTTGAAATTAAAACAATGTCTTTATGAGAAGAAGCTCAAAGTGGATATTCTCAGCAACCTTTGCACATGGAGTTCTGAGAACTGAACTATTAAGATCGATCCCCTGTGGGTTTTCCATTTGCTCTAAAATGAGTCTAGGTTTTTCAAGAAAGATCCTCCAAAGTGATATGTGAATGTAAGCAAGTGAAATAATGCTGCATAGTCCCTGAAATTTGTATACACTAATTGAGTCCAAGATTCTACTTCTAAGAATTTGTCCTAAGAAGATATGATCTATATGAGATGCCTGAGAAAGATAGGTATTTTCAGAAAACAAACAAACTGGTTGAAAATATATGACTTCTACATGATAGAGTATTGAACTATTAAAAATAACTTTTAAAATACTATGTGTGGAACTGGATAATGTTCTTGATATCTTTTAAGAGGAAATCCATATAATAAATACAGAAAATGATCCCGTTGTGGCAAAAGCTTGGCACAAAATGAAGATTTGTATATGACATATGATCATTATTTAAATTTTTATTGTTTCTACATTGTCATTTTCCTCAATAAATATGGATTGTTTGTGTAGTAAACAATAAAATAATTTTTAAAATAATTTATCCAAAATAACCAAATACTGTTTGTGCTATATCTGCTGACTTTCCAAGAATCACTAGTTAAGGGTACAAAGGTGAACTTTGCTGGCTCCTCCTTTTAGGATCTCAATGTAAAATCAAACATCTATGTTAACTCAGCATTACTGCTCAGCTTCACCCACCCATTAAGAAGACAAAGCAGCTCCCTATAGCAACTTTCTCCAGTTTAATATCCCCAAGCAACACAAGTAGAGCTTATCAAAACTGTGATGTTTTAGGACAGAGTGAGATGATGCCTACCAATCTCTCCCTCAAGCCTTGGGTTGAAAGTTGGGGGCTGGTCATGGAATTGCATCTCCATCCTGCTCTCAAACCTACATGTACAGATGTGAGGAAAGAGTCAGCACACTTAAGTCTGGGTGTTCCATCCTAGCTCTGATTAACCCTTGGCTAATCTTTGGGGATATTGCCTGCAGAATGTTCTTTATGTTACTAATTAAGGATGATGTTATACACACCTGACATAATCAGGCAAGCTGTACCAACTTGTGAGGACTTGTAGGGATTAATTTACACAAACTTCAAGATTGATGAGGCTACTTGTTTCATTTTGGAGCCCTGAAATTCAGTTTCCATGGTTGGTAGCATAGTAAGATGTACCTCTGTGATCACTCCTCTGTAGAATCCTTGGATCCTGAGATGAGCCAACTTGAGCTAAAGGGAAAAGCATATTGTATGTGATGTAAGAAAGGGAAGGACTTGAAAGCCTTCCTCCAACTTCCGTGGACCCTTTCCTTTTGCTCTTGGTTCTTTTGCTGTAAGGAACCAGATCTATAAATGTAACTTGTAATGGAGTCTTGCTCATCCTTCTAGTGAATCAGAAAACAAAGACTGCAATCAAATTCCTAAAACATAAATTTGCCATTCCATCAAAAAGTCCTGGACTATGTAGTCCATGTTGCCATTTTTGTTCCCTCTCAAGGTGATATTTGATGTTTGCCTTGAATTCATTTATTGAACAGTCTTGCTAAATAATTTAATCTAAAGTCCTCATTTCAGAGACTGTTTCCATTTGGGTTTATGAGTTTGTACTTCTATATTCCAAGTCAAACACCTTACTGAGCATATGTAAAGCAAGTTATTATCAATAAGAACAAGGGAGCAACATAAACATTGGTGAGAATTTCATCCTCAGGAGATGATATCAGAGAAAGTCCAGGGTAGGAAACTGAACAAACAGAAAGTAGCCAAAGTGTCTATGCTCCTGGTGGCTGCTTCCTTTCTTTTGTTCCTTTTGTGTCAATTGACTTGGGGCTGCTATTTAGGAGGTACAGTCATCGACGCCTACTACCGCTTTTCCAGTGTCCTCTCATATCTGAAGAGCTATTAATTCCTTCCTTAGTGTTGGTTTCTGGCTCTATATCTTTTTTTGTCATCTTTTTCTCCTAGGAAACAATTTTCATATTTCGTCATTTGTTGAACTTCTCTGATTTCTTCTGAAATTTTGTATTATAATCTTTAAGGATATGGCTCCTGTGGTAACATAAAATTTTAATTTTTGGTACAGATCTACCTACTAGAAAATCAACAACTTCCATTTATGTTTATTTGTCTTTTGTACTCAGGCTATTCTCAAGTCCCTAGTCTTAGACCACACCTTAGTTAAGAGAAGAAACAAATTCTCTCAAGTATTTAAATTTCTGGGAATTTCCTGAAATGAGTTAATGAGGGTGGGGTGATTAAACAGTGAGGTTTTGTGTCATAGACCATTGGAATCAGAAATCTATGAATCAGATCACAATAACAATCATTCACTATCAAAATGGTTTGACCAATAAGAGTTATTCTTAAATAATTGTTATACTTCCTATGGGACTAAAATTAAAAATAAAGGTAACTACTTTAATATGTTTCAAAATATGTATCTTCAAAAACATGAATTAATTTGGGCCTTCTTTGTTTAATTCATTTTAACATATTCAGATGACTCATGATACTCATTCCAACAAACTTAAATTGTCCTCATCTTATCCCCTTAGCTGATAGTACCAAACTCTGGCTTTCAATATGTTTTCTTTTATTTTTCTCCATTTTTTTGACATTTATTAATGTTTTATTTTTCTATTTGATGTCCCAAAAAGGGGGGTAGAGCCAAGCGTTTTCTTTCACTTGGTTTTAGAATTGTACCCACTTCCTCTCTAGTCTGAGACTTTTCCACAAGAACAGTCACTTGCACCCAACTTCTACTGCATAGCTGGAAAAGTGGATATGCAGTGACTCTCTCAAGCTCCCTGAAGTCTTTCTGTGCTCTCTCACACTTTTGACATGTAGGTGGCTGGCTCTGGCTTTTTCTCAGGATTCTTTCCTTGAGTCTTTGCTGTATAAGTACTCTCCCTCGAATCATGCGTTCCTGGTGATCCTTAATTTGCACCTGTTCTCTTTCATTTACCTGCTTTCTCCTCTGTGCTTTCTGGATACCATGCTTTTCTGGTGTAGCTTTTGGTAACGTTTCACTGAGGGGTTGTGGCTGTCTAAATGTTCTGTTCTTAAATCCTGTGGCCTGGCCTGTTTGATGCCTTTCTATCTGTTCCCTCTCTCTCTCGGGTATTACATAGTAATGCTTTTGTTCCTCTATGCTTTGGGTTGTTTCCTCCTCCATTTTCATCTTCATTTCATTGCCCATTGCCTCTTTTTCCATTATGTCCATTATTCTTTTATTATAGTACGACTCTGCTTTGGCAAGCCAGTAGTCAAGAGAATGAGCCTGCTCTCTACAGAGTGTTTCATACTCCTCTTGATATTTCTGAGTTATCAAGTATCTTGCTGCTGTTGTATGCATCCCACCTAGGTTCAAGATCTTTTTCTCCAGTGGGGACTGTTGACCTGCAGCAACCCTAGGGTCTTTCGATGTTTTAGCCCAGACCAATTCGAGGTCACAGGACCAGGGTGACAGCAGCATCTCAAGCTCCCTTCTAACGTTCGCCCTTCCCTGGGCTCTGTGACCTATTTTTCTCCATTTTAAAAGTCAAGCTAAGTGTCTGACTAGATAGGAGTACATAGAGCATCTGACTAGGACATCTGCTAATTGACAAAAATGGCAGGACTGTTATTACATTTAGTGAGAATTCTAGTTCAATCCGTGTCAGTGTTAAAAGCTTTTGTCCAAAATCCCTCTTATTCACTCAAAGAAAGTTGTCAATAAATTGTATTTTATATTTTTTTAAATGACTCAATCTTTGAATTAGTTCATTAAATTTATGCTAGAAGACAATTTTATTTTTGTCACATGATAGTAAAGCTGATCCATTTGCGTTTCAGAGTACAAAATGCCTTAAGATTGTCCCTCCTTTCTTGGTCATGCACTGACAGGAGAAATCTAGCATAAACTAGAGTGAGACAATCATTTTTTTGTAAAATGTTAAACAATTATATTCCTGTTGTTAATATTAAAATGCTTTAAAATGTTCTACAATGTAGTACATTGTACCTAACATGTTAGATATAAAAATACTCTTTTACCAGAACAAGAATATCGGTAAACATAATAATTATACAATAAATAGAAAGGTTTTTAAAATGCCTTTTATTTATTTTTAAAAATAATGTAAGCATCGTCATTCTGCTTTCTCCCCACAAAATGCCTTCCCCATCCCTGAACATCCAGGGAAGAACTGATTACCTGTCATCAAGCGTTTGGGAATCAGAGTGAGCCAAGATAAAGAGTGGGCCATGGAAGCCTTAGAGAGGCGATGTTCAGAAATTTAACACACAATGTCTCTTAGCAGTCGTGCAAACTGACACCGTGTACAAAACAAGAGAGAGAAAGGGTCCAAAGTAAGTAGTGAAAAGACATCTGACTAAAGAGAACACAGGAGAACAAGTTTGTTTAGAGAGGCAGGATAGCCAAGATCTAGGTGAACCTTGCTTGGAATTCCAGCAATGTGGACTACTAGCTATGTGACTTTGGTTAAGTAGTTTAGTACTTCTACCATTCACTTATTTTACCCAAAAAGGATCAAACAAGATAGCTTGTGATATGATATTTTGTGAGTACTTCCCTCTTCCAGATTTGAGATCATAGCTACAAACTCTGAATGCCTCTTTGAGGGCAATTTCCTAAGCCTATACCCCAGTCTTCTCCCTAATAGGGCATTGACACTCCTGTCTTACAACACATAAACCCCCAACTGTTAGAGGCCCCAGAAGCCAAGTTTCTAGCCATAGCCTCCCTTTTCCTAGGCCCACAGATTATTCAAACTACACAGTCCACAGGAAACCCTTGGAACCCAGCTAACCCTACCTAGCTTCCCATAGATAAACTGGCCTCTCCAGTTCTAGTTACCATTTCCCCAGAAGCAAACCCCATGTGGCCCTGCCTGACAGCCTTCTCTCTTGCAGATTTTTTTTTTTTTTTTTTCGTATCGGGGATTGAACTCGGGTCCTTGCGCTTGCGCAGCAGGCGGAGAAACCACTGAGCTAAATCCCCGACTCTTGCAGAATTTTATATTAAGCAACACAGACTTCTGCCTTTTGTCTGACCCAGGTGTTTTATAGTGTCCTACCACATCAGAATGTAACACATCCTGATGAGCAGCTCTTACCTTGGAGTTTGGAAAGATTAAGTGAGAAAATGTATGCAATTATTTGTACACTGCCTAGGATAGTTTTCTTTTTCTTCCCTGCACACTTTTTTTAACCCATGCAAAATTTCTCTTTAGGCTACATGACTGTGAAACTCTATGGGACCAGTGGAAGCAGAATTAGAAAAGATAAATGGCTAAATTTTGGGTTTTAAATTCGCTATTTAGAAAATAATGACAAATTTATACCATTCTTAACAATACTCCTTTCCCCACATCAATCCCACCAATCTGGAGAGCATTTCTGACCTGGAGAGGAAAACCTATGATGAAGAGGAGAATGACAGATTATGCTGAATGTCTGGAATATATGCTCTTCATTTTGGTAACTTCCTCTAGATTATATTTGGAAATGCAAAATATTTTCCACTCTCTGCTGCAATGATGTAAAACAGACTTACAGGGTTTCACTTACCCTTGCATTGGGAGTGATGAGGGTAAAGGGGAACTATGAGCAGCAGAACCAAGTTTTCTGAGTCTGAAAGCATTATGGGCACCTGAACCCTGTACTGTTTCCTCTAGAAAGGTTCAGAGTTTTCAGGAGGGCCCCAGGACCATTAAGTTTCCATTGGGCCCCAGGTTCCATTAAGGACGTATAATAGTGCAATGAGCATTAGATCAAATGTTTGCATACCAGATGGGGATGTAGATATCTCAAAGGAAGAGAGAATAGAATAGTGATAATTACCAACAATGAGATCTATAGTGTATATCCTAGCATATGTCACCATTAGATACTGGCAAGGATAGAGATTTCCTTTCATTGTTATAGTGTTACATCAGCCATGTGTCTGACAACTTTATGTTCACTCAATATCAGTGCATTCCCATACCTTTGAACTTGATATTACCAAGTGGTAAGTTTCAAACAAGCTGTGGCAGTGAAAAGCTCCTTTTTGACCTGTCAAATTCTTTTCTTTGTCACTGTGATCATGGAGGTAACGTTTAGACAGATGAGCCACAAGATAAAGCAGTCTGATCTCCAAAGTTATCATTTCGAAAGATCCCGTTAGACTCGTAGCAGAAATACATTTTGTATGATATGTCAGTGATATTTCGGGGTTAATTTATCATCATTTTAGAGTCTTGTGAATCCTTAGTAATACAGTTCCCAAAACCTGTACCTCTGAGAAAAAATGAGGAAAACCCAGCAATTGGGTGAATATACTTTAAATTGATTCTGAAATAAATCTTATTCAGTTTACGTTTTCCATTCCTTGGTTATCTGGAAGGCACTAAGTTTTCTCACAGAAAAACATAAAGGAATATCTCAATTTAGATGCGTGAGAAAAAACTGTAACTGCTATATTATTACTAATCCTTTAACTACAATATACCATAAACTATATAATATTTTAATGTCAAATGGATTTGTGTCCTAGCTCTGCCATTTTTTTTGCATGACTTTGGTCAAGTTTTTCTAAAATTTTCCTCCTTTATGAAAGAGTACCTGACTACCAGGGTTATAGCATAATAGATAATGTGAAATAGGAAGTAAAGGTCCAAAGAGGAAGGGGTAGTGGGAGGGGTTGGGGAAAGGAAAGAAGGGAATGAATTAGTATGAGAAAAGGAAAAAATGGAAACAAAGTCTTTGTAAATAGGGACAAGTGGAGGGGTTGAAAGGAGGGCAGGGGAATGGGGAAAAATAAGAACCAAAATATATTATGTAAAGGTATAAATTTTCAGTGATGAATGTCATTATATTGTATACCTAAAATGTACCAATAAAATTAATAAAAAATAACAGTTGCCATCCAATCAATGATATTGTCATGGTGGTGGTGGCTGGTGATCCACACAACCATAATATTTTCATGCTAACAGCAAGGTGATACCAAAAATCCCTGAATATATGGAAGCAGATGACATAAAAATATGATACTTAAGATAATTGGAATGAGATATTAAGATTTGATTTTGGATTATTTTGTGGTATGTAAGTGTCCCTTGCAACAGGAATCAGTGAGATGCTATAAAATGTTTGGAAAATATTAATATTTGGAAAATATGCTTTTCTGTTTGTCAGAGGCAGAAATCTTTGTATTATTTTGTAGAACTCTATCTTGGAAAGGTGAGGAAGTGGAAATAGGTCAAACAGTTTTCAAGATGAGTATTTTTTCTTTTAAAAACCTATGGGTAACTTGCAAGCACAGATATGCCAATATTCACATGTCTCCCGAGTACCATTTGGTTTACAGTCTTCTGATTGCTATCTTGTGGTGAATTGTTCTGTTTATAGCTTTAAAATTGCTATCTGGGTGACAGTCTTCTGTTTCTAATCTCACGATGGCTGCCTAGTGGCATAGCTCCCTATGGTTCAGGATGCAGCTTGATAACTCTGTGGAGGGAAATACAATTAGCTAACTATGCACCTGCTCAGCATACAGTTTTACAAGTGTAACTAGCAATGTGATATATGTCTTGGGGTGTGTGGTAAAAGAGCTTGAAAATGAAATTCTGTATGAAGTTTTGCAATATCTAAAGAAATATATCTTTATAAGTCTATAGAATAAATACTTTCTTGATATTCTGTATGGATGCACATATAGAACATTTAAAGTTAAACATATGTGAGTTCAGGATCTTGGAGAGTAAGGCAGAAGAGAGTAGCTGGAGTCTGAATTTCGGCATCCACTTTAGCCCCTCACTTCTAATGTACCTCACAGATTCTCCAAGAATTTTCCTCCTTTCATCATCATTTTAAATGAAGGTTTTTCACTGTGTCAGGACCCCATGGTGTTTCCGTTTTCAGTGAAAATTTAACATGTAGTAAACCCTAGAAAATGTATCAACTTCTTTATAATGTGGGTACTTTATATAAAGTAGAGATAAGTGTAATTTTCTGTAATATTCTCTGATACATGAAATGAGAAAACTGGTGCCTTTATCAAGCAGATTTACAGTACCCTACAGAATCAGTAGGCTCTTGCATGTTTTAAAAGCTTTTTAGTTACAATTATATTGCATTTATCCTGTCTCTCTCTCTCCTTCCCCACCCTTGTCTCTTAATAAGGTCTCTCTCTGTTGCCCAGATTGGTTTTGAGTTTGCTTTTAGGCTTAAGCACTCTTTCTGTCTCAGCCTTTTGAATACCTACAACTACAGGCATGAGCCACCAGAGCCTACCTGCATTTATCTGCCTTGGGTAAAAAGATCCTGATTCTCCATTACAGCTAAGTTTCTCCCTTGAAGTACGAGTAGGTAGAATGAAGTGTTTAGTTGTATCAGGAGAGTGGTAATAAATGCACTAATGACAACTTATAGCTTTGAAGTCATTGTTTCAGAATAGCATGATCCTATTACAATGAGGTTCTTTTTTTTTTTTTTTGCAGAGAGAGAAACAGCAGTGGTTAAGAAAGTAGAGAAAAAGGGCCAGGAATTTAGCTCAGTGGCACCATGTCTGCCTGGCAAGTGCAAGATCCTGAGTTTGAGCCTGGTACCAAAAAAACAAACCAAGACAAAAGGCCCAAAACAACAACCAAACAAGAAAGTAGAGAAAAGAAATATATCTAAGCCACTGGATGCAGCTTTGAGGTTAACGTCACATAGGAAAGCGTACATCCATCTAGACTTTAGTTTCATTTTCCTCATATGGATAACCAGGACCATTCCAGTAATGTATATCTCAAAAGGGCATAGCAAGCCAAATGACCTACAAATGCAAAATAAGTTTATACATTGTAAAGGACCTTGTCCTTAGCATATAACTGCTATAAAGTAGCATGGTGCCACCAGAAATTGCAACTGTACCTTAAAGCTTTGAGAACACAAGTGGTTTCTCCCTTTTCCTCGGTCTGTCAGTGTCTTAAAAAGTAAAACGTCTCGAACACTGTACACACTATGTCTCACCCTGAACACTATGAAAGGACAATAATTAGGGGTGAAAAATTAAAAATACAGTAAGTGTTCATGTTCCCCGCAAAGAGCAGGAGGATGATCATCAACAGGATGAAGTCTCATAAATGAACAGATTTCCGGGAACTTACTACAATATATTCTTTTAAAATATGTTTTTTGTTCATAGAATGGATTGACAACATATGTAATCAAATAACAATAGTAGTTTGAAAGAATAATATGCTTTCTGACAAAAAGTTATTAGAATCTTAAAATCCTTAAACTTTGGAACCCTGATGGAGTAATACATAAAACTTAGGAGAGTTATAATAAAATGTTTGTAGAGAATCTTGTTCATGTCACCAAAGTTTGAAATCTCTCTACCACAGTTCTATGGATTTAAGTCTTTAGTTGATTGACTATTATAGTTCTCAAGCCCTTCTCCCGCTGCAAGTATTGCATTAACATTTGATGTTCTTTATAAAATAAAGACTTTCCATGAAACATTTTTGTAAACTGCAATGACAGCAGAAAAAATATTAATGTTATTTGGATTCAACCTACAAAATATTTTATAATTATTTTATTCCCAAAGAAACAGACCAACCACAGTTAATTAAGCAGTCTGCACAGATGAGTAAGTCTGTACACATCAACAGTCATGTGTGTTGGATGCTGAAAACATATGGAACGTATCACAGTCCAGACAACCAAAGGGTTCTGAGCAATAATTAATGAGATTCGTAAGTATAGACAAAAATAAGTCCATTTTCACATCTTCAGATTACTAAATCCAGTACAAAGCTTCCTTTTCTCCAATTGGTTTTTCTTACAACAAATTTCTGACACAGAATATTAGTTTCATATTTTATTGAATTTCATTTATATTAAATTAAAAATATATTTCTGACAGATTCATGTAACAAAAAGGCAGAACAGTTTTCAAATTGTTCAGCTGGGATGATCAGTACAGAATGAGGCAAAGCAGTTCGCATTCTATAATTGCCTTGTACAGGTACAATTATTTCCCAAGAGCCAATAGGATCCTTGAGAACTAACTGAAGAGCCTAATTACATAAATTTAAAATATTGTTTCTCCCTCATTCTCAAATAACAACAGAAACCAGGGGTAGGAAAGAGAATGGGGTGAAAGATTAGAGAAGAATGAATAAAGGAAATTATACTAAAAATATACCTAACATTAAAAAAGTTAGTATGTGTTAAGTGCATGATCCTTCACAGATAAAACAGAGAAACAAATAAAATAACATTACACCACACACAATTGACATATCCTATTGTGTAAGCGAGTGCAGAAGTTGGACACGTCACAATAGTGCTAAACACAGAATCACAAGTAATGTCAAAATGATAACTTCCAACCAAAAAGAAACAATCACAAGCCAATTACTTATATACAAATCAACCCTAGAGACAATTATATTCCAAATAAAGATGTTCACAAAAGGAAATCAAAGCAACATTTTCCTTATTTACAAATGCAACTAGCCATGTCTTTAACAAGCTATAAAAATACTATTCACATTTTCAAACATACAGTAGTATTTTTTTTTTGTATATTTCAAAAAGGCAGCTAACTTTGAATGCTGGGACTTAAATGAAACATTGATGGCTTACCAGGAAGTTATTTTTGTACCCCTATCCTTTGAAGATACTTCACAAGAGAGAGGCCTTGTTTTCTGTTTACAAGAAAATAAGGAAGTGAACACAACTCCACCTTTTGGGTAAAGATTCTCCCTTTCTCACCCAAAAGGCTTAGCCAACTTCTTTGATGCATGCACAAGATGAGTGTTTGAGAGAATATTTAATGTGACGTGTTTACTTGGTGCTTCAATTTGTCTTGCACATTGATCTCATAATGATGCTCAAGAAAGAGATGAACTGCTAGTCAAAGCATGTGAAAATGCAGTTTCAACATGCAACAATGCAATCCCTGTTGCTCACGATATGAAATGCGGACACCCCAGCCAGTGAGATGTGAATTCAAAGTTAGCTGCCCTCACACAGCTGCTCAGTTTAATAATCGACCCATTTGACAGCAGTACCAGTTTATGCTACATATTTCAAAGTACCTTACTTTAAAAGAACAGCTTACATATCTACATTTAGAAAATAATTTTTGTATTTTGATTACGGGAGTACTTCCAAAAGGGTTCTTGGAGTGCTATGGTTATTGTCCCCTCACTCCCCCCTCCCAGCCCCTGAGAGATCCAGAAATTTACAGGAAAAATAACTCTCACATTAAGGGAAAAATGACAACCCCTCCATTAACTAAAATATTTGGAAATAATGTTTGAAAATCACGTTTATGTCAATATCTAGGTGATATGGTTTGTTTTCCTTCAAAAGGGCTACAGGCCTGGGGGAAACCTCTACATATCGGGGATAAAAATAGTAATAAAGGCAAAGTGGTTTGGACAAGTTAAAGTATTGCCTGCAGTTACAAAGCTTTGTTGTTCTATCTTTGTATATTTGTACAAATATAACCATTCATGATATGGGAGAAACTCACTGGAGCATTAAAAGAAAAATATCCTTCAAGAGGGCAAGTAGAGAAAGAATGGCATTGTATTAGATAACATATTTTCATGAGAGCAAAATTTCACTCATAAATTTGTTAAATGGATGTACAATCCTGAAAAAGAAGTTGAAGGGGGTTCTCAAAGCTGACTAGCTTTTACTGGTATGATAAGACTCCTCATTTGGAAAAAAAATACAGCAGCTATAAAATATTTTCAATCAGGAATAAAATAAGATGAATAAAGTAAATAAGTTAATTTGCAGGCAAAAACTAACTCCTTGGTTATGGACATAGTTTGCATGGAAAGACTACATCCAAGACCTAGAAGAATATGTGCACACATGTATGAGTTTCAAGATTCATCACAGGGCTACCTCCTCTCAAATTCCTACAGAGGACATATATGAGACTCAGTCTTCATGGGGAAACAACTGAAAGTATTCTCTGTGCAATAATTTATCTGAGAAGTTACGTAAACAATATCCAAATTGACAGGATCTTTTGTGGAAAAATCAGGCATTCAAGGATAAAATCCAAGTCAGTATATCGCAGAGTAGGATGTGGGACCACAGGGATCCACTATGGCTTAAGAGAGGGATGATGCCAGGAGAGCCACTTTGAATTATGGTGGTAGAAAATGAAAAGAATGGAGAGTATTGTGCCAATGAGAATTTAAAAAGTGAGGGTGCTATTTTCCTCTAAATTTTAGAGAGAAATAAAGGTTTCTGTGATTCTTAACAAGGTATCCCTTGCAGAGCTGACTGCCAAAGTAGTGTTTTCCACAGGAGGCAAGTGAATACCCCATGAAATTGGGGCTTAAAATGTTTTCACCGTGTGACTCTAGAAGCTGTTCCTTCTACCCAAAGTATCCCCTTACTGGAAATGAAACAAGGCAGGGGTCTGGAAAAGTGATACATTCTACATTTTTTCCAGTCTACAAATTCATTGGTAATTGAACAGAACATTTGGAATTTCTACTGTTTTAGAGATCTTTATTTTATTCAAAGGAAGAAAGCAGCCCATGGTGTTAGAAGAGCTCTACCTAGGTAAACACAAAGGCTCCTGGACAAACACAATGCCTGCAAGAACTTCATGTTTGTAATGAAGAAGAACTCCTTTTGCAAAGGCATCTCTGGATTAAGAAAATTATACCTGGAAGTATAAAAGCTGGCCCAGTTGTAGTATTGGTAAGAATTAGGTCTCCACTGATAAAGATTTTTTTAAATTATCTTATTTATACCTGTATAACGTTATTTATTTTTAAGCAAATGGCAAGCAGAAGACATAGTCTGCCCTTCTATGTCTGCATGGGAACAAGGCTGTCCTTCAACTTGATGTACAACATTATCCACATACACAGAGAGGCCCAGCAGGATCCTCTGTTGGTAGTCTATATTGTACAACTTGGCTTATCTGGCTTTTTAACAAGTATAAATGTATACACCTGAAATTCTCACATGTCCCATAGCAAATCATCAGTCTAAAAGCTAGAGTCTGAAAGAATGCTTTCTTTAGCATGTATTTATCAGAAAAATTTTGATGAATTCCTTGTTGGTTTTCAAGGCAACAGAGTATGGTGGGAAAAGAAAGTATAAGTCACAAATTAAATATATTTTGTTTGTTTTCTAAATAACACCACTTATTTGTCTTTGCATAAGGTAACAGAACTCTTTCTTTTCCTTTACTTTGTCTTGAAGACCTCTTAAAGTCACATGTAACGTATTTGCCTGTTAAAAGCTACAAGGTTGTATTTACAAAACAAACTAAAAATGAAGAAGAAAATTCTCCTTGCACTTAATACATTTAGAAAGTAATAAAGGAATAAGAGAATGAGAAAATTTTTAATTATGGAGCTTTACAGCAAGTTTTCACAATTGGAACCACATACACTTACTTTCAGCTAAACCCAACAAATAACAATTTTAAATGGCAAACTTAAATGTGTGTGTGTATATATATATATATATATATGTATATATATTTTACTAGGCAATATCCAATCTAAATTTTCATAGCCTGAATTTTAGTTTGTTACACATACTTTATGGTTAGTTTCTTAACTTGATTTATTTAATAATATTAAAATCATTTAACATCTGATAACCTAACTAAATCTACATCTTACAACATTATCATGGTTCTCTCCAGTTTTATACATGCTTTCATAATCATTTTTTCCATTACCTTATGGACTACATATACTAGTTAAATAATCAACACTTATAGATGGATGAATAATTTAAGTTTTTAAATAAGGGTTAGATAGGTCTAAAAAAACCCAAAAAAACTTGTATTTACATCCTTCCCTGTCAGTCTGAAACTGTTTTCTTTTCAAATTTGACACTTCAGGAAGTATATTGATCATCCCACCAACTTAGCATCTAGCAGCAGAGCATCACGTTGTTACTTTTTCCTTAGCATTGGAAATGTGCTCTATCCTGTATCATGTCCTTACTTCAGAAGGTGTTGGTACAGACATTAATTATAACACTTAGAAGAACACTATTTCCTCCCACAAGTCATAGTAACTCAGTCTTTCTTCCTGATCTTTAAAGAAAGTCTTTTGTTTTTAGTTAATGCATTTGAAAGGAATTTAAATTTTGCATTGTTTTCCATGCTATTTCAAGAATGTTTCTGAAGAAAGAATCTTATCCTAATCTATGCAGCTAGTACTAGTCAAAAAACCAAGAGCTTATGTTTTTCAAGTTTACATTCTTGATTCTGCATATTTCCATACTATGGATGTCTGTGTTCCGATATTGCAAAGCACTTTGTAAGCTGCAAGCGGCATTTATAAATTTTTCTTTTCTGGATCAAAATAAAATTATTGTCTAGAGCAAAGGAAACTTTTTGTCTTCCTCTTGTACACTCTCAAATGCATTTCTGGGCACAAAAGTAAAACAAAGAAGAAAATTCCAAACAACTGAAATCAAGAATATACTATAGAAATAATTCAAACGGAATGACAAAGTAGTGCGACTGAGAAGCACTTTGGGGCATTTTAAATTATATTTGGATCAATCTCTAAGTTTTAGAGGAAGATTAGCTGATGTAGATGTTTTGTTTTTAGAGAAAGAAGACTACGTTCATTAAATATATGTCCATTACATCAATAATTAAAGTAGCCTCCTTTTCCTTTTACCAGATAAAGTGACTCTGCTTTCTAATGCCTGTAGAAGCCATATGAATATCATAAATGAAAAGACAAAAAGTCAAGTTAGAGTTTCCAAGAAGGTGCAGTCACTGACAACTTGAGACAGATTTATGTAACCTAGAATGAGAGGCTTATCTTCAATTCTTCATAAGTACTGATGTCAGGTCTCCTTTTCCTAAAGATTCCTCCAATAGAGTGGGAGAACTATAAGCTACTAGGTGGTGGCCTCCAAGTCATTCTGAGTCCTTATCCCTGGGAAGTTAGTGATTGAACTTCAACAGAAGAGATCTCACAAACTCTGCTCCTCCTCCAATTCATTCTTTCAGTTTGCTGCACTTCTCATAGCATAAGAAGAGACCAATCCCAACACTTCCAAGGTTTTTGGCCAAAGATGATCATATGGTGTTGAGTTAAAAGTAAAGTTGCAAGTTAGATTGGCCAATTAGCCAGTGATGTAATGTTTTGGCTGAATTGTTTGTGGTTGGATGACAACATTGCAACTATTCTGTTTGTCCACTTCAATAAATTTGAAGGATATTTAATTCATTTCCCAAATGAGTTTATGAGTTTACAGGATATGTTTTACTACAAACCTGAATCTGTAAAAATTACTCATAAAATAGTCCATGCAATCTAATTCCTTGAACTCATGGAGAAATTAAAATGTTACTCCAAATAAGCCTCCTAGACTATAACATTTTGAAGTAAGGGATGATATTCCACTCATGTGGCTTTTCTTCCTTTAACACAGTGCTTTTGGTAGACTCTAGATAAATATCAATTGGATAACTTTGGATTGGTGAATAGATTTATGTTTTCCAAACTAGGTAGAAATGTAGATTTCTTTGTATTTTTTTCCCTTTAAACTCTCTCTGGGTTACTAATAGATTTTTATTGTAATTGGTTCTCTTGAGGTTACTGATACTTATTTGCTCCTAATGCTTTAACATTAAAAAGAAATAACTTTTACAAATTTAAATGACTCGAAGTAGAATTTTGTGGAAAAGAGAGATGTGTATCCAATTTTCCTAATTACTAACATGAGGCCCTGTTTTTCTGGAGACTCAATTCTTATCACTAATCTTAACTCAGTAGATACTCTTTTAGCACAAAACAGAATAAAGATGGTTCTAGAACTAGAATGCAGTATGTGAAGAAAAGGATTTATGACAAAGTATCAAAAGATTAATATTTTTGGATAATAAAATTATTGCATGAGGTGACTTTTCATATTTACAAATTTTGATCCAAGGACCTACCCATAAACTGTGAATGTTTGTTTTTATTTTTATTACACCAATTTTTGGCTTTGAGTTGCCTTCTACTTGATATAAAGTCTCTTACTAGAAATTCCATAGAATTCAAGCCAATCCTTAACTTGCATTTCTTCATGTGAAGCACATAAAGTGAACAAATTTCTTTATGTAGCAAATGTGATCTCATATATAGATAATATGCTGGCTCTCTCATCATAATCCCTGGATACTGTTCCAAAGTCCTAATTGGGTTGACATTTTCACAATCTGTCTTTATCTCATCTTTTAAAAAATGTACTTAAATTAGTTAATTTGCTGGTTGCTTCCATATTGCTTCATTCAAAATCCAAAATGGAGTCCAGAAAAATAAAAAATAAAATTATAGCTTAAGTGCAAACTATATTTCTGAGTGCCCGCTAGGTAGACATACCCAATCCAGTGTGTTTCTTCCAGTTTGTGGATTTCCCCATTCAACCACTCCTAAAAATGTCAGTAGTGTTCTTGAACCACACAGAACTATCTCCTAGTTTCCTTTCTACTCTTAAAATTACCAACTGCCAATCAAGTACTGTCATTTACGGAAAGGAAGAAAAAATTAAAGAACATAAAGTATAAGGGGACCATATATTCAATAGTGTGAACATGAACACTAGGTTTGATGCTTCATTTGACTAGAATCTTGGCTTTCCCCTCTAATTTTAAAGACTGGCTTTAAAATAGTGGCTTCTTCATTATATTAATTTTTAAAATTTAAATAGTGTCAAGAAGGTTTGATGTAAATATCTTCACAATTACAAATGAAATCCAAAAATAGAGGAAAAATAAATATAAAAGAATAAGCCAAATCAAAACAAAAATTAAAAACCAAAAAGCCTTCCAAACATAATCTCAAGATATAAATTTGATGGAGATTTAAAAATTATAAAAGCTGGGTTGGCCATTTTTACTTCCCAGGATAGAAAATGTAGGAGAAAGAAATGGGATTCTCAATCTCAGTCACTATCACCTTATTGAAATGACTATTTTTTGTTCTAATAGAAACAAGATTTCCAGGGACACTGAATATATATACATCAATTACTCCAGATAGGAACAAATAGCATGGGTATTTGATCCATCTGTATTTAAAAGTAAGTAAAGGAAGGAAGACAAGGAAGCAAGAAGGGAAGGAAAGAAGGAAGGAAGGAAGGAAGGAAGCAAGGAAGAAAGGAACAAAGGTAGATTGGTTGGCTGAAAACCAGTTTGACAGTAGGCAGTATTATCTGGTATTTTCTGCTCCTTCTCTAGCTGTTCCACTCTCCTGAGCAACTCATGCGGAGAAATGAAGAAACAGTGTGGTTCCTCCTGTCTTTCTCTTTTTGTCCTTCCTTCTAATGTTTGAGTTAGATAAGCACACAATTAACATTGCATCTCTATGTCTTCCACTGGGAAGTGTCAAAACTACTGGCCTTAGGGGCAGAAGGAAGATCAGCAGAGAAAGAGAGGGGGTGGGGAAATGGAGCGGGTGTGTCTTTCCACCTTCAAACTACTGCTTAGTTTACACCACAGTATTCCGGTGTCTGTAGGGTGGAGGAGGCAGCACAGTGCCTGGCTTCAGTGAGAACTCAGAGAGGTATTCAGGATTCTCTGCCACAATAGGCCGGATCCGTCCATTCTGTTTATAAAAATATTTTGTGCTGTACTCCTGCAGGTAGTCTGGGTGCTGGAGGGTGCTTCGAGGTGGCAGGCTGTGGTTCCAGTAGTCAGGGTTGTCAAATGCTTTTTTGGCCTTCTCTGGCACAGACAGTACACTGTTCTTCAGATACTCAGCATTCCCCAAGGCATTGGCAAAGGTGTTGAGGTATAATGGCTCATTCACATACTCATCCTCTGCCTTGGGTGGACCATTGGAAGCATTGTGGTACTCAGGATTATCCAAAGCTTGAAGGTCTCCATTTTTTCTCCGAGACACAAAAGGGTTCTCCTCCACGGGATTCAGGTATTCTGAAGGAATAAAAACGATCAGTTAACATCTACTTTTGAAAAAATGGTAATTAGACCAAGGGAATATGGAATGTTTGGCTTGTCTAGAACTAGAAAGCCACAGATTTGTTTTCATGAATTCTCAGCAAAAATGCTTTGTAGCTTGTCACTGCCACATGATTAATTGGCAAGTGGGCAAAAAAAATATTAATGATAAAACAAGGCACCGACAAGGTCAGGATTTGAATTCTCATTCTCCAGACTGTTGTTCTTTCCTTATCATATTTGTCTGCCCTACATGGGGTCAGTTGTGTAAATGCTTTTGTTTTTCAAAAGTCAGTAATTTATATTAGAAATTAAGATTACCAGGGTTAAAAAGCCTTTCCATGCAGATGAATGTGAGCTTTGGTAAAGACTTTTGAAAAATCCAAGGGTTTATGGAAAGAAAACTGGATAAAGAGAAGGAATAGTGTTTTTAGTCTATTTGGCTTGCTATAAAGGCTTGTACCATTGATAACAGGAATTTGATCGGAACTATCCCCAGGAAGCTTTTACATGAAAAAAAAGCATCATATCAGGGAAAAAAAAATCAACTCATAGAACAAAACTGACAGAAATTTCCAGGCCTCTAGTTAAG
This sequence comes from Heterocephalus glaber, assembly GCF_000247695.1. Next base: position 4,733,523 of record NW_004624765.1, on the reverse strand, counting down.
TTGCATGCTGTTACATATGCACTTGGTTAACAATAAAGCATCATTATAACGTTTATTCTCAATGTCCAGTAATAATGACAAAAGAGAAAACCATTAGTTTGAATTATATAAAATAGTTATTTTGTAAATTAGAGCCAATTAGTGCCTATTTTGTATGAGTCAATCTAACACATTTGGTGTATAGGTATTAGATAAAAATAATGCTAGTAACCAATGCTGTTCATCTCAAAATTAATTCCACCTCCATGTCTGTAACACAGACCACAAAAGACACATATACACATACATATTAGACTCTCTCTTTGTCCTCTTTTTCATTATATTCATGAACACCTGAGCTATTCCTATTTTGGAGTCAGGGCATACAGAGGGCACAATTATTTTTTCATATACTACCATTCTGAAATAAATTTTCTGGCCCCTCTTCTTAGACTAACAATGCAGACAAAGAAATCCCATCAAACAGGGTTATTTTCCCTCACTCTAGATAAACTGAATACAGTTCAGCATTTAGCATTTTTTTGTGTAAGCTCAAATGTAATCATCAATATTCCACCATTATAGAGTTCAGTAATTCGGAAGACACTATCATTTCATTCTTAAAACAATCATGTGAAGGAGAAAGGACAAGTCTTTTTCCTACTTCATGCTAGAATTCAGGTCTTTGAATTTCTATTACATAATCTTCTTGCTCCTCTACTCTATTTTTTATTGCTGCCCCTACGGGAGTAGGGTAAACTTTACAATTAGTAGTAGGTTTTAATTTGATTTTAAAATAATCTGAAAGAACTTATAAGGGAGACATAATTTAATTTTTTTACCAGATTCATGAAACTTAAATTGAAATGTAGGTATGTCTATATTAAAATTCTGTACCCCAAGGACAAGGCTAGAACATAATAACTCTCTCTAAAAATTTGGTTCTCAGTTTTCAGAGATAAAATCTGAGAATATAGTGAGTCAATGTGGACTGATTTGTTTTTCTCTTAGAAGTCTTATTTTACCTCTTCTCAATGCTCACAATTCCCATTCTTACATCACTTATTTTGTTTTCTAGATGTGATCTTTCAAAGTTGCCCGGGCTGGCATAGAACTCTCAATCCTTCTGCTCTAGCCTTCTGATTAGATGAGATTACATGTGTGGAGCACCCTACCCAGCTTCACAATTGCCATTCTCTATTTTGCCCCTGCAGTGAACATTTTTGAACATCTGGCTTGTACCTTGTTTGGGTTTGTCTCGCATAGGAGTCATGTAGCCTTCTTCATCCAGTTCTCCTCTTGGACTCCGTTCTGGGGCAAACAATGTGGGGTCAGCGCTGTACCTCTGGGTGCTGCTGTCCTCTTGGGCATGGGGTACCACTGGCTTGCGTAGGGTGCCATTACAGCAGGAGTCATCAAAAATCTCAGCAGCAGCACCTTGGGCAACTGGAGCTTCTGGGATGGTGCTGGTTGTGGCTCTGTATGGCACAGGCATGCCTTGTTCTGGAGCAAATCCCCCATCTCTGTACACAAACTGGTTCTGCGAATAGCAGAAACATATTTGGAAAGAAGTTCTTGTTAGAAACAATAATATTCCTAAAGCCATATTCCTTGGCTATTAATTAAAAAGGTATGAAAATTTGCTTTTCAGATAAAATAATCATAGTACTGTATTTATTGATTATTTTCCTACTGGCTAATGAAATTGAGTTAGACTAGAAACATTTAAAATTATATTTTTTGAACATAAAATAATGTAGACACATATTTAAAAGTTTGTATTAACTAAGTAGAATATAATCTAGTAAAAAGTATTTTATATTCTTTTCCCACAATGATCTATTTTGGATATAAAACCCAAAACAAGTTTTCACGATAAATGGCATTAAGAGCAGAAGTACACTGACATATTGTGCATGGGGATATTTCCTTATTGACTTCTATTCTGTGGTTTCTGTGACTTTGAGCCTCCAGTACCTAACTAAAGAATTATCAGTGAGAGTTTGACTTTTTAGCATGGCCTATAATCATGGAAGTAAAGATAATCTCTTCACTCCAAAGCATAATTTATGAGCCAAAGTAAATCTTTCAGATAAAAATCGAAAGCCACTGTTGCAGGATATCTCAGGTTTGGATTATCCATTGAGATAAAAGACATGTACAAAGGCAGCTACACAACCTGCAGCAAATTCTTAACTCACTGTTGGCAAAGGCAAAATGTGAAACTTATGAGGAGAGGAGAGAAGAAACATGGTAAGTAAAGACCAAAAATCCTACAAGATGAAGGTTGATCATGAAATACTTACTCCTGACATGGGGGTGTAGGCAGGAGGAGGGCTGTGTCCAATTTCACTCTAATAGAAAAGAAAAATGGGATGATGGATATAATAAGAGGCAACATGAATGAAAAAATTTAAAAAGAAAAGAAAAAGAAAGAGCATGTGAGTTGTATGAACCACAGGGGAAAATGTGCACAACAGTGAATATTCCTACACAGTAAAATTTATGCATTCTAACTACAAGCAAATATATTTATATGTTTGAGGAATTCAACAATTAAATCTCTGAAGAAGAAAATTATATTGAGTAAGCAAAACTTTTCAATGGATTAAAAACAAATGACAGTAAGTATTCTGGTTAACCCTAGAAAAAAGGAAAAAGCTATGAAAAACTATAGATGTAAATATAGATGAGGGACAGTTCATTCTTTACATGTTAAATGGTTTCATACCATTGCACTGGCTTTCCTCTTAGAAGAAAAAGAATGCAGCTAGAGATTTCAATTTGCCTGAAACAATTTTTACTATTGTTAATTTTTTACCACTTCAGCAAAGGGTCAATTTCTTAGCCTCTCCTTATCAAAAAAGATACAGTACATAATATTCTATCTTCAGTCTTACTTTCTAAAGTTAAGAAACAGGAGAAAATTTGAAAAATCAGTTTCTTTTCTGGAAACATGCTTTACATTCCTTTTAAGAATCAGTCAGAACCAGATTTGAATTTGAAAAAGGAAGGACATCTACATTTTTATAGTTTAATAGTCTATCCTTTGGGCCAAATGAAAGTAGATATAAAGGATGATGAATCATTAAGGACAATATTCCTAAGGCTAAAAAAAGAAGTTGTATGAATACTATTTCTAAATATAAAATTACACACACACATATATATATATATATATATATATATATTTCAGTGTTTGGAATGTTTATTTACTGATGTCCACAGTCAGATTCGGAGTGCACACTCCCATGCCTCTTCAGG
>NW_004624765.1:4612344-4719236 GCF_000247695.1 Heterocephalus glaber | reverse complement strand
CATATAGGTTAGGTTTTCAAGCTAGGAATATACTTTCTATAATAGTGACATGGAAAAGTTTTAGATAACTTAATAGATTGAATATTAAGGTAGCTGTAGAAGCAAAATAAGTAATGTGTTCTTTTAAGATTTGCTTTTCCTGTAACTCCTTGTTTAAGGTGAGTATTATCGGACTCTAACTAGTAACTTCATTAATCTAACAAAGTTACCATGCCAGGGTGAATTTACAATGTATATGGCCTATCTTGTGTCTGTGACTTGTAAATAGGAACTGGAATTGTATTTACATATCAAAGACCACTAGGGATGAGATAATGGCTAAAAAGGATATAAAAAGGGAAACGCTGAAAAACAGGGGGTGGATATGGACCAGACTGGTTTCTGGCGTTCCCGTCCACTTGTGAGGAGAAATTTTATTATTTTATCCTAATTCTGTGTCTCTGTGTATCTCTTTCCGAGATTTCTGCAACAATAGGTGCTATTCAAATTTTATATTTCCTCCAGAGTCAGTTTCATCAATTTGTCTTGCACGGTACTCCTTAGAAGTGGTCAAATTTATTTCAAAACAGATTTTTATACTATGTTTTCCATATCCTTTTAAATTCTACAAAATCTGCAGTAATGTCCTCTAAATTTTGATATTGTAATTAAAAATGTACAATTGATATTGTGTAATGGAAAAAAAGGTCTAAAGGAGTAGGGGAAGTGGGAGGGGTAGGGGAAAGAAAGAAGGGAATAGAAAAAATATGGAAAAAGGAAAGAAAAAAGGAAACAAAGTCTTTGCAAATAGGGAAGAGTTGAGGGGGTGAAGGGAGGGCAGGGGAAAGGGAAAAAAGAGAAGAACCAAGATACATCATGTAAAGGTACAATATCCCCATGATGAATGTAACTGTATTTTATACCTAAAATGTACCAATAAACTGAATGGAAAAAAAAGTAGACAAGAGAAAGAAATAAAAGGAATAAAGATTGGAAAGGAAGAAGTTAAACTGTCTTTATTTGCTGACGATATGATACTCTACATAGAAAACCGAAAAAACTCCACCAAAAGACTTCTAAACTTAATTGACAGATTCAGTAGAATAGCTTGATACAAGGGCAACACTCAAAAATCAATAGCTTTCTTGTACGCAAATAACAGACTCACTGAGAGAGAAATTAGAGAAACAATTCCTTTCACAATAGCACCCCCAAGAATGAAACACCTAGGAATCAACCTAACAAAGGAAGCAAAAGACCTTTACATTGAAAACTACAGCACTCTGACAAAAGAGTTCAAAGAGGACATAAGAAAATGGAAAGATATCCCTTGTTCCTGGGATAAGAAGAACCAATATAGTGAAAATGACCATACTTCCAAAACTGCTATACAGATTCAATGCAATCCCAATGAAAATCCCAACAGTATATTTCACAGAATAAGACAAAACAATCCAAAAATTCATGTGGTACTGGAAGAGACCTAGGATAGCAAAAGCAATTCTAGGCAACAGAGACATGGGAGGGGTATCACAATCCCCAACTTGAAACTATACTACAAAGCCACTGTGATTAAAAACAGCATGGTACTGGCAAAGAAAGAGACTCGAGAATCAGTGGAATAGATTAGAAGATACAGAAACAACTCCAGACATACTCAACCACCTCATCTTTGACAAAGGAGCCAACCATCCTCACTGGAGGAAAGATAGCTTATTTAATAAATGGTGTTGGAAAAACTGGATTTCAATCTGCCAAAGATTAAAACTAGACCCCTATCTATCACCATGCACTAAACTAAAATCCAAGTGGATTAAAGATCTAAATATTAAAACAAAAATCCTAAACTTGCTGGAAGATAACATAGGTAGAACTCTTGAAGACATTGGCATAGGAAAAGACTTTATGAACAAAAACTCAGTAGCATGGGAACTAGCACAAAGAATCAACAACTGGGATTTCATCTTATTAAAAAGCTTCTGCACTGCAAGAGAAACTACCAACAGAGCTAAGGGACAACCTACAATGTAGGAAAACATTTTTACCAGTTGTTCCTCATTCAAAGGTCCTCTACCTAGAATATATAAAAAACTCAAAAAAATCAGACCCCCCAAATATAAAGATACAGTTCAAAAATGGGCATCTGAAATGAATAGACATTTCTCAGACAAAGAAGTAAAAGCAGCAAATAAACATATGAAAAAAATGTTGAACATGACTGGTCATTTGAGAGATGCATAGGAAAATATCACTGAGATTCCACCTCACCCTAGAAAGAATGGCTTCTATCAAGAAATCAACCAATAACAAATGCTGGTGGGGGTGTGGGGAGAAAGGAACCCTTCTCCATTGTTTGTGGGAGTGCAGACTGGTGAAACCACTGTGGAAATCAGTATGGAGATACCTCAAAGAAGTAGGAATAAAGGTTCCATTTGACCCAACTATTCTTCTACTGGGTATCTTTCCAAAAGAATTAAAAGAATCTTACCACAGTGATATATGCACACCCACGTTTATAGCAGCACTGAGTGTAATAGCTAAAGCTTGGAAACAGTCCAAGTGCCTGTCAACTGGAGGCTGGATAAAGAAAATGTGGGTTTTTTTCTTTTTTTTTTAATAAAATGGAGTACTAATCAGCCATAAAGAATGAGAAACTAGAGGCATTTGTAGCTACATGGATGCGCACTGAGGACATACTCAAGTGAAATAAATAGCACATACATGTATAAATACTGAATAGTTTCTCTGGTGTGAGAAACTAAAAGTGTAAATAAAGATTAAAATGAATAATTGATAATGTGAAATAGGAAGAAAAGTTCCAAAGGGGTAGGGAAAGTAGGAGGGGTAGGGGAAATGAATGAAGGGTAAGGAAAAAATATGAGAATAAAAAATAGAAACAAAGCCTTTGTAAATGGGACAGCTGGATGGGTTGTGAGAAGGACAGGAGAATGGGGAAAAAATAAAACCAAAATAGATCACATAAAGGTACAATTTCCCAATAACGAATGTAAATGTATTGTATACCTAAAATGTACCAATAAAATAATTTAAGAGGAAAAATGTAAAAAAAGATAAAAGAGTCATTCACAGATAAATGGATGCACCGTGAGACCATAATGTTAAGTAAAATAAATCTGACATGCAAACTTAAATATCACATGTTTACTCCTATATGAGAAATATAAAATATAAATAAAAAGCAAAACAAAAATGGATATTAGGAATTAGGGAGATAGATGTTTCTCAAATAGGAAGGGGAAAAAGGGAAGGGAGGGAGTGAGGAGGGAAGGGAAAGATGATTTAAAAAAAGGAATCACGATGTGTTATGCACACGAACCAACTCCACAAAAGGAATGTAAACATTATGTGCTGCACACATGGACTAATAAGAAAAAAAAAAGTCTAGGGCTCCAGTCCCAGTTATAAGTGCTGCAGTGTGAAGTTTGTCATTCATAAGACACCTCAGACATTCATTTTCATCTCTGATCTTTTAAATTTATTCTTAGGCTAACAAAGTAATGAAAAATTTGTAAGCTCTGCACTACTGTATAAATGAAGATATATAACATTTAAATATTTGCATCAGGTGAACTGACTTTTAAAGTTGACCAATCAAGATGTCAATGCTGCTTATCAAAGAGACATTTTTAAATGCTTACCCGTTCTCTGAACATTTCAAATATTGGCTTATTTTTCTCTTATATAAAGAAACAAAATCAAATATACTTGTTTATAAAATTCAAAAGAGGAATTTTTAAAATGTAGTACAATGGTTTGTAAAATACTACAGGATTGGTTCAAACTATGACAACTGCTTATTGGATGGTACTTTATCATATTACAAACTCTGGCTATCATTATAAAACCTCCAACTCATAAGGATTTAAAGATTTATTACATCTCACCATTAAAAGGGCAGACATTGTGGTAGAAGCTAGAGATACAAAGACATACTATAGATACCATGACATACTAGAAGAAACATGGACTTTGCCCTTTTGGTATTTAGCAGATATTACCCATTAGCATTAGAAGAAAAAAAAGAGTGAAATGAGGGTGGAGTGAATTTATTCGAAAACTATAATGACACATTAGAAGGCAAGTTGTCCCGAAATATTAGTAATTACCGGTATTCCTTTGACCTCTTACCTTGCAAGAGTTCCTGTACTGGGTAATGTTCAACTTGAATTAGAGTTAAGGACCTAGCACTGATTGCACTTTTTGTATTTTATAAAGCTTCAGAGATAAATGATCAAAGGAATAATTCACAAGTCAGTCTTTATCAGGAAACAGTTTATTATATATCTTCATTATCTGGGATAGAATGACTTCAATTGTAAAGGCGTTGTGTTAAAAACTATCTGGCCCTCTAGCAGTTAGTCTGTTCCAAGACATGAAGCAAAGCTCTGCCCTATTAGAATGCATCTGCTGTCTCTGCTTTGACGAAGCTTTCAGTCAGCAACCTGCCAACTTTGTCTGTGGACACCCTGCCAAATAGCATCCCAGTAATAGAGCATCTTCATGGTTTCCCTTATTTTCAACATTAAAATGAAAAAAATGCTAAGAAAAACCCCTTAGCATTCATTGTTTTTAGGGTTACTGCCTGCTTTTTATTTTTCTATTTCCATTTTTTTCAGTTTGCTTTTTTGTCAGTTTTCCATGATAAAAAGCACCTCATTCATTTCCCTTTGGAAGGGCAACATGGCTCCAAGGGAACATCTGTGAGGCCAATTAGCTGGGCTGGAAGTGTGATATAATTGTTGTTTAAATATATTTAAATTACATGTTAATCACTATGTCATAATTTATAGGCTTTGAAAATAACTTTTTGTACTTCAGAGCCAAGCCAGATTTTACTTGTTTTTGCTGTTTTTAGTTCACATAACAAGCTCATCTCATTCCTCTCTCCCTCAATGCCCCACACTTGAGGAGCTCAACTTTTAATATCAGAAAGAATGACAGCTGCAAGTGAATTGGTTGAGTAAAAATTAGGATCCTCACCACAGCCAGAATGAGCCTGAGTGACCTTAAAGTTCTGAGCAGAACAAAGCAGGGCTCTCAGTTAAAAGGCTTTTTCCATTGTGCCGCTTTCTGCTGTCCATCAAAGTCCAGCTTTGTGGATCTTTCTGAAGCAGCCCTGGGTGCATGTGTTCAATTAGCTAGTAAGGGGATTTACTGTCAGCAGGACAGAGATAGAAAGAGGTGGGTTATGAACTGGCAGGTGATATGGAGCTTGCTCCTGGTGGGGGATTTGTAAGGGTGATGGACAGGGTAGTTTAATTTTGTGGCCAAATCACTGGGACATTGTATGATTAACTTGGAATCAAATGCCAGAGGTTTGGAAGAGGTGAGTAAAATATGGTGATAAATGCAGTTTAAAATATATTGTGCCCTAATATTCACTTTATAGTTGAATGATAAATATTTTAACATTTGTCTCATTCTGGGTACAGTATATTTGTATTTTTTAATATTGTCACTGAGAAATTTTAAATAATTAACCAGACAGAATGTGCTCTGAGATAGTTTTTAAAATTTTCACACAAATATATCTTGTTAGGAAATAAAAATACTACATGCCTAAAAGACTAACATCTATCTAAATTAAATATGTGCTTAATGAGTTTTTTAACCCTCATGTAATTATTCCTCTAAATAATAACTATAGGATTATGATTTCTATGGTCAAGGAATACTCTAAATCCTTTTAACCAAAATAGAATGTGTTTTTGCAAGACATTGCTAATTTAGCATCACTAATTTATTATCTAGACACTTCTACCTAATAACTGCTAAGAGTTCTCAACCTTTTTACCCTCCAGGTACATGTGCTTAGCATTCTGATGGACATGTCCACATTTTCTAAGGTCAGATAACAGCTTGGACAAAAGGATTTTGCACTGTGCAAAATCACTGATGCATTGTTATAACTGTATCTTTTTCATAAATGAGTTCATATTCCAATGTTTTGAGATATCTAGGCTTAGAATCTTCATTTTGCAAAGTGCAACCACAAGAGAAAAAACAAATGTTCCCATAAGGACCTTAAACTAATAAAGCCTGAGGGAAGCCTATGAGATTTCAGTAACTGATATAAATATCTATCTCACATATATCTTTATTTTATTAGGTATCACTTTTTCATTAATCTACTCATTTATATACTTGCTTTGATTATCTTCTGTTTCTGAGGAAGTTATTTTACGCTGCACACAGACATATTTAAAAGAACATTGATTGAGGCTCTCATTCTTTGGCCACGTTTCACTAATCCTAGAAACTTTAATCTTTCTTCCATGTCTCATCTGTTCAGTCACTAAAGGATTTTTAATAAAAGGAAGCTATGAATGATATCAATAAGTATGAATGAGAATCAATACAGAGTTAACAAAGTATAACGAAATGGTGTCTTTTATAAATATTGGTAACTGCTTTCCCTAAATTGATTCTCAAAGTCTACTTTCTTACAATATCTATTATTTTCACAGATGAATGCAGAATTACTTGTAGGGAAACTGAGAAACAGGACAGGAAAGGAATGTATGTCACATGCCTACTGCATGGCTTAGACTATGTTAGATCTTATTTACTTATACACTCTCTCAGGGTAATATTATTATTAAAAATTAGAATTCCCATTGTACAGCTTAAGAAACTAAGGATGAGGGAAGTAAAGGATGTGTGAGTGTTCACACATCTATTGACAGAGGAATCAGAAGCCACTACTCTTGTACCTTTTCATTATGCCTAACAAAGAATTTGATTTTAAAATTTCTGTTTTTCTCATATTTACCTTCCCTCTCTTCCCTTGGATTCTGCTTCAACTCTTCTCTCAAATAAATTTATTGTGACTTTTTCTAGTTTTAACGAAGAATGAATCTCAAGAAGGCATTTGAAACTTATTGACCTTAGGTTTAAAACACTCGTGTTTACAATATTGACTCTCCCTAGATTATTTGCACTTAAATTAGAACTTAAGCTGGAAAGAAGAAAACTAACTAGAATATTAAAAGTTAATTGCTTATATATACATAAATATATTTCATAAACATATTATATATATATACATTTCATTCTTCCCTAAGTCTTTTCTTGTTGCTGTGAAACCATATTGCATTATATAAATAATATATTATATATCTCTATCTATCTATCTATCTATCTATCTATCTATCTATCTATCTAGAGAGCAAAACCAGCTGTAAAGTAGAAAGTTTTGAATAACTGGAGAACACAAAGATTTTCCATGACAACACTCTTGCTTGTGGATTTATTATTCCTAGTACAAGGTTTAGTCCTTTTCCTGCTTGGGTAGGGGTAAGTAAACTATTGTATCCACCGGCAGTAGTTCCTTACCCTTTTCAGATATCAAAAGAAAAAGAGGATATTTCCCTTTAAAATATTCGTGGCTAGATGAGTCAATAAAATGAAACTGAAAATTCCTGACTTCATGCCTTTTGTTTTAACTCACTCTTCTGAGAAGAATTACATGATGTAATTGAAGAATGTTATTAGCACAGTCAATAAAAAGGGCGTAAAGAAACAATTTTATATATTAGTACCAAAATTTCTTGCTTTATTCAAGATGAGGTGTAAGAACTTTCTTTTTGCTTTTTTTTCTTTTTTGTACCGGAGATCGAACTCGCATCCTTACACTTGCAAGGCAGGCGGCCGAACCACTGAGCTAAATCCCCAGCCCCTGTAAGAATTTTCTTAAGATTAGTAATCACACAGTGCCAATTCCCATTTGCTGTGCTCAGTGCTATGGCTGGGATGGGGCCTGAGTGTGTCAGGCAAGGGCTCCTGTGGAGGCCTGGGCTTCAGTGTGGGTGCCGAGGTGGAAGAGTCTTTAAGAAGGTGGAGCCTGGTGTGAGGTCCTGTGCTCACTGAGGAAACTGTGCTTGAAAAGGATCAACATAATTTTCCTGGGACTCCTGAGTTTATTCTAATAAGAAGGTTGATACACAAACAGCAAGCCTCGCTTCTGCTCTTGCTTCCTGTCTAGCCATGTAATCTCTCTTGCACATATTTCTACTAATGTGATGCCATCTGCCATGATTTGACATATCAAACAGGGCTTCAAAGAACTTTGTTCATGTGGTTTGTACTTTTACCTTCCAAAATTGTGAATTAAACTTTTAAAATTTTTCATTAGTATATACTTGCAGTACCTACTAATCACATTTATCCTGGGGAGTTGGTACATGTACATAATACATCCTAATTGTTTTTATCCCCTGCCCCTGTATACCTCTCTGTGTATGCATATGTATACGTGTATATATGTACACATATATATACATATGCATATACATAGACAGAGAGGCAGAGAGATAGAGATAGATGAGAGAGAGAACAAAATAGAAGAGAGAGAGAGAAAGAACAATAGAAGATAGACAAAGGGTAAGTAGGGAGGTCAAGGGGATGGAGAAAAATGAATTCAAGGCAAAAATGATAAAAATAGAGCTTTGCAAGTGTGAAGGGCACTAAATCAAACTTCTTTAAAGTTACTCATCTTCCTTCTTTTCTCTCTTTCTCCCTCCCTCACCCTTTTTTCACTTCCTTCTTTCTTTTTTCTGTCTTTTTTCAGAAGCACATTTTGATGGGGCAACCTTTTTTAATGCTAAGAGAAAAACTTCCAGCACTTTTCTCAGAAACTTCCCAATGGCTCTTTTCAGTAGAGAGGGTATGCCATTTTTCTTAATTTTTAAAAGCATATTCTTAAGAACACCAAGTCTTGTTGAAATTGTTGAAATATCTTAAAGAGCAGAAATGTAACCATCAAGCCTTTATTATGTCCAAATATTTGACTAGCTCGAATGTTTAAATAAATCCTGAAGTGTTTGTCATTCATCATGAAGAGTATTTGATGAAAACTTCTTAGCACGTGACCACTGCATTGAGTTGGGCAGCATTTGAAGGCAAAAACTCCCACAAATTTGAAACAAATGGTTCCAGTTATGAATTCTTTCTACTCCTAGGATTGTGTTTTTGAGTATTTTTTACTGGATCATGTAACATTTAACAAATTCTCTTGGGCATTCAGTGCTTTTAACTCTAGAAAGAGAAGTGGGGCTATAAGATGAGTAATGGGCACGATTACTTTCAACTATCATATTATTTGTATATAAAATAAATAGTTCTCTCTTAGTTGTTAGATATTATAAAATACAATTAGCATCTAAGCAAAAGTCATACAATTTTCTTGCATAAATCTTTTCAAACCATACTCATTACTTTTACTTTCTTTATTAACAATGGAGCTCCTACAAAGTCTCACATAGCCTCCCTGCACATAAGATTTCTTGTTCTCAGAAGGAAAAAAATACATTTGGACAGTGATTAGCGAAAAACCAATTTGGAAATAAAATTTATTAATTTAAAGATTTCATTCTACAAGTGGAGACACTGATGCTATAAGACATTAAATTAATTTTCAAGGCCCTATAACTACTTAGTGATGGACATAGAAACAAGATTCCTTGAGACCCTACCTATTATAGATTCTATTACAACTTACAGCTTCAAATTGGCATTTTATAAGTGACAGAAAAATCTGTTTTAGACCTAAATACTGTATGGAGGGGTTTCAGAAAGAAAGGAAGATTTTTTTCCCTTAATATAGCTGAAACTATCTGCCTTAAATATACTAAAATGGCATTTGTTCTAAGATGAAATACATATTGATATACTCAAAATGATTTTAATAGAGATTTAATTTGAAGACAAACATCAATTTTTCTTATTGAATAGGCTACATGTTTATTAGATAAAAAGAATACCTATATAATATGAAATACTGAAGGTAAAAGTGGTCCATGAATAGATCAATTAAAAATAATCTTTTTAAAATGACATTATTTACAAAACAGGATGTCTTCCATACAGAGGAGTATGTTACTTAAATCTTGTAGCTATAAAAGGCAGTTATTAAACACTAATACGTACATACTTATTATAAGTTGATATACTGACTTTCATGGTGTTTATTTCTATATCTGTCCACATAACTAGATAATATCTAGGAATTACAAATATAGCTTTAAAAATAAGTAACCTATGAGGCAACTAAGAATGTAGCAAAAAGATAACAAACATTCTGAATTTGAATGCTATTAGTTTAGAAATTGAAATGTAATGCCATGGTGTGGATATGTTTTCCTTTGTACTATTGGTAAAGGCTTACATAAAACAATTTTAGGTGAAGTGTTTGTGTTTACACATGTGCTCATGTGTGTGTCTATGTTTTCATTTATACACTGAGAAAACAAATAGCTTATAACACAGTAAGAGGCTAATATTACCAGTTCTATTTAATTTCATCCTCTTTTGTAGACTGTTACTTTATTTGTGGGTTTGCTGTTTCTTTATTTTACCTTTTTTCACATGTGAACATTGTTTATCACCAATCTTGTTCATTAAAACATACATACATGAGTTCCACTTAAAATATTTGTGATTATTTAAGAACTATTTTATTTACTGGCAAATAACAAGGCAACAGTGAAATAACTGACTTTCTTTTTAACAATACTACAAGCCCCAAATGGTCTATTTTTATAGGTAAAAAAACAATGATAGTGTATAGAAAATCAATGGATAGATATGTAAAATATATAGGGCACAGTTCCTGTATTGGGGTATAGAACTAAAACTGCAAATTTGGCAAACCTAATTTTGGGGTCTAGATTTTCTTCAGTGTTTTAACTAATAGGTGTTGGGAAGAAGCAAACAGTTTAGCAAAATGAAGATAAAACCTTTCTTTCAGTGTTTGTATCATTTCAAGGTGGGCCAGGTTGAAAATATCTTCAGTTATGCTAGTTTATGGAAACTGTTTACCAGACAAAAAGTGAATTTGTAACAATGGTTCATTCATCTGACTACTGCTCTTTAAAGTACCAGGTGCACAGCTGTTGCTATGAGTAAAAAGATTTCTCTCAGTCCACCTGGAATTAGGACAGTTGGTTCATGTGAGCCGCTCTGAATAATATACTGTGTGGGTACTCGCGTACAGCTACTGTCAGAGCAAACAGCACAGAGCTGTCCCATCAGCCCAGAGCAAACACCAGTTACATTTCATAGAAACAGCCTGGTATTTACAACTGATCTGTGCCAAAATGAATATCAGATTGAAGGCGGCACCCCAAGAGAAAATGCTTTCCCCAAGAGCTACTTGTGAACCATAGTTTAAGCAGCTTTTACCATTTTTGAAAAGCCCCCAAATTTGATTTTGCTGCATATGAAAAGGAAGAAGAAAAATGTACAAAACATTCCTGCATCTATTCGTGAACTACTTTGGAATTTCCTAAAATTAAAAAAAAAAAGACCAATACTTCTAAATTTCCCATTTATACTGATTGCTGCCAAAATCAACCTATATGAGTCAGGATCATGGTGATAATAATGTCCTTTAAAAAGTTAACATTTTACTTAAAAAAATAAAAGAAGGTAGCAAAAATATTAGAACTGAAACTAGATAATCTATTTAAATCTGACATAGATGTCAGAGATAACCAAATCCCACTATTATCAGGCAATGTAACAGATATGCTGAGTGACTTTACCCAAGATCGCACAGCTACTTAGCACAAGCAAAAGTCAACAGGCTTAATTAGAAAATTAATAGAAAAAAGTCTGCAGGATATCTTTATATCATGCCTTCCCAAGTCAGAAGGTAAAACTAAGCCCAGGTAAAACTGAACCAGAAGAAGTCTGACTTTAATGTTTCCTCACCAACTTTGATGTTCCAATTTCAGGCCCCTGATTTTTACTCCTCCCTGACAGAACCCCAGACTCATTTGTTTCAGTCCAGATTCTAAAGGAAATATGACTTTATTTTCCACCAGACATATAATTCTGAGTCAGCATCTCACATTCCAAACATCATCTTATTTACACCCTTCAGGACTTGGCTTTAGCTAGGCTAGAGGGGATCTATTTTAGTTTGATAAATTAATTTGGAGAATTTTGTCAATTATGTTAGTAGACCATGGTGGACCTAGATCAGGTAACACTGATCTACTGAATACCAATTCCTTACCCATAGAATTGATTGATAGCCTGGAATCTCCACTGGAATGTTCCAGGGCAATACATGTCAAAGTCTTGTTTGCAAAACTGAAAAGACCTCCTTTCTTTACATTAAATATAATTCACATGTCTTGTCTAGCTCGGTGAATGTTAACCCTAACTTATCCATCCATGTAAGTCAAATGTATTAATATCATCTCTGTCCCATTCTTCATATCTAAGCATCAAACATCTACTCCTAAATGCCCCAATAATTCTAGATTCCAGCAGTTCTATCCTTTTTATTATTTTAGTTCTAAGAAAATTGTCATACAAATTATCACTTGAATTTAATAATCTGAGGGTAAAATAAGTGCTATTTGTATTTATGGAAGGAAATAGGAGCAAACCAGGATTCTGCAGGGAAAACAGGCATTCATACTTATCTTAATTATGAAACCATTTTTGACTAGAGTACTGTAATAACTTTCTCATCAGTTTTCTTGATTTTAGTCTATTCCTTCACTCCAATCTAATATTCACAATTGGCCTTGTTTAGAAATCAGCAAGATTTCCTACTGCCTTCAAGATAAATATAGTTTCAATTTCTTGATTCACTGAAGGCCTTTGGAAACTGTAATCCTTAACAGTTCCTCCAGCTTCTCCTCTCCACTCTTTCCACATAATGCCGTTCAAATAAACACCCGTATTACCCATCACAGGCCATTCCCCCTTTCACCCCCTGATTCAACAAATATCATCAAGAACTAATTATCTGTCCCACGTGAAAAATCAATAGTATCCTACTTGTTTGTTTTATTAGTATGGCTTCTTTTTTAGACTATGAATCTATTTAGAAAAGAACAACCTTTAATCCTTTGACACCACAGTGCCAGAATATGGTCATGATAAATGTTTAGTAGGTATATTGTATCAAAGGATGGATAAATAGAAAGATGCTTGAAACCCAAACTACTATTGGTCAGAATCTCAGGGACTTCATCCAATTAATCAGATGTATTTTAAAGAACATAAGATTCTAGCACTCCTCAAATTATATATTACATACACCATGGGGCTGGGGATTTAGCTCAGTGGCACTGCACCTGCCTCACATACACTGTACCCTACAGACAGAGTGAGTCTTCAATTGAAATTGGACTCAGATGCAATTATCTATTATATCTCATCTGATACATTCACTTTTCCTGTCAGTAACACTTAAGATTTCTGAAGGCATTGAAATCTTAATTCTAATGGCAAAAAAGCTATCTTTAAACATGGTGAGTAGTTCCAAACGCAATGACATTTCAAAACACTTCTGGATTCTGTCACTACTATAACACTCCCTTGAGACATCTATGCATTTCCTAATGCTCTGGAGGCCAAGGAAACTAGCCTGCAGCTTTATCCCCCCCAAATATAAACTGTTAACTAAGAAAAACAGGAAAAACACATTTTAAGGATGAAGAAACTGTAAGCCAATGCAAAATGTATCCTTTCTGTAAAATAGTACATACTGCCCCCTATTCCACACTATGGTGCATATTTTACATTTTAAATTTTTTAGAAAACTATTTTTAAGATGATCATAGCTGAATAGTACAGATGATAAGTTACAAATTGGTAAAATTTTATATTAAAATCCTAGGAAGGGACATTGCTCACTGCAGAAGAGTGGTTGATTTGAGAAAAGCACTGCCACACAGACGTTCTGCTGTCATCACTTACTATTCCTCAAAGCCCAATGTCTTCCTCTGTAAAATGAGGCCATTTTCCTTGTTTGGGTTTTTATAAATTCATGTTTATTTTAAAAACTTTGAATAGATTATGTAGTATATGTAATATGGGTTTTTCCTCAACGAGGTCAAAGGGTTACTGCTGAATGCTGCAGTTTCCAAATAACACTTACACAAAACCAAATGAATGCTGCAAGCCAAATAAGCATGCGTGTCTTGAAAATGAGAATAAAAGTATTTATACTTTCTTTTCTGTGATAGTAAAGATTATTTTTCAAAATTTTCCTCACTAATTTCACTGGCTACATTTCTCAAAAATGATTGATAAAAGCCAGGAAAAGTGCACAGACCTATAATTCCAGCACTCAGGAGGCTGTGGGAGGAGAATCACTGTGAGTTTGAGGCCAGGCTGGGCTACATAATGGGTTCAAGGCCAGGGTGAACTACTTAGCTAGTCTCTGCCTCAAAACAAACAAACAAAAAACAAGAAAAAATTTTAAATGACTGACTGCATTGTTGTAAGTAAAACAGAAATAACTCACACATTTCATTTGGATGTACATAGATTAATTCATTATTTAAAGCCATTGTAAAATATTGCTTTGACAGTTTAAAATGCTCCACTTTTCTTAGTGCAGCAGTAAATCAAAACAAAAACTATTAAGCTCTTTTCACAATTTGATCACAGGAAGGGGTCTATCAAATGACCCATTGATGGATGTTCTAACAGTAGAGATGTAAAGGAAATCTTTACTGTTTTTGTTTTCTTTAGAAAAAAATGAGTGAATCAATGGAACATAAACGTTAGAAACACACATTTCTGAAGAGTATATGTTGGCCCTGATTTTCTTGAATCGCTTCTACTGAACACTTGAATGCATCCAGACTTCTGATAAAACGAATCTCAGAATTCATGCTGAGGCATTGCCAACAGGCCAAGGAGAAGACCTCAGTGGTGAGCATGTGCTTGGAGTTTTTCTTCCCTGTGATTGCTGATCCTTTCAGAGAATGCAGACACATTACAGAGGCACCCAGTTATGTTGGAAATGTTTGGGCTCTCATACACTGTTTAGTGGAAATAGAATTGGTATGTATCACCCTTTAATAAGTTGAGACCCTATAGCATTTTTAAAACATAAAATTGCATCTTGGAAGGAAAGCAACCAAGTTAAACAAAAGTGCTTAAATTTGCAACCCTAAAGTAATTTGATAAATGATTTGAAGTTGAGAAAAAAATAATTACTTTTTCACATATTCTATTCCTTAGCTTTTCTATCAATGACTACCAAAAAAAGAGTAATAGACAGGTTAAAAAAAAAAGACTATGACAAATTGTCCAGGCCATTTTGTTGTTTATAGTTTTAGCATAATTATTGCTTATCTTTTATTAGGAAAGATTAAGCTAACGTGCAGATATGTTTAGACAAAAGAAAATCCTGACACTTGTTCTCATGAATATAATCACAAAGAAGAGTACAGATGTCTCTCTTGTCATAAGTCTTATATATGAGACAGCTCAAGCTTCTTAGGATTCAATAATATTTTCATCATTTATAAATATATATAAGACCTTTGATAAACTGTATCTACTTCACCAGTATCGTCATTTAGGATAACAAGCCCTTTAAATAGATAAACAGTTACAATAGTATCTTGCCCAATTTTCCCACAAACTTACTTATATAAGTGTTAAAATGATACCTAGTAGCTCACATTTTGGTGAGTGAATTTATATTTAGATATCTTTGGCAAAAACAATAAATGAAGAGAACATTTTGGTCACTGCTAGGACTCATCTCTGAAATTGTGTTTGAAAGGCAACCAAAAGCTCAAGTGAAAGCAATTAGAAGTAATACAAGCACCCTGGAAGCAATTCTAAGGGTTCCTATCCAGTCTGTTGCCACACAAAAGCATGTGAATGTTAATTATGCAGGAGAAGATGCTATTTCTGAGAGAGTTCGACGCAAGTCTAGGCTGTGAGTTATTTGCTTTGAAACGCCTTCATGTTCTCCTGCTTGGAATCTGGTCAAAAGAGAAGCAAAAACAAGTAGTAAGCTCAACCTAAGCATACGGTAAAGTGAACTCTCATAAAATGTTTATCAGCCCACAAATAAAATTTTAAAATGTGCTGGACCATCTTCCTTCAGTACAGAAGGAAGTATAATAAATAAAGGTTTATTTGTTATTAAACTTCCACGGTCCATCCTATCCATCTTGAGGTTGTAAATATCAGAAGTCCCAAAGGAAGCTTTCACTAAACATGCTATGTGAGGCCAGGAGCACATTAATTCCCAGAAGCCCTTCCTTCTGTATGTTTTCTAATCTCTTCTACCCAAGGTATAGATTCACCTTGAAGAAAAGAAGTTTAAGCTTCAAGGCTTGGTAAAGAAAGCACTCAAGTTATAGGTTCACATGTTTTTATGATTTTATAAATTTTCCAATATTAAGGTTTTTATTTGTGCAAGATTTTTCTTAGAGGTTCCATTCCTCAATTTGGAGGAATCTGATTTCACAAAAAAACTGGATCTATTGTACCTTCCAATGTACCTTCCAATGACTAAAAATGTTCCATATAATTTATTCTTTTTAGAAATCTTACATCCATTTGCAGCCAACCTGCAAATGTGGAGGCTTCTTGGAACATTCTTTCTGGACCAGAATGTTCATCCCATGACTCCACCCAGTCACCAGAGCCAGTTAACATACTGTAAAGTTCCAGATCTAAGCTCCTCAAAATTCAATCAACTATTTCTTCTTTTTGAGGCTCATGTGAACTGATTATACCATAGCACCTTATCCTCTTGGTTATTACCTATGGTCCCTGGAGGCACTTTTTAACACTTTGTCCATGTTTATTAGTGTTGCTCAGATTACTCAGATGTGACTGGATTCATCCCAACAGCTTTTACTATGAATATCAGTGAATACATAATCACTATCCTTTCTAAGTTTTCTCCTTGCTTGTGATCTACTATACTTTAGGAACCATATGGCTCTTCCTCAACATCAGGAAAAACTCCCTTATGAATTTTAAAGCAAAATCTCTTTCTTTGAACATAGCCTTTTCTTCTTTTAATTCACTGATTCCCTTTCTCTAGTTCTTTCTTTCCGCTTAATTTCTTGATACATTATTTTTCTAGAATGGATTCTGAATAAAGCTTGATGAGGGTTTGAATCTTACGTAAACTTTCTTGTTATGTCTCAAGATTTTCAACCTCTCTGAACCTTAGTTTCCTTAGCCTACAATGGGGAAAAATGCCTCCTTTTGGTTATTATTATATTTTCTAAGAGTGCATGTAAAGAAAGCAGGTTAGTATTCAGTTCATAAGTAAACAGTGTTACTTACACAATAACATATAATTAGGTAGACGAATGGAAAGAACTGACCAGTACTCCATGATTAATTCTATCACTGAACCTTAATGTAACATTTTGTCCTTTAGCATCCATATTATTTTTGCAACTGCTTTACCAGTTCTCAACTCCTGCTGCCTTTTTTTTTTTTTTTTTTTCCTTTTTCTTGGCTCAGAGTTCACTTGGTATTACAGACCAATCATGTTCAGGCTGAATGGTGCCTCTAAAAGAGCCACATTTTCTATATTTGGTGTTCCCTTACATTTACTGGCTCCTCAATAATCTTTGTTCAAATTTCTTAAAACAGCATTTTTCCCAGTCTTAGCCAGTCTTTCTCCTGACACTTTCCTGCAACCTTGTTTCTCTGTCAACAGTCTAGTTCTCTATGTAACAGAAAGGATAAAGTCTAAATGTGTACAGGTTGGGAGCCCCTAGTGCTTCTCAATTTTATCTATAGGCTGTAATACAATAGAAAATGTGATAGTACTTGTCATTACAACTAGACTAAAATATCTCTTGAAAAACAATGAACTTTCTTTTAAAAAAATGTTTAAAAATCCCGGTTGAGTGTTTGAGCAGTTCAATCATCTGAGAAGTAAGTGCCAAGGCTTCACATGAGAAGAAAAATTATGCTATATAAGAGAGAAAAGAAACTGGTTCTGGGAGAAAACAGCTGACAAAGGCAGTGAGTGGCATGAAAAACAAAAACAAAAACAAAAACAACAACAATAAAGAGGCAGTAAAAGACTATCTCTCTGTACAGAAACCCTTCAATCTAGTCCACCAGTTTTGTTTTCAATCAAATCTACCTAATTCCAAAAGCCTTAATGTGAATTATTTTTGTGATTACACAAACGAAGAAAGGGACTGAGTTGTGGAAATCAAAAAAGTAAGAATAAAGGAAGTGTAGCGGGGCCAGGGATTTAGCTCAGTGGTTCCGGTGCCTGCCTCACAAGCGCAAGGTCCCGAGTTCGATCCTCAGTACCAAAAAAAAAAAAGGAAGTGTAGGGGAGGAGACTGGAACCTTGGGAGAGAGGGGAGCTATCAGTTACTGGGTTGTTAGACTGACGTGTCTTACCTTTATGATTACACTCAGTTCTTATACACACCAATGTTAAACGTTGTTTTAATATATATTTTGGGGAAGAATAAATTGAGTGGCTAGTGGACAATTTTAAAGAAGCATCACTAACTACTGGAGCTCAGATTTAAATACAGGTACTTAGACCCAGATCTTACAGTATATTAAATTAAACTAAATAAGCTGAAATAAAGTCACTTTAGTAAATTGCTTCTGTAAGAACTTTCTTCCTAGTGAATTGAAAAAAAAATAGGAATATTTGAATCTCATTCTATCTATGAATTTTAGGTCCAGTAAAATTTTAGCCCAGGGACAGAGAAGCTCCTATGTGACACAGGCTAACATCTCATTCTTAAATTTCCTCATACCAAAATCACTTCTTCTTGCCTAAGATTATATTTGTATTTGCAAATATATCAACATCTATACCTTTACTCCTCCTGGACTTTTCTATATTGCTTCCCTTTCTTATTATCCTCTGTGCTTTCTGTGATTTCATTAGTTCACTTCTCTCAGAGTATTCAGATGCTCATTACTCCAGAAGACTTTTGACCCGCCTCACCTTCAAGCTCACTTTCTGTCTTCTTTCTTCACATGGAAAACTTCTCCAAGATTCACAATTCCTGTGTTTACTCTTCTGTCCCTCACATTCTACTTTCCCTATTTTTGCATTCTACTGGAACTACTCTCAAATGACTCATAATATATGTCATGGATCAAGACTAATAATGATTTCCAAATCATGACTTAACTTTGAGATCTAGACATTTATCTTATCTAACAACTCTACCTATTTATATTCAAAAATACTAATTCTGTTTCCTAATTCTGCTCTTCTAATAGAAAGGAATAGTAAAATTAAGTGATAAAATTTTTGTAAAAAATGACAAAAGAATAATAAACACTAAATTCCAATTTTTTATAAGATTAAATAAAATAATGAATACTAGACAATATGGTCCCTGGCATAAGTGATAATTGGTATTGAGCAATTATGTGCTTTTGTAAATATATGTCATTACTATGAGTAAAAGAATGAATTTAATCATTTCAACCCAGTTATATCTAATATCGTAGTCTCTCAACCACAGAACCACGATATCTGATTTTAACTAAAAAAGAAGCTGTACCAGGCTCCAGTTGAATGTGAATTACATATACCTCAGCATCTCCAATAGCCTAAGAAATTTAAATTTTGTTTTTCTTCCAGGGAGGGAAAACAATTAAATACAAATGTTGTTAAACAATGTCTGTGATTATTGCTAGGAAAAGCAAATCAAATTGGTTTTAAATTAAACTTCCAATTTCTTTCCCTCTCTGATTTGCAGTACTTATTTTATCACAGTGTAGAACATTGTGCAGCAAGAGATAGAGTCATAGTATTTGGAATGTTTCCCATGGTGGTCTGTCCACGTCTCAATTCAGCTTTTGCTCAAGTGTAAAGAGAGAGACTGGTCCACAGCCATTCATTTACAATGTCTGAATTAAAACTACAGAGCACAAATTAGCCTGTCTTCAGAAGACTCTGACTATGTGAGAGTTCTGAACTGAGAAGGGAACTTTTCATTTGGGCAGGTGAATGAAGAAAGGGACTGAAACACAAGATGCTTGTGATTAGTGTACGTTCAAGTGCAGAAAGTGCACAATGGAAAGCTGATGAGCAAGCCCACCCCCCACCATTCACAACCATCTTCTTCGTTTCCTTTCCTAGAGTAATCAGAGGATATTCTGAACCTCTCAAAATGCCATCAATCCTTATTGAAAGTGAAATGGAACAACTTTCTCTCAAGCCTTTTCCAAAGCAATCAGTGCAGCAGGCTGCCCTGAACAGGGAGCTCTGGCAGACAAAGATAGATTTGTGAAATAAATAAATAAATAAATAAATAAATAAATCTAATCTCCTGAAAATCTGAATAGAAAGTTGATGATAATGTTACAATTCCATTATGTAAAAGCGAAGGGATTCACAATTGTGCTTGCTAGGTCTCGTACAGTAAAGAATAGGCTTCTTGATGGACTGTGTCCCATAATTTCCAGTGGCACAGTGAATCTTCTGGCAATAATACTAACAAATAACCATCTAAGTGATTTAGATAAAACACTCATTAACACTCTAAATCTATGTATGCGTCTTCTGTAGCTTTCCCTCCCTCCTCTTTGTTTCCTTTCCTAGCTTTGATTTTCCTCTTTAATATTATTTAACAAAAGGGGAGATGGCTCTTCTGATTGTTCAAAGAGGCATTTTGTGCCTGCTGAAAATTGCTCAAGTGTAGAATAATTTCATAAAGATCTCTGAAATGCTCTTAACTGCCAGACTCTCCTTCCATACCCAGTGTTTTGATGGCATGCATTGTCTCGATGTTGTAGGACAGAGTGTGACAGGGTACAGATCCAGAACCACAAAGAAGTTCCCAACAATGACAAGTACGAGGAGCTCTTTCTGGTGAATCAGTATTTCCTAGACAGGTCACTCTGTGTGGAGTCACAAGACCTGACACTCTTTGGTTCCTGAGTGACC
Organism: Heterocephalus glaber; assembly: GCF_000247695.1. The sequence continues at coordinate 4,698,556 of NW_004624765.1, read as the reverse complement.
AAGCTTACAGCCAAGTTACCAAGTTATTTAACAAATCAGGAATGTACATAATGAAGACTCTAGTGTGATAACAAAATGTCACATAAGCCAAACAGCTTTGTAATCATTAAAGTTCTATACAGCTCTCACTCGTTTTTATGAATATTAGAAGATGAAAGGGATTCTCTGATTTTATAATGAGGTTGCCTCCTATAGCTGACTTTGAAGATAAGAAAGAGGGAGAGTATTTTTCAAATTTTTACTTTATGGCTAGACTAAAAAAAAATTTCATTAAAATTGTCCCAAATATTTAAAAAGTCAAAGAAGTAATGAGCTTCAATACTTATTAGGTTTATACTTATATTTTGTTCAATTATTAATTACTGGTGATGCTATGTTGGTTTTTCCATTTCTTTTACCAGTGAAGGCTGGGAATTAAAAGTATACTTTATAGGAAAGATATGGCTGGGTTCAAATCTCACATGTGCTAGAAGCTTCATCACAGACATTACACCACTCTGTGTTTCATTTTTTGCTTTTGTAAAATGGGAATAGTAATGTGTTCTATTTACCTTGTTGTGAGTATGGAAGGTAATAAACATAAGAACCTCAAAGCAGAGCCTAGCATATAAATATGTGATCAATAAATACGAGGTCTATTTTTGTTTGAAATTTTTGAAACATTTGTTAAACTTGTAAGGATCATTTTATCTTTAAGTATGTAATTACTAAAGCCAAACACAGACACTAGTCTCTCTGCTTTTTGCCTGGATTTTTGCTCTATGAATTCCATTTGATCTTCCTAAACCATTAACTCTTGATTACAGGGAGTCTCTCAGAAACATAAATAGAAGAGGTAAAACAGCAGCAGGAGCTCTGGCTTCTCATTGCACTCCCAGCAGGAGTGCTATAAAGCAGTTGATAATAAATCTCATTAGACTTGATGTCAAAATCAAGATTTCCATGGTTTTGACCAGCAAAAACAAATTGACAGAACCAATAGAAGGCTGAATAACAGGGTAAGACCTGAGGGATTGGAGTCTGGCTTCCTACCTCTCTCTTAGAAGCATAAGGACTCTGGGCTAAGTGTTTTATCTTTTCTAGTATCAGTTTACACATCTGTAAAATCAGAGAGTTTGAAGTAGAAAGTCTTTAACTTTCCTTCCAGCCTTGATACTCCTGAGTAAACAATCACTTATGCCTTCACATCGTAGTACAAAAGTGCACCTCAGTGGTACAGATTACCACAGATTACCACGCTTAGAGTTCATCTACATACAGCGGCTAAAGACAAATAACACTGGGTATATTTCTTTTCAGAGAATGCTGACTGAATCAATTGTCTAGAGAAGGACACATATGATAGGTAAAGAAAGGGCTGTGGATTAGCAAATGAGAGTGAAGAGTATGTTGTCCATATGATAACGAGAGCCTCGTATCTCCAAATGTGAATGTGGGATATTATATACAGAAATTAATGCATTAAAAATTTTTGGATTTATTTCCAAATTCTCCTCCTTCTCCAAGCTTGATGCTGGGAAGTTTTAAATATCTGGTTAGTAGAGAATCAGAGAGGTCAAAATATTTTGATATCCCCTGTAATTTCTAAGAACATAGAAGAACAAAACAATGCAATTTAATGCTAGGTTCTTATTAAAAAGAGACATCTATAATTTAAAAAGACAGATAATTTTTTTGCTAAAACAAATCATCCACACTTCCAAAGTAAAAGAGAAAGCACTAACATGATGTATATTTTAAAGAGATCAATGTTGGGATAATGCTTGCAGCTCAGGGCAATTTTGTGCATGTGAGCTACAGAGCAGTGGAAAATAAATTACTGTGACTGGTCAAGTGGAATGACTAAGGCATTTCCTAGGATAAATGTTCAAAAATCCCTCAACTGTTAGTGACAATATGATTATACATCATATAAAGAGAGATGTAATAGAACATATATCATTCAAGTTTGTCCCATTGATGAAAATAATAGAAAAGTGTACTCTAAAAAATGTAGAAGAATAAATGAAAACAAATGGTGCCAATAAATGATTAAGCACTGGAAATACTCAGTAATCACCTCTCTTGGGCATAAAAGAAACATAATACAGCTATATTTGGAAATTGAGTCAATAATTTGTTCTGTGAAAAACAACAAAACAAGGCACTCATAAAGATAGGTTTGGGAATACTGTAGGATTTTTTTTTTTTTTTTTTTTTGAGAAAGGTCTCACTGTGCAGTTCTGGTTGCCTTTGATCTCACTAATGTAGCCTAGACTGACCTCAAACCCATGTAATCCTTCTGCCTCAGCCTCCCAAATGCTGGGATTATAGGTGAGCACCACCATGCCTGGAACACTGTAGGAATTTTTGTGAAGTGATGAGGGCCTGAATTAACAGTTGTAGCAGAAGAAATAAAAGATGGGAATTTGACAGCTATTTTTTAAGGAAGACCAAAAAATACTTTATTTTTAATTGGTCATTTAAAGAGAAGAGATTTTGATATCATGTTTTAATAGTTTATAATGTTTACAAAGAAACAGGAAAATTAGGAGAAATACCACTTCACTCCTCTATTAACAAATGTTTTCCAGCTTGTGTAATGTAGAAACATTGTAAAAACTAGGATATTTTTTAAAAGTATCTGAAAAGCACATCTTACATTTATTCATGTTGACGTTTTATTTGGTTTTGTACTGCTTTGCCTTCTTTCTGGCCTAGTTTAGGTCTGTTTCCCCAGATCTATTCCAATCCTGTTTTGATTTAGATCAATGGTGTCTCCCCAGAGTCTCATGTGTAGAGGTGGGACCTGGTGGAAAGGAGTAGGTCACAGGGCTGTGGTTTGGAAGTGTTATTCTTATCCCTGGATCTTATCTTTTTCCCTGCTAGAAAGCCATTCAGTGAACAGCTGTCATCCACTCTGCTGTTTCTGCCTTGGAGCAGCCTACCATGACTGAATCTACTGAAACTATAAGCCAAAGTAAGTTTCTCCTCTTTTAGGCTGCAAGTGGGGGAGTATTTTGTAGCCCAAGTCTATTCTTCCACATAGGTACAGCTAATATGATTTTCTCTGACTGCTTATGCATATTTGCCTTCATTTATCTTTTTCCTACAATGCCTAGTATTTTCAGCAATTAGATAGAAAATGCTCTGAGATAAAAAGAAACCAAAAAGCTATGTTATGAATTGTCTTAACAAGAGCCCGTTATTTTAGCTTAGTAGACAAAAAACAAAAGCAAAGAAAACAAAACAAAACACAAAAACTGAAGCATTGGATCAAAGATAAAATGCAGAAAACCTTGACATATTTAGGACCAAATGTAAAACCAATATCCTGAGACTATAATCATTTATCATTACATAGCAGCCTTTGTTAGAATTGATATTGATCCTTGGTAAATTGCAACCAGAATAACCTTGTTATATTACAACATTCTCCCATTGAATTACCTAGCTGTGAAATGCTTCCTTTAATTGTGTCTGTAGGATTTGTTCTTCTATATTTAATCATGGAAGGAGAAAAATTTGTGCAAAGCAGTAACCGAAAATTCTTGTGCTCATTATCCAATTAAATATTTCTTCAATAATATACATATATATGCACAAAATACAATTATTATTCTGGAAAATCATTCTATAGTAAGGCAATTTTAAAACTGGAAGAAGCTTATACATAATTGGCTTTAATCTTATTATCATTTGAGAAACCAAGCCTGATTAAGTGATATAACCAACACTAAAATACAAATCAGAGTTGTTCCCAGAATCTCAGATTCCTGACTTCCAATTTAGTTTCTTGTATCCATATTACCATTAAGTGAAAGAAAAAATTTTAGTTCTACAAAGTAAATAACTATTAAAATAAATAACATCCCTTCCTAAGCCATTCTATTATTTTAGGAATTTAACCTCCATATATGACTATTGAAATCTAGAGTCAGTGATCAGCTCTGTCTCTTACCATTTGTAGTTACCTACACTCTCTAAGCCTCAGTTTTCTTAACTCTTGAAATGGACTAACTTTTGTTGCTATTCATAGGACTTTGCTAAATAAAGTGAAAATTTTAAAGCAGTTAGAATAATACCTAGGTTATAGTAAGCACTCAATACATTTTAGCTGATGTTACTACAATATTTTATTATTTCATAAAATGAGAAGTCACTATTTTTATTTAACAAGTATAAATGCAAAGCCAATTACAGATCTTATGTTTAACGATTGCTTCATTGCTTCTATATTATTATATTATTATTATTTTGCTTAAATTTCTGATATTTTTCAATTATTAAGAAGCAAATTTGGTATAATATCACAAATCCTCTGTGTGACATCAAAGATTTGCTGGGTGGGGGGTAAAATTCTAAAAATTTAAAGGTAGTTACATTCTGTGTGGTAACCTTACTAAAATATTTAAGTTACAAAATCTCATCTGAGGACAAAGTGATATTGGTGAAAATTAAAGTATATATAATCACATTTTTTGGCAGTGAAAATACACAATTTATAACAAATACTTTAGAAACTGATCAAATTTTGAGTACAAATACAAATTTATAAATATAGTTACTTAATGGGGAGGATAGAAATGGAGATAAATTGTGATAATCCATCCACTTCACCAGCATGTAGGAGCTACAATTCCTCAGTCTTCAACTTGGTCTGGATAACTGAGAGTTAGGTGAGTTTATATGTTTTTATTTTTATCGACATATAGTATTTGTATATACTTATTAAATGATATAATTTGAAAGAAGTAGGGCACTTAATCCCTTAAATTTTCATCACAAATGACCGAATAATCCTTCAAATGATACTATGCCTTTCTCACTAAAAATACACTAGAGCTTTTACATTAAATTAAATTTTCTAATGTTATTAAAGCTAAAATATCTTCACTACATCAATGTATTTGCATGTGTTATTCATTGCTGTTGCACTTACATATAATTCATTATGTCAAGTAAATATAAATCTAAATAATGTAAAAGAAGACTGAATTTTCCATCTTAACATTGCAGAAAATTTAAATCTGTATTGAACATTCAGTTGAAAATATTAGATAATACATATTTAAATATATCTATAAAAGAAAGGCCCACATGAAACCTAGAACTAATTGATAAACAATACACAAGGGAGAAATAATTGAACTATATACAAAAATAAAATTTAACCCACAAACTACAGTAACCTAGTCAGAACACATAACCCCTTTTATCTATACTGAGTAGGTCAGAAAGTCACATTGCTTTAAGTCAGATAGATTTTCAGGAAGCCATACTGCTTCTGCTTCAATAACAATTGCCTACCAAGGGTTAATGACTGAGACCTAATTTTTGTCCTTGCTTTTAACATAGGATAAACTAGAGGAAACAAAATATATACATCCAACAAGTTATTTCTATTCAGTCTCCCTGCAACTTACCCCGGCCTCAAGCCCACCCTACTTTTATCCTTTAAAGTTTTCCTACCTTTTATTTCCTGCCAAAGCTGAAGTGATGGTGCCTGACTCCCTTGCCATAGTAATCCTCATTTGGTTAATCTTTCCTTTTTTCTATACTGTTGAGCATCCACTACACTAAAAACCTTCTCATGTTCTTCTGTTTGCAGCATGCCAGAAGTGCTTTTCGCATAATACTTTGCTAAAAATATTTGAGATAATAGGAAAAGTGTATCTAACAACATAACTTCAGCTATAAAATACATGAACATTTTCTAGTACTATTTGTATTTGTTCCATCAACATATTGGACAAATATCAATACAGTATTTTAAACTGATTCATTACATTAAAGTTATAATTTACCAAAACTCATGTGGAATTTAAAATAATAAAAACACAGTAAGAGAAATAGTTTATGTAAGTTATTTGATACTAAAACACATGCACAGAAATAATTTGTTTGCCAAGTGGTCACTGTATCAATAGTCTTTTCATAGATAATGAGTAGAAAACATAATACAAATGTGGTTATTTATAATATAAAATATTGACAAAGATAAATACAAATAAAATTTGGCCAGTTCTCAAAGGAGGGTAATATTTACTTGCTTATAAAAACAGAAACAGCCTAACATTCAAATCAGACAGATACTGTTTGTTCTATTTCAAAATTGAGAAAACCAAGTTTTAAAAATTTTCTACTTTATAATCTTACATAGAACTTCTAGGTTAGTGAAGAGTAAGGTTTACATGTAAATACTGAGCTACTGTTTGGCTTCAAAGTTTACCAAATATTCTTTAACATATTTCATCAAAATTCACTTTAAAATGATCTTTTAGTGTATAATTCAACCACAGAACCTAAAATTTAGTTTATTTATTTACTATTTATTTATTTATTTATACTGGTGATCACAGGGCTTTTTGCAAGCTAGGCAACTGATCTATCATTTTACTAGCTACTTCCCCAGTCCTTGAAAAGGGGGGAATTTAGAGGCAGTTCCCTGCTTGGACATTGGCTATTTGGGAATGCAGGCCCCAGCCAGAGACCTGCCCAGATACCATCCATAAGTGCACCCAGGCCCCAGCCAGAAGCCAGCCTGGACAATAGCAGCCCAGGTGTGCAGGTCCCAGCCCAAGGCCCACCTGGAAAACAGCTGCACAGTGCACAGGCCCCAACCAGAAGCCTGCCCAGTCAACAGCCCAGCATGGGGATCCAGAAGGCCATCATTCTGAACCCAGGTATTGTCACAGCGGTGAGCAGCTGGAAGAAGGCCTCTCTGAGGGTTGTTGAGAATTGAACCACACTAGGAGAGCAAAGAGTCACCTCAATAAAGGTGCAGCAGACTGCATTGGTTGAAGTGACAAGACATCTAAACAAGTCTCAAAACCAGACTTCCACATCACCAAAGGCAACTCCAAGGGGCAATGACATGGAACAATCTGAAACTCAACTATTGGGAATCTCAAAATTGGCAACAAAGGAGGATCTGGAAAAAGTAAAATCAGTAATAATTTCTCAGATAACAACAGAGATTGTGCCCATAGTAAAAGACATGACTAATAACTCTAGAGGAGACACAGATAAGAAAATAGAGGAGCCGAGGAACATGATGGAATCCCAGCATAGGAAACAAATGGAATCCATAAAAAAATGCAAACAGATATGCAGGAGATTAAAAACTCTACTGAAAGTTTATGCAGCAGAATGAGCCAATGTGAGGGCAGAATATCAGATATAGAAGACAGGATTGCAATTAGTGACCAGGAAAAGAAAAATTTCTTAAAAATAGGAAGGAACCATGACAAATAACTCTAGTAGCTGCTGGATGATGGAAAGAATAACATAAGACTGATGGAAGTCAATGAAGAAACAGGAGACAGTGCAAACAACATAAAAAACCTGTTCACAAAAGTAATGGCAAAAAACTTCCCAAGCAGAGGAAAAGAATTTGAGAAACATAAGTAAGGCATATAAGACTCCAACTAGCCATGATAAAAAAAATCTACACCTAGGCATATACTTGTCAAGATTCCAGAAATCCAACAGAAGTTCAACATTCTACAAGCAGTTAGAGAAAAGAAACAAATCACATACTAAGGAAAGCCCATCAGAATCACAGCTGACTTCTTAGCACAAACCCTCAAGTCAAGAAGAGCCTGGAGTGAAGTATTTTAAGCCCTAAAAGAGAACAACCTCCAACCCTAATGGATGTACCCTGAAAAACCATCTTTCAAAATTGATGGAGAAATAAGATACTTTCATGACAAAGAACACCCGAGGAACTTCATAAATACAAAACCAGCACTCCAAAATTTTTTTTTTTTTGGTACCGGGGATCGAACTCGGGACCTTATGCTTGCGAGGCAGGTGGTGAAACCACTGAGCTAAATCCCCGGCACTAACTCCAAAATTTTTAAACAATATCCTAGGAAAAGACAATGAGGGTCACAACCCCATAAAGCCCAGAAGAATGAATCCATCAGTCATAACAAGAAATTAAATGCAAAGGGGAGAATCCAACAACAGGAAAAGGTCATGACAAGGATCAGTCAATACATATTAGTTATAACCATCAAAGTTAATAGTTTCAATTCACCAATCAAAAGAATTAGACTGGCAGAATGGGTCAAGAAGTAAGATCCAACAATATACTGCATACAAGAAACACACTTAATTCAAAAAGAAACTCATAGACTGAGAGTTAAAGAATGGAAAACAATAGTTCATGTGGCAAGAACATGAAAAAAAAGCAGGAGTAGCTATCCTCTTTGCAGATCCAATGGATTTCAAACCAACACTAATTAAGAGAGACAAAAAAGGCCACTACAACCTTGTAAAGGGAACAATCTAAGAGGAAGACAGGACAATCATTAATATATATGCCCCAAACACTAGTGCACCTAATTATATAAAACAAATATTAACATATATGAAAAATTAAATAAGCACTAATACAGTAGTAGTAGAGGACCTCAATATCCCACTGTCACAAATACATAGATCAACTAGACGAAAAATAAACAATTAAATGCTAGATCTCAACTAAACCCTTGAACAAATGGACTTAACAGATATTTACAGAGTGTTCCACCCCACAAAATCAGAATACACATTCTTTTCAGCTGAACAGGAGTCATTCTCCAAAATAGACTGCATGCTTACTCACAGAACATGTTTAAGTAAATGAAAAGGAATTCAAGTTTCCCCTGTATATTATCAGATCATAGTGTGATGAAATTGGAGATCAATAGCAAAAGAAACCACAAGGATTTCATAAACACATGAAAATTGAACAACACACTCCTGAATAAACAATGGGTCACAGAGGAAATTAAAGAAGAAGTCACAATTCCACAATTAAATGACAATCCCAATACAACATATCAAAACTCATGGGACACAAAGAAAGCAGTCTTATTAGGGAAATTCATAGCAGTGAATACTCACATTAGGAAAACAGAATGAGCTGAAATAAACAACCTGATGCTAAACCTCAAGCTTCTAGAAAAAGAAGAGAAGGACAAACCCAAAGATTATACAAGGGAGAAAATTATAAAGACCAGAGCAGAAATCAATGCAATGGAGACTAAGAGAATGATACAAAAAACCAATGATGTGAAGAGTTGGTTCTTCGAAAGAATAAACAAAATTGACAAACCCTTAGCCAACTTTATCAAAAAAGGGAAGAAAAGGCCCAAATCCATGCAATTAGGAATGAAAAGGGTAAAATTACAATGGACCCAGGAAAAATCCAGAGGATCATCAATACCTACTTTCAGAACCTATACAGCAATAAGATGTAAAACACAGAAGAAATGGACAGATTTCTAGATATATATGAATTACCAAAGTTGAATTAAGAAGACCTAAAAATTCCAAACAACCCAATATCAGTCAACAAAATTGAAAACATAATTAAAAACTTAAAAACTAAGAAAAGCCATTGTCTTGATGTCTTTACTGCTGAATTCTACAAGACATTTAGAGAGGAACTACTGGCATTACTGTTTAAACTCTTCAATGAAATTGAAAGGGAAGCAATACTTCAAAATTCATTTCTGGAAGCAAGCATCACCTTGATCCCCAAAGCAGAGAAAGACACATCCAAACAAGAGAACCATAGGCCAATCTCCATAATGAATATAGATAAAAAAAAAAATCCTCAATAAGATACTGGCAAACAGAGTACACAAGATCATCAAGAAGATCATACACCCTGACCAAGTGGGATTCATCTCAGGGATGCAGGGATGGTTCAACATACACAAATCAATAAATGTAAAACACTATATTAACAGAACCAAGGACAAAAACCATATGATCATCTCAATAGTTGCAGAAAAAGTGTTGAACAAAATCCAACACCCATTCCTGATTAAAAAAAAAACTTGCAGAAAATTGGAAGACAGTCTTTATCTCATGCTGATAAAAGCCATCTATGAAAAACCAACAGCCAACATCATACTAAATGGTCAAAAACTGAAATCCTTCACAAAAATCAGGAACAAAACAAGGATGTCCACTATCAACACTCTTGTTCAATATAGTTTTGGAAACATTAGCCAGAACAATTAGACAAGAGAAGGAAATAAAAGGAATAACAATAGAAAACATAAAGTGAAATTGTCATTATTTGCAGATGACATGATAAAGACCCCAGGAACTGCATCAAAAGTTTTCTAGACTAAATAAACAGTACTTCAGTAAAGTAGCTGGATAAAAGTTCAACACACAAAAATCAATAGCCTTTAGGTACACAAACAACAGACTCACTGAGAGAAAAATAGGGCAAACAATTACTTTTCCAATAGCATCCCAAAAAATGAAATACCAAGGAATCAACCTAAGAAAAGAAATCAAAGACTTCTATTCTGAAAACTATAGCACTCTGAAAAAAGAGATCAAAGAGGATATCAGAAAATAAAAAGACATCCCTTGAACCCGGGTAGGAAGAACCAATGTAGTCAAAATGGCCATACTTCCAAAACAATAGATTCAATGCAATCTCAATTGAAATTCCAATAGCATACTTGACACAACTTGAGAAAATAACTCAAAAATTCATTTGGAACAAGAAGAGATCTAGAATAGCAAAAGCAATTCTAGGTAACAAGACAAGGTAGGAGGTATCACAATCCCCAATTTGAAACTATACTACAAAGCTACTGTGATTAAAACAGCATGGTACTGGGAAAGAAACAAAACCAAGGGTCAATGGAATAGATTAGAAGATGCAGAAACAACTCCAGACATACTCAGTTAACTTATCTTTGACAAATGAGCCAAATAACCTCACTGGAAGAAAGTTAGCCTCTTTAATAAATGGTGCTAGAAAAATGGGGTTTCAACTCACCAAAGATTAAAACTAGTCCTACATCTCTCTCTATGCACTAAATTAAAACCAAAATGGATCAAAGATATAAATATCAAAGCAGAAACACTAAATTGGGTGGAAGAGAGGTTAGGTAGAACTCTTGAGGACATTGGTGTAGGAAAAGATTTCATGAACAAAACCTCAGTTGCCCATGAACTAGCACAAAGAATCAACAAGTGGGATCTCTTCTTACTAAAAAGCTTCTGCAGAGCAGAGAAACAGCAAGAGAAACCACCAACAGAGCTAAGAGACAACCCACAATGTGGGAAAAATTTTTACCAGCTGTTCCTCAGATAAAGGTCTACTATCTACAATACATATAAAGACCTCAAAAAAAATTAGACCTCCCAAATTTAAAGACCCAATCCATAATGGGCATCTGAAATGAACAGACATTTCTTAGACAAAGAAGAAGAAACAGCAAATAAACATATAAAAATATTCAACATCACTTGTCATTCAAGAAATATAAATGAAAACAACACTGAGATTCCACCTCATCTCAGAAAGAATGGCTGCTATGAAGAAATCAACCAATAATAAATGCTGCTGAAGTTGTAGGGGAAAAAAGGAACTCTTCTTTACTGTTGGTATGAGTGTATACTGGGACATTCACTGTGGAAACCAGTGTGGAGATACCTCAAAAAACTAGGATTAGAGGTCCCATTTGACCCAGCTATTCCCCTGCTGAGTATCTTCCCAAAAGAAGTAAAAGCATCATACCACAGCAATATATGTGCACCCATGTTTATAGTAGCACAATTTGTAATAGCTAAAACTTGGAAACAGCCCAATTGCCTATCAACTGAAGATTGGATGAAGATGTGGTTTTTTTAATAAAATGGAGTACTACTCAGTCATAAAGAATGAGAAACTAGAGTCATTTATAGCTAAATGGATGCACATTGAGGCCATACTCTTAAGTGAAATAAATAATACACACGTGTAAATATGGAATAGTTTCTCTGGTGTGAGAAACTGAGGGCATAAATAAGGATCAAAATGCATAATAGATAAGGTGAAATAGGAAGAAAAGTTTCAAAATGGAAGGTGAAGTGGGAGGATTAGGGGAAAGAGAAGAAGGGAAAAGAATAAAAATGAGAAAATGAACAAATGGAAACAAAGTCTTTGTAAATAAGGAGGGGTGGAGAGGTTGAAGGGAGGGCAAGGAAATAGGCAAAAAAAATAAGAAGATGTATCATGTAAAGGTACAAATTCCCAATGATAAATGTCATCACATTGTATATCTAAAACTGTATCAATAAATTTAATGAAAAAAACTGGGAAGAACGACCCAATTCAAAAATAGGCATATGAATTGAACAGACATTTCTCAGGCAAAGAAGTAAAAGCAGCAAATAAGCATATGAAAAAATGTTCAACGTCACTTGTCATTTGAGAGATGCAGATGAAAACAACGTTGCAATTCCACCTCATACCAGAAAGAATGGCTACTATCATGAAATTAACCAATAACAAATGCTGGTGGGGTTGTGGGGAGAAAGGAACCCTTCTTCATGTTGGTGGGAGTACAGACTGGTGCAACCCCTGTGGAAATCAGTATGGTGATACCTCAAAGAACTAGGACTACAGGTCCCATTTGACCCAACTCTTCCTCCACTGGGTATCTTTCCAAAAGAATTAAAAGAATCAGCACAGTGATATTATGCCCATCCATGTTCATAGTGGCACAGTTTGTAATATCAAAGACTTGGAAACAGCCCGATCGCCCATCAACTGGAGACTAGATAAAGTAGATGTGTGTGGGTTTTTTTTTATAAAAAGGAGTACTAGTCAGCCATAAAGAATGAGAAAATGGAGACATTTTTAGCTAAGTGGATGCACATTGAGGCTATACTCTTAAGTGAAATAAATAGGACACACATGTGTACATATCGAATAGTTTCTCTGGTGTGAGAAACTAAAAGTGTAAATAAGAATCAAAATGTATAATTGTCTCCAGAAATCTATGACTTGATTTCAGGGGTTGAACTAGGGACCTTGTGCTTGTGAGGCAGGTGCTGGAACCACTGAGCTAAATCCCCAGCCCTCAAAATGTATAATTGATATTGTGAAATAGGAGGAAAATGTCTAAAGGAGTAGGGGAAGTGGGAGGGGTAGGTGAAAGGAAAGAAGGGAAAAGAAAAAATATGAGAAAAGGAAAAACATGGAAACAGAGTCTTTGTAGATAGGGAAGGATGGAAGGAGTGAAGGGAGGGCAGGGGAATGGGGAAAAAAATAAGAACAAACATACATCATTTAAAGGTACAAGATTCCAATAATGAATGTAACTGTATTGTATACCTAAAATGTACCAATAAACTAAATGAAAAAAATGGGAGGAATTTATATTCTAACTATATAATAACACAACTCAGCCTTTTAGATAATAGAGAGGTAAATAGCATCTATATTCAGAAATTGCCATAAAAGAAACATACAGCCAAATACTTTATAAAAATTTATGACAGTCTGTATACCTAGTAAGGTTTTTCAATAACTGAAAAATAATATGATATGTAAGCAAAATTTAATTTCCATGGACCAAAAATGTAAAAAGAAACTAACAATTAACATTATTTGAATAAAAATGCATGATTAGAAAACAATGACTAAAGTTAAATAAGTCCTCCTGTGACTTATTATTCTCATTTATTTCTATTTATTTAGCTCAAATTTTTATTAAAATGACTTTGAATTGACCATCACAAATTAAAGAGAACCAAATTTGGAATTTGTGAATTCTTAAAAAAGAAAAAGACTCAAACTTTATTATGATATAAGAAATAAAATCTTATTATCTTGAAATGTCACAATTTTTATCAAAATTGGATTTTAATTTAAAATTGTGAATACTAAGACATAATTTTGGCATTTTTCAAAATGCACAGAGGAGGAAAACTGTGCCTCCTTTACACACCTCCTGCACATTTCAAAGACTTACTTCCCAGGCAGTCTGGTATTCATTATCTACCAGTGGATTTTGGTTTTTAAACTTAAATATCATATCCCCATTGGACATATGATAAAATTTTAAGTTAGGGTTGCAATAACATAGTTTTTGATAGAAAAGAAAAATTAATTGAGGTTCCCATTTTGCCTGTTTCCACATCAGCCCGTTCAAATCAAAGTAGAATGGTAAAAGGTGTGAACAGGTTCGAGGATGCATTTTGTAAGTACGACATTGAGATAAATTTATGACAGGATATGTGTTCTAGACACTGAAGTCATTGATGCTGAGAAAAACAATCATATCACAAAAACAACATGTTCCCAAAACTGTAAAGCCATAGTAGACAGTGGTAAAGACAGACAGCTTGTGTTAGAAGTCTGCATTCCCTCTGGCTAACTCTGACACTAGTCAAATCACCTAACTTCTCTGTGGAAGTTTTTTCATTTTTAGAAAGGAGATAATAGTACCAGGACCTCATAGGATTGTTGTAAGGACTAAGAGCATTAACACATGGGTGTTGAATAGCAAACAGTAGGTATTTCTTTATTATTACTATCCATCTGGAATCAGCAAACACCTTCGTTTGGTCAAGAAAAAAGAAACTCTCTTGGTTCGCTAGCCACAGAGATGGTAGGGAAGACTAAGAGGAAATATTGGTTCCTCCCCCAGAAATTAGCATCATGTTTGGCATCTGGTCAGTGGAAGAAACTGCAGAAATGAATTCACTGCCCTTTCATGTGCCATGATAGTCAGAACACAGCACTTGTCACACTGGCTGTAGTCTCTTCCTGTGTGTGACACTTTCATCACCCTGGACACTTCATTAAAACAGGAATGACGTCAAAATTTGTTGCATCTCAAATATAGGTTAATGCTTCTCATTCAGACACACTTAATGAACGCTGAATGGATGATAAATGAATTTTAAAAAAATAAATAGATGGATTTGATGGCTGTTAGAGAAGACTGCTATTTATACAGTGTTTAATATTTAAAATAAAATGTAAATTCCTTTCAAAATTATTCCAAAACTTAAAAATATGTCTTGGATTTTATTCAACTGTTCTTTTAACACAACTGATGTAGCTCAAATGATTGCATTTTTTTTTGTATTTGTATTTCAACTTGACAAAATATTTAATGTTTCTTAAATGAGTGAAAGTGTGTTTACAAGTATTACTTCTTGACTAATATATTATTTTTTCAAGAGAAAACAATTGAAAGCCTGCTTTATCAGAATTTTCATTATTTATATGCATATAATTTTATCAATTTAAATTGGTTTTAAGAAATTAAAAACATTTAATTAACCGAAGATGGAGACAAGGTTCTTTGAAAATTTGAAGATATTTCAGAATACACATGGTATTGTCCATACTTGTCTCCCAAATTAACTCTCTCTATATAAATATATATAAATATTTAAAATATATATGAACATATAAAAATAAAATATATAAATAATATATACTATATAAAGATATATTATATATAAATGTATACATGACTATATATATATGAGGAGTGCTGTATATCTTTTGTGGGAATGGTATGTTTTAAATCTAGAACTTACAATGATCATAATTACAAAGGTATTTTGAAATTTTAGTGCTTATAATTTGTTTTCATTACTTTATTTCTCAAAGATAATAGAGTACCTATTTGTAATGTAATCACTTCTTACCCTGTTTGAGTCAATTCTGGCCCTGGAAGTGTAGATGGGAGGAGGGATGTTGAAAGCCTGGGGGACCAGATATTCCTCAGCATCCATCATATCTTCCAAATCCTCTTCGTCCAAGAGATTCTGAAAGAACTTGCTGTCATTTGGACTGGGAAGCTTCATACGATCGTCACCCTAAAAGATTGCCCATCAGACACACAAAAAATGATTTTTTCCCTTCATTTGAAAATATGTGGTCTCCACAGCAAATTTATGTAATAGCAAAACAAATGGCTACCGAAATTCATGCACTCATTTCTCATTTCAAAAAATAATTGTTTGGCACAGCTACTAGCAATAAAGAAGCTTAAAATGTGTTTGGGTATGACAGGGTAAGATAAGGAAAGACAGTGCAAGAGAAAGTGTGTTAAATGCCCTTAGAAAGTAATAAAACAGGCTGCTATGGATATTTTAAAGTAGGCAAAATCCATTTCACATTTGAGAATAATGGTTCATTGTTAAGATAGTATGTGGGTTGTGACTTTACGAATAAATAATAAAGGAAAATCTATATCAATCTTTTATCTTATTGAGGTTGGTTTGATGCTGTAGAGTTATCTGAACACAGACTCTCCAATTTTTTTTTCTATTACAGTGACTACATCATCAAAGTGGTGGCATTCAAAATCATAACATAATTGTCCAAGAGACTAGTTTGGGGAAAGAAACTAAAACCTTTTTTACATTCCTTTCATTTGATTTAATGTTTAAATAATTTTGTTTTACTTTTCAAAATCATACTATTTTAGTCAAGGATCTCAGCTCATGAAAATTAATTTTGGGGAAAAACAGCTAGGAATCATTATCTTCTAAAACCTGGCTTTTATCTTCACGTTAGACTACTGATATGAAGATAAAGCTCACCTTGTTTTCATGAGGAAACATAATTTAGTTTATCCAAGGTCCATTTGTTTGTAGTTTCAGTGAAAATAATCATACAGAAATAATTACACTTATCCAATTTATTTTTTCTAATGTTAAGCGAAATGTGCTTTTGACCAATTGTTTAATTCATTGTGCACATCAGTCCATATAAATCCAGTTATTGACTGGATACTGATATCTCCCCAAACAAAAAAACATGTTTTAAAATATTTTTCTTTAAAATTAAATATAAGTATACTGAAATTTTTTATTCTTTTTCTTCCATTATTTACAAGATTAAAACAAAAATCCATCTTCCTTTGATTGTGAAAGTGAAGATTATAATGATGAACATGATTACCAATAATGCTAATAAAAGGCAAGGTTTGTCTGGGGATAAAGGCCTTTTCATGTGTGTGGTGATCATAATTATCTGGCTCCTCATTAGCAATGTCCTGTGAGTTCTAAGGGAAGATAGAGGTGGTTCTGAGATGAAGTGAAAGGTTCTTCTGCATAAGTTTTTTTTAATGATAATCTGGTTAGTCAGTATGTCAGGGTTCATTTCCACAGTTGTCACAATTAGACATCCATGTGATATAGTGAGTTTGCCATGGGAATAGTTTAAAAATCAAAGCCAAATGAACTAACCTGAATAACTAGATATCTCTGAGGGTCGCGAGCCATCCTTGAGAATTCAGCAGCCAGTTCCTTGAATTTAGGTCTACTGTCCGCATCAATCATCCAACCTGGAAATTTTCACACAATAAAAGGTGTCAGTACATCTATAATTTTAAAAGGAAGCAAGATTTAAATTTGTGAAAAATATGGGCAAAATATGAAATATTTTTTATGATAATGATCTGAAAAACAAAGAAAGCTAGGGAAAGAAACACCCAGGTAAGACTCCCACTCAGTCTGTGGCTCTTCATAACCAAACATAATATACTACAACAAATACAATTTTTGTTTTGTTGACCTAGTTTAAAAATTATTTTTCTGGCTAGAAAATAGAACCCAGGGTAACCATGAGATCTCGTTCTTGTTGCTTTTCGTTGTGTGGAGATAATTTTTTTAAAAAAATTATTTGATGGTTATAAATAAGGTGATTGCAATAGAATTCAACATTTTGTTATCTGGAATGCCATGGAAGGAGAAGAGATTTGGTTGTAACAGGGTACACTTACATAGGTTAAAAAATGAATTGAAACCAACTTTATCATATTACTCCTTTTCCTGTTGTGGGGGGTCAAAAATTGAACCAGAATGATGGGTAATGTTTGTTCAGCAATAGCCATTAGCTTATCTGAGTACTAGCTTATCCAGCATGAAAATGCTATCAGCAGTTTTCAGAGTACATATTATTATTATTTAGCTGGGAGTCTAGATAAAGAGCATCTTATCTCCCTAGGCTCTGGTGAGCTGAAGAGATGACATGAATAAAAGCTCCACATTTTCTTTGATTTTCTTTTAAATCAGATGATCCCTGGTTAAAATATTAAAACTCCAGATTGAAAAGGTAAAACTTTCAATAGAGTTTGCCTAATAAGACAAAATGTATGCCTAGTTTTACATCATTTCACCAGAGTATACAAATCAACTCCTATGCTGGTTATGGGATCAGATTATACAATGCATGCATGTTTCCATAGACATACACCAGACAGTGTTTGATTGAATAAAGCTATAAAGCTTGTTTTGTCTTTTCTGAGAGTTAGTTTTAGCTGTAAAGTTTGTTTTGCCTTTCTGAGAGTTAATTTTTATTCTTGTTTTGGTAATTCTTTGGGTGTCATGTATAAGTAATGTCATTTTATTTCTCTCCTAACAAATCTCAGACATTCTGCATTCTATATGTTTTCATTTAAAAATGCTTATTAGTGCCAAGATGCTGAGAAAATAGATGTTTCTGGGCCTACTGGAGCCAAAAAAAGGTTAACTTCTTAGAAGGTATTGCATTCTCTCTAACTAAATGTTCAGTAAATAGGACTATGCTTAGGGAAAGGCCACGCTGACCTGAACTGCAAAGAACATTTTTTATTCCTTCCTTCACGGTCAGAATGTATCACACTTGTCATGAATATAATTCTGAGCAGACCTGGGTCCAAAGTCTCTTATTAATAAGATGCTTATTCACCTTCACCAGTTTGTTTCTTTGCTAACTCTGTAAACCAAAAGGGGGAATACCCAGATTGTACAAGAGAGATCACTGTGTGTTAATCTCACTTCAATTAAGACAGAAACTCCAGAGATTGTCCTAATTCTATTTAAATTAGGAGTATGGGCTTCCAAAACACAGCTATAATACATATGTGTCTGGGGCATAGGAAGGAGCAAGAAAAGTAAGGGACTTTGATGTAAACAAATGGTCGTGTTGAAAAAAAGGAAAAATTCATGAGATTTTAGTTCAATGTAGAGTCATTTCTCTCCATTTCTTACTTTCCATCTTGTCCTGCTAATTTGCTCTTGATTAAAACTGGTAAACCCGTTTCCATTTAATTTCTTGTTTTGAGCTATCAGCTTCATGTTTTCTTCATATTTAGATCATTTATTTAATTTGATATTCTTCATAAAAATTGTTAGCATTAATAAATTAATTTTACCACTAATATTATTTTGACTGTATCTCTTTAGAATAATTTGACTATCATAAAAATTATAAGAAAAAGAATATTAAAGTCATATAATTTTGATTTCATAGCATAGAATCTATATTATATTAATAATTACAGAAACAGTGTTTTCATAGTTCATAATTATTTCTGATCTGTTACATTTATCAATACGGAAAAACATTATAAGGTAACCTATACTATCATTTTATTAAGAACTATGGAGATGATAAAATTATTTTGTGATCTTACATTTGACCATGACCATGTAAACATCAATAGTGCAGATGGGAGGCTGAGGCAAACGTTCTCCTTTCTCTAATAAGTCAGGGATTTCTCGGGTTGGAATTCCATCATAGGGTTTTCCCCCAAAGGTCATCAGTTCCCATATAGTGACTCCTAATTGGAGACAAAATTTTTACATAAGCATATTAACAACATAATTTCAACAAATGTATTGCTTTGACAAAAAAAAAGAAAGAAACAAAATGCTCCCTAATAGTGTAAAGAAGATTAAAGATACTCTTAGGATTCCTGTATACATTATACCAATCACAATGATAAAACTTTTGTGGGACATATCAATTCTCTTACTTCTGTCTTGTAATTTTAATGCAATGCAGAGAATTTAGAGTAGCTATCAGAATATAGACTCTGTTCTCCATTTCTACTCATAAGTAATTGTAATGTTTGCTAATCCAATTTATGTTTCCCTATACCACATTACAGCCCATAATACAAGTCATTTACTATCTATATATGTGTTCAGTACCAAATAAATATGATTGTAGGAAAAATATGGTATTGATTGTTTTTAAGATTAGCTTCTTTGCTGTAAAAGTACTAACATGCTAACCTGGGGCTCTGGAATGATTGTCATACATTATAGGAGGGAACTGCAGTTCTCTTTAATTAGCAAAAAGAAAACAAGTGAAACAAATATATTAATTTATTAGCACATATAAGAGCTTGAGTGAGGATTAATTCTTATGTAAGATATAATGCAGATGAAGTGGGCATCCAAAACAATTAAAGGGAATTAAGGATAGATTATTCCTCAGATAAAATGTGACTTTCTTGAATTATTAGAACACTGATTTCCTCTGGAAAAACTATCTTAATATTAGTATGCAAATAGACAGTTTTGAAAATAATTATTCTGATTTAAGCACTAATACGTACACTAGAGATTGCTTCTTTGAAACAGTAATCACATAATTTAAAAAGTTATATTTTTCTTAGGAATAAAGATTTTAAAATTGGAAACAGCTAGGTGGGCACCATAATCTTACAATGGGTTTTGGTGGCTGCATATATACAGTTCTATTTTAATATAAAACCAATTAATTAGGGCTACATTTTCAACTGCCATCTGTAATGAATTATTTATTTAGATTGAAGTTTATCTCAGTCATAATTATCTGATAATAAAAACATAGATCTTAATTAAAAGTATATGTGAACTTCAAATTATCCTTCATAATGGAATCATTAACAATTATCTCATTATTTTGTTAATATTTACATCCTGTGATTTTTAAGTGCAATATAAACCTGTAACTGGTAACACAATTTTACTGATTGATGTTTATTAAATTCTTAATTTTGCATATTAAAGAGCTGCTTCATAAAATCAATGGTTACAATTCAGTCTTTGAGACAGACTGGAAGAAGTTGAGAGGTGTATGATTGTCTATTTCTATTTATTCAGTGATATTTATAGAATATATATTTACTAGAACATTTCATTGACTGTTAATTATTATTAAATTAATTTAATTAATGTTTTATTAAGCAGTTACAAAAGATGGAATACTCTCACATCTTTATCAGGACTTCCAAAATAAGTAATATGCCAATATTACAAATCAAAATAAAAAATATAATGAACAGAAGCATATAAACAAAAAAGACAATTTCAGAAAAACTATATCAGAAACATCTTACATTGCAGACTTACACTGGAATTTCATTATCTGCAGATATATCAGCTAAACATCATAGGAGTTGGATATTTATATAAATATAAATATGAAGATAAAACAAGTGATAATTTTCAAAATGTGTACTCTAAACCAAATTATGTAGTTTTTTCTGTTTTTTATGTCTTTTGCAATCAACTATATCATAGCAAGCTCTGAATATTTTTATGAATATATGTTGTTGACCAGTGTTTCAAAACAAAGTATGATCTATCCATTTTTTAAATTGTTACTGAACAGCTTCTGGAATTTTGAAATTCATCATGAAAAAAATTATTGTAGCCTAATTAACATGATTTTCTCCAAAAGATAAAATTTACTATTAAAAATATAACTGTTCAGCCAACATTTGTTTTTTAAGTCATTTAAAATTAATTGCTGCAAATTGCCACATCTAATTCAGGAATGCATAAGTACAAAAAGAAAAGAAAATATATATACATACATATAATATGATAGTACATAAATCTGTCATAAAATATAATTATGCATCTATCTATATCTTTTTTTTTTTGGTACTGGGGATTGAACTCGGGACCTTGTGCTTGCAAGGCAGAAAGCAGAACCACTGAGCTAAATCCCTAGCCCAATATCTTATATTTATACTGTTCTAGAAATACCATGTAATACATAAATGCTAATGTATGTAGTAATCCATATAATACATAATATAATGTATAAATTGATCATATAACATAGATCATAGATTTCCTTTCCTCCTTATTCTTCATAGTAATTTAACAGTGAAGTTTTGTCAAGCATTTCTTTTAATTTTTTTAAACCTCAAGCACACATTTTCTACTTCTAAGGTGAGTAGAATATGTGTGGTCTTCTTGGAAATATTAATACCTCCTGTAGCATACAAATGGGGGGAAGGCACTTTATTAAAATGTCTTAAATAAGTTTTTAAAGAAAATGATATTTTCCTAAATAAAAGGTTTAAGGAGGGCAACATACTTTACTGAAAGGTAATGAATTTAAAGATAATGAATCGCTTTCCTAAATTAAAAATGTATGTTATTTAGTGATTAATTTGTTAAATCTTTGTTCTAAAAATGATAAAACTAAGCTTGAATTTGAGAAAAATAAATTGTACTGTACTTTAAAATCTCAACATTACCAATTTTATTTAAATGAGTACTGTGCTTTTATTTGTAATACATGTGAGTATTATATGGTATTTTTAGACTTGGAAAAGGCATTGACTCTTTCTTGCCAAGTTGTTAACAAAACTGTAAGTGGTCAGTTGCTAAATGATTAAATTAAACATAACGAAATAAATGTTATAATTGTAAATATTCATCCTTGAATTTGGCACTATTGACTGTAACATTTCTGTCACTTCAAAAGTCATTTGTAAATTAAAACTAAAGCTGCAATTAGTAGTCTTCTTTCTCACCTTTTCCTTCATTTTCTTTTCTTTCACTGTTTGCAGTAATTGCTCATTATTATGAAAATAACCTGTATACTTACTACCTTAAAACAGAAATTCCTTTTGTGTTTTACGATTCATTGCATTTAGAGTTGTGTTTTCAGAGTTGTTGAAAATTAAGGCCACAAGATTATATGAAGTTGTCCCTAAATTAAAATTGGTGGTTTTTTCTATAAAAACTATCAGGTAAATTCCTAACAAACCAGAGTTTATGGTAGACCACTCAGAAGGGATACTGGCATTTTACATTTTAGAGAATCGGAAAACAACAAAAAGGCAGAAAAAATTGCTTTTGTTTTGTTTTGTTTTGTTTGGTAGTGGGGATCAAACTCAGGACCTTGTGCTTTTGAGGCTGGCACCAGAACCACTGAGCTAAATCTCTGGCCCTTTTTAAGTATTTTTTAAGAGAGCAGAGTTAATTCCTTTAGGACGCAAAGCATACAAATAGGTATTTCCAACACAATACAGTACATATGGCTTGAAATAGTTTAAATAAACCAAAAATTATCTATTTTTTGCCTTAAAAGCCTTACTTGATAAGGAAAATTAATTTACCGTAGCTCCAGACGTCACTCTGATGAGTGAATTTCCTATAATGTATACACTCCAGAGCCATCCACTTAATTGGCATCTATAGAAAAATAAGTGAAAGTTTTATAGTTACATAAAAATCATTTTTATATTACTTAGATGCTAATCTCTGATCATCCTCAATTATATTTTTTATTTTGTATGTAAAGATATAAATGTAAGTAGATTATTTTCCAATGTGGATAATAAATAAATTGAAGTTTATAAATTCATAAAATCAATTAAACCAAAAATACATTTTTAAAAAAGCTTCATAAACACTAAAAAGTAAAATAATAAAATAAAAACAAGTTTCTGTATCCTTAATTAATATCTAGTTTTTAAGTTGTATGCAATAGTATGACCTATAATATCAAAACTAAACATCAATGCATATGTTTCAAAAATGTATCCATATTATATTTTGTCTTTAAAAACTGAGATTTCTTACATTTTTAGTTATCCCTTTTCACCTTCAGAGACATTTTAGACCATGACTACAATGAATTATTTCTACATTTGCTCCCTCATCTTTGCTCCTATATTCTGACCACTAAATTGCCTAAAATCATGAATTCCAAAGTTAGCTTTGCTTTGTTTTCCAGCCACAGATGACCTCTCTTGTCTTGGTTAGCCAGCATTGAAAATATGCACCACTTCCAAAATAGGAACTAGTCTATAACGAATGTGACAGGATCAGCAAAAATCCATCATCACTATAAGAAAAACAACTCAACCCACATAGCCTGCTGCTGATGGGTCAGCAGAATGCATTTCAACTCGAAGGGCAGCACTATATAGCTGGAAATATAATTAGATTCTATAGAATAAAGATAAACACTTCTACTTTGCAGTTGAAAGCTTGAAACAAAATAGGCATTTGAAGTCATGAGGTTGGCTGCTCACAAGGTGACATCAAGGTAACTCTATGACAGAATCATGGGATTCAGTAAAAGAGAACAGAAGACACAGTGAAAGTAATTTCCCTATGGGCAAGGAGTTACCAGACTTTATGGACTACAGACATTGTGTTAAAGACTTAAGTTTAAATCACAGGTCGCTTGATAAAGACTTAATGGTTACCAGGCATTTAAAGCTATAATGAATCTTGCTTTAGACAAATCTTACAGCTGTGTGTTCTTAAGACAAGTGAAGTTATGTGATTTATAACTTCTACTTCTGTGCAATCTTGTAGTGAATTTCAAAGTGATGGTCTCTACTGCAATTTGGTAGTAAACAAACAAAAGAGTCTAATAAAATCAAGGAAGTCCCAGATGATTCCTTAAAACTGAACGTTTTTCTTTCTTTTTGTTTTTTTTTAAGGCTTTTGTTAATCTTGCCTTGATGTAAAACTTGAGTATATACAGTTACGTAAGCACTGAGAGTAAAAATCAGTGCTAAGCATGTGAAATCCCATCACTGCAGAATATTTACAATATATATTTGGATGCCTCATAATGAATAAGGCACATAAACATTTTATGATATGTGAATCATTTTTCTTTTCTTTTTTTCACTAGTGGGGACAGAACTCAGAGCCTTCACACTGATCTACAATCCCAAGCTTTTTTTAATGTTTCTTTTATTTAGAGACAGGGTCTCACTTGTGATCCTCCTGCCTCAGTCTCCCAGAGTACTTGTAGGCCTGCCCTACCACACCTGGTTTAATCTTTTCTCTGCTGTTAAAATAACTCCTTCAATCACATTGGTTAAGGTTGCATTTGTTTATTTCACTTGGACTACCTTGACATAAGTTTCCTTAGGTCAAACTAAATAGATCCATACATGAAGACTAATCTAATTGGTTAGTCAAGAATTACAGCTAAACAGTGGGTTAATGAGAAAGTAAAAGGTATGACTTGAGACCATGTGGTGGAAGAAAGAGGCTGAAACTGGAGAATAAGCAAAGGTTGGCAAGGAACTAGCTAAAGCAGAAAGCTCAACCCTCTCTGATACATTAGCTTGTTTTCCAGTAAAGAGTTAGAAAATGAACAATGAAGGTAAATTATACACTATGATGAAAGCTAAAAAAATTCTCAGAAATCATACCCCAGATAATTGGAATTCAGAATACTTAGAGTAGGAAAATACCTTGTGTAGAAGTTAAATAGAATAGTTATCTTTCAAATGAGTTCTTGGTAGTAGTCAAACTCTTAGTCTATGAGAATTTATGCATCTGAGTTAAGAGTAAATCCTATGCTCTTAGGACCTATAGGACACTTTCTATGGCTCCGTATTTACACTTCAGCTTAGGTATTCCTCAGGATTTTCTCACTTCCGACTTTTGCAACTAATATGAAGACCACTTAGGTGCAGGGTACATCACTGTCTTTTACCTACCTTTGAGAAACAAAAGCTGGAAGTATGTTTTATTTTTTGACCCTAGACAAAAAAATATATGAATAGTAGAACTGGAGTATTGTAATCGAAATTTCAAGCTCACTGATTTCTTCCTAAAAAAGTATAGGAAGACAAAAGGATATACAGATATCACACTGTATTTTCAAGAAATATCCCTCCAAAAGGATATCTACCTTTCCTCCATCAGCATTATACTCTTTTTCATCTCCTTCCAAGAGTCTGGCTAGTCCAAAATCTGTGATCTTCACATGATTTGGAGATTTCACTAAGACATTACGGGCTGCCAAATCCCGATGGACAAGTCGTCTTTCTTCGAGGTACATCATTCCCTAAAATACATCAAGTTCCACAAAAATGAGTCAGTTAATTCCCAAGTTTTTCATATTCCATAAATTCTTAGCATTTTCTTCATTTCTTTTTACATGCAGCCAGAATCTTGGAATATTTTCAATTTAGAGAAAACCTGGTTGTAGTGGAGCACCGGTAAACCACAGACGGCATTTGGCCTTTTCATCCTAAAGTCCTCTAAAGAAGAATAATTACCTGCACATAAGATAAATGTAAGATCACTTTCCTCAAAGAGCTCACACTCTCTTGGAAACAGTTTCATTAGTGAGGTATGCTTGTGTCCTAGTGGATAAACTAACATATGTTAGGACTGAGCCGCATATTCCTTATCATTTTCTTTTAAATAACTTCTGCTTGACATCATCTTCCTCCTACACATCTACTCCAAATAAATACACCTATCTATAATTTTTCATAAATATTTCATTCGAGGTTTAATAGTGCCCAAATCACTAGCATAGATTCTACTGAAGAATTACATTATCCTTTTTAATTGCACACAGAGTGAAATATACCCTAAGGATTGTAAAAGTTTATAACATCTACAAAGGCTTCTGTTATATTAGTTGTCACTATAAGAACACACAAGTGAAATTATATAATTTATAATGACCCACAAAGTAGCCTTTAGTGTTATCTTCATAAACTATAGAGGAAAATTAAAAATAAAATTTATTGCTGATTGCTAAGAGACATAGCCAGTTTCCCCCCACAATACATACATGAGGTATGATAAAAATACAGCAAAAACTTTTAAAATAATTTATTACAGTAGAAGGCACATTGTCATTAATTCCTCCTCAAAATAATCTCCCTCACCTTAAACACACTTATTCCATTACTTCTTGCCATTTTCTAAAGTGGTCTGGAAGTCTTTCATGAGTGTCTGTAGCTGCCTTCCATAGCTGTCCTTATGATCTGAATTGATTAACAATGTTTATTTGTGATGGTCATTTTGACTTTGGGGAAGACCCAGGAGTCACACAGTGCCAGGTGAGGTGATAAGGTAAATGGAGACATGTATGATGTTGTTATGAACCTGCCTGTTCATTCGATGCCACTTGGCATAGCACTCATCTCAAAAAAGACACTCATCACAGAGGACTTCAAGAACTGTTTCAGAAAGTGCCAAGAAAGATGAGATAAGCATGTTGGAAGTAAGAGGGAGTATTTTGTGGGCAATTAATGGCTTTTACTGTAGTTAAATTTTTAATAAATATTCACCATATATTTTGATCACACTTCATATAAGTGTGTCTTATACACACATATAACATGTATGTTAATATGTATATATATTTATAAAATTAAAAACCATAGAAGTAATATTTATCTTGCTAATTATACTTCAGCAGTGGACAGAGAGTTGCTAAACACTATCCTTAACTAGAAAGTTTGTATAAAATCAAGCCAATAAACTTAGAAGCCTTCATTAAAATGAACACACTTTTATCAATAAGTTAGGAAAATTTCTACATTCAACAATGCCAGTGCTAAAAAAAAAGTTGTCATCAAAACCAGATTTGGAGTATTATAAAATTGTTGAAGCATACACTCATGCCAATTGCAAATCAATGCTGTTGGCAGTTAACATTACAACTGTAGGATTCTGAAGGATTAATGGTTCCTGATATCAAAACAAAAGCTGTGGAAAACAGACACATAAATCACATAGGTCAGAAAATTATGAACCATATACCAAGTATAGTGTAAAGAGAAGATTGCTTCAAACAGCATCATGAGCCAAACTCCATATAAATGCCCATTAAACACAACCGGTGGAGATAGCACCGTATATGGTCCAATCAGTCAATAGGGAGGTGACACTGCACGTATTGGTGCTTTCTGAAATCAACTGACAAATGGTACTTATGTGATTTCTGACCTCTTTCCTAAATAGTGCTTTATGTTTTATTACACCAAATTGGAAATTCCTAAAATAAGGTGAATCTAAAAAGATATAGTCCATATGTGACTTAGAGGATTAAAGATAAATAAATCTATTGCTTTGGAGATAAAGTATTTTCATGCCACCCCCAATAATTTTGTTCCTTTAAGAAATGTCCACACAAACATTCATCATTCTCTTTCTTACCACCTGAATATCAGAATATAGAAAACATGTTGGCAACAGTTAATACTCCAATCAACACATGTGCATAACTCTTACTGTGGTCTGTATACTAGACACCGAGGAGACAAAAAAAAAAGAGGCCTGTGCTTTTAAGAGGGATACAAGCTAATTAATAAAGTGGGTCAATACAGAATAAAAACTCAAATGGATTGGTATAATGCAGGTACAGCATTTAAGAGCTGTATTCTGAGACTCTTGGAGTATAGCCTAGCAAGTATGCCTAGAAACAGAGATTCCAGAGAGATATCCAAGATTAAGTGAGGTGTACAGAGTAAAACTGAAGGCAGAGAAAACAACCACCAGGGACATCAGTAACTAGTGTGCTTGGAAAAATTATGCAAATGTTGTAATTATGAGCATTGTATATGAGGGTTCGGCAGTGGTAAGTAGTGGAAAAGTAAGAAGAGGCCAGGTTAGATAAAGGCAGAGAATGGATTTTCTCGTGCAGTGTCCAATCTGGTGATGAGCAAGTTGTTTTAAAAGGGGAGTCACCCAATTTTCACTGTGCTCTTAGAAACATCGTCCTGGAACAAATAGACAAGGATACAACTGAAAGTGGAAAAGCTAAAGCAGAAAGATGATAAGGCTGTAAAATAAAAGTGGTAAATTTGCAGTGCATGAGTTATATCTGTTTTTCCGAATTTTTTTCTTCATTTTCCACACTGGGTGCGGTCAATCATTCTCTTTAACTGAATACCACCTATACTCCATTGAGGACATCCGATCTCTTTTTTTTTTTAGGATCCCACAACTCACACTATTACTTCCCAAGAATTGTGATTTTTACCACTTATGATACTCCTCCAACTACCCCAGACACGAATATCTTATTCTTCTAAACTAGGCCAGAGGGAATAGCATAGAGAGAATAATTTCAAGATATCTTTATAAAATAGAGTGATCATCCCTCAGAATTGAGTGAACAATGAAAAAGAACAGTAAATAAAAATTGATTCTTTTCTTTGGCTTTTGAAATTTAGGTGAATAATTATTGCTGGAACTAAATAGTATTCTAATGGAAAGATAATTTTTACATTTCATAAACATGGGCAGGAATAGCAATATGTACTTTACCAGTAGCAAATTAACCCACATTCACCAAGGAATTTAAGACTCTAAAATGTTCTGAATATTTATATCCCTCTAAATTCATAGTTTGAAATCTTATCCCCCAAAATGATGATATTGAGAAGTGAGGACTTTGGGCTCACAGTGCTTTGGTGCCTTTTTATAAAACACAACTCAGAGATATCCATTTGTTTCTTCAACAGCATGAAGCCATGGGAGCTATGAACAATCAGGAAGTGGGTCCTTGTCAGACCTCAAAGTCGCTGGCACTTTATCTTGGGCTTGCCAGTCCTAGCACTGTAAGAAATTTCTGTTATTTATAATCCACCCATTTTCTGTATCTCATTAGAGTAGCCCAAGCAGACTAAGATACTCAAATGATTCACTGGGCAATACAAACAAAATTTAAGAAATTCTAAAACTTCTTTGATATTTCACATGTAAAACTGCAGCAAGTGATTAAACTATCTTTAATATTTTTTTTCCAGGAAAAAAGCATTTTCTTCAAAACAATGAGAACCCAAAACAAGAAAACAGGTGACAATCTATTTTATAGTTTTCCCCACTTATCTATCATTAGCAGCAATAAAAACAGAAGTATGTCTCATTTCCAAACTACCAAATATGTATTTGTCAGGTCGCTGTGAAACTATGAAACTGTTCAGATTCATATTTCAAAGCATTAATTAGGCCTGCCACCTTAGCCCTCCTTTCACGCCTTGAATTAGAGTGTTAAATCATCTTTGGATTGCTCATAAAAAGTTTCTCCACAACAGATCATTAAGAGATGATTTTCTTATGGAAGATCTCATTACAGTCACGTTTTTTTCCTAGATTCCTTCAGAATAAAATCATTCTTCAAATTGGAGTGTAATCTAACTCCGAAGGCAGAATTATTAAAAGTAGTAGTGGCAAAAATAACTGCATGATGTCCCTGTAAGTATGAGGATGAATAGAGAGGGACCATTAATTATGATAGAGGACTTCTTCAATGGGTTGGAAAAGAAACACCAACTTTTTCAGGTAGTGACTCCCATGATACTGCCAGGCTAGCACAGGAAGGGAACCTAATAGAAACATTAACACCAGTTAACAGTGATCCAGAACTTGACATACAGCACACACTAACCAAAGTGCTTCTACATTAGTTGGTTAACATAATCCTATATAATACATACTGTTTTCATTCCATTTAAAATACAGAAAAGCCAAAACTAAAAGAGATTTAGTTACCTGTTCCAAGTTATCTATCTAATAAGAAGTGGGATTTGATTCCTTGCTGTGGGAGTCTAATATCTACACATTTAAATCTATCTCCTCTTGTGATGAGTCACAGGGTCAGGTGGGCATGTACACATTAATGTACACAATTAAATCACACAACTTTAAAGAGCCTCATTTTTGGAGCAAAAAGATTATCAGTATTTTTTTGAGAATTTCAGGACATAATGTTGACTGACTTTTGAAAATAAACTTTTGATTTAATATCCAGTAAAAATTTAAAATTGCTTCTAACTTAGCAGATATGTTAATTGTGTAACTTTGAGACTCCATTCTTGCTTTGCCACAGGGTATGAACAACTGTGAAGTGGGCAAGAGTGTAGATTATGAGTCAATTGCTTGCTTCTGCCATGTTATAGATGTGTGACACTGGGCAAGTTATTTAACCTCTTTCTCATTGGCTCCCTCCTCTCTAAACGGTCACAATAGCAACTAACCCACAGGTTGTTGTGAGGACTAAATAAATTAGTATATATAAAGCACTTACATAGTAAATGGCATATAGCAAGTACAGAACATTCAAACTTTTATTATTGTTTCATAGATAAGTATCAACTGTTCTAGAATGGAGAAAAGTTATCCTCATTAACTAGAATTGCCTATTTTAAAAGAATCTGTAACCCCCAGCTAATACATTACAGTGGGTATTCAGTAAGTATTTGCAAATAGTGATACATAAACCCATAACCTACCACCATGATTAATGTGTTGATGCAAATTTCAGAATTACTAATCAAAGTCTCATTTTAATAATGATTCACCTGAGGAGGCTGTCACTTAAGGAGAAAAGAACAAGTAGGGAATATATTGAAAGATTTGGTGCCCTCCATAAATATATCACAGATTATCTGGAATTTACTAAAGATAAAAGTCACAAACAACATAGATATAAAAGTCTCCAATGTTGCAGAATGTTTTCCATGATACGGTTAATAAAATAGTAGGTTTGCTATAACAAAGTGTCTGCTACTTGTTAAGCAACATGGAGAGGAGATTTTGGTAGATATGTTTTAGGGGCATTTTGTCTGCTTCATGATCCAAGTGCTATAAGTCTTATTTTATCCAAATTATTCAGAATCTACAATTTCCCAAACTATTAATGATTTCACCATTTTTATAACTTCTCTTGTGTGCCACAGTAAGTTTTCAAAGAAGGTTTACTTATTTTACTTTCCTCATACCTCTTAGAATGTTCAGCATGATAAATACCAACTAGCTGGAGAAAGTCAAATTTATGCTTGATTTTCAAAAATACACCTTGATATAAAAATTCAAAGAAAATTTTATTAGAATTGAATCCAGCATTAATTCCTAGTTAAAATTAAGTGATATGAACTGCTCGACAGAAAAACCAATAAATGAGTTAATTTTAAGGCACCAATATAGATGAGTATCTGCCTATGACCTTCTTTTCAGTCTTATGGTATTTCAGTCACAGCTATCTTACTAAAAAAGCGTGATTCTTATATTTTCACTCAATGTGAAAATGTATTCTACCCAGCTGCAGGAAGCTAAAGGAAGTCTAGAGAGACTGAACTATTTCTGACAATAAATATTTGCTTCTCACAGATTGGTCGTGCGATGATTTCATCAAATACATGTGAGAAGCAAAAATTTTCAAGCTGCAGTCAGTTCTCACAGGGATTAATCTCTGGAGTTAGCAAGAGTACATTTTTTCCCCGTTTTCATTCTAATAATCTGAAGCTTTCTTAATAACAGGAAGCTTTGGGAAATCTACCTTCAAATGAAAGTTCCTCTTCTACCTTTCCTTCTACAAGCAATTCTATCTGTGAGAAAAAAATCAGACTATCATGCTTACTGCTGCTAGGGCTAAAGACAGAAGCATGTTCAAGGGAGGAAAGAGAACTTTTTGAATGCAGCCCCTTATTTTATCCTAATTGTGCATGAAGAGAAACTAAGGGTGTTCTATGAGTGCATGAACTGGGAAGTCTTTCAAATGCCAGGGTTCATGGCACTATTGAAAGAACAGAGACACGAGTATTGTGAGGTAGAAGTCCTAAAAATATTGCTAACTAGGTTTATGACCACAGGTTCTCATGTCAACTCTGCTATAAAAGTGACTGATTGGCTTAAATGATCTCTGAGGTTACTTCTAGCTTTAAATTTTTAGCCTGTGATAGATGAAACTGTAAAATATTAAATTTTAGGGCAATAACAGACACAGAGCCCAGGAAAAAGGTAGAGTGGATGTCTCCCTTCGAATGTTCAGTGCTAGCCTTAAATATAATTTCATAACCTCAAATTCATTCTTCCTATTAAAAGTACAATTGATCACTCAAAGGAAACTAAAAGGCAGCTAGTTAGTCATGTTATCACATAGTAGCTTCTGTTTCTCATTTGGTTTGTCCCTGAATATTCTGCTGTTATTTTGCTCAGGGGAAAAAAGATAAATTCACATGCTTATTCTGAGCTAGCATGAACTCAATACTCAGTTACTTCTCATACTTCTAATTTCAGTGAGTATCCTCCAGATATTTGCTTGGGTTGGGATCTTAAGAAGATTTTGGAATACTGAGAGCAAGTAATTTTCTCTCAGTTTAATTAAATGCAATAAAAATATTTTGCTATTTAAAATGTTTTTCAAAACAGTCCCGATTATACAGTTGATTGTATGTTTGCATGCTTGTGTGTGCACATTTACATGTAGGAGGAGCTGTGGTGTGCTCCCCCAGAAACCTCTTCAGACCCCTTCAAGACCAAGGTCTTCATATCCTGGTGGTGGTGGCCACAGAGGTCTTTTACCTCTGCTGCATCAGTCTTGGGACACTGGTAACCCAACCCATCCACAAATGGAGCTGCTTTACTTGGGTTAATTCAATAGTTACAATGAGTATGGCCCTTCAATATAAAGAGTTACTCCAGCTCTGGGGCTCTCCATGGGATTGGTGAGGATACAATATCATCATAGCCCACTTTTTTTTCTTTTTCGAATATTGCTTTTCTCCCCGCTTTATAGGTTTTCCTGAGAACACTTGCCAGAAAACATTCCTGCATGCAGGCCTGTTTCAGACATAGCTTTCAGGGAGCAATGTCTGTGAATTTTTTTCTCTTTGTTTTCTTTCGGGATCTCAGGTAGATGAAAATTTTTAGCTAATCATGCTCTTTAATTTACACATGCTTTTATCATTGATTCATGATGTTTTTCCATCAAATCCCATTCCTCTGTTCCTCATAAATATCCACAATAGTGTTGTTAACAAATCCTTCCAATCTACCATCAATATATTTCGTTTTAGCTGTATTTTTCAAAGTAGTGTTTTGTGTTATTTTTAATACATTACATTATAGTATCATGTTTTACTCATTGTGCTTTCTTAGATTCAGACATAAGTAATACAGTTTATTGATTTTCATTGTTGCATTAAATTATAATCACGGACTTACAAACATATGCACTTTTACAGCTCATACAAACATTGTCAATTTGTTACCTGTTTCCCTATCAGTGGGTGCTATATTTTCCTCCATGTCTTTGATACTACAAACAATACTCAATTGCAGCATTTGTGCAAGGGGAAAAATTTCCTTAACAACAAAATCTGCTATACCGTACCAATCTTAGAGCAAAAGAGTCTGGACAAGTAGTAATAGTCATTGTGAAAGACCAACATGGAAAAGTGTCTAATTTAGAGGTAAAATCATATGGGAAATAAATATTTAATTGTATGTTTCTATATCTATTTAAAATATAAAATAACTAATATTTATTAATCACTTACTTTCTTAGGTCTGTTCTAAGTACTCTCTGCATATAGGAATTCACAAAAATCTCATAAGTATTGTATTATATTATTTTATTATTCATTTAGAAGATGAGTCAACTGATTTACAGAGGATAAATAACTAGTCCAAAGGTAATAGTGCTTTACAAAGCTCGCCACAACTAATAGGTAATTGTAGGTAGTTTGACTCCAAAAGCAATGATCTTAGTATGATCATATACATAAAACTTTACTCAAAAACTATTAACAATATTTGAAACTAACAAAATATAGTGTACATATATATGTATAACTGAATATTATATAGATAATAAATGTTCTAATAGAAACCTCTTACATTATTAAACTAAAGCCTATATATATATATCTTTATATATACATCTATCTTTATATATCTTTAGTTTCATTGGTTTCTCCAATGATGAGGCATTTTAAACACCAAATTTAGTCATACATTGCTTAGTGACTGCGATATATTATTAAAATATGTATTAGGTGATTTTGTCATTATACAAACACCCCAGACCATATTTATACAAACTTAGATGGTATGGTTCAAGCACTTGAGATGGGATATTGATGCAATCAAGAGATGTGGTAAACTCAAGATAGATGCAGCTGCTGCCAGCTTAACCTGGCATATTATTTTATAATAAAATTTTTAGGTAGAAGAAATAAACTTTAAAGTAAAATAAAAGTATAGTCTAGAACATACACAAACCAGTAACTTAACCATCTATTTTTACTATTAAGTATTATTTGCTGTACATAATACATGTGTTACACTTTTATATGACTGGCAGCACAATAGGTTTGTTTATACCAGCATCACCACCAACATACACGATATTAATATGGCCTATGGTTGTATCTGTTGTATTTGTGAATTTATCTGTGATACTAAACAATATGAAGGTTGCCTAGCTTTGAATTGGTGCCCTGTATACTAGTGGCTGGATTAAATTAATCATAAGAAAAAAATTTTGGAAGGCTATTTGTCTGACAGTGATTTTTCTTTCCAGTGTAGGTAGAGCAAATTTAAAGTATATGACATTCATGATGAGATGGAGGATGGCAAACTCTGGAGCTTGTAGGCCAGTGGTGGCCAACCTATGGCATACATGCTTCAGTGGTCTGGTTGTTATCCTTAAAGGCTCTAAAATGTTTTCTGTCACTGAATTGTAGGCCAACTTCAGACTTTGATATTCAAGTACCAAGGAGAGTAGATGGAGATACCATTTACAGATTCTGGAGGCTAGCACAGATAACAGATTTTTTTTTTCTTCTGGTTTCCTATATTTTCCCCAGAAATATCATTTGCCATGTTTCCTTGGAACTTGAAAAGCCCTCTTGAAAGAACCAAAAAACAGAATCAATCAAGAAAATAAAAAGTAACAAAATGTAAATTAAACAGCATGTGTGGGAAGTCTCTACTTTTTAACTAAATCAGTGCTGAGTATAAAGCTCATCTGCCTGGTCAGAAGCATACTAAGCAGGCTACCATTTTTCCCTCCCTTTGACCCCTGGCTAATGTGACTACAATGGGAGAGGTGGGCTATGTAGCTTCTGCACTAGCACACTCTCACAGCAAGTGTACTTAAAATGGATTACATCTGCTCTTTAGGCAGCCAATCAATAAAGACATGGACTGCAATGAGAAAGGAGATGTTGTGGGCTGTAGTAGTTATCCTCTGTGTCTCTTTAGAAATTAATTAAAAATCAATGGAATGTGCAACCTATTAATACAGCAACCTCTAGATTAACCAACAGCAGCTGAATCTTTTTGTGAGCATATATCTTGTGCAAAAAGACTCAAATACTATAGCGAGGAGGTTGAATATCTGACACTTTAGTTATATTATACTTGAGCACAAAACAAATCATGCCTAATATTTTGTGGTTTTGCAGTTATATGCTACTGATCAAAGACCAAAAGTACAGGGATAGGGATATTGATACACAGTTTTCCTTCTTATGCCAATTTTATGAGGAATCATTATTACACATCATCCTACAGACCCAAAAAATTTTAAGAACTCTTTTCTTAAATGTGGTTTATTTATTTACAGATATAGGCAGTTTACTCATAACTACTATTTTATTTTTATATAAAAATTTGAAATTCCTAGAAAAATAAATGCTCTTATGTGATTAGAGCCAATTTAGTGTCCACATAATGAGCTGCAATGTGTTATTCAGCTCAGTTATGAACACCCAGCAGATTTTTTTTTTGAACTTTGCTGTTCACTACTCTGTGGAAAGTTCAACCTTGGAGCTGTTGGACAATCAAGGTATTGCTGTGTATGTTTGCACTACATGATGATAATATTCCTGAAAGGAATTTGGTGCATGTTCTAAGCACTTCACAATCCCAACCCTTTTTTAAAATCTCACTCTTCCTTCTACTGCCTCCCTGTGTGTCTCAGTTCCTCAGTTCCTTTCCCATACGCAGTGCCAGGCTGCTTTTTTTATGGTTCTTCCACATAGCTTTCAGAAAGTGTTCTACCTGCTTCTGAACTTTGTGCGATATTTTTCCCCCAGATACACTAATAGCTAGTTTTGACCATCTAGTGACCTTAAAAACAGCTTCAGCAACCTTAACCCCTTACTCCATAAAAGCTCAAATCTAGTCCAAAAGGCAGGCATAGAAGATTGACACATCTGTCTTTGCTTAATTCTCCTCTTTATGGCCCCTCTCACCTGCTGTCATTTCCTCATCTTTTTGCTTCCCGACACACAGGCATAAATGCATGTAGGCAGTGATGCCATGCACTGAACCACCTCTTCTCTCACATATGCAGAAAAGTCCTCAAGCGAATTAGCTCTACTTGCCCCTTGGGCTTCTTTTCTTCAAATTTCACGTAGAACCCAATGGCTAAAGGAAGCTGAAAGTCCTCCAGGCCCTTTTGCCCTTACTATTTCCCTTACATGGGACACCTCACCCACAACCCCACCGTACACTGCTACACTTTTCTAACCATGCCCAAAACTAAGTATTCGATAGATGACAAATTAAATCTCATTTTCTCTATAAAGCTTTCCCTTATTCACAAGTAGACTGAGTCACTTTGATATGATATCCTAATGTCTAACTTCCTGTTTCATCCATCTATCTATTTAGAACTAAACTCTGAAATTTTCAAACATTACTTTAAGACGATCCTCTGGTACATGGTTAAATCAAAGTTATTTTATAAATCAGAAAGTAGATACTTATATATTTATAAATTAACTTGCAGCTTCCATGCTCAAACTTTAGAAAGGTTTAGAAAGGGTTTTATAGTTACATAGTGCACAAATAGTAGCAATTTCAGGTCAGGCGTTGAAAAGCAAAAACTCAAAACCACCTAAATCTGCTCATTGACTGACCTGATTAGTTCATCAAACAATTTTTAAGACAATTAAACAACAAATTAACTGATGGAAGTAAAAACCTTTTTGTTGACTTGTTCAAATCTTTTTTAAAAAACTGATGATTTTAACTGACTACCCCTTGTTATTTTGCTTCGACTCTTATGGAACTGAATGAAGGGTCAGGGGCTGTGAAGAGTGTTCTGCTGAGATGATATAACTCAGTGTGACCCTGCACACACTTACCTAGCCCATCACAGTTTGGACAGTCAATAAATAGGAGTCTGTTGATTGATTTCTTCCTCTCCCTACTCCAGCTATTCATTCCTATTCCTTCTATTGCCTTTGAATCACCAGGTTAAAAGAGAAGGAACACTCAGCAATAATAAATAAACTCACCAACACGTAATTTCATAACAATTAAAAGTTACGGAAGAGAAAAAATGATAATACTTTAAAAATATTGTTAGCAGTAATTTTATGTTTCTTATGGGTTTTTTTATTATATTGTCTCTTTGCTCTTTTTTCAGTGTTAAACATCTGCTACCTTTCAGGCTTATATGCATAGCAGTTACATATTGCTTACTTAATTTATTTATTTATTTTTTTGCAGTACCTGGGATCGAACTCAGGACCTGGCACTTGTGAGGCAAGTGGTGACGCCACTGAGCTAAATCCCCGGGACCTACTTACTTAATATTTTTAAGTAGGAAAACATTTGGGGTTGGAGCCTAAATGCTATCTGGCTTCCTACAAAGGCAGGAAGATAAAAGTGTTGGTCATGCACATTGCCCAAATGGAATTTGAAAGCTGCCCTCTTCATTTGTTTCCTCTCCAGTTGGCTGATTTATACAGTTAATATCTCAGATGAAAGAAGGTGGAAAGCCCACATTATAAAAACTGTCTTCTGAAGGATTATTATCAGCCTATTGCTATTTATCTTTGACCATGGGAAGGGAGTAGAGTGTAGTAATAAAGCGTTAGTCTAGGATAAGATGTCTCAGACTTTAATGTTACATCAACCACTTGCCACATGCAGCTATCTGTGTGGCCATAGACATGGCAGTTTCCGAGTTTTCTGGGTTTCCATCTAAAAAATGGAGATGATAACAACAGCATCCATCTCAAAGTTTATTCTGAGAATTAAAAAGCTACTACATGTGTGGGCCGGGGATTTAGCTCAGTGGCACCATGGTTGCCTCACAAGCACAAGGTGTTGAGTTCGATCTCTGGTACCAAAAAACCCCCCAAAACAAAAAACGAAAAACAAAACCATGTGAAGCTCTTAGGATAGTGCCTGGTAAAGAGTAAATATCAACATTTTTCATTATTATTAGTGGCCCCTTTGTCCATCAGTTTGCATTATGGATGACTCTTGCTTTGCAAAAGTACAGCTTTCACCTAACTTGAAATTTCCTCAGACATTGTGGTATAGACATTTATACTTAGAAGGCAAAAGATCATCTATCAACTGACCAGCATATCTGTTGCTGTTGTCCTTTCCTATGGCAATATAATTTCAACAACCTCACCATCTTAAAACTTTGTGTTTATGTACCTTCATTTCTTTGTAAAATATCTTGATGATACTTCACTGTAGTGCTCAAGAAAATAAGGAGGAAAGTGGAAATGGTTAAAAAAAATGTTTTCATGGAACTAATAGAAATAAAATAAATAGGGAAATTACCAATGATGTTCAGAGTGGTGTATCTTCAGCCTGAAGTGGACATTCATTGAATTTAATAATCTGGACCACTACGCATTAATCTTAAAAAGCAAAATTCAAGTACATACTAAAGCTATAAATCTATCATTGCATGAGGCTAAAGGTAAAATAAAATTAGATATTTTATGTTACTATGAAGTTATCTATAATAGAATCTCACTTATATATAGATCTATCATTCACATTTAAGATTTTTTACTTTTGTCTCTTTTATGCATGAAAATTGGTTTACAAATTTGTGTATAGGTATCCATAGCCCATTAGATCATCAGCTACTTAAAGGAATAGGAGGAGATATAAGGTATTATTTTGTCTTGAACACATTCTATCTTATGTATAAATTTATAATGTATTTACAATTCAATGTCTATATTTGAGAAAAGATAAAGCATTTTTTCTTATTTTTCTCATCATCTGTTAGCTAGCAAGTGCTATGCACTCTGCTAATTATTTAATACATAAAGATGACACTGTGTTTCCTTTAAGTTGTTCATAATTTGGTGTATGAGACTGCTTTGTTTTGGGTGTACTTTGTCCCCTTTGAAATTTAAGTTAAAATCTGGTTTCCAATGTCACAGTGTGGAGAGACATTGGGTAGGATGTTTAAAAGATAATTAGGCTGGGCCGGGGATTTAGCTCAGTGGTTTCACCGCCTGCTGGGCAAGCGCAAGGACATGAGTTCGATAACCAATACCAAAAAAAAAAGATAATTAGGCTGTTTAAGGGGATTAATTCAGCTTTTGCAGCACTGAGTTAATTCTCTCAGGAATGAGTGAGTTCTTGCCCTCATGAGACGAGATCAATCACCAGAGTGAGGTGAAGCCATTCCTTTTGTCTCATCCAAACACACTCACCTACCCTTGTACTTCTCTACAATATTGTGATGCCTCATGAGGCCCCCACCATAAGCTGAGCAAATGCAGAAGCCCTGTTCTTAGAGTTCTCAGCCTTCACAATCATGAACTTTATGGAGTTATTTTCTTTGAAGGTTACACAGTCTGAAGTCATGGCATCAGGAAATGGACTGAAGCAGACACACATATTCACGAATCAGAGAAAGATGTAAAAGGAGTATCTGCAATGTTTGGAAGAAGAGGATTGGGACATTTTTTTGTGCCAAAGTGTCACAGAAGAGGTGGCATTTGAGTTTGATAGTGAATTAAAAATAAATATTCAAATTTGTGGCTATACTACAATAGGTAAAGAGTATTCTAGACATGGTTTTAAAAACCATGTTAAAAACACAGAACCCTAAAAGATAATAGTATACTTAGGAGAAAAGTAAGAAGTTTTGTGAGGATGGAATCTAAGTTGACAAGGGCTGGAGGTGCCACAATTAAGTGCCTGACTCAATTTTGAGTACCTATAATAACACACAAAGCAGGTGCCAAAAATTTTGATAAAACAAACTGACATGTTCAGATCTGGTAAATGTATGGAGAATAGAGAAGGTTAGAGGTGCTTAGACTCAAAGAGATCAACGAGGATAATCTAATACTAGTCCATATAGCAATGGTTAGGTATTCAGCTAAGGCAGTGACTTGGAGAATTAAATTTAGACTGAGACCAGCAGATAGAGATGAGCACTTACAATGCTGCATAATGGAATCATAGTGCAAGTTGAGATGACTCCCAGTTTTTCTAGGGTGAACTCAGAAAAAAACACCATTGTTAAAAGATGAGTAAGAGAAAAGGAAATCAGCAGAATCACCAGTAGAAATAGATTCATGGAAGAGGTAGAAGGAAAAAGTTATATTGTGGAGTTGGAAAGGAAAAGAAAGAAGAGAGAATTAATCATAAGAAATCAATGACAGTTTCAAGTACAATGTGGAGTCCATGAAAGACAAGTGAAGAGAGAAGGGTCTTGAATATGGCCGTGGTAATATTGTGAGTCTGGTGAAATAGTTGGTAGATTACAACACACTCAGGAGTGAACAAAGATTTGAAGAAGAGAAAAAAAATGATCAATGAAAAAATGAAAAAAATGATCTTTTAATTTTAAAATAATTAAGTATATTGGTACATTTTAGAATTATATAACGACAACATTCATCATAGGGAATTTGTACCTGGACATGATATATCTTGATTCTTATTTTTTCCCATTTGCCTACCCTCCCTTCAACCCCTATCTCCCTCCTTATGTAAAAAAGCCTTGTTTCCATTTTTTTTTTCTTGTCCCATTTTTCCCTTTCCATTCTTTCCCCTCCCCCTCCTTCCTCTTTAGTTCCCCTACCCATTTGAACAAATGCACCTTGAGACCATACTCTTAAGTGAAATAAATTTGACACACATATAAATACTAAATTGTTTCTCTGGTGTGAGAAAATGAAAATTTAAATGAGGACCAAAATGTATAATAGATACTGAGAAATAGGAAAAATGCTCTTTTTAAAAGCAAAGGAGGAAATATGAATTTAGAAAGTTCAAAGGAAAGAAGTTTGGGGTGGTTCATCCCTTGTCCCCAAGAGAATCAGTTTGTTTATAAGATGCATACAGGAGCCAGTGAGTGTTGGACAGAATGCAAGGAATTCTGATGACAGAATGCAAGGAAATGAGGAGTCAACACTCCACCAGGGATGGAGTTACAAGTGTGAGAAAAGAGGCTAGCATTGCAGAGGAAGAAAGACACTTTGTCTGAACTGATAACATAAGAAAAATTGATAGCTAGAAGAGAGCAAATGTGGGGAATTTTAAGTCCTATTATCATTATTTTTCTCAATCAATTACAAGAAACTGCCATATGCAGAGAATAAGGTAAGAGGCAAGACAGAAGGAGTTTGAACCAAACAAGGAGGATTACT
Organism: Heterocephalus glaber; assembly: GCF_000247695.1. Next base: position 4,656,812 of record NW_004624765.1, on the reverse strand, counting down.
CTTATCTCACTATGTGCACCAGGAAAGTAGGTGTCCAGAGAGAGTGGGAATGCAAGGGGCTATACATTATATCTAGATGTACTCTCAAAGCCTCATGAATTCATATCTGGGGCTTTTCAGAAGTGGCTGGATCTAAGATGTGTGATGCTGGGATTAAAAGTGTACGGTACTGGATTAGTCACCTAACTGGTTTATCATAGTTCCACTGTGAATAATGGAAGGTCTAACCTGGGTATGGGTGGCACCAACCAAAAGCCTCATAGCCTGGATAGGATAAAATAGAAAGGCAGGCTTAGTGCTTGATGCTTGCTCTCTCCTGTCTGCTCTGCCATGGACTGTTTCTCCTCTAACCATGCCTCTCTGCCCTGCTGCCTACTGACTATGGACTAAAATTCTACAAACTATGAGCCAAAATATACCTTTCCTCCTTTAACTTGTGGGTGTTGTATATTTTGTCCCAGCAACGAGGAAGTAACTAAGACACCAGCAAACAGAAAAGCAGGATGAAGATTTCCCAAGAATACTGAGGTTCAGTATAAAATACAAACCATGAACTTGTAATTGTATCACCTGGCTTGAATATTTTATCATTGTCAGAAGGAGAGAAACAGAGAAATTAGATATTTATATTCATCAAGAGAATGGTAAGTGAGACAAAAGAATATAGATAAGGACACATGAACAAAAATAACTTTGGGAAAATACAAGAATATTACAGAAACTCCAAGAAGAACCTCAGAATGGTTTTGGATATTAATTTGAATTTGGAAGTTAATTTCTTCTTCAAAGGCTTTCTTACTATCACTAACAAACATAAGGGTCAAACAATATTGAATATCCATTCAAACAATTTAAAAATAAGTTTCTCCAAATCACTATTTATAAAAAACTTTATTTTAAGCTTATTATCAAAAACTGAAAATCAATAGTAAGCTAAAACATGATACCTTCGAGAAAGCTATATACTTCTACAAACCACTGAAAAAGTAATTCAGTGAAACAACACACAAGCCATGGAACTGAATAAATGGATTTAATGAAACAAGTGACCTTGGGTTACAAGTATCAGCAGGTGTATTTTGCTGTCAAAGTGAGCTTATTTGAATCATAACTTCTTTACAATTATTATTATGTTTGGCAAAATTGTACAACTTTTATATGACTTCACAGTATTCAATTTCATTTTAAAACCATCTACTGCAAATTTATTACTCTTATCTTTTATGACAAGACTTAGCTCAGTCTGAAATAATCACTGTATAAACATTTTTTACCTGTTCAAATAGTTCATTACTACAAAACAGCAAGCATCTCCATCCTGTCATTAATTCTTACTCTTTAATTACACGAAAAAATATGCTATGGAAGGCTTTTGTGGAAAATGACACTGTATACATAATCTTATGCAAAGATATGAAAATAAACGAGTATTTTTTTCTACATGAATATTTTGGTAAAAAAAACATATTCTGGCAAAAATTGAAGTCTGCTAAAATAAACTTTCAAGTCCTTTCTTTGAATTTTATCACAAAGAGACACTTTTTGGAAGTACATATTACTAGTCTGCTAGATGGAACATACAAAGGCTGCCTTCAAGGCCAACAATTTAATATAATTGTTCTACATCTATGAGGACTTAACAGACTTTTTTTCCCGCTTCTCTCCAAACAAACATAGTTTCATTTTATTTGTCTGTCTATTGAGATTGCATGTAAATGACTGTTGGGAGTGTCAAGAGATTCAAATTATTTGAAATTTACAATGAAATGCTTCCTAAGAATTACTTAGAAACAAAAGCCAACTTTGACTTTAGTAATTAGTAGAATATTTAAATTAAAGCCTTTACAAATCTGAACATGTTATTTAGAATGCATGTTTAGGAAGAACGTGGCTGGTGTTTGGTAATTAAGGAGGAACATCGTAGAATATTTTGTTAGACTAATTATAATCATTATTATTTTTCATATAAAAAAGAACAGATCACTAAGAGAAAATTTTCTGAATTGGCAGCCCAAAGAAAGTGAGTTTAGTCCACATGTTACTGGAGAATAATTAACCCTGGTCAAAGTATTTGAATAGTTATTTCATAAGGGTGACAAGAACAATTGTATGTACATACCCACTCAGCAACTCGCCAACACACACACACACACACACACAGAGGGAGAGACAGACGGGGGCGGGGGGGACAGAGATAATGCAGTGCAGATTATGAGGAATGTTACATGAAGGTGGGGAAAGGCCTGTGTTTATGGGGTAAAAGATAAACAGTTGGAAATTAGCAATGTTTCCTAACAAAAAATTGGAATTGTATTTCATTTTGAAAGGTCACTGGAATTTATATTAGTAGAGCCATAAATGTAGAAAACAGCATTAATTTACTTTTAAGAATAGACCCAAGAATAGATAAAATATTTTCTGAAATGAGAACTTTCTTTAATGATAAAATGTCTGAAATATTTATGTAGATCTCTGATAGATGGCTGAATCTGAGAAAGGAGTTGAAGTCACTAAAAGACAGTTCTAAAAACCATAAGAGATTATAGGGGATAGGTGCCTTTCCAATTTTAAGATATTTACAAACTTTTGGGGAAAACTATATCTAAGTATGCATATTCAATATATTTTTGGAGTTCCCAAATAAAATCAACCAATAAGTTTATTAATCATTACTTTGATTATGCCATTAGTGTGAGCTTTATCCATCTTTATAAATTAAAATTTATGTGTACATAATAATACCCATTAGTACTTAATAATGTACTTCCCATATAGATTTTAATAAATGTTTAGTTTTTAATGTTTAAGGAGTTAGTGATAATATTTCTGAATTTCTCTCAGAGTCATTCCCCACACTCGACAGAATTTAACTTACAGCAAGTTGCATTTTCATATTATTATTATTATTATCATTATCATTATTATTACAGCATTTTCTAATGCCTTGGATAGTGAAGTATTACTAGTAAGATATTGAAACTGACATAAAAATAAGATGTTTCCTCAAGGGCTTAACTATTTTTTTAATCTAATGTTTTATACTTGACAACCAGTCCAAAGTTCAGATCCTAGTTTTTTCTATTAACATTTTCAGTTAAGGCATAGGATTTTATGAAATTAGTAAATGATTATTCATTATAATATAATTAAAAATTGAGCTCTAACTCATGAATGTGTTAATTGTTCTTTTTTGCTGAGGACAGTAGCTATATTCACTTTTAAAACTGTACAGACATTGTTCATATGCAATTTAGATTAAATCTGAGTATGAAATAGAAAGCACACATACCATCTGTGAAGAAATATCCTCAGCCCTAATTAATATGTAGCATGTATTATAACCCATTTCATTACTGAAGACAAGTTATAAAACATAAAGTTGGGTTTAGTAAAAGGCTAATTTAATGAGAATGAGAAATTACCCAGTAGAATCTTGTAGATATTGGCCACAATACTCTTTGTCTTAGAAAGGATAACTTAACTTGATTTGCTCTAAGTTGAGGCCTGAATATAAGTGCTCCTAGAAGTAAACAGGACTAGAAGCAGACTGTGGAACTGATTTCGTGCAATATGTGTTTACTGATGATCTACTATAATCTAGACACTGTGGTATAATAGCAAAAATATATCATGATAAATATGTATGCAGCACTTAGGTGAATGATAAGCACTGCCCCAAGTACTTTACACAACCCCACGAAGTACATACTATTATTATCTGCATTTTACAGATAAAAAAGCTGTGGCTCATAGAGGTAAAGTGACTTTCCAAAAGACATGGGGCAAAAAAAATACACTTGGAATTTTAACTGAGAAAATCTGGGTTCCAGTCTCGGGAGATGCGTGTCCAAAACTGTACTAGAGGGATTATGAAACTCAGTAACCATGTAAGAAAGTCCATGTGGCTGGCCAGGAATGCAATATGGAAAACTTAAAAGGAGATATAGGAAAGGAGGCTATAGGAGTGTGTAGGCCAGATTTTGGAGTCACATTCAGTATTTTGACTTTTATCTTCATCGTGATAACAGCTATAGGCATATTTTTACTGCAGAACCTGGGATGTAACATTACAGAATTATATGTTAAGAAAATTTTAGTGGTTACAATGTGTAAAGCTGATTAGCAATAGAGGATAAATGTGAAAATGAGATTAAGGGGATGTTTTATAGTCCCTATGAGAGACAAGGCACCCCAGACTAGGGGGATGCCACTGTGGTGGTAGAGATGAAGAGAAGTAGATTGATCGGAAAGAAATTTAAGGGCTAATATCAACAATATCTAGTGTTGGATAAAATAGATACATGAGAGAAACAGTCAAAGATAACTTCAGATGTTTAGCTAGCACTACTGATTGAATGATGAAATATGTAGAACTTTTATATTGCTTGGGATTCTGCTTAAATATCGTGTACTCAGAGAAGTCTTCTCCAAGTGTTAGAACTGAAATATCACCCTCCTTTCTGTAAGTGTCTAAAATTTCTTTTCTTCAGAGCACTTAAGTTCACCTGAAAATATTTAAGCATTTTGTTTATTTAACTGTTAATGATCTGTTTCACTGACTATAATGAAAGGACTGAGACCAGAGTGTCATTCATACTCAAGGTGTCCTCTTTGCCCTTTAGAACAACCTTGTGCACATCATTATGGGCAGTGAACATTTTTTGATTCAATGAAATCCATCAAAATATGGATCTCATATTTTGGTGACAGTTTGGTATATCAGTGAATTTCTCCACAGAGACCAACCTGAGGAAACATGGGTTAGTGACAGGCAAAAGCATTGGCCTGGGGGAAAAATCCTAAGATGACAAAGGTTGGGGTGGTAGGAAAAGGTTCAGTAAAGAGAATTTCAGTGGTAATTTAGCAAATATATAGTTTTTAAATTGCAATAATTGATAATGTCAAAGGTGGGAAGAAGGCGTAGGAAGAGGATTGAGGAAATGCTACTGGGATTGGTGTTTGAGCTGTCATCAGCAGGATTGTTGATGAAAGTTCTACCTCCATATTAGGAATAGAAGACAGACTATAGTGCCTTAGACAGGAAACTGGAGATGAAAAAGAGGCAACAAAAGATGTAAACTGTTCTTTCAGATGTGGCTATAGAATTATGAAGGAGGTAGGGAATTAAGAGAGGAGGGACATAAAAAGAAATATTACATGAGGGTTGATGCAGATCCCAAAAATATTTTCATGATGGTAGTCATGAGAATGTGATCAATAGTCCAGCAAATAAAGTATTCCCTGCCACCTAATTAAGTGGGAAGGAAAGGGCACCAACAGTGTATCAGGCAGTTTTCCATTGCATTCCATTTCCATTACACAACACCCGAGTCTTGTTAATGTATACATAAAACAGGTTTATTTAATTCACAGTTTTGAAGGTTGAAAGTAGATGACTGGGTGCCCCCATTTGTATAGCCTTTCATGAGGATCTAATGATGGACAGAATTATCACAGGGACTATGTGTGTAAAGAGAAATCATATAACAAAACAGGAAGTGAGAGAGCAGCAAAGGGTCAGTCTGCCATTTTACATCACTCGACGAGAACCACATCTTCATGAGGACTACTTCAATCTCTTCTGATGGCAGAGCCCAGTGACTTCCCATTAGCTTCAGCTTCCTAAGATCCCAGTATCTCTACACTGCCATACTGACAACCAAGCTGCCAACAGATGAACATCTGGAGGGCACGCTTACACTATATCTAAACTGCAGAAAGTGTTTAGGGGGACTACAGAATCCTCACATATAGACCAAGCTATATTAAACTGGGTTAAGTAAAAAGATCAAAGTACAGTACATGTAAACTCTTGCATGCCTTCCAGGTCAGTAGAATTGTTCATTCCTCTCAGCTAAGTGAAAGAACATGTTCTAACTTAGGGTATAGTATTCATAGCTATAAAAAGTATACCATCTAAAAACAAGATTTAGCTAGAACTTTCTTAATAGTTCCATGTGGTAGTTCTTATGCCTAGCCTAAATGCTTGACAATAACGGGTACTGAAAAAGTATTAGATATTCGGAATATCAACTTATTAGGGGTAACATATTATATGTTAACTTGGCTTGTTTTGTCATGTCATCATTATTATATTTCATTGAAATATAATGAATTTGTAATGAATTTCATGAAAAGATTTTTGTTTACTTATTTTAAAGAACACTGCTCCCACAAATCAGCTTTACTAATATATATTCAACATTTACAAACAATTTTTCCTGATTCAAGGATGAAAAAATATATGTCTTCACTTAAATTTTTAGCTTGTGTATTAGGTAATATATCTGTAACAGCAATATCTAAATAAGCCTCATTTCTTCCCATTTTCTTAATAAATAGATAATCACTATGCACACTGTTTAAACTATTGTCCTGTATGTTCTTTAATGAATCAAATAAATATTGATTCACACACACACACACACACACACACACACACACTGAAGCTGCTCAGTTACCAAACTTTTCAACTTCTATTAGAGTATTATATTTATGCGATATTGGTAAAATTAAATCATGGTAGGTAAATATTACTAGCTAGTTCCTTTGAAAATCATCAGATGCTATACATTTCACAGCATGCATCCTTAATTACCTTTCAAAGACACCACATTTATAGATTACTTCATTGGCTTTTACCTAAAATGATGTTCTCACTAGTCATGTTAAATAATTCACTATTTCTAATAATAGTTTATGAAAGCCAAACAATTGAAATCAACATAAAATTTCACAGTACAGTAAAATAGGTGATGTAATCTCAAAGAATAAAAAATGATTAAATATGTCTCACAAAGTTTTACTTTTGTTAGAAAAAAAGATACTGAAAACTGAGTCATTTCCTTTTTTAGTATCTTTTCCCTAATACCACACTACAAAGAGAAAATTTGTAATCTAGCTTCCCAACAATTTGTTATTTCTCTGTTCATTGTCATATGTGCTTTTTCATTCGAGATGTTAGGTAATTTATCAGCAATTCAATGGTCACATTTCAAGAAAAAGTAAATTAACTTTTAATTAAATTTTAAAACTTCAGATTGCACTTACTTAATAAGATTATAATTAAATTCATGTCTTTAAAGTTTCAGGTCTCTGAAGTCCTCAGCTCATTTTTAATGTACAATAAAAATACCAAAATGGTAGATATTACTCAGGGACACTATATAACAGAACTCCAGAGAGCTATTCACTTTAAATTTTTTGGTTTATTCAACTCACCATGCCACTTTAAATTTTCCTGCTATCCTTTTACCATACTCCAGAGTTATTTAAGAGGGGGGGCAGGGGTGTATTAGAACAGCACAAGGGTATTAATAAAGAGTACAATGTGTTTTTTTACTGCATTCACAATACATATCTCTGGTGAAATGCTCTAATGTACTGAATTCACCTGATAGGATTGTAGTGCTTTGGATCATAACTCCATGTGCATATGTTATAAATCAACTCTATTATCTTATTCAGAAGAATATATCAGAGAAGCACACATGGATCCCAGAACAATAGGTATGCTTTGTGTTGAATCAGGCTAACTAACATTAAAAAGTTTGTATGTCCACTAATCCCCTGTTCACCTGCTATTTGGTAGAGTTGTTTACCTGTGTTAATCTACCTGTACCTCTTCTTTCACAAAAAGCAGCAGCACTGCTTAGAGAATTGTCTAGAAAAGAAAACACTAAACAACTACAATTCAATAGTAGCTGTACAGGTAGTTAAAAACACAGAAACTACATATTCTCACAAGTGGAGAAAATCCAGTGAACAATTGACTACGTAAATTCTAATTTTCGTCAGTGACCAAAGGTCCTCAGCTAAGATTGCAAATAACTCTCAGTACACGTATCTATCTATACATGTACTGTGGGAATTCCCCATCCTTGTCAAGTGGCAAAATACATGCTATTAGTTTTCATTTCTGGGGTTAATACTGTGGGTTACTATTAGAACAAATCCAGCCTTTTCTTTTGGCATCAGTCTATTTTTATGAGAAATTATGTATTAACTACCTATGTAGGACATCTTTCTTGAGGCATATTTATAAACTGAGAATACTTCTGTTGAGAGTGTGAATTATGATCTATTAATTCTTATGAGTTTATGAATAAAAGCTTACAGGCATCAAACAGTAGAATATTGTAGTTATATTTAAAACATTCAAAAATTGAAAACAAATTCAGTTTCTTCCAAATCCATGTATTTTCTCCATTCCTGTGTCATACTTCTTAGATAATATTTTGAAAATAGTATTAAGAAAATTGGATACCTGATTCTACTGATGGTTGAAGACCTTGAACATTGAGATAGTAGAGTAGATGTATTTCCATCTTCTTTTTTTGGCAGTTTAAAGATATTATAAGGTGATGTGAGTTAATGCAGAAAACCAGAATTTTAAAGAATGTACGTGAGAAGTGAAAGTAGCAGTGAATGTCAGTCAGGGGTTACTAGTTTAATGTTTAACTTCATATTTCCTATTCCCCATTTTAATTGGGATCATTGTAATGGACGTTATTTAGTGTCTGGAAAGAGACACCCATGAAAGTGCTGTTAGCCTTTGTGGGATAACAAGCAAAGGTAACAACTTAAACAGCAAAGACAATGGTGGACTCTCATTTGGCTTGTCAGCTCCTTCCTGCTGGGGTGGCTGTACCTCCTGGCCAGCCAGCTGGCCAGCACACAGAATGGGCTGTCAAGATTGCCTGGAGACTTTTTAAACCATTTCCTAAATAAAACACTTTTAAAATTCTACAAACCATTCTTTATGCATAATACCTATTATCCTCAATGGAGCTCCTCCTAGACCTTTTTATTTCCGTCTTTAACAAACTTTATTAGCACAGTGGAACAGAAATGGCTCTGCTTTATATGGTCATCTATTTCAGTCGAAGATGCTCTGACACGGACAGCTTACATTTTGGGGGTGTGTGAAACACACAATTCAGTAGTATTTCATAGTCTACTATCCATTATTGACTGCAAACTGCAGTTCTCTGATGAACTTACTATAGTAATTTCCTATTAGCTGATCTGATAAATTTCTTCCACAGGAAATACAGTGGACTTGTTATTTGGATGTCATTAAGTAACAAATCTCTCCTACGCCATGGCCGTGATTGCAATAGACAATGGATTCACGACAGTGCCTGACAGGCACTGAGCAGTAGGTGGCAGCACTATTCAGCGGCCTTTTCTCTTGGTCTTGTTTTGTTTTACAACTGAAATTGGTTTCTTCACTTCCAGAACCAAAATACAAAAAGCAAAAAGGAAACAGCTTCAGACATCTGTATGCTTACATATAAAACTTATAGCGATTTTTCATAATTTTGGAGTGTAAATTAAAATAATTCCTTGAGAGTCAAAATCACAGTGCTTTTTTCCATGACTTATCAGTGTGTAGTTGCTTAATTCTTACTTTGCCTTTTCTTTTTTCTTTTTAAAAAACTATTTGAAAGTAGATATGACAAAGAAGAGATATGTTCACAGGTGAAGTATTCTGAAACTAAGTGCTACTACGTCCTTAGTTGTTGAGTTTTATGATTTTTGCGTCTTCTAAGAATCTTCACAATATACACATGCCTAATTTTACCAATTCTACTAGTAATGAATTTATCTTGAATGACTTTTTAAAGTATAGCCAGAAGTTTCAGCCTGTTCAGAGCATAAAATTTCAATTTCTTGAAGATCCAGGGTTTAAACAAATTGTAATTTGTTCGTTTTACACATACACATACACACACACACACACTTTTGCAAGTGTACTCAAATTTACAAACTTATTGAGTATAGGGTCATGAAAAGCATGTGTTTGTGAACCCTCTCATGGTAACCAAGGGATCTGAGATAGTACTCTTTCTTCAAAACTAGTATGTTTTTAATTGTTAACTGGTTGACCCCAGTAGCCACCTCACAGGTGGTAGTGAGAAATAAATGAGTTGTAAGTGTACAAAGCATTTTGTAAATGAAACAAAGATTCTATCATTTTATGCCTGTCTTTTCGCTAGGCAGTAATCTAATCAAACATTGGAATGATATTATATATGATTTTGTACACTTAGCACACAGCACAATGCCATACAAACTATAGCTACTCAATAAATATATTTTAAATCAATGAATAATTATAAATCTTATGAGTCTACAACATAAATCAAGCTGGTTAATATTGTGAAGAAGATCCAAATACCCATTCATTGAACATTCAAAGAGTTCCTCATTCTTTTAAATTCAAATTCAGACAGATGATGGGGATACATTATATATATTTTTTTTTCTACAAAAATATTCTAATAATTTCATATTTAAATACAATAGTCATATAATCTTACAAAGGTAGTTATTTATACATGATACTTTGATGTTTTTTGAAGCTCTAATGAATATATCCATTATCTGATTTAATTTTTGTGATGAGTATTCAGTTATTGTAATATTAAACTTAAATTTAATCCATCCTAGTTTCTTAGAGTAAATATTCTGAAATTATTCATTTAAGGAAAACTACCTTGAAAATGTCAGTTTCCCTCTCAATGCCATAAATATATTTGTGTTTCATAGAGTAAACTTCACTACTTGTCTATCTCATACTCTGCATTTGACTAGGTATCATATATGTTAGTCATTGTAGTGACAGGAAGAGGGAAGCAATAACATTTACTTATTAGTATTATCATTAATATCCTTACTAAGGAATATTGCAACTCTAACCACTAATCTTGTCGAGGCAGTAATATGCACTATCACACTTCTCAGGTTAGAGGTGAGCACTGAATGTGAGCTTTCACTTGAGTAAACAATTGCTCTTAAATTCTGCACAGGGAGATGATAGTCATAAAGGAAAGCCCTGAGTCACACTGGGCTAACCCACAAGATAAATTTCACATTACATTCCTGAGGAAAGTGATGTCAAATTTTCTTGCTTATAATTCCCAGTTACAAATGCAATCTGAAAGATATATTCATGGAGGATTGGGCGTTTATAACTTGGATTTTAATTCTAATCTTCTAAATTTGAGATTGATAGGTGGTATCATAGCCTTTAATGCCACTGTTAGAGCCCAAGTTCATCAGTTAGAGGACCCACTTTTGCAGTGTGGGCCTCATATTATCTATTAACTCTCATGCCAGTCATATTCTACTCCAGGTTCTTTTGCACCATCTTTCTCCTGGACTTTGGCACTTTTTGAATATCGGCACCACTTAATCACCTCTCTGTGGACTCTAATGTGTTTCATGCAAAGACAACCAGAAAGTTCCTTGTTCCATTCTTTTTTATTTTACCCTTTATTTCTACCTACTCTTTAAAGGAGTCTCTGATTACACTGAGATTACATGACTTGTACAGCCATGATACACGTCTACCCCAAGGAGCCTACTGTTGGGTGAGCTTTCACCAATGAAGAGACAGGCTGGTGTGAACAGACACCTCTACCTTCCTCCGCTCAGTGGATCTCTCCTGGGAAGTAGTTATTCCAATGGCAGAAAGACTGCCCCCAAAAGATGGGCCAAGATTTCCCTGATCTCTGTTTTCCTGGGATTGTACTCTACTTCCTAAAAAGAAAATAACATGTAAGCATTTGCCTGAAGAGCTGCCTTTTGGAAATTTTAGGCTAAAATACATGCTAGTAACAAAAATAGAAAATCCAAACCAAATATATAGTGAAATCCTTCAAACATCACCGATGCTCTCAGAATCTCCTGCAAACATTGAAATGAGCAAAGTTCCAGTTTTTTGCAACTCCAGTAAAAATGCAAAGAGGTGTTACTGATTTAACCAAATGATCTGGAATAGGAGAGTTGCCTCTTTCTTTTTTTCTTTATAGTATAAAATGATTAATATTATAATCCTTTTGAATTTTAATTTAGAATGATTCCTCATAATCAGCTTTTTTAAAAGCAAAAACTATATTTTAGAAAAATATCTGTTATATTTTTCCAATAAAATGCTGATTATTTCACTGTATTTGTATTTGAAATTATATATTTTTTTTAATTTTTTGCTACAGGGTTTCGAACTCGGGTCCTAGTGCTTGGGAGGCAGGTGGCAGAACCACTGAGCTAAATCCCTGGCTTGTATTTGAAATTTTAAATCACCCCCAAACAATTGATTATATAAAATGTATTTCCAAACCCAGCATGTACATGTTATTTCTGAAAAAGTCAAAGTAATAAACTTATTTATTCTCATATTTCTTTCTGTAACTCATAGTCCATTTTCTTTCAGGAAAGGATTTAGGCTGAATGATTAGGAAAATATTACTATGGTCTATGAGCTTCTTCCTGGCAGTAAGTGCAAGTTCCTGTAATATACTTTTGCTATCAAAAATGGTAATTCCATTACACCACTTCTAGGAAAATGGTTCAAAGTAAAGAATTGTTAGGGTTATAGTAAGATGCTAAAAAATATATAAAAACAAAGATTGCTCCTTCTTCCAGAAATCCCTTGCTTCCTAAAATTTTTACTATAATAATTGGTTTCATGACCTCCTCACCTAATTCTAGATCAGCCTTTTAGGAATTTTGAAAATGCTGTTATTACAATAAATAATTATTTTGTAAATTTAAAATTATTTTGTTATCAATAAAAAGGAACAGTGCATTCCCTACTACCTCTTTCATCAGTCTGTACCTTTTTCTTAAGTCAAATTTTTTTTCTATTGCTAACAATGATCTCATTTCTGCTGAACTCTGATTACCTTGAATGTATAGTCTAACAGATTTATCTTAATAAAACTTTCAGTTTTCCACATACTCCCTTGCAGATGAGAGATCAATAAATGTTTCCTAGATAAGTGAGTGCATTTTTGTTGAACTTTAACCAGGCTATGGATTGTAAGAACATTAAATTTTTAGAGTAGGTTAATAAGTATTCTTAACCCAAAATTGAACAACTGCAGATAAACTATGCAAAATTTAAATATAATCATTGTTTTAAAAGTGAGTTAATGTAGGTTAATTTCCAAATCTACATAATTTTCAATAGGACCATTATACTGACAAAATCCTGGCAACACAAATTCTCATCATGAGCTGTATCATGTATTAAAAATAATTTCTTATATTTCAACTTATCATGTTAAAAATAAAGGCAGAGTCTAGTTTCCTATGCAATTACATAATTCAAATTGAAGGAAACATTTCTGCTTTTTTATATATTTTCCTATATTTCTTCATTATAACATAAGTTGAATAAAAATTCTATGAAAATGTGAGAATGTGTGCTCAACAACAAAGATACCAATTGAATAGTTATCTAGAAAAGAGTTTATTAAAATAAAATAATTAAATGGAAAATTGTGAATATTTTTAAAAAAGGAAATGATAATATTTTTTTAAAGTACTCTTGGGGACACAGGTATAGATGAGTGGTAGAGTGATTGCTTACCATATACAAGGCCACGGATTTGATCTCAAACATTCCCAGAGAAAAAACAAAGTACTCCCAGACACCCAGTTTATATAATATTATTATTTTTTTGTACCGGGGATCGAACTTGGGACCTTGTGCTTTTGAGGCAGGCAGCAGAACCACTGAGCTAAATCCCCAGCCCATGTGTTATCTTTTGAACATGCAAATGAAAAGACAGTGAGAATGTGCATAGTCTAGAGCTCACCATAATTGGTGAGCAAGGGTCCCCCATAGAAAATAGCTCATTGAAAGTAAGTTTCATGTGATATAAAAGGTGAAAGAAGAAAAGGTTTATTTAAAGGAAATGATTAGCACATCAATAGTGACTGATCATTGTTTAAGCTAGCCTGCACTAATTCATAATGTGTAATGAGATTTTCTGCTTCTTAGAATTCCTAGGAAAATTAAGCATTCCCAATATGTGCAATTGCTTCCATATCCTTTTCTAAAAGTAAGTATTTTGAAATAAATTATACATTTAAGAAGATAAAAAATCAAATTTCCAAGTGTTCCACTTTAGTCTTTATTTACATAGATGGTATTTAACCTGAATTTATACTTTTAGAGGTCAAACCCAATGACGACTTTTCTTTCACTTCCAAACTATATTTTCTACTTTTCCTTTTCTACTCAAGAAGAAAAAGAAATGCCTCTTAAATCATACCACAGTTAAATCTGACAGATAATCTGTTGCTTCTTAAATATACACAACCAAAGAGGTATGCACTCTGCTATTGTATTCTAGTTCACAGCTAGAATTATCCATCTTAAAATTATCCCAGATAAAGGAACTTCCGGGGTGGCTCAAGGGCTCAGATGGAAGATGCTCCTCAGCTACATGCTGTGATGCCCTTGCTTGATAATGATTTCAGAACTGAAAATGGAGTTAGGATGCCCTGTGCTTATCTGTGTAATTGGTAATTCTTCCTCATCAGCAAAAACCAGAGCTATAGCTTTTAGTTTCAAGAGTTTTGGACTCAAATTCCAGCAGGGGTTTTCCATGTACAAATTGCAAAACTACTCATTTGATTAAGAAGGCTAATTTTATGCTGCTGCTTGTTTTCCACATGGCACCTAACTGATTTTGGAGATACTTCTCTCTGGGTTCCTATGGGGAAATTTGAAGGTGCTAGATCAGCATTGGTCTGCAGAAGCACACAGTTTCTCATAGCTTCATTAACCTACTGGAAGTGGGCCTCATTTAGCATTACCCAGATGGTAAAATGGGTGCTGATTATCTGCTCTTTGGAAGCTGAATGTGTTAATGAGTCAGGCAACAGGTACTTCTCAAACTTTAGTGGACATAGGAAGCAGTTGGGAGCAATTTGAAATGCAGATTACATAACTCTATGTCCAAAGCATCTCACTCTCCAGATTTGGGTAAGAACCAGCATTTTTAAACAAGTACCCCTCATTCCTTTGCTGGCAGGCCTTTCCTAGAAACTGAAGAGTAGGTTAGATGGTCCCTCGATGCATCAAATGTTTTCTTCCAATCTCAAATGAGGCAAAGGTCTATGCTTCTCTAATGACTTCAGGTTGCTTAATGATCTAGTTCTTGTTGCTTCTCTGATTTCATCTCCCTCTTGTCACTCATTTTGCCCCAGCTACATTGGTCACTTTGCTTTTCCCCAAACCCATTAGGGATGCCCCTACCCTCGAAGCTCACCAATGGCTTCTCCTGATGTACAGTTCTTTCCTAACTGTCAGTATGACTAGATTGCTTATTTCCTGTAATCTACATCCTATGTCACTTTCCCAGTAAGAACGACCCTGGCCAACTGAAGTTGCAGTCTCTTTCCATAATTCTTCCCACTTTATTTTTTCTCCTGAGTTCTTATCTTGCTATTCTGATTTCTCTAATAAAAGACAAGCTAGACAAAGATTTGAGTTTTGTATGTTTTTGCTTTGTTCACCAAGACAGTGCCTGGAACATATATTACAGGTATTTCCTAAGTATTTATTGAACATATGAAATAATGATGAGAACTATATGGAGAGGTCTCATATTACAGTCTCCCACACACTTGAGTTGATTACATATAAACTCTATAGTCAGAAAATTATTCTTATAACAAATATGACTGGAACTTGCCACTTCAGCCATTTTAATAATGCCTTATCAAAAGCTCAAAAGGCAGCATACAAATGGCAACATGTTTTAGAGGACCAGTTAGGTAGAGTAGGCAGATATTTTGCTCATTTGGGCTGGGAACTATATACAGAAGCATTAATGTAGAATAACGCAAGCAAAACTATCTTTACAATGGGAAGCATTGGGTTCCAGTTCCAGTTCTGTCATTTTTTTCATCTACATTGTTTTGGTCACTTGAGGATTCAATTTTAAATGTACATCACTAACCACACTGTTGCATCTATTAAAAAAGATAATAGTAAATGTTTTTCCCACTCGGTAGCATTTTAAGAACATGAGAAAATCTTTGTATACCTACAAAGAAATGAGCTCATTCTTATCATCCTTCACATTCAATATTTTAATCTGATATGACGACTATCACAGTGGTGGCTCCTAATTGACAATGCCTCACTATGTCCATGAAGGACTCACATGACTCTTGGCCATATTAACAAGCATGATGCAAACAGAGGTCCGATAATCCTTTGTACACTGGATCTTACACTTTTAAAAGGCAGCTGCTATGTTGCAAAAAGGCTTGAGCTACATTTCTCACTCAAAAAGAACTGGATGGAAGATATACTGGTAAGTGAAGGGCTACTAAAGATATTCTCATTCCAGCTAAGTTTGCAGCTGAATGCAAGAGGGACTCAGGCATACCACATGGAGTAGCAGCACCTCTTAGCTGACACCAGGCAACCAAGTAATAAAGAGAAATAATAAATTAAGACCTAAATTTTGGAATGCATTGTAATATAGCAAGAGATAAATGAAACTGATCCATTTTTGAAAATGACATCAAAGCCCCAAAGAATGACTTCCATGACAGGAACTGAAGACACAGCATGAAACAGGAGACAAGATAAGAGGAAGAGAAGGATGGAAAGGCCTTTGAAAACTTCTGATAACATCATGTTCAACTATTCCAGAAACATAAATTACAGCTAGTACATAAGTTACTGCCTATTCTCATTAAAAAGAGCCCCAAATGGAGCCACTTTATTTAAATCACTATATAATTGTAATCTATATTGAATAGAGAGCAATAACAAAATATAGTACATAGAAACTTCTTATCAGCATTTTCTAAGACTTGCCAGATGAAAGTAGTCAACATATGACCGGAGCAGGTCTGAATCTTTACTCTGTAACTTAGAATAGTTATCCCTTGACAAGAGTCTACTGTTAATGATTAGGGATTCTAAAAGGGAGCAGGTTTGCTGGCAACTTACAGATTTACCAGTGGGGAATCTATACCTTGGAATAAGCCATATTGCTGAATTTCAGGTTTTAAAGACCTGTGAAGCTAAGTTCAGAATAATCAATGGTCAGGCACCTTTGGCTGTGATTCTAGCATTGTATAAGTACAGTCCTGTTTAGAAGCATTTTGTCATGCATTTTGAAAAAAGATGGAAGCAAGGCAGTACAGTTGTGAACGTACAGGCAGCCACAGAGCCTTTTATTATCATTCTGAGAGAAATGTGCTCAACTCAGAAAGAGCACTGACCCTTGTAAAAGAGATATTGCGAACCCTTTTTAGGAAGTTTCTGTGTCCTCTGAGTTGGCATTGTTGTTCAACACAATAGCTTTCACTTTCTAAGCAGTAAGGTGGGGAAGCTTTTCAATGTAAGGTAAAAGGTATCTTTTCTAGTACAAGTCAGTAACATGTTTTCATCTTTCTTGTAGTTTTTTTTAAACTGAGAAAAATGTTCAATGATACAGAAAACATGAATGAGTTTTCTTTTCCCAATTTGTGGTTTACATTCTAGTTATTGTTGAAGAATTCATGACCTTAAGGAATATTTTTTCATTGACTCTAGGGCAGGATGCCAAGCAAGATCTAGATCTTTCGTACTGACTTATATGTGTCAGAAGTGATCTCCCACAAAATTTCAAATGTATCAGAAAATTCATGTGCTAGTCCTGACACATTTGTGGTTGAAAAACAGAGGGACAGAGAGAGAAGACAACCTTGTGACTAGTAACTTCAATGAATTTGGTGAACAAAGAAAGAGTGTCAGAAAGTGTTAGAGTTTAAAAATGGTTTTTTTTAAGTAATTCATCCCACATAATGTGATCAAATGAAGACATTCTTATTATCTGAAGTCTATGTGTTATGGCTTGGGCCTAGATATCCCCCCAAATCCTCATGTAGTAATAGATTAGGCTTTTTCAGAGGTGGCTGAATCTAGAGTGTGCGATTGCTTCATGGTGTAATGCTAGGGTTAAGGGTGAGTGATTACTGAATCAGTCTACTGATTTGTTTGGCACTGCCCTAATCCCAGTAGACTAGATACAATATAAAGGACAGAAAAAGGGCTGTCTTGCCCCTTTTCTTGGAGCCAGCTGTCTATGGATTGAAACCTCTACAAACTGCAAACCAAATGAACCTTTCCTCCATTAACTTTGGGTGTCAAGTATTTTGTCTTAGCAACAAGAAAAGTAACTAAGACACTATGGGTGTCTCCAAATTATAATGCTGAAATACATGTACTGTCTGCACTGAGAGAGTAACTTCTATATTTGAAATGGTCATATCCTCCCTCTATATGTTGATCTCTAACTCTGTCTCCACATCTTTCCTCTCTTCTTCTCTAGCATTTAATTACACACTTTCCTGTAAGAAATATGTAATAAGTAGAAATAAAAAGTAATTGTTTCCTGAATAAATACAGGTCTTTAATATGTATATTAATATCTCTGAATCAGTTATGTCACACACAGGATTCTAATGCCTAATATAGTGATTACTATAACAATAATTTCTTTACATTGATAGACCCTCAGAAAATATACCTGATGCTTATGTAATGGATTCACCAGGAGGTACTAAATTTTCTTATATTCCAACCCACCTTTTCCAAAGCAAATGTAAACAATTTTATATAATGATAAATTTTATAGTACAATGAGCATTAATTGGGAATTGAGAGAATTGGCTTTGTTTTTCTGACTTGACCACTTATCGGTCTCATACTTAAAAATACAGGAGCATTAGAATCTAGTCTATCAAGTTTCGTTAGTTTTTTCCTTAAATTCTTTTATCGGTACATTTTAGCTATACAATACGTTTACAATTATCATTGGGTGCTTGTACCTGTACATGATGTATCTTGGTTCTTTTTTTTTCCCCCATTACCTGTGCACCCTTTACCCCCTCAACCCTTCCCTATTTATATAGGCTTCGTTTCCATTTTTTCCTTTACTCACAATTTTTCCTTTCCCTTCTTTCCTTTCCCCTTGCCCTCCCGCCACCCCTACCCACTTGGACCTTTTCTTCCTATTTTAAATTATCAATTATTTGTTTTAATCCTTTTAATCCTTAATTACTTTCCTTAGTTTTTGTGATGATTTAGTTAGATGATTAGAAATATGTTTTACAAAAGTACAATGTAATACATGAGTATGTGGCTTACTATTAGATGTTTTGCTTTTAGGAAGAATTGATCTACTATTTTTTATTTTCTATTTCAAGCTGTCTACATGCTGGCAATGCCTCTACCTCCCCACACAGTGAAATGTGTCCTTGGAGAGATCCTGTGGAAAAAGTTTCCTTGGCTAGTATACAGCAAAAAGAAAGAAAAGAACATTTTAAATGATTATATGTTTTACTATGCAATATCCAGTAGGTGGAGGCACCTGGTAGTGGAGAAGTCTGGAAGGAAACTCCTTATCATACTATACTTTTTGTTTACATTACTAAAAATAGCAGATGTAATATGCTAGGACATAGTGGAGCTAAATTTCTCTGGAAATTGTCAATCCATGTTTCCTATTCTAATTCAGCAAAGGACGGTCTCTAGATAAGAGAAGAGATTCTAATCATCAATAATAATTAGCAGTTATAGGGCTTCCCAAAATAACTTTGTAAATTGGGCCAATGTAGCTCTTACCTTGCGTGTAAATCATAAATTATTTCCTTTTTTGGAAGACTGAAACAGCTATCTAACGGTACTTCTACACCCAAATCTGAAGCAGCTGTTGAAGTAGGCCCAGAAAAAGAGAGTAGGGTAAATAAGACAGCCTGAAGTGGGCAGATACAGTAATATCCAGGGAAAGACATCTATTTAGATGGAAATAGAGTTTTGGACACATAAATATCATCTCTGCCTACATGTAAACTGCTTTGGAGATACTAGAGAGGAAAGAGGAAGAAGCAAAAGAAGAAAAAAAGGAGTTACATTTTTCAATAATGAGAAACTATTCACAGGCCAAAATTTGCTAAGTACAACACTGCTACAGGACATTCTGCTAAGAGAAGGTGTGATTCCGTGTTGGGGTTTATAAAACAAAGACAACACAGCAACGTTCCTGAGGATGCAAACCCACGCGGGGGTTTGGGGCCATGCTGTATGTGACAGGGACAAGAGCATCTTCCAAGACGGAGGGCAGTTTGACACAGAACAGGATTGTGCCTGTAGGAACCCTATAAGAAAATCTGAAAGTTATAGACACAGGA
This sequence comes from Heterocephalus glaber, assembly GCF_000247695.1. The sequence goes on along the minus strand of NW_004624765.1, from coordinate 4,636,814 downwards.
ATCTGGCAGCCAGGAAAAATGTACTTCTTCTGATATAAGGATGTGGAAGAAATGTTTCCAAAATCTACAGACATCAGCTCAGAGAAATCGTTAGTTTAAGGACTTTGAACAACAACAAAAACAAGGATGATGACAGGAAAGACCCTTAAACAAACAAACAAAAATAAAGCGGATTAATGTTTGAACACCCAAAATATAAAATAACAGAAGAATAGCACCATGGTGCTTTTATTAGTAGCCTCAGGAAATATCTGCCTTTGGGTAATTTAAATCTTGCAGAGAAATAACCATAAAACAATGACAACAACAAAAACCTTGCACACTTTTCACAAAGTATATATATATATGGATATTTTCTTCTATTAAAAAAGAAAACCCTTAAAGGTGGAGAGTCCTGTGTTTCATGTACACCACTGTCAACTCGTCTGGCAGAGATGAGAAAGCTGACAGCCCTCTGGAGGGCTGCGTGCAGAAGCCTGGAACGGCAGAGACCTGATCCTGCATGTAATGAGACCAAACAGAGCTGGGAGAGAAACTGCGTGCAAGCCCCCTCAGACAAAGAATAAAGCAGCAGCTGCCTGCCTGTCATGCTTCAGCCTCCTCTGCATGGCCTTCCTTTTCAGCAACAGCAGGAGCAACATGCAAAGGCTGCCGTATGTTGCAGTTAGGTCAGAAGCCATCATGGCCACTGTGCAGATTTATTCATTTATTTCTTCATTTATGCAACATTTATCAAAAATTTGCCATTTTCCTGGTGCTGTGCAAAGCACGTGGATGCAGTGGTAAATAAGACCCACTTTCCACCAGGGAAGCCTTCAGAGTCTGGTGGGAAATGTGAAAATACAAACAAATAGCCATGTGTAAATGAGTAATGTGTGTACATTCCAAACCAGTTAAGATCTTCTCCTATCAACATTTTAATGCCAACAACAAACTATTCAGCTAAACATATACAACTTTCCGAGATTCTTTATCTTTAAGCTTGAGAAGATCTTATAATGATATGATTTTAGTCTTGTGCAAACAGTCTTTTTAAATTAAAAAGAGAATAGAAAGAGCTTTTGATTTACAAAATTTGTCCTAACTGGGGATTAATTGGAATCTTTGTCATATCTAAATCATATCTTAGTCATAGATCGATCTTTGTCAGGAAAATATATCTGGGGGTACCTGGCTTCGTCTTCTGCAGAAGGAGTGGATTTGCTTACCTATTCTTTTTTTTAAAATAACTTTATTATCAAACACACACGTACAAAAATTAAAACCATTCAAAGAAGAACAATGCAAGGGGGAAAAAAACTAAAATAATATTCAAATACAGCAGAACTCAACCAAAACAAAACTGAAAAGCACTGTTCTTTTGTAAGAATAGTAGAAGATTTAGCAGAACAAAGACATTGCTCATGACCACCCAGTGGGAAACAGTGAAATGTAAGTGTGTTTAAGTGGGCTTGGGAGGAGACTCAAGTGTTAAATCCTATAATTTTATTAAGAGGAATACCTGAGGAACTAGGGAGTTCTGGTTATATTCACATACTTGAAAATGTGAGGGACAAAGCACACATACTTTCTTTCCTTTTATTTAAAATCTAAAACATTTATAATTAACCATTCTATAAGGCACTCTGATTTTTTTAAAAAAATGTACTCATTGTAGTCGGCTGCAGTAGAGTTCATATTCAGATACAAAGAAGGATTTATTCTTTCAATATAAGTGGCAGTAGGGATAGCATTGGAAAATTGAGTTCTTTATTAACATTGCCATTTTTTAGAGTATTGCCAAATTCTCCAAAGGACAGTGTTAGTGGCATTCACACTCCGGGTCTCTAATTATGCCTCTTCAGTTCTCTGACTTCTCACATATTAGACCTTAATGTATAAAACTGAAAAATAACACGGACAGCATTTTCATTTAACATCTGGAAGCAGATATCACATCAAGGCAAAAAAAGGACTAGTCTCACAATTTTGGCTAAAATTTGTAGGAAATTTGTAGTGTAAGTGAAACAAAACAAACTATGTATCACCAGTAGGTTGTATTCCTACTTTCATCGAGTTATTTAAGTTCTCATCCTTTGTTTTCCTAATCAGTAAAATGAGCATCAATGTATTTTAAAGAGATGTTTGGGGACAAATTTGAAACTCATGCATCATCTTTGTAACACTGGAGAATTGTGTGCACAATAGTGCATTCCATGTTTTAATGTGAATGTATAGCTACTATAGGTCACAGTGTAGATTGTGACTTGATAGGTCCCATATTCAGTATTTCTAGGCAATGGCAACATTGCTAACTGTACATCACATATGGAATAGTAAGGTTTGAACAAAAAACACACTTCCCAATTTTTAATTTCTAAAACTGTAGCAACAATCTTTTATGCCACATGCCCATTGACAATGTAAATGTGTGAGTGGTAGAGTGTAATCTACTTCTATATCACTTTAAATCTGCATAGACTTTATACCCTCTTTGCCACAGACTATCATGGAGCTGTTCTTTTGGGAGAAATGCAAGAATAGCACATTGGTATATGCAGGGTAGGAGACCTGAAGTAACCAAAGCCAATTCTGGAGTGGTAGGATTCAGTTTATAGAGAACCCCTGCAAGCATTTTTGTGGACAAAAATGATTTCTGACCAAACTTGTATTGTTAAAGATCAATTACTTTGCTGAGAATATATTGGTAGGAATTTAAGAACAGAGGTGGGATGATAATTTTGGAGATCACTGTCCAATGCAGGCAAGACAGTTCTGTGCATATAATTGTTAACACTAGTTCTAAAGATCTTTTGGTGATGATGAGTATCAGGAGAGTCAAAAATATCAGTAATAAAAATATTTATTATATTTATTATATTTATTATTTTCCCTTATGAGGCTAAAATATGGGAGGCTAAAAAATTAGGTAGGCAATCACTTGAACTCATGAATGTTACTATATGTGTGGGGGGTTTTAGGGGTCTTTGTAAATTCAATTCAGCGAAAGAGCTTCACATGGTAAACTACCCTGGAGCACAATTGCATGTATCCCCATAAAATAGAGACAGAGGGAAATTTTATGTACACATAGAAGTAAAGATAATGTGAAGACGGAGACAGAGATTAAAGTTACAAGGCTACAAGCCAAGGAATTCTGGCAGCCACCAGAAGCTGGAAGCCACAAGAAATAGATTCTCCTCTAGAGCTTTTGGAGGGAGTTTCCCCTTGCCAACCCTTGATTTGAGCCCAGTGATTCACATTTCACAGAGCCATAAAAGATTGCATATCATTTGTTTTAAGCCACCAGTGTGTAACACATTATAACAGAACCCAAAGAAAATTAATGCATGAGGAAATAAATCTTCCTTGAATCTCTCACAGCTCTTATAAAAAAGCCAGCCTTCTAAGATGTGGAAATGTATATAATAAAAAGATGGAGAATATTTGCCTTAATTTCCATAAAAAGTATTAGTTTTCACATACTGTAAAGACTATGTCTATAGTGATTTGTCAAGGTAATTGTTGTGTTGCAAAGGGTAACTAAACTTTATTTTCATCATCTTGAAAGTGCCCAGAATTTACAATTTGGACTAGGCCCCTGGGCTAAGCTCTGTAAAACCCAGGAGAACTGGAGCTTCATCAACCTACTTACATTTCAAAGATCTGATTTTATAGAGTAGGAAAAACTGATCAATGATTATCAATTGTTTCTGAAAAAGAACAATTGTGCTGGCACACAACTATGAAAGTAAATTGAAGAGGAAGACATTTCTAGTCCGTAAAACCCAGACATGAAAAGGTCATGAAGTGATCTGGCTGCTGCAGAACATACTTTGTTAGAGAAAGGACACATAATGCTCTGTTTTGTCTCTAAGGATAATAGGTTTTTCTCAGGAAGGGAAGGGGACAGCTGCCTCTCTTTGGTATATAAGTGGACAAAATCTACTTTGCTCTGTCCCATCTTCTCTTATGGAGTATTTTGGCACTTGTATAAGAGAATTTATCTGACTTGTTTTTGCATTTCTTCAGGGATAAGGATACAGCAAGAAGAGCCAAGTCCTAATTGTGTGTTAGCTATCTGTTACTGAGGTAAAATATCTGAGATATTCCACGTAAAAGGCGGAAAGGTTTATTTTGGTCCACAGTTTCAGAGGTTTCAATTTCTGGCCAGTTGCTCCACTGTTTTGGGGCTTGTGGCATGTTTGAGGCAGGACATTACGGTGGGGAGTACAAAGGTATTCACCCTACAAAAATTATTAGACTGACTGTGCATATTCTTCTAGATGTGTGTTGAGATTCACAATAAAAAATCAAAAGAAACTATAGGAAAAGGATAATAGTAGTCACAAATTATTAATAATATCTAACTCGGGCCGGGGATTTAGCTCAGTGGTTCCACTGCCTGCCTCGAAAGCGCAAGGTCCCAAGTTCAATCACTGGCACCAAAAAAAAAAAAAATAATAATAATAATATCTAACTCAAATCATAGAATAATTGCCTTGAAAGCCATAAATTTCCTAAGGGTTTTAGGTATTAAACTTCAAAAGTAACTCTTTATTGCATAACATTTTTCTTTGCCTCTGTGGAACAACTGACCTATTATTTAATGTAATAAAAGAATGATACAATAACAGTGAAAAACCTTTTTTCTGTAATAGTTGTCAGAGAATAAATTCAAAGGACTACTCAGGTGGTATGAGAAAGCAGTTCACAGTTGGTAGGTTAGAAGTCGTAAATCAGATAGGGAAAGGTCCATCGAGCTGTGCAAGATAAAATACCCCTTGGCCCATGAACTCTTGGCACTGAACACCAACAGAAAGCTAGGCCTGCCATCTAATTTTTTCAGATGCACATTCAGCCAAATAATGAAATGCCAACCATATTAATGGGTTTACTAGAAAAGAGTTTAGAAAAGCTTCAAGTAAGAACTAAGCAAGATATTGGAGGACTAACATCATTTATATCAGAACCTTTATCTATACTAGTTTTGATCAATAGCTTATAGTTAAAAACCAATCAAACAAAAACCTTGCTAAACCACTAATGGTTCTTAGAGTAAAATTTGCATGGCTGGGGGATGATACAAAGAAGAGTAATAATACAGCTCAATGTTCCTCTATTGCAAGACAGATCTGCATTTCCAGACACATGTTGGGTATTTCAACTTGAATATATCATGCACAGGTAAAAATGTATATGCCCAGAAAGAATCTCGTATTCCTCTCCCAAACCAAAGTCTTTTTCTAACATCCTATCTCTATCATGGCACAATCTCCCTCTGAATTCCCAAAATAAATTAATCTGAATAAATCTTTCTTCATCCTCACTCACTCCGCATCTCCAGTCAGAAGCCAAACATGTTTGATTCTAAAACTTTTGAAACACCTCTTGCATCTGACCACTTAAGCAAATAAAACACTGCTTGGATCTATTTACTTCTTTCTGCTCCTGCTCTCTATATTCTAATTTAAGCTTGAATACTTCTTGTGTGGATTACCATAAATCTCCTAAGTCTCCCCAACACTATTCTAACTCCTCTTGCAAAACATTATTGTGTGGGAGACTGCAATATAGATTATGCCCCAAAGCAGGCTGTAAGCAGTGCAGGCTATAAAGAGTTAACTGCACAATTGGCTTGTTTAGGTAAATGAATCCAGCCAAAGCCTACATGCTGAAGTCAGAGTAACTCACAGCCAAATTTCATCCCACAGCTAAAACTTTTTTAACTAGAAGAGCAATGTTCTAATTATAACTATATATTTTGTATATTCAGTTCCTAATTTGAGAATGCTTTGTCTTTTCCTTTAGGAGCCTTGTCTCCATCAGTTTCCATAGATACTGCAAGATTGCTCATCCTCACATGTAGTCCCACCCTTGCACGTAGCTCACCTTTACCCCAATTGATTACACCTTGGCCAGTTGCACCAGCATTTGTCATCTTGGTGCCCCACTTTCAGTCTCTCTTAGTTCTGTCCTTTAGTTTTTTTCTCAGGCCCATCTCTTACACTGAGCAGGAGACAGGAGCCTACTACAGAGATTTCTGGTAACCTTTCAGAGGTTTCCAGCATTATTGCATTACTGTTTTGCATACTTAGTAATTATGATATTTCTACTTCTCAAATATAACTACTATCTGTCCTTCAGTTGGCCACATGAACCCCTCCTACATATATGCCATATTTTATCATCTTGTCCCTTTGTTTCAGATGCTTTATCTTAGTGCTGCTCAAATTTAAATGTGCATAAAAATCCCACTGGGGATTAAACACAAATTTCTGGGTCCTAGCCTCAGAATTTCTAATTCTATAAATTATGGATCAACAACACAAAAATATGGTGTCCTGTCTATGAGGCAGAAAAAAAATGCTGCTGCTTGGTAAATAATGTCTGAAAGGACACAAGAACTCTGCCACAAATATCTACTGGCGCATCATTTGGCAAAGGTAATACAAAGTTGTTTTGGGTCAGAATCTGGTTGTCACTTTGCATGTGTCCCTCCTGTGTCAGAAGCAGTCATCTGGACTGCTTCTGTTCTGTCTGTTGGAACTAATTCCATATTTTGGGGCAAAATATTTAATATTTTGGCAATTCAATTACAGAATTTTATCCTGCAATGAGGGAAAATAAAAGGGGATACTATTTGCTGTCTAATTGTCATATATTAACTCTGTTTTCTTCTATTTAGAAAAAAGTGATCTTGAACACAAAGCCTGAAGATTTCATGGGAAATGGAGAGTAAAGTGGCAGGCAATAGGCATGCTGAAGTGTCCAGTAACTGTGTATTGCTGCCAAAAACCACTTGAACAAATATCAGATCCATCTGCCATCACTGGGGCTAACTTAACCCTTTACTTATTTTTCCACTTCTGCTTTTTGTGTTGTTGTTTTATTTTTGTTTCTAAAGTCACACAGTACTGTGGCAATGTTTACTGTTCATGTTTTTCTTCTTGCTCTCTTTGAGGAAATGGCATGGTTTCCTAGGAATGTGGTGGTGTGGGGATGACGAGTTCCATGTTAGATTTTCTGTTGCTTGTATCTAGCTGGTGAAATATTTTATCGCATTAGGCCTTTTAAGTTTCTGACTATCAAATGGAGGGATCTATTCTGTTTATCTTTGAGATTTCATAGATCTATTTCTGTCGTGACTACCGGAACCTCTGTAAGGTGATGTATCATTGTCTTGAAAGGGTCAATGCAACCTCTGAAAACCAGTTTTTACTTGAATCAGGAATAGCATGTTCTTATATTCAATATTACTAAAGTATATTTAGCTCAAAAACTACCATTTCTATTATTTGATCAGCTCTATATATCAGCATGACATTGCTGCTCAATGCATTTAAGTAGGACTCACAACTGCCAGTCAGCCACCTCACCAATTACACACATACAGTAGTCTACATTTCTTTCATTTTAAATAGCATTATTTTCATTGTCAGTATCCCATTAAGAGGTCATAGGAACTTTAGCAAAATGTGATTGAGTGTCAAATGGAATTTACAACAAAGCACAGTGGGATGTTTTAAATGTAATGCTAAAATAATAAGAAAAAGATAATTGACATGAAGAGATGAAACAACAAGATGGAAAATGTCCACACTGTGAACATACATGCTTGAATTCCGAGAGATAAAGGCTATTTTATTAGTTTCAACTTCTAAGTGAAACATTCATCCCTACCCATGGTCATCTACTTTAGTATTTGTTAAACTTTTATAGCATCCCGAAGGTAGGATAGAGTTAATGCCACACTAGGGCAATAAATATTTCTAAATAGATAAAGAAATTGATGTTGCTGAAGAACTTGTTTACAGTCATTCAAGAGACCCTCCTTTTTTCTTTCCCCCTTGGAAACCAACATCTGCTCTCTAGAGGTACTGGTATGCTTATAGAAAAAGGAGACATATGATCACGGTTATATATTCTGTGAGACAAGAAGACACTTAGTAAGTGACTTTATGCCTCTTATTATATTCAGCACAACACCTTAATCACAATATATTCAGGAAAAGTTTATAAATGAAAATTACTTCAATATTTTATTTATTCTGAAAATGATATCATAAATGACTAAAATTCTCCTCAGTTTTAAATTTCTGGTCAAGATTAAGGAATATCTGATTATTTTCCCAATTAACAATTAAAATTGACTATCATCAGGCAATGAAAGGCAGTGACCCATAAGAGATGGATCCTAAAATTGCTTCAGTTTACTGTTTGGGGTAAGTTCATAGGCTACAGTGTGGAAACAGAAAATCCAAATAGAATCAGTCACGTTGTGTTAAGCAGATCAAGCTACTTAAGATCCAAGAGAAGACAAGGTGGAAACAGTTCCTAGGTCTACATAGAGATGAGAGCTGCAAAAGGAGAAGCCAGAGAACTGCAGAAATTCAGTCTTCTTGAGAATGCTGATCAGTATAGAAACCATCCACAGTAAAGTAAAAAAAAAAAAAATTCAAATTTACCACAGAGATTTTCATATAAGCTCTGAATAATTCCCAATAGCCAGAACAGGAAGTTTCACAATTAAGAAGTATCAAATGACAAACAAAGAAAAAGTTATACCTCTGTATTGAGGAAAAATTAACACTAAGCTAAATACAGTTGCAGTCTGACCTAACCAATTCAAAAGCAAGACCAGAAAGTTACCCTACAAAAGCATCTTAGAAAAAAGTTTAAGAACACTTAATGGGAATGAAATTAATAGAACTCTCAACAAACAAAAACTCATTTAGGAACCTAAGTAAAATTAAGTAGAATATACAACCAACAGCAAAGGAGAAAATAAAGCAATCAAAATGGCACAGAAATGATACAGATAGTAGTAGTATTAAATAAAGGTACTAAAACAATTATTATGGTTTTATTTCATATGTTAAGAAGCAAGAGACATAGAATATGTATAAAATAAACACAAATGGAACTCATAGAAATAAAGTCAAAATACTGGAATTTAAAATCTATTGGATAAATGTATAGCAGACTATCATTGTAGAAAAAAGACTAGTTAATTTAAAGACAGAAATAAAAACTATCAAAAACAAAGATAAAATAATTAACAGAAGCAGAAATCATGAATGGATACACAAATGGGTACACAACCAGATCACACGCAGCTGGAGTTTATGAAAGAGAGGGAATAAAAAGGAGAAAGTAAAAATATTTTAAGATGTCATGACCAAATTTTTCCATAAAGCCACCAACCCAAAAATCACAATAAGCTTCCAGCAAAAGAAATACGAACTAAGCTATTCTGATATCAGACTCATAATTGAATTATTAAAATGAATAATACACAGAAATAGCCAGAGGAAAAAAAGACAAATTACATATATATACAGATAAGAATGACAGCACATTTTTTTGTTGTTGTTGGTAACAATATAAGAAGACAAGGAAGCAATGTTTTGAAAGTACTTAAAGAGAGGGGAAAAATTAAATCTGTCAAACTGAAGTTCTTTTCCTAGGGAGTAAGGCGAACCTTTCAAAAAATAAAAAAGAATAAGAAAATACATTTTTAGAAACACAAAATCTGAAAAAAATCAAAACCAGCAGAAGTGAACTATAACAAATGTTAAAGGAAGTCTTTTAACCAGATAAAACATAAAACAGAAGAACTAGTAACAACAAGAGAACCATATGGGAAAATATGTATGTATTTTTTTCTTTTTATTAATATCTCTTTAAAAGGTAATCAAACATTTAAAGCAAAAATAATAACAATATACTGTGCATTTTATGCAGAAGTAAAATAGATAATAATAGCAGAAACTATAGGTTTTGGAATGAAAAATACCACCTACGAAGTAATAAAAAACTACTTAAGGTGGACTGAGATAAATGAAATGTATATACTAGAAATCCTAAATACACCACTAAAGAAAACAAAGAGTTAAAGCTAATAGTCAAAATAGGGTATAGAGTTATTAAAACACTCAGTTTATTTTAAAAAGATAGAAAAAGAACAAAAATGGAACAAAGAAACATGGAGAAAATAGAATAATACTATGAACATATTGAATTACTAAAATAATAGAAAGGTAGGAGGGCTACATTACTATTAATAATATTACTATTAATAATATGACTATGACAAAGTAGATCTCAGAGATTTCAGAACAAAAAATATTTTCGTAGGTAAAGAGCATATATCATAATTATGGGTCAGTTCTTAAAGAAGACATAATAATCCTAAACATTTATGTAACTATTATCAGCACCTCAAAAAATTTAAACAAAAACAAGTAAAACTAGAAGGACTGAAAATACCACCAATTATAGTTCAAAATTTTGATATCTATATCTCAATAATTGATAGAGTATGCAAAAAGAAGGCCAACACAAATAAGGAAGATTTTTACATTACCCATCAACTTCACCTAATACCAAGGAAAAATACCCTTATTAGTACACACACTCTCCCCACCTGACAAAGCTACCAGTCCAGGGGTGGGTACCTTAAATTACTCAAACTGCTATAATCAAAGCTCTATATATTTTGAAATTGTAATTAAAGGAGAACACAATCTAAGGCTAAAATGCAGATCTCAGGATCACCCAGCACCCACATTATCCACGGGATCTAGAGATGTTTTGTTGGTGTTCTTTCTGATGCTTACTTGTATCTCTCCTTTTTCTGTCTTAGTTTTTAAACTCTTAATTGGCTTTGTAAAATATCCTGAACTGGTTTCTGCTGCAGGATGCTAGGGAAACACAGAAAGGCACACATAATTCAAATAGAAAGTCCAAATTTATTTATCTGATTTCTAAGATCCTGCCTGTTTGTTCATCCTTGTTCTTTCTCATGCTTGCCAATCTTTATGAGTCTGTAGACCAAGAAGTAGAGTATTTTTACCCTCCTAACTCACCTACCCGAGATTCCTCAGTCTTTCCCACATCCTCCTTCTGGCCCTGTTCAACTTCTGTCTTTTCAAACAAATCTCTCCAGATCAACCTCATTCTCCTAGATCATATTTTTTCAAATCCTGCAGATCTTTCCTGGTATTATGACGCTTGACCATTTTTCCCTTTCTACCTATACCTTCTTCGGTTTATGCCTTATTCCACAATTCAGACTGTAAATCCTTTAAAATATGCTTTTTGTCTTGAATATTCCAGGTTACCCCACATCCTCAAGCTCAGGAAAATCCTATTAATAATGCATATTACTTAAATAATGCTTAATGCTAAAATTCATCAGGAATTTGTGGATTGATTTAGGGAGCTGGACACTTATAATTTTATTTTTTATGAAAGAATACATTCTTATATCAAACTGGTTTGCAAATGAATGTTTGAAATCCTGTTCATTGTTATACTGGTGTTTGCTGTATCGATATATAAACCTGTTCATACACAAGAAGTTTGACTCTATAGTTTTACTCACAACAGGCATATTATATAATTACTAAAAGTTTACAGCTATTAGAACATACTATCTTTCTTTGAACTTCATATTTGCTGATAAGCGTGCATTTTAAAAATGAGTACCTTGCTTTTTGTTTTGTTTGCTTAATTAATTTTCCTAGATGCATTTTCATTCCCAGGTGCAAGAAAAGACAGTTAATGAATGCTATTAATAAATGAGAATATAAAATATTAATGTTTAACATGTTTTTCCCCTCAATAGTATAGAAAGATTTTCTCTAAGCATTTATTTTGGAATCCTGGTTGTAAATTCATTCTAATATGTTTAAAACTTAAAAAGCTATTGAAAGTACCTTAGTTATAGAAAAACATAGGCACAAAAAAATCATCAAACAAAATAGAGACAATTCCAGAATATCTAACCTATGACACTTTTCTATCCAAAACATGCACATGAATCTATTTTAGCACTGTTTCACTTCTAACATGTAACAAGCTATGTGTGGAGTTTAGCGGATCAAGCTATGATTTTGAACAGATTTTGGGGTAAGTTTCATCTATCATTTACTCTATTCCTGTATCAAAGCAATGCAAGTTAGTTAATCTTTCTAAACCTATTTTTCTCTAGTGAAAAATATGAATGATGTCAGTCTACAAAGACAAAATTGTGGTAAAGATTATATAAGTTAAAATAGGTAAAATAACCACTGCATAGTAATTGTTCAGTGATATTTAGATGAAAACATTTTCAAGAAAAAAAGTAATGGTTTTCATTATTGTTTTAGTTGATGAGTAAATTAGACTCAGACTCTTTGTGTAGAACATAACAGCTTCATCAAAGAATATATTCCCAACATAATCAAATTGTTTTTCTTTTAAATATCTTTGAAGAATCTTTATTTTCTATTTTTAAAAATGGTGGTTTCATGTGATCCAGCATTGAAACTATTCATATATTAGGTTAACCTAACTAGTAATAAGATAAACAAAAGCAAATTTAAGCACTATTTCAGTCTTTTACTTCCATGATTCCAAATTATTTAGGCTTTTTTTTTTCAACTGAATTTTATAAATACATTGGCATTATGTAGGCAGGTACTCAAACTGTCTCCTTGGGCATAGTAACTTGGCATTTAAAAAAATAATTATTTTCTATTTCACTATAAAAGTCCGAATTTCTAGGAAAACATCCCTAATTTTTTTTCAGAACATGTGGCATTGTAATGTTTCCATTGGTCTAGAGTAGTGATGGCGAATCTTTTAGAGACCAGTGCCCAAACTGCAGCTCAAAACTTTTTTTTTGTAAACTGCCCACGCTTTGCAATTAAACCTGAATACTGAAGTTTTAGTTTAGAAAAAACAACTCATACATTAACATCTTTTGTCTTAAAAGAAAAACAACACAAATTTCATAGGTTCACCACCACAGGTCTAGAGCTTAAATGCCACTCGTGAAGATGATTCAAAAGCCAAGTATAATGAAAGGAGGTATTGGCTTTAAACAACTGGTAGAAAAGCATGGCAACAAGAGGATATTATACTGTTACTGTAAATTTCACTGACAGTAGTAGGCTGAAAGGGTTATGGAAAGAGAGAGGAGCTACACAATAACCAATGGCCAGAGTAATTAGCTGGGGTAATGAAGAGAGAGGAAAAGCTTGTTGGACACTGAGGCCCTGAACTGTCAGCATTATTGTTCTCTAGGGCTTTGGAAGAACAACGCTCTGCTGAGCCTTCGGTAATCACTATACATGACTACTCATGAAGAGAGTAATTAAGAAATGTCAGTGCTTCCTTGGAAAAAAAAAATTAGCACTCATACCACATGCACTGTTTCCCTGAAAGAAATACTTTTTTTGTTGTTGCTCTTCAGAAATACTAACAGAGCAGTATTTGTAATTCAAACAGTTCAAGACAGTGGGCTATGAATACCTTAACCAACGCTATGAAGTAATTGTTCCCTCCCCTGGCTCCTGTAACTTTTATATTCAAAGAAATACCTAGCTAGATAGAAATTTTCCTGAGAACTATATCCAGTGCTCACATTCTCTTGGATATTTTATGTCACATTGCAGATTTTATGTTTTTCATGGTACTTAACATTACCAATATGTATTCATGAATTTACCACTTCATTAGATTTTAAGCCTCAAAAAGGTGGAGACATTGTCCTTCTCGTTCATCATTGTAATACTGTCTCCTGAAAGAGTATCAGGCAGTAATGATTGCTGAATAAATATTTCTTAAATTCAAATAATTCAAGAATAATGTTTTATTTAGGAAAGTATAATATGAAAGCTCACACATGCTCAAGAGTCTAGATCTCAGTTTAAAGTGATAGATTTTCTTTAAAAATAAAAGTACCAGTATAAAATCACATTCAACCATTATAAAATATTGCAAATATTTTTGCTTCTTTTTAATAGACTGAATTTATGAAACAACCTACTTGAAACTTATTGATAAAAAGAAATCAAACTATGTAAATGAATCATAATTTCTACCAAAGATGTTTGGCCTTATCTTGCAAATAAAAACTTATCAAATTCTTTCTTACAAAGGTAGACTCTGACAGAAATTGAAGGCATTGAAGATCTGAATGGTGAGAACACCAATCCTATACTAATGAGGCTAATCAAATGCAACACTTTTCTCCCATTCCTCTCCAACTTATTTACTCTACTCTTTGAATTAAGCAGTTATGTCTATATGGCTAATTGTTGCTTTGATTCTCCAATTTGCTCTTTAATCAGATTCCATTAGAGGTAAATATTTACCGATTTTGTGGCTGGAAAGAAATAAAAGCTAATCTTTTGAACTTTCCAGGTAGAATAGAAAGTATTTCAATATAGGAAAAATACGTTCATCACTATGAATGAACAAGGCATTTTATTAGTTTGAAATTTTATTTGAGAAAATAATTGTAAATGATTTCTGAGTTAAGATCCTTTTCGAAACAGCTGACTAATTTTCATGTATTATTTCTTTAAGAAAAAAATGTATGGCTATATTGTTTTCTAGTGGAAATTATTCATAAACTACCATAAAAACAGTATAACCCAGTGGCAATGAGCTGAATGTTAGAAGTCAAAATATGTCTCAGGTTGAATCTCTGGTCAGTTACTTAACAGTTATACAACTTTGGGCAAGTGGTTTAATCTCTTTGTGACTCAGTTCCTCAACTGTAGATTTGGTACAGTAAAACTAACCTGAAAGCATTGTTGAGATTATATGGTAGAAAGCCTTGAATAATACTAAATGCTAGCTTTCACTGATTCTATTTTAAAACGAGATGTTTCTTACTTGCCTTGAGACCTATATTTATTTTATATTTATTAGCCATTTTCAATATATCCAACAACCTATCAATCAATATAAAATGTCCGCATTACTTACGTAATTGAAGATAAAAGTGAATATGAAAACTTATTGATTTATATTTTGGCTGCATTCATAGTATTAAGAACTGTATGGGTTACTGAGGTACGCTGTTACACAAAAATACAATTAACCCCGGGGCTCATGGAAGTTACTGTTTATGCAATAATACTTTTAAAATGCATACACACATATGATATTATAACAAATAGCATACGAAATGAGTTACATGGTACTAATGTATTCATGCGTTCATTCGCTTATTTAGCAAGTATATTTTAAGGACTGACTGTGTTGTTAAAACCAAGAGATAAAAATAGTGATCAAACTATAGAAGGTCTTGGCTTTAAAGACCTCATAGTGCATGGAAAAACTATGTAACGTAGATTATCAAGAAGATAGAATCTATCTGGCTGCTATGGTTTAAATTTGTCCCTTGGAGCACTGATTCCCCGTCGTCAGTGTGACAGCATTAACAGGTGGGGCTTTAAGGGGTGATTGGCTACTGAAGCTCCTCCTTTGTGGATGAAGTTAAGGCCTTATAAAAACAGAATCCATAGTGTTTGGTTCCCTAGTTATTCTGCTAC
The DNA here is from genome assembly GCF_000247695.1 of Heterocephalus glaber. Next base: position 4,621,500 of record NW_004624765.1, on the reverse strand, counting down.
CTCTTCCCCCGTTACCTTCTACTATGTGAGGATGAAGTAGTAAGAACCTCACCAAATACTGGCACTTTGACTTTGGACTTCTCAGACTCCAGAATGGTGAGAAATAAACTTCTATTCATTATAAATCACCCAATGTGATACTGCAACACAGACTGAGACAGTGGTACAACTTCCTATATCTTGAAGAAATAAAATTTGGTCTGGCTCTTGATGTAATTTCAGTTTTAAAATCTGAAAAACTATCACTTTGGATGAATATTTTCTTTAATTATATAATTCTAGCGCCCTTCATCAAAACAGTTTTTAACATACTGATGTTCATTTAAGCCACTGATGACTGCCCCACCAGACAGCATGGGACAGTCATGATGTCCGATCCCATTGTGAATGTGTTAAACCCTTAGGAATTATCAGTTCTGAGTGAAAATAAACTTGTCTTTGCTTTATCCTGAAGACAGTGCCAGACATTGGGCTGATAGTCAAAAATATATTAGTAGAAATCACAGTTATTATAATGAAAATTATTGATATTACTATAATTAAAAAGTCAACTTTATATCACATTATTGCAATCCTTTTATCCACCAGAATTTTCCAGTTTATAGGAATTTCCTCTAAGGAAAATTCCCCTACATCCAATCTTGTCAGCCTTTAATGTTATACTCCTCACTAAAAGTGAAGTTGTCATTTACCTACGACATTACTTGAGGGGTGGGAAGACATACATATAAATGAAAAATAACTCACTGGCTACCTCAGTGCTGTTTCATATTACTAACATAACTTAAACATTTTTTTGTGCATGATAACTGGGACAAAGTTTCTATATTCTAGGGAACTGGAAACTGCTCCCTTTTACTTGAATTTCCGGGATTAAATAACATGATTCTTTAAACACTTTCTTCTGACCCTCTAATTTTCCTCTGTTTTCCCCTTGCATTTTCCTTTGTAGCTTTCAACCCTTCTCTTAAACCTCTCCCTTAAGTTACTGTAGGTTGGCACTGAGGCACTTCCTGTTCCATCTCTAACTGAGGCTGTCTAGTCCCACAGTTTTTGCCATCTCTATGATTATGGCTCTTAGGTGCTCACCAAGACCACAGAAGAGAGAAATGGGAGAAAAATCCAGCTCTAGTGGCCTGCCTGATATTTCTACATGGATGTCTTACAGTCATCTCAACATTCACATGGTAAAAACTGATTATTTTATTTTGCCAAATCCCCAAATCCACTCATTTTCCAGGTTTATTTCCCCATTTTAATAAATGGCAACTATATCCAACTACATCTGACACATGATATACTCTGTCACATCAGAAATGGATTCTTCCTTTTCCTATATCCCCCCACATCCAATCTTGTCAGCTTTGACTCAATAATATATTTCTAAACTGTAAATCCCTTTACTCCTATCTAGTGTTCAGTTCAGACTAAGCTACTCTCATCTCTTTTGTGGAGTACACGATAATCTCCCAACTCTTGCTTCATCCAATCTTTTCATCATACAGTAATCAGCCTAATCATTTCCTTTTAAAAGTAAATTTAATATGTTGACCCCATGCTTAAAATACTTCCAGAATTTAGATTTCTTGGAAATATTTTAGATTTGATTTCACAGCTCATGAAATGATCTGGCTTCTTCTTCCTTCAGTCTCACATGAAGCTACTCTGTAATTGCTAACTAGATTCCCTTCAGGTTGACTTCCCCTCACATTTCTCTTTCTCTCATATATGCCCATTCTTCAATTTCAGCAAACTGCGACTCATCTTTCAGATTCATTCCTTGATGAATAAATAATTATTCCATCTCTGTATAAAATGAAACTCATGAGTCCTTCTTTCACAGCATTTAGCCTACATAAATAAGTTATACTTTTATCCATTTGTTCCTCAGAACCCTATTTGGACACTAGACAATAAACTGATGGAACTGGGTGGTTATTTGATTCCTGTTGAATGTCAGTACCTATCAAGGTATTTCATTTGAAACATAAATTTAATAACCAAATGACTGATTTAACAAGCTAATTAGATTATCTAATTCACCTGCTTTAAATCTTGGTCAGGCTGAAGGAAGACTGTCAGAAATTACATAGGGATGAAGAGGTGGGTCCATGTTGGAGTACCACCATCAACTCAAAGAAATGAATAAGCCCACATCTTATGGTTTGTGAGGTGAGGGTGTAGAGAACAATGAAAAAGAGGCATCAAAGTATCCTGAAAACACTTTCCATTTTTTCCCCTCTGTTCCTCCCTTACAGTTTTGCACCCCAATAATAATGCACAAGGGAAAATATGTTCTATAATGCACAAGGGAAAAAAGAGCCACCTTTATGTAAATGAGTTGCTTAATCTACTAAACATTATGAGATAGTCAGATGCAAGAGTAGATTATTTTTAACCACAGTTATGTGTAGATTTAAAAACAAGAAACTCTATTGTGATTTGGGAATTGTTCATTTATGATGTGCTTTGGAAAGATGAGGCTCCTCAGGGTTAAATCCATATTCTCCATAAGCCCTGCTGGGATTCTAATATGATGCTGTCTATTTCAAGATCTCCTGTGGAATTTGTGAAGTCTCCTAAATCATCAAGTGATAATGTTTATACATGTAGGACATAAAGTATTCACACAAAAGGAAAGATTTATCAAAGACCGATTCTGGAGAAGTGATCATGACAATTTACTGAAAATTTGTTGTAGGGGATATTTTTTCAAATCATTTAGCATAAAACAAAACCATGGAAATGGACAAAGTATCAAAACTGATTTAGTATAATCAGATTGTTTTACAGATGAAGAAATAAGGCCTAGAAAGATGAAGTGACAGAATCAGAGCACCACTGGATTGGAAACAATTATTTCCTGCCTGAAACTGAGGATTTTTCGATTGTGTAGATGTCAAAAAGGCATCACAATTTATTTCAATAAAACTCAATATTTATTAAAAATGTTCTTAAAATGGATAGTTATTCATTTAATAAATATGTAGGGTATCAATTTATTATATTTTGGAACCCCACTGTAAATATAAAAGTATATATCATCCATTATTAAATAAATCATACCTACTGTGCTAAAGAAACTGTTAGATTGTATTTACTTCACATTATAAGTAATAGAGAGTGAAACTTTTAGGAATCATAACTATAAATTTAAAATAAAATTAGAGTTTAATATTGTGTGGAATAAATCAGACATAAAAGCTTAAATATCATGATTTCTTTTATATGTGAAATCCAAAATATCAATAAAGAGCAAAATAAAAGATAATAGGAATCAGGGAGATAAATCTTTTTCAAAAGGAAAGGAGTCCAAGATAGAGAGAGGGTACAAAGGAGGGAGGGCAAGGGGATGAAAAACAAATGAAGATGTGTTATGTACATGTAGCAACTCCACACAATGAATGCAATCAGATGTGCTGCAAACATATTAATAAAAGTAAAAATCAAAAAAGAAAGTGGATTTTCAAACTATAGTGCGTTGTCAAAATAATCAGAAAGGTCAATGAAAACATTTAAAATGTTAATTATTTACAGAAACATCGTTTTTGTTTCATTTTCATTCCCCTGTATCATTTCTCTTTAGTAATGGATGCACAAAGTAGGAATTTCATAAATACGCAACAATAATGACAATATTAAAGCCTAGGGATTCAGAGCTTGAGGTAGGAACAAGTGCAGACTATTTTACTATAAAATTGTAATCATTGTTGGTACTTGGGATTCTCCATTATCTATTTCATCAAGAATATGAAGATATCCATCACACAGTGGCTAATGAAGCATATGTCAGAGTAAACCACAGTGAAGTCATATAAATTCACCTTTAAAAAAGAAAAAAAAACATTAAGCAAGTAAGGCTTGATTGTAACTGAGTAGGGTATATTATATTATAATAGCTAACAAAAATTGTTATTCACAGATTAGACTGCTCTGGCAACCTAGATAAAGTGAAGTTCCAATAAAAAGATTAGTTGTTCCACCTGAGTACCTTCAAGAGAAGAGGAAGTGTTTGATAGGGTAATAAATTCAGTTATTTTGATTTTTGTGGAAGATAATCTTAACTGTCATTGACCATAAAGACTGCTGGGGCAGTGATTAGATCATGGATCAGTGGCCTTAACCTACTCATGGGTGTGTTAACCCTCTGATGCTCCTGGGAGAACGTGCTGCTAAGAGCTGGGGACCAGCTGGAGGAGGATCAATAGGGGATGTCTTGGGAGAGTGAGTCTCTCTCTGGTGCTGTGGCCCTGTGTTCTGCATCCCAAGGGCAATGTAGTGAGCAGCTTTGCTCCACCATGCCCTTCTGCCATGATGTTTGTTTTGTAATCAGCTGGCCAAGTACTAAAACATCTGAAACCATGAGCCAAATACACCACTTCCTCATTTTAATTGTGTATGTCAGGAAGTTGGAGCCACAAATGAGAAAGCTATCAAATACAGTTCTACTGGGATTACTCAGACTTCAAATTTATACAGAATGAGGTTCAAATCCTGCCTTTGTTGCTTCCAGTAAAACACTGAACAAAGTACTGCTGTTAGGAGTTTAATTTTTTTAATCTATAAAAGTAAATTAATAATGTTTATGGTGATGATCAAATGAGATAATATAATCATATGTATCACTAAGAATTTATTATATAAAACTATATAACATAAATATATGAATAACATAAATATATAAATATAACAGAAATTATATAACATAAATTTATTAAAATCTAGATTCAAAATTAGATTACCAGACCTCAGAGACTACCCTGTTAACTGCCATCTGTACTGCCCATCAATATCTTGAAACACAATTACTGACATGGGGGAAACACTGAATAATCAATACCCTTTACTAGTAATAATAAAATTAGAAAGAAAAACAAGTTCTTATAACCAGATTACCTAGTTATTTAACATATCCAACTGGTTTCTTGGGCTCTGATCCTTGTTGGTTGAGGATGATTTTAGTTTTAAAAAAACCACATTTTATGTTTATTTCCAGTCAGAGAAATTGCCAGTCACACAGACTCTGGTACTCTAGGCTTCCTGAGATAAGGTTTTATAAATTATTAATGGACATTCAGGTTTTACATATCATTAGACACCTTGATTAACATGTCTGCCCTGAAGAGTTGGAGTTACCCTTGTGAGGACCAGATTCTGGATAATGAATGTCAAACCATGAGGTCATCTGAGAAGATATCAACTAGCTTACCACTGTGCTCATTTGGACCCCTTTTTGCTTCATGTATCTATAGCCACATAATCTGAACTTCCCTCTCAATTATTTATTACCTAGTTCTCATATCTTTATACTTCTAACTTTTTTAAGGCAAATGCTTAATTCATTTTCCCTTTTAGAAAGCTAATTGGGGACAAAAACTATTTAATGTAATATATCGAAGAGACAATAATAAAATATATTATTTATATCACCCCATTCCTTTGTTTAACCTTATAATGTTGCAATTGACATTTGGTCTGGCTAAATTTACTACTCACAATAAAAGGAGAAAAAAGTCATTATTAAAATTCTGTAAAGAAATAATTTTTCTTTAGTATAAAATGAAAAAAAGTTGGGGATTCTGAGCAACTAAAACACAATCAGCATTCAAACTTAAAATAAAAATGCACTTGCTTAGAAGTTTAAGGTTATTTCATCTACTCAATCAATTCCCTTTATGTAATCATAGAAAGTCAGTATTTTACACGTGGTTTGGCACATACCTTGTATATCTTTGCCATCATTATAGTCAATTCTTAGGATAAAATAGTTATAGAGAAAAGCTCTCTAATTTAAAAGTTAAACACTATCACATAGCTTTAAAAAATCTGAGGTATTTTTGACTATACAATTTCTGTAACCCAAAGGTTTGCAAAATCTGGTCTCTGGATTGCATCAGAGTCTTCTCTAAATTTGATAGAAATATAAACCCATTGGCCTCATTCCTACCCATGATGTACTGATAGAGGAGATTTTTGAAAATAAAGGTCCTTTGTTTATAGTATTTGCTGCTATTGATACTGTAAATTCTCCAAACCTGGATGTTTTCATGTTACCAATCCTATTCCCCTCAACACAGTGTTGGGAGCAAAAGTATAATCAGAATATGTAAACTGATTAAGAAATATCTTCACACATAAACATCTACAGAGTCAGAAACACAAACAGTGGAATCTATAAATGTGTTTTTATAAACCCCATCAATGAACTGGATATGTGCCAGAGTTAGAGTCACTGTCTGAAATCTATCTTCTCTATTTTTAACCATATACTTCTCAAATGATCTTATTTACTCGTGCAATTTTATTTACCATGTGTAATCCAGTGACCAATAACTTACGATAACCAGCCCAGACAATATCCACTTTGATATGTCCATCCAGTTTAATGTTCTGATGACACCTCAAATACCATATATCCAATACTGAGCTACACATGATCCACTGCAAACCTCTTGCTGTTTTAGGGTTCTTGTATTGCTAAAAGGTACAATCATTCATCTAGTCACTCACGCCAGAATTCAGGACTCATTCTTTATATGTCCTGCCTTTTCACCCTCATACTTATTTAGTCTCTAAGAAGTCAAGTGAAACGAGGCATTGTAATGCATATCTGCAATCCCTGCTCTCTGGGAGCCTGAGGCAGAAGGCTCACAATTTAGAGTTCAGCCAGGGCAACTCAGCAACATAGCATTCCTGAGATGAGGAAGAGCTTCTTTTACTTCTCAGCAAGTAGATACTATTTCTACCATGAAGTCTACTATTTACTCAGACTGCCGGACTTCCTTAGAAATCTGATAGCACAATGTACACTTCCAATGCAGCACATTCCCAATGGGGATTAAATATTTGTGCAAAAATATGTTTAGAGTATTTTCCACCATTGTTTTATAGTTCTAGATTTCACATTTCATCTATACCTACACATGTGACTGGAATTCCAAAAATATATGTTCAATATCATGTTTAGCACAATAAAATTTAATTAAGAAAAACTGATAATAAAAATACATTAAATTATATAACATGAAACATGCTAAACACAAAACCATAATTTCTTTTACATTTGACTTGTGTTCCTGTGTTGTAAAGGAATTTGGAGGGGGTTTTTGTTCAATGTCAAGGATACATGTTTTCAAAGTTTATCTTTGCATATTTCCTTTTAGAGCATTTTAGACAAATGTATTAAAATACAATCTTAGAAATACAAAAACTTAATTTCTGTTAATTTCAAAATCATCAAGTATCAATGGATTTAATTCAAATTTATTTGTATATTTCCTTAATTTAATGAAATTTTTTAGATATATCTACATGTCAGAAATGACAATATTAAAGCCTAGGGATTCAGAGCTTGAGGTAGGAACAAGTGCAGACTATTTTACTATAAAATTGTAATTATTGTTGGTACTTGGGATTCTCCATTATCTATTTCATCAAGAATATGAAGATATCCATCACACAGTGGCTAATGAAGCATATGTCAGAGTAAACCACAGTGAAGTCATATAAATTCACCTTTAAAAAAGAAAAAAAAACATTAAGCAAGTAAGGCTTGATTGTAACTGAGTAGGGTATATTATATTATAATAGCTAACAAAAATTGTTATTCACAGATTAGACTGCTCTGGCAACCTAGATAAAGTGAAGTTCCAATAAAAAGATTAGTTGTTCCACCTGAGTACCTTCAAGAGAAGAGGAAGTGTTTGATAGGGTAATAAATTCAGTTATTTTGATTTTTGTGGAAGATAATCTTAACTGTCATTGACCATAAAGACTGCTGGGGCAGTGATTAGATCATGGATCAGTGGCCTTAACCTACTCATGGGTGTGTTAACCCTCTGATGCTCCTGGGAGAACGTGCTGCTAAGAGCTGGGGACCAGCTGGAGGAGGATCAATAGGGGATGTCTTGGGAGAGTGAGTCTCTCTCTGGTGCTGTGGCCCTGTGTTCTGCATCCCAAGGGCAATGTAGTGAGCAGCTTTGCTCCACCATGCCCTTCTGCCATGATGTTTGTTTTGTAATCAGCTGGCCAAGTACTAAAACATCTGAAACCATGAGCCAAATACACCACTTCCTCATTTTAATTGTGTATGTCAGGAAGTTGGAGCCACAAATGAGAAAGCTATCAAATACAGTTCTACTGGGATTACTCAGACTTCAAATTTATACAGAATGAGGTTCAAATCCTGCCTTTGTTGCTTCCAGTAAAACACTGAACAAAGTACTGCTGTTAGGAGTTTAATTTTTTTAATCTATAAAAGTAAATTAATAATGTTTATGGTGATGATCAAATGAGATAATATAATCATATGTATCACTAAGAATTTATTATATAAAACTATATAACATAAATATATGAATAACATAAATATATAAATATAACAGAAATTATATAACATAAATTTATTAAAATCTAGATTCAAAATTAGATTACCAGACCTCAGAGACTACCCTGTTAACTGCCATCTGTACTGCCCATCAATATCTTGAAACACAATTACTGACATGGGGGAAACACTGAATAATCAATACCCTTTACTAGTAATAATAAAATTAGAAAGAAAAACAAGTTCTTATAACCAGATTACCTAGTTATTTAACATATCCAACTGGTTTCTTGGGCTCTGATCCTTGTTGGTTGAGGATGATTTTAGTTTTAAAAAAACCACATTTTATGTTTATTTCCAGTCAGAGAAATTGCCAGTCACACAGACTCTGGTACTCTAGGCTTCCTGAGATAAGGTTTTATAAATTATTAATGGACATTCAGGTTTTACATATCATTAGACACCTTGATTAACATGTCTGCCCTGAAGAGTTGGAGTTACCCTTGTGAGGACCAGATTCTGGATAATGAATGTCAAACCATGAGGTCATCTGAGAAGATATCAACTAGCTTACCACTGTGCTCATTTGGACCCCTTTTTGCTTCATGTATCTATAGCCACATAATCTGAACTTCCCTCTCAATTATTTATTACCTAGTTCTCATATCTTTATACTTCTAACTTTTTTAAGGCAAATGCTTAATTCATTTTCCCTTTTAGAAAGCTAATTGGGGACAAAAACTATTTAATGTAATATATCGAAGAGACAATAATAAAATATATTATTTATATCACCCCATTCCTTTGTTTAACCTTATAATGTTGCAATT
>NW_004624765.1:4394706-4604333 GCF_000247695.1 Heterocephalus glaber | reverse complement strand
TATTAAAAAAAAAAGACTGTGTTGCTTCCCTATATCGAGCACCACATCAAACCATACTCATTCCCTTAGTGAGAGACATGTGTTTCTCTCCTTGTTCTTCACAATCTATGTGGTCTCTTTAAAAATATGTTGGCTACTGGCAAACCAGGAACTTGTAGAACTGTTTGTACTCTGGCTAGTGGTAAAGATTTCAGCATGTCCTCTCATTGGGTAAAATGGGTGGGTACCCACTCTAGGTCCTCAGCTACCCCAAGGACATGGAATTGGAAATAGTACGCAGGAAGAATTATTTTTTTTATTTCACTGTAGTGAGACTAATTCTTATTTTGTGTTTGGTGGATTAATGTTGTATAAAGAAAGCATTAATGTATAAATATAACACTAATAAATATTATTGGGAGAAACTCTTCACAATTATTTCTAAATATCACCACTTCCAGTTTATTCTGCAAATTTCACATTCGCCTTATGGTGCTATTAAATAATCGTTATGTTACATAAGTGGATTTTTAACAGGACACTTTTTCAAAAATAATAAATAATAACAATTGACTCCATAGTAGAAATTTCAATTCTTCATCAAATACCTGTGCTCATATTTTCCAAATTGCTCACCAGAAATGTGAGCTATTCCTAAAATGTGGCCATTCCTCTAATACTCCTTTTCATGTAGTTACATTAACATTACAGTTGACAAAGTACTTTGCATAGGGCAGTCTAGATACCCTCAGAGTAAAAGACAGAACCAAAAAATGTGCAAGTGAAACTGATAGATACTTCACAGAAGAGGTACAAATGGTCAATAAATACATGAGGAAATGCTCATCACTAGCCATTAGAGAAATGCAAATTAAAACACTAAGATTCAACTTTACCCAAGAAAGAATGGATATCATTAAGAAATCAAATAATAACAAATGCTAGAAAGGATGTGAGGAAAGGAATCCTTCTAAATTGTAGGTGGGAATTTAAACTAGTACTACTACTATGGAAATCAATATGGAGATACCTCAAAAAACTAAAAATATGAATTCCATTTGACCCAGCTATTCCTTTTCTAGGTATGTTCCCCAAAGAGTTAAAAACATTGCATTGCAGTGACACATGCATACCCATGTTTGTAGCAGAAAAAATCATCATGGCTGTATTATGGAAGCAGTCTATATATCCATCAATAGATGAATTGATAAAGAAAATGTAGTTCTACACACAATGGAATACTACTTTTCCATAAAGATGTTAAACTTGAGTCATTTATATGAAACTGAATGCACCTTGAGACCATAATGTTAAGTGAAACAAATCAGATACATAATCTTAAATATTTCATGATTTCTTTTCTATGAGAAAGCCAAAATATAAATAAAGCAGTGTAAAAGATACATAATGGAAATAGGGCAACAGATCTATGTCAAAGGGGAAGGAGATGAAGAGATGAAGGGCATGGGGAGGAAGGGGAAGGAAAAGGGATAAAAAGGGAATTAGGATGTGTCACGCATGTGTACCAACTCCCCAGCAAGAAATGTAAACATCATATATTCCAAGCATGTACTAATAAAAATAAACAAAATTTTAAAAATAAGTCTGAGATGCAAGTTAAGAAGCCTTGTAATATGAGTAAAGTTTCCACCTACATAAGAAATGACATTAGTGAACATTATCAGAGGCAAAGTACTAGACTGAATGCAGACACTAACACAGCACAACTGCTGGTACCATCTCAGGCACACAGATGAGGAAACACAAAGGGATTGACCAACAGTGCATGATGATGTGGGGCTTCCCTGTGTAGGCTCCGTGGAAACAGTTGCCTCACCTGGTACATTCTCCTTTTTTAACTGTTGCACTAACACAGTGCCTAGCTCTGGCGAACCCTGCTATAAGATTTTGCTGAATGGTGGAATGAAGAAGTAGATAGTAACCTCATTTCATCTTTCCTTCCATCTGCAAAGCTCCTACTATCTGCCAGAATCTGGGCCAGTTTACTTCTACACTTAACCTCCAATAGTATGGATGCAGTACCACTTTAGAGATGTGGAATTGTGACTCAACAGCAGAGAGAAGCTGATTATTTTATAGCTGGAAAGGAATCTATCTGGTGCCTGGGATCAACAGAATGTGTAAGTTACAGGAAAGAACACTATCATGTGTTCATGTTTTCATGAACACTGAATTTTCCCAGCAATTTTGCTTTTCTCTTTCTAGGTAAACACATCCAAAAAGGTTCTAGTTCTGAGACTACATAAACCATTCCCAACCCAAGACAGTACAAACATTAATTAGGTTTTCAGGAAAGTTTTGTTAGTTTTATCTTCAATGTTTCATCACAAGGAATATTGTAGGAATATATGATATTTCTAAGGGTGGGGGCACAGTGACTATCCTGCATATGGACAACAAAAGAGCACTAAAACAATACATAATGATATATTTACACATGAGTGCTTGTGAAGCCTACTTTCTCCAGCTGAACATAACAACCAAACATATGAAAGTGTCAAGTGAGGCTGACAGACATGAAATGGGACTTTGAAAATATTTAGAGTTAATTTTCTATACCTGCTTGTGGTACAGTCTGCCCTGACCGTTTTTTAAGTTCTATAATCATAATTTTATTCAAAATTTCTTTCTCATTTATAGCCATTTAAGAGGGTATAATTTAAGCCACATTACTTATTCAACTTTTTGACATAGTATTTCCATTGCTATATGAATGGCAGCAGATATTTTAAAAATTCTCACTGCTTTTCTTCTAGAGTAGCAATTTAGCAGAACTCTAGATAATAGTCTAAAGCCTATTTTGTGAAAAAAATGGATCATTTGATTGAAAACTGACTTATTTGCCAGAATAAGGATGGTTTATTTAAATATTCATTTATTAATAGGTTTAATTATATAAAAATATAGACCAGTTCATTAAAAACTAAAGTTCATTAAAAAATAAATATGGACCAGTTCATTAAAAACTATCAACTAAAGTCACTTTCCATTCTAGTCAAATGATCAAACTGCTCTTCATCATTGTTAATTCATCATTTAATTATAAAGCACATGATTTTCTTAAGTCACTTTTTAATATTTTTTAATTTTTCATTAAGTTTATTGGTACATTTTATGTATAAAATAGTTACATACCTCGTTGTGAATCTTGTACCTTTATATGATGTATCTTAGTTCTTATTTTTTCCCCATTTCCCTGCCCTCCCTTCACCCCCTCTGCCAGTCCCTATTTACAAAGACTTTGTTTCCATTTTTTCCTTTTCTCATATTTTTTCTTTTCTCCTCTTTCCTTTCCCCTACCCTTCCCACTTCCCCTATTCCTTTAAACCTTTACTTCCTATTTCACATTATCAATTATATTTCTTAGGTCATTTTTAAGAAATGGAAAATAAACAGGCATAATTGTTCAGAATAAGAAAGCATAAAAATTATGCTTCTTTTAATACTGTATTTTATAAGAATATTATGGTTAATATTTCTAAATTATATGGCTTAGTGTTTTCCTCAAGATTTTTGAAAGCTAAATTTCAAGCACGGAGTTTGCAGAAATCTCCCACTGTGAACATTGGTTTGCTGGGTCATTCTAATTATTTTATTTTATTTTTTAAAGTGACTACTTTGGTGTAATAAGATTAGCATTAATGAAATTAAAGGTTGTGACTGAATAACTGTAATAGTCTAACATTTAGAAAATAAACACTTTTTCTTTTGTCTACAAGTTTATTTTCTCTCATTATTTTAATTAGGTTTGACATGTATATTTCATTGGAAGACCACTATCTGTTCATAACGTGCAGTTCCATTAATTTATAAGAGGTTGCTTATAGAAAATAAATAAATAATAAACATCCTCTACAAGATAGAAGAGAAGAATTTATAACTCATTTGTAAAAGAATTTATTAAAAACAACCTTACCTCAAAGAAGGAAAATTCATAAAATAAATAGCATAAATCAAAACATCCTATTGTTTATTCTGCTTTTTATGAAACAATAGATATTGTGGTTTTATAATCCTTCTAGTTCTCTTTATATCTTTGTATTGATTTCCCCGCTTAATTACTTATATGCATATATAGTATTATATCATTCTAACAATACCAAGCAATAATCATAATTCATATAACCCCAGTTCTCCTCCCCAAATCATTTAGCTTGTTTTCTTTTAATCATGCTATTTCAATTCTTTTTTAAAATGTATTTTACATCTTTCATTATTAAACATAATATACAATATATGACCTACCAATTTATGTTGCTAATTCAGGGCCATCTTTATAAACATCTATTACTTTACTCTACTACAATAAAGCAATGCCTTGAGGGGTTTAAATAGTGCGGGGCCACATTAAATATCTCAGAGCATTATTTAACCACTTGGCTACTTTTATTGCTTTCCCATATTCTTCCTTTACTTGAAGCGTGAAATGAGTCAAACTTCTGTTAATACTGACAACCTTTAGATACCTTTTTCTGTTTATAGCTGAACAAATGAGTTTCAAATGTTGAAACTTTGGGGTAATGTGGAAAGGTACTTGGAAAGATTTTAGGGACCAAAAAATGACTTTAGGGAAAATGTATTAATTTATGTGTTCTTCATATCAGTCCCCATAACTTCAAATGACATATATGAGCTATGTAACACCAATAGTCTTGAGAGCTTGCACATGCTCATACCATGCTCATACCATGCTCATGCCTCTGACAGACAAATTTGTGATACCATTCAATAGTAAAAAGGAAAATTTTGCTTTCTATAACCTACACTCAGATAAAGACATTCTAACAGCTCATATTTTGAGCAGAAAACAGTTATTGTAGCTGGCTCAAAGTTATTTATTATTTCATAATGATTCATATTCATTATTTCATAATGATGAGTCAACCTCATCAAAATATAAGCTCATCAATTATTTATAAGTACACTTAATTAATAAAACTACACAGTAGAGCAATTTACTATTTTAAAGGTGCATTTTTATGGAACCAAGCAAAATATTTACAAGCCTGAGTACACTATGGAGTGCAGATCTCTCAGTACAACATGAAAGTGCAACACCTGTACATGTATAGCTTTACTCAATTTTGTGATGTTCCTTATGCCCGGAACCCACAATTAGATCATCATAAAAACTTAAAAATTTAAATATGAGGTATTTATATTGACTGGAACAATCTTTGATAGCTCACTTATATTTCTATAACCTATGAAAAATCTTTAGCTTTACAGATGCTTTTCCTAGAATTTCTGAATTTTTTCAGCATATTTCTGAGATTTTTATTGAGTAAGAAGGGTATGGTGCAGTTTGTCCTATAGATCGCTTACACTAAAAGTTTCATTGTAATAAATTCTGGCTCAATATTTACTTTTCCTTGAAGATATCATTCAAAATACCTAACATTCAAGGATCTGTTTCATATATGCTGTAATACTGAAATTGGAAAATGTTTTCAATTAAACAGTATCTCTGAGAGGCTCTGTGATTATTAAAAGTCATTTTATAGTTTTCTATTTATTTCATCAGTTCAGCATTGTGTTATTTTTCCAATAACCATCTATTGCCTCAGTAGCTTGTCATTTTCCCTGAGAAATTACCAAGATCAGAACTGCTAATAATATTTTCTTACTTTATAAGAGAAAATGACAATCTATTTTCACTTTGTCCTGATATAGCTTTATGTATTGTTATAGTCATTAATATTTTGAAGGAACATTCCAGTTATTTTAAGATAACAGTGTAAAATACATAAATCCATGATTTAAACTTTAAACTTTAATGTTAAAATATGAAGGGACAAAAATGAAGAAAAAGAAAAAAGGAACAGAGGGATCAGAATGCATACTAGATTAAGTACTACAAATTTTATAAGCCTCAAATTAACTATCCAATTAATGTATTAGATTAAACATTCAATGGCTAGTGTTCCACTGTTGTAATACTCATAACAGTGAGACATAACGAAATTTGAAATTTTTTCTTCTAAAAATGCTTATTCCTTGAATTTTTTAGGTAACATATATGAATTTCATGCAAAAATTCAAAATATTGCAATCTTTGGTGTACATGGGTTAAAAATATCTACTTGAAACCATACCTAAATAAAATACATTATATTTCAAATGAGATATTTAAAATTTTCTTAAGTGCTGGGCATATAACTTTTTGTAGTCCCAACATTATCTAACATTGTATTTTGTATATGGTAGAAGCTTGGAAAAATATATTAGGCTAATTATAAATGCTGTGACTCAATGGCAATGTCAAGGTTTAAGTTATTATAATTGTGTTAAACAACATGATTATGTGCATGTTCTTGAATAAACAGAGAGAAAAACTACAAAAAAACAGCACTGATAGATGAAAACTTAACATAAAAATGAAAATGGACCATGACCATTATTGAAAAATAATGATTTAATGGAAAATTCCTATGATCTTATACTCCAATAAAGCAAAACTTGAGCTGTATCAGCCCTAATAAGAAATGACAAACCTTGAAAAGCTATCTATAAATTTTCTTTAAACCAGTGTGCTTTTCAGATAAGTAAAATTGTTTTACATTGTTGCCAACTTCTATAAATGTCAGTTCAATTTCAGAATCTATTGTTTAATTGTGATCATATCAAAGAACAATCCTTTCTAGAGAGGAAAAGTATTGAGAAAAATGAAAAGATTATGTTAATAAAGCCAATATATCTTGTTGCCACGGTAATTTTGAAACTAAAATATTCAGAAAAGTCTTTTTTTCCCCTATGCCATTGTTTTGTTAGAAACTGGTTAGTTGATTACCAGGTCATAGAACCATAATCCTTTAAACTGGTGTCATCTGAAAGATGGAATATACGAGTTCCATGGAACAATAAAGAAACTTCATAAAATACTAGCTTAACTTGAAAATTACTTTTATGACAAAACATTATGCTCTTGAAATGCAAAATGTGAAGAAATTTTTAGAGAAAAATAGAAACAACCCATTTTGAACTTTGGCGAGCTGTTTTGGTTTACAATCAAAGAACTAGACTGCAATCATTTGTCTTCCACTGTAAGATAGAAATTTGAATATAAAATAAAATTACCCATCCTAGCTGTAAATCATAAACATATGACTTTGTCTTTTTTCATTGATAACATCTTAAATCTTATTCCATCATGCTTGAAGAGGTTTTATGTTTGGAATAAACATCCAGAGTTTGAGTCCTTTCAAAAGAGCACTGACTTCTAAGGTGAAAGAATCTCTTTATTATTCCAAAGAACAGGTAGAAAAGAAAATCTTCAAAATCATTTATCTACAGAGGATATTTACAAATTTTATTAGAAAATGCTACTTTCTCTGACAAGTGAACAAACCAAGTTAAAATTTTAAAAACACACCTACATTTGAAACTACCACTGAACATACAGTGCATACATCCATTCTAATCACTGAAAACTTGCAACTTTTTTAATAATAGGCAAAAAAAGTCTGCTCATTTTCAAAGAGTACTATTCCTTTAAATTTTAACAAAAAGTTAACCTCAAAGTACAGTTCTTTAAAAGGGTATTTTGTTCCTGGTATGAGCATTCCCAGCAGGTTATCCATTGCCATGTTTGGGGATTTGCATAATAACACAACTAAACACCTGACCCATCTCTGCGTGTAGAAATTAATAACAAAGATCTTTCTCCCCTTCTAGGTGTCCATTGCCATAGTTACCTCACAAGACCTGAAAATATGCTTAACTAAAGGAAGTCAGATAGAAATTAATCGTTGACTGGAAAATAAGTTTTCATGATGAGGTCAGGCTTTTGTTTCTGGGTCAGAATGAAACATTACACAGAGTTCTGTTTTGAGCAGAATGATTGCCTCTGGTTGGAGATTGGACTCTTAGGGTCTTATATAAAACGCTGGCATGCTTCAGTGTAAAGGGATGGTTGCTTTATGCATTTGTTTCCCAAGCCCTGGAATGGTGAGCCCTGACAATGGATTTTCAGTAAGAGAGTGGTGGAAACAAATCAGAGATCAGTTTTATGGGAATAAATCACTAGTTAGGAGATACAAGGGATGGAACATTCCTTTACAGCAATGAAGGATTTAAGAAAAATTATATGGAGATGGGAAGGATTCAAATCTATGAACCCTTTCCTTACGAAGAAAAAAAATCAAACGTAGGAAGGGCAAAATTGAGATAAATAACAGTCATTTGCTTTATATGTTTGTGAAAGAAATAACTAGAAAAGTCTCAGTCCTGTTGAGTTTACAGAGAAAGGCATCTTGATGCATGTCTGAGATAGAAAATGATACCAACATAGTGTCAAAGAATATTATAATATATATTCAAGAGTTTAAAAATATTAAAATATTTGACTCAATAATTCCCCTGAGAAAAACCTTTCCCAAAGAAATAACCAGAAATTTGTATAAAGAAATATGCATAGACACACAAGTAATGGGGAAAAAACAAGAACCAAGGTACATTATGTACAGGTACAAGCACCCAATGATAAATGTAAATGTATTGCATACCTAAAATGTACCAATAAAAGAATTTAAGCAAAAAATAAAAGATACTGTACCATTCTTCTCAAGGTCTTGAAGTTCAAAGTATGTCAAAATGCACTAGTAAGTGTGGGAAGTGTGGGAAGTTGGGAACTTGATGAAAAAGCTAGTTGTTGATATTTCTCATCTTTCCTCAGATCTGAATACATATCTTTTAAGTTAAAAAAATGCATAGAAATGCATGTTCTATTTTGACCAATAACTCATTCATGATATTGAAAAATGTGAAGCATGAATCTCTAAGTTTTTACAACTAGGTAAGGTATGACAGATGCAAATTATTGAAAACACCTTTTACTGAGACATATTATATTCAGTGAAAAAGCAGAAAATTATAGTATATAATTATGTAACATGTTTTGTGATATACTTGAAGTCTTTATAAGAATATGCTTGTTTTTTATCAACACAGGTTCTAGGTCTTATATAATTTTCTTATAAATTTCCTCTCAGGTGCTTTAAAATTCCCTGGACATCAATTATACAGTATTTCCTGTTCACAAGATTAAACAATAGTATTATAAGACTATTCCTAGAAGAAAATGTCAATGGTTAACCATGCCATTTTCATGCGGAATACTTGTAAATTATAATCCTCAACATTTTATTTTAAGATCTTTCCCTTTCTCTTTATGAAATCCTCCATAATTTAGCTGAGACTAGTCCGCATGATTCAGATCTATTAGGGTTCCCCACAGAGAACTCTGTCCTGCAAGATTTAACAGCTTTAAGTTTGGGGACAAAGTGGGAGATAAGGTGATACTTTTTATCAAAACTTTTCAAACCCAGGCAAAGAAACCAAGGTAGCCCCTAGATTGGGAGAGTGATAGAGCTTTGGCAGTTACCCAGTTCTCATCTATTCCTTATTAGCCCCTAACAGTGAACAATCACTATATTCTCAGACCAATAAAGATGTGATGATGATAACAGCTACCATTTGTTTGAGGATTGCATGCAAATATGAAACCCGTCTCAGGTTTTTTGTTTGTTTGTTTTGTAATCCTGAAACTGATACTGATGTCTCAATAAAATGGAAAGAATCAAAGTGTGGTCATCTGAGTAAGGTAACTTCAATTCTGCCAGATTGTAAAGCCATGGTTTAATATATGATTGGTGTTTTATGTCTTTCCATATTTCCCAAGTTTTCTAAAGTGAGTACAGGACAAGAAATAAAGTTCTGAGTACATTCAAGAAAAAAATGCTTAAAGAAGTTGCCAATTCCCAAATAGAATGATGATTTTACAGAAATTTTTAGTACATGGAGGTTTTGTGTTGACTAATGAAATTGTTAATTCACTCATTAAACATACATTTAATACATATTTCAAATGTTTTAATCTCTGCATTAAAAACTGAATATGAAAAATATATACTGCTCTTATTTCCAATCAACCTTAGTTTAGCATGAAGCCATAACAAATTATTACAAGTGTTTATAGGAGCTTTGATAGAGAAATATGTACAATTTCCAGGAGAGAAAGAAAAATGAATTGATTTCTAGCCAGTGCATACGGGGAAGGCTTCATACGGCAAGTGAGAGTTGACTGATTCTGAAAAAATCAAAAAGCTGTTGCCGCATGGGGCCAAAAATCAGGGGGAGTTTCAGGCAAAAAGAGTCATCCTCAACACAGACAAGAGGCACACTGACTTGAAGACTGATTGGCACTTTCTCAAGGCCTGGAAATTGGAGGGTTCAGGAGAAGCCAGGTCTCAAGGAAATCGAGAGAAAAGAAGATTCTGAAAGGTCTCGCACACTGTCTAGGGAGTCTGGGGCTTACCATGCAATCAGTTCATTAAAAGGTGTGAACTGGAAATGTTAGGGAACCAAGTGGTTCATTGTTATATGAGTACTGCAAAGAGGTCGTGGTATAGAAGTGCAAAGGAGGAAAAGCTATAGGTCTTGGAAATTGCCCAGATATTGGATGAAGAGAAAGTTCATGATTAATATTAGATTTCTTTTTTTGTATATGCTTTTATTGGTACATTTTAGGTGTACAATATAATGACATTTATCACTGGAAATTTGCACCTTTACATACTTTTTTTGTTCTTATTTTTTCCCCTTCCCCTGCCCTCCCTTCAACCCCTCCATCCCTCCCTATTTACAAAGACCTTGTTTCCTTTTTTTCATTTTCATTTGCATGTTCGTGTAGAT
The DNA here is from genome assembly GCF_000247695.1 of Heterocephalus glaber. The sequence continues at coordinate 4,593,641 of NW_004624765.1, read as the reverse complement.
CTGAGCAGGTTGCAAGCTAACTCTGAAGACACACATATCTCTACTATTGCACAGGGTTACGGTGAACATAACCGTATGGCAAGGGAAAGAACAATTAGATCAGTGCTGGTCACCACACTAAGGTATGATCCTGGATACCTCTACTGTGTCATGCATTTCCCCTTCACTGGTGGCTTGTGAAGTGCTCTGAGGAAGGAACCAGACAGCTAGGACAGAGCCCTGTGCGATATCTGGGTCCTTTGAGGCAATGACTGTTTACTAACTGGTATGAAAAATCTTTTAATATTTCCAGCCATATCTATAGGAAACATAATAATTTTAAGCCTTGCTCTTGGGATCTCTTTTGTGGTTTTGTTATGACTTTATTTCACTCGTAATTACTTAGCAAAAAAATTACTAAGAGTAAAAGAAACTTAATAAGAGAGAAATAAGGCTCTCTTGTGCTATAGTCAGAGTACACCGAGGATTATTCCATCCCTAGAGGACAGACCTTGCAGTAGAAGCAAGAGTCAGTGGCACTGAAACAAATAAAATAGAGGCATCCTAGGGTAACAGGGATTGGCCAGCTCTGCTCATTGACTGTTTCTCACTTAGGCTATGATGCTAAGGGACGGGATTATAGAGAATGGATTTGCTTCTTCAACATAGCCAATTTTTCCGTCTTTGGATTGATTATTGATTGGTGTGGAGCACACTTTTCCTTACCAAGTTTCTAAAGACAAGCATTTTGGGCAATGTATTTATGCTAGAAAATGTCACCCACTTATGAGTAGAAAAGCAGCAATTTGAATAGAATATCTCTGCTTAACCAACTAAAACTTCAGTTAACATTTTTCATAACTTATCAAAGATACAGTATTAGAACAAATGCGTACCATTTCTTTCTAGTACCAAATCTATGCTTTCTAATCATAAAAATAAGATTGAATATCTTCATCTGTGACACATGAATAAGGTTGCTAATGAAACAAGAAGTGACATCTTTTATTCTGGTGCCTCCATGGCTTGGCTATGTTGAACCAGTCCATTGGCTGCTATGGGTTCCCTTTTTCTCATCTAAAAAGAAGGTTTTCTTTTGATAATTTCTTATATCTTCTCAAATCTAACATTTCACATGGCACAAACAACAAAGAATATTTTCATAGGTGAAAATTGATGGCTAGACAGTATTTTCTGTTTGTTGGTTTTGATTCTTTTGTGTTGTTCTGCATTTTTTCCCATGGTCCCTGGTAGTTGTAATGCATAGGAACACTTTGTCTAAATGAACAGAACATTCTCTTGTCCATTTGCATTATTTCCTGGCTAGCAAGCCACTACATTTGTATAAATTATAAAAAAGCAAATCGCTATGCTCACATAAATTACATAGAAATCCAAGACAGGCATTAAAGAGACATTTACAAGCTGTTTGTACTTTTGAAATTCAGAAAATTATTTTCCATTCACACCAAGGTAAATGACAATAAAATGAGAGGTGAATTTTACTTTTGATATCTTCTCTGTTGATAACCACAGAAAAATGTGAGATGATGCTTCCTTTCATATTCAAGCAGGCTTTCAAATCCCGCCTTTCTTAAATAGCTTTCCCTGAGATTTTCATCACTACACAACAATCTCTTTTCTTCAGCTTTGCCTGCTCTTGTTATACCAGTGTAATTATTTACCCTCACTCATCATGCTGTGAATGCACACACTTTCATTTTCTATAATTCCTTATATTTATGTTTCTCTTAGGTCCTCTTCTATCCCATAGTACTGAATACGGGCTAAGTGAATGACATTGGAGTGAAATTATACAACTACCATGTGCCTCAGTTTTCCACATCAATAAAATGGTGATAAAAATTCTCCCTGTGTTACAGGACTGATATAAGAATTGAATATAATAAACCGCAGAAATCCTTGCACTCAGTAAACTGAGTTCAGTAAATGTTAGTTACTTCTCTATATGGGAAGTGAGATTAATTCATTGAGTTTGTCACTGAGTTTTATCTCCTTGAAAATGCCATTGGACAAAGGAATTTAAAGAAGAGTATTGTGACTCTATAGAAAGGTTTACTATTGCCCATCTATGTGTAGTTGTTGAAGATTTTCAAATGTGTCGTTACTTGTGGTAACTGATATTATAAACCCTAGCTATAATTATTGAATGAATTTGAAATTGTTTTTGTTGGGCATACATTTTTTACTATGGGTATAGGTTTGGCACTGGTTTTCAAACTCTTGGTTAATTTACTTATTTTATTGTTAATTTACCTTTGAAGAACTCTCACATCCCCTGAAAAGACAGTTTCCACTCAGCCCTTCTCTTGACCACATCAAGGGAAAGTGTTGCTTTCTGTCCAGACCCCTGCATTACCACTTCCTGCAGCTTAGTGCAGCTGAACTAGTCTGAATGGACCTACTTATCTTGGTGGAAAATGATGGTAAGTTATGTAGAAGAACGCAGTAGACTTTACACCACTGGAGTGCAGAAAAACATACCGATTATATGCATATAAAGTTAGGAGCCGTTTTAATAAAATGGCTATTTTTATCACATAAATATTGCGTTAGTTTAATTTTAACTGTTAGTTTGGAAATGTGGGTTAATTTTTATATTAAACTATCATCTTTCTTATTACTTATATTTCTTAGATTTTATCACTTAGTGTGTAATATTTAATTAAACATCATTAATATAAGTATGTTTCTAACATTGCTTTACAATCCAATTACATTCAATATTATTTAATGCAAGGAGGTTATCTCAAAACAGGAAATTTAAATGGGAACAAGAATCAACTTTGTGATGAAGAGAAATGAGAATATTTAATTAATCAACAATATAGAAAAGGGATTTAGAATACATTTTATTCAGCATAGAAAACCCAAAAGTGTGATGGAATAATGCCTTAAGAGTATGTGAGATTTAAAAGTTGGCCAAAAAATAAACTTTATAAGAAAATTTATTTCTAAAATAACAAACTTTGGGACAAGGCATTGACTTTTTTCTTTAATATAAAATGCTTTTCTTCTTTCAAAGGAAGATTTTGCTAAATATAATAAGTATGGTTTCTATCCCAACCTGATCGCACAATTATTTGCCCTCTTGAACATTAGTAGATCTAAGATGGGTATAAGGAGACGATGTTTGGAATTAAGACATGTAAAATTCAGTTGTCTTACTTGAAATTCCCTTCTTGCATATAATAATTGCTGAATTTAGGGAAATTTTAAGAAGTTCAATACATTGAGAAGTTAATGAAAAAGAAAAAAAATATCTATAGGAAGATAATAATGTACATTATACCCATCAGTATCTGTAGTTATGGGGCAAGCATTAATCAGGGGAAAAATGGGACCAAAGATGAGGTTTCCTCCATATAAAACCCACTTCTTTTTTTTTCTTCAATTAACCTTATCTGCCTTTAACGACCCTATGACTCATATTTGTAACTCAGCGTATCAAATACTTGAACTAATTGATTGGCTAACTCCAGGTAATACAGACAATTGGCTGTGGATTTCTCTTTTCTATTTAAAGTTGTAGATCAAACTGATGCAGTTGTATGACAGGAATCACTATAGCCTCCCCACTGCCTCTCCTGCCATGGGTGGCAAAGACTGTCCATTTCAGTGTAGAAGGCTATACAAGTCATACTGTTATTACAGTTTGGATCCAGAAGAGTTTCTGAGTTATAATTTATATTTTCTTAGAGTTTAAATCTGAAAAACTGTTTATATTCCAAATTTCAGAATAGAACTAAATGATATAGAGAAAAAGATCATCAAAAGATCACAAATTTGCAGAAAAAAACAGTTCACCAGGAATTATAACAGGGTTACAGAATGGTAACAAACAGGCAACAAATGACACATATGAATATATCTGTAGTTGAATTTTAATTGTATCATATAAAGACAAATGGAAACCCAACATGGATGTTTTAATGTTTATCAATTATTTTCTCAAGTCTGGATGGTTGAACTATAAAAGCAAAAATATTATAGTGCAAGAAAGCTATCTCACCATTTCAGCACTGGAAAAAGTGTGCTTGCTTTATGAATATAGGTCTCTAGTCTCGTCCTGATTTTAAGAAGTAATAGTGATTTTCCTAAGCCCTAGATCTACAACCACACCTCCTGTATGTGGGGGTGGGGCCTATACTACTTTGCCTGGCCCAACTCATGTTTACTCTTCTACTTTTCTGAATAAATTTCCAATTGTATCATGTTTAGAAAAGGTAATAGAAAGATTTAAAAATTTAATTTTGATTCCTCTTCACCCCTTCTCCCCAAATAATGCAGCTGACTGCAGCAGCTGATCAAGGGTAAAACTGTTTTATGCCAATCGCTTCCCTGTGGCTGCCAGATTCCAAGAGCCTCCAGGGGCTAAGTTTTCTATTTCTCCAGAATACCCCAGGATGGGTCTTTCTTGTAGTTCAGCCTGGCCTTGAACTCATTATTTAGCCCAGGCTGGGGTAAAACTCAGTCATCCTCCTGCCTCAGCCTATTAAGTGCTGGCATTATAGGTATGCACCACCTCTGGATCAAAACATCTTATGGCTTCTTTTAGTGCTTCTTAGAATTTGAAGTCTAATAAAAGAACCAAACACAAATTTAAGCAATGTGAATTTTGGATTACACTCTTCCAAAGTACACATGTACCTTACTGCTAGAAAACCAAACTGATACCTCACACACAGCCTGAGAATCCTCTGAATGGAACCTAAAAATAATACTCCAACAGTTCAGACCTAACCAGATATTTCTAGCACTGTACTTAACAAGATAGACTTGGTCATAGAGGAGGTTTCTGTTTGGTTTAGAAGAGGCAAACAAAAGCCTCCAATCCTGTGTGACTCACATTTGTCCTTAGAATTGCACAGCTGGACACAGATAAAGGAAGTGGCTACCTCCACCCAGGAAGAACCCACTGAGAGCGGTGTGGCTGTGACGACAAAAGGACAGGCTGGACCAAAAGGACAGGAGCTGGACTTAGTCAATCCCTACAGGATTTCATGCTGCCATCAGGGCAGGAAGGGTGACAGGAGAACCCAGGGAGCAGCAGCAGCAATGGGGCATGCAAAATGAGGACAGCGACCAGCCTGTGGGCAGCTACAAAGCTCCCATTCCAGAAGGACCAAGGCATTTTAGGTTCCTGAAAATACTGTAGAGACAGATAATACATGGACACAAAGGAACAAGGAAAACAAAGACAGAGACTCCATTCACAGAAACTCGGCTTCTTATCAGGAAGAAGGCAGGACAGAGGCCTAGCTGTAAAAGCCTAGGTAGAAACTGAAGCCATTCCTCCACCCCTCACACTGCTGCACTCTATGTTCACACTCATGTTCACTTTTCCTTCTAAAGGCAGGGAGTAACCAGCTTTTATTACAGCCAATCCCCCTACCCATGTGCTGCATCCCTTCTGCCCTCACCCTTCAGGAGCAGTGCCAACCACCTCTGCCCCTGGATTGATTCCCTACCACTTTTTCATTTGGGGAAAGGATGCAGAAACTAACCCTTGCCTCTATTTCCCCTTCCTCCTTTCCCCATACTATGGCCTATTTACTGTTCCCACTTCCTCTCCTTCATTTCTTCTTCATTGACGCACAGCCTGGCCCCTCTTCTACAGATGCAGGGGTTCCAATCTCATTCGTGCTAACCAGGAATGTTCATACAGGCAAGTCCATTGGAAGTTTTGCTGTGTTTTAAATCATGTAAAAAACTTCAATATATTTTAACTCCCTAGAAGAATATCAGATAAATGAATACCACCATCCCTGCTAACTTAAAGAATTGAAAACCAGGTTCCCCAGCAGAGGTAGAAGCCTTTTGAGATCTCACTAAAGCCCATGTTCCCCACTGCACTTGATCGCCCCACACCATAGGCAGTTTCTCATTGGCAGTGTGTTCTTGCTTAAACTGTGCCCTGGTACACATCTTTCCTTTAGGCTTGTGCTACCACACCTGGCTCCCTACCTCTTTTGTCAACTCACACATCTCTACTCCTCCATAAATTCTTGGATCAGAAGCCATCTCTCCAGGACATCTTTCCTGGTCTGATACCCACTCCTTGCCTAGCTGTATGAGGTGCTCTTCTTTGTCCTCTCATGACATGAGAGTTAGGTTCTTCTGTTGCAATTACCACCCTGTCACATACCAGGATGTTTATGTGTAATTCCCCAAAGAAGGACTCAGTTCCCTGAAGACAGGGATTATCATAGACACCCCCAAGACAAGAGGAAAGTAACCCTTCTGGCATGGTTTCTTCTAGTCTCAATAAGGATTCGCTTCAGCCTGCATGGTATGTGTATACAAAAATTTGGAAAGAAGGGAATAGATACTGTGGTTTCCTATCCCATTTTTCTCTATCCTCACTGTCTGGCTGTACTGGTTCTGATATTGCCATGGTAACCAACTGTCATGGAACACAGACTATGTCCTATTTAGACAATTAGCCTCAGAGACTTGGGAGCTCAAGTATCTCTCATATCTCCTGCTTATTCTCTAGGTGTTGGCAGCAAATTTTCTCTCTCACATCATCTATTTCCCTCCTTTGGAAGTTTCCTGTGTTGACTAAGACTCTAATATTGGCTTTTCAATTCCATGGCCTCCCCACCCCCTGGAGGCAACTCCCCTGACACAGGGGACAGCAATTCTGAAATTGCGTCTTCTCTGAGCAGCTCTGTGGGCTATTCCCCCTGTAAAGACACCATTTCCCTTGAGGAATCAATTCTTCTTGAAGACACAACTTCCATCATGAGTTCTTCTGACAACTTCATCCCTCCTATCCAAGGCACGTGGGTGACTGAAGGTGTAAACAGACGTATAATTCAACAAAATCTAATTCAGGACAATCCACAGCAGATCTGCAAACTAAGTATCACTGTGGCCTGGGTGGATAATGATGACTTTGAAGAGTTAACAGCTTATGAAAATCTAAATGGAGGCAAGAGGTTGCTGGACAGATGCCCCAAAGACCAGACACAACTTACTGAAGACAAACTGGAAGCTCCAGTGAAACTGTTAGAAACATGTCAGGATGTTCACAAGGATGATGAAGAAATTAGAAAAGATGACAATGAAAATAAAAAGTATAACAGAGAAAATAATAAAGAAAATCAGAGAAATATCAAAGATGATGACTTTGATTGGATCAAATTTAGTCCAGTAGAAGACCTCAAACTGTGCAACAGCTGCCCTCCTTATACGGCTCAGGTCACTCGTCGAAAACATATGGGTCAAGACTTACCAATGAGCAAATCACAAGAAAATAAAGATGTTGTCCAGTTAGAGATTCTCCAAATGCTTAAGGAACAAGAGCTTGCCGAGGTGAGTACAGAAAAGCCTTCCAGAGAGATAGGGACAGGCCTGGTGTCTGAGTTGGACAGCAGGGCTGGACTCTGGGTGTCAGACAAGACTAGCAGGAGGTGAAGGAAGGCAGCATAAAAAGACTCAGGGAGAAGAAGAAGCAGAGAAAATACCAAGGAGCACAGAGGAAGAGAGGGGGGTAGGAACAAGGAGAAGGGATAATCATTCTAAAAAAAAAAAAGTGTGTTTTTCAGTATTAATGAGCACTGAAACTCTGCCTTTATAGTCAGGCTATTTCTGATAAAAGGATGTCAACTGCATAAATGAGTAAGTATGAACTCCATTACTGTTGTATCTAACTCATCTTCCTTTTCTTGGAAGATGGAAGGTGAGGTAACTGGCAAGCAAGACATAGACATTGTAGATATCGCCTCAACTTTCTCAGAATGGCCAGAAGAGGAGGTCATGCGTTCTGACCCACAGACCACCACCTGTCTGAAAGTGGGGCAGGCCTTCAACTGGCTGAAGAAGAGAATTCTTTCGGCTCTACGAAGAAGATGGGACTCTGGGGAGGCCACCAAGAGCCACCAACAGCAGACACCAAAGAGAAGACGACCTCTTAGAAGCAGGAAGATCCAACCAGAAGAACTCCTCAAAAAATGAAGACGGCCCTATATCCTGAGATTTTAAAAATATTTGTTAGCCACTCTTTAACACTCCCCATAGGCTTATTGTTTCTTAATAAGACAAATGTTGTTGTTTTAAAAAAATTACTTTGAAAGGTGTGCAGTAACATTAAATAATAAATTAGTAAAGTCTGTCCCAAGAATTCAAAAGGAATGAATTTTTGTTTTGTTGCACAGTATTTAATTGTTTATCCAGATTTTACCAGAAAGTAACATTTTTTAACTGTAGGGAATAAGTCTACTGAAAGTTCCATTAAGAATAGGAAAATTTGTTAGAAGAATGTTCACATTTTCCACATTGTCTTGTTGGATATCTATAAAAAAGAGAAGAGAAGGAAGACATAGAGAAGAAAGAGCAACTACTTAGAACATGGATTAGAGAAATACAGTTATTAGGCTAAATCTAGCCTATGACCTATTTTTGTACAACTTGTAAGCGAAGAAGTGATTTTACATTTCTAAAGGAAAGAAGAAGAAAGAGAAAAATTGTAAGTGCAAAAAGAAGAGGGATTGGATAGGGGACCAGAAGAAGGATGGGCAGGGGAGGAGCAGTGGAGAGTAGGGGAAAGGGAGGAAGAGAAAAGCATAAGGGAGAGAGGTAGGCAGAAACCACAGACCACAGTCTAAGATATTTGCTATCCATTTTTAGAAGGTTTGCCAACCTTTGGACTGGAAACATAGACTGTAATAGGAGGTATTTTTTAACATGGATTTGGGGGTTATGGGGTATTAGTGGCCTTAAGTGTAACAAAAATGCGGAATTTTGGATACATATAAGAAAGGTAAGAGGACAAGAAATGATACTGGACATTATAATTCATGATTCTAATTAAAAGGAAATGTCAATGTATGTAGTAGTTGTAGAAAATCCAAAAGGAAAAAGGAGCCATGTTGCATTTTGTCACCAAGATAATATCTCACAGACAGAGGTTGAGACAGTTTTGTGTCCCAACTGGACAAAAAAAAAAAATAGGAAGTTATAATAAAAACAGTGGAAGATAAAAGATATCGAAACTCAAAAGTTTCAGTGACTGACATTTTTCTATTACTCAAAATTATTTTTAGTGTTCAATGTTGAATTTTAAGATATTACTTATGTAAATAGTACATAGAATAAAAATTATCCTTTTTTCCTTCCTCAAAAACATGATACTGTAAAGATAACACTGTTCAGTTTATAATTTATATATTCTTCTGTATATTTTTCTATGCATTTATTTATAGATGACAATATTTACTATTCATGTTATTTAATGTACATAAATTATCATTACATGATATTACATTATATTTAACATGTACTATAATTTTACATATATAATAAATATTTAGCATATATAAAACAGTTGGTTTTTGTCTATACAAATGGAAATATATAGATATTGCTGTATGTTTTTTATGCGATGCTAAGGTTTCACAAATTTTAGTTACTTTTGAATAACTGTTTGCATAGGTTATTTTATCATTGTTCTTACATACTTTTCCTACAGCTCTTTTGTCTTCAAATAATTAATAATTGAATAATTCCTTATATTAGCTTAAAATTGGATTTTACAAAGGAAAAATTGTGTTATCTCTTTGAATTCAGGTAATCTTTATTTACTGGCAAAGAGCCAGAAATTTTCAAAGATGCAATCCCCCACTCCTCTCTGAAAATGGAAATATGAAATATTGAAATATGAAATATGAACCAGACTAACAATTTTTATGCTGAGTTCAGAGGTTAAATCAATTAATGAATGATAATTCTAGATTATTTTCAGGGTCTTCCCAAACTTCAAATAAATAAATTAAAAAAGAATTCAGGGATATGTATTTGTTTGGCATGGCTATTTGCTTTTTCTTCTAAATTCATCCATCTCTGACAATGTAACAGTAGGTTAAAAACCATGAGGCTCAAATCTTTGGTCAAATATGTTATAAAACCAAATTTAACAAAATGCAGTAAATATTACCAAATATCTTTATATTCCAGATTCATAAAAAATGGAAAGTTCTCAGATTGACTTTTCTATGATTCCATGTAAATTGGATTTAGATGTCAACAATCCAACTGTTGCTCCAACATGACTAATTATTTGTCATTGCTGGAGATGAACCTGCAGGATTATTTGCTATGGTTTACTCCTATCTGCACTTAGAAAATAATCTTTTCAGTTCTAAATCTTTTCTAGAGTAGGAAATCCTTGCTGTCAGTTGCTACCACATAATAATTATTTCTTCTAAATTGCTTTTGTGCAATAGAGTACTGGTTGGTAATGTAGGCTTATCCTGAAACCTTTCCTCATATAGCATTGAAATAGGACTCACAGTTATGTTTATGATTTGATTTTATTCAAAGGAATCATAGCGTAGCGGGCATTCCAAATGCTAGTAAGTGATATGGTCATCTCAAGAGAAATCACATTTTATCATTCTCCTTTCTAAATAGGATTACTGTTCTTAAACTGGGAATAGTACTCTCTCAAGAATCTCCTTTAGATATTAACTTTGCAAAATGTCCACACAAAATTACATAAGCTCTACATTCTCTTAAAGAGCATCATTACATTTGGTCTCTGATGCTAATCATCGTGATTTGAAGTGGCCAGTGGCAAACTGTATCTTTGACATTTATTATACGATCTGTAGTGGCCTCTTTACCATAGTCATAAGGGATGCTGCTTTGTAACGGTAATAATATTAATTGCTACCATTATCTTGCCTCTCATGTTAAAATTTGGGTGAAATGATTGGTATAGTCTAAATGAGCAGTCAGGGATGAAAAGGACAAAGGAGTAGGAGGAAAATACATGACTAGACTGAGCCCTGCTGCATACTGAGAGGTAATTTACACAAATAGGCTAGATGAAAACAGATGGGATGGGATGAGGGAGGGTGGGAGAGAACTGACTAATGACACCTGACTGCCAAATGACCCTGTGGGTTTGAACACTGGCAGGACACCTAAAACTGTGCCAGCAGCCACTTGGAACTGCCCAGCTCTCATTCACATTTCATTTAATAGTCTAACCTTGGTCTTTCTATTGTTGTCATCACCGGGGAAATGTATACCACATTGAATCATGATCCAGAAAATATACATTCTAATTGGGAACTGTTCTTGTAGAAGCTGTGTGTTACTGAACAGTTCACTTTAGTGTTATAGTAGCTTTTGTTTCCAACAGGGAAAATTGGATACATTTGTTCTTTTAAGCACCTCTCTTATAAACATATAGTATGTGGCGCATGTTTTTATTTTAATAAGAGCCGTAATGAAATAAAAAGAAATCACTTATTCTGAGAACACCATCATATTATTAAATACTTTGTTCATGGACAAATATGTTTGGTATTGACAGGTGAGGAATTCCTAGAACTATATGTAATGGATTCCTACCCATTTCCTATTCTTTTTCTTGCTTTTAAATATTAAATTTATTTCAACTACCAAATTAATTTCCATGGGTGCACATTAAAACTGTAATATGGGCTTGGAATCAAGAATTGTAAGTAATAGTACTGATTTTACTACCATGTAGCCAAGTAAATTAAAAAAAAGGCAAGTTTATGTTTCAGCTGTCCCATCTCTAAAACTAAAATGGGTTAATACATTCTCTGTAGCACTGCTGTGATCAACACAATGAGAAAAAAAATGTGTGCATGCATGTTTATGTGTGCATAGAAAGTGTTAAAAATATGGGTTACTAAAATCATTAATGCCTAGAGTTCATTTCCAGTGTAAATGCAAAGTTCCTAGTAAATTAAAAGTGAATAAAAATTTTGAAATCTTTCTCTATTAGCTAAGAAGCCTTAGAATGTTGAAAATTTGAGTATGAAATTGACAAGGAGTAGAATGTGAGAGTTAGGATAGATTGTCAACTTGATTAGTTTGGGCACTCCCCAGAGGATTAAAGTGTACTTCTGGGCGTTGTTTGGATTTATCTTGGAGGAGTGATGTTGGGTGCTGTATCTGGTCCTTTGCTTTTCTTCCTTGGTGCTGCTCTTTTACCCATTCTGCAGCCTGGCCACCATGAAGTAGACATCTTTATTTTACCACATCCTTTGGCCATAATGCTTCTGCCTTGGAGCCAGCCAAGCATGAACTGGATTCCCTGAAATTATGAACCAATTTCAACCTTTTCTCCTTTAAGTTTTGGATGTTGGACATTGTGTTATAGTGCCAGAAAGCTGCCTAATTACAATAATTATATTAATTGCATTTATTAGCAGTATTTATGGATCTTAAGAGGCCTATATATGCTACTGAAGACAAATTTCCCTATTTTTTTCTCTTTAAGAAATATGAAGATGATATTGAAAAAGTGAATAGGGAACACAAGCTCAAGTCTAGATTATATTTAATATCCCTAAACTATATAATATTAAGTGATTATTACTCTTTTCATTGAGAAGTGATTCGCCTCCCTTGACTTCTTCCTGCACTAGTAACTTGGAAAAGACCTAAAACTATACACCAAGAGGAAGTGAGTTGATTTTGGATTTTTAAAATATTCAAGTTGAAAGGAAATTCCGAGGAATCAATCTGTTCAACCTGGCAATGAAATTCCTCCCCCTCCCACACCTTATTTATTTCTGATTTCTGAATCTAAAATGCACTATAAGTTTAGTATCATTTATTTTGTCAAAACTGAGATATAGAGGACATTGTGAATAGAAACTAACTAATTTTAAATCATGAAAGTTGGGGTAACCTGGCATCAACCAGTGTGTACTCCTTGTTAAGCCACTGAGAAAGAGGTAGGTTTTTAAACAAAACAATCATAACCTAGAAAGTAAACGCTTGGAAACATCTCACTCTCTGGACCTTGAAATCTAGAGATACATGCCAAATGGATGGATTGTATGGAAAGGTGAGAATAACCAAGGATTTCAACAAGTATGAATGTAGAATTATTGAAATCAAAAAAGAAATAGGGAGGAAGGAAATCAGAAGAAAAGGAAACTGTTGAAGAATAAGAGAAAGAAATAAAGAACAAAATAGCAGAGGCATATTCCCTCATATTATAATCTAGTTTCATCACTCTGAGTTCTTAGGACTAAGGTTTCTGGATGGACTATGAAGTTGATGAGAGGCCTTTGACTCGCAGTGTAACACAACATTAATCCCTAGCCTTCTCTTCTACCATTCTCTTAACCCAACAAGAGAGAAAGAGAGAGTGAACTCTTTGTTAAGATAACTGTAATATTTGGGACAAAGTCTTTTCTTATTCCAGGATGACAGTGATGATGAGATCATTAAATCCTGAAAAATGGATACTCTAAAAATACCAACAATTCTAAAGATGGAATTGTGTGAAGTATATACACAAGGTAAGAATGAAACTTTTTTGACTTTTTTAATTAATCTAGACATTTTTAAACTTGAAATTAAAGAAATATTAATTTCAGTGTTCTGTACCCAGCTCTGTTTACAAAGAACTTGACATTTTCAAAGTCTTCAACATTTTCATAATTTTCCCAATAGTAAAGATACTATGTATTTTATGCATTTACTCCAATGGCTTATGATGATGTTTTTAAACAAAATAAAAAATAAAATACATGATTTCTGCCAGGTTGTCCAGATTGATCTGTACATTTCTTAAAATAGTTTAAATATCTCAAGGAGTGAGAAATTGTGTGCTTTAAGGTAGATTTATGATGAAAAATCTTAAAACCATGTAGTTTGGCAATGAGAGAGGTAATGCAAGGAACAAGACAACTTTGAAATCATTTTTCATGGGTATAAAATGTTAAATTGTCCAGGTTTTAAAGCAGTCACCTCAGTTGAGAAACATTTTCTTCAAAAGGAAAATTTAAATTTATAGGTGCTTTTATGTTACTGTTATTTCTATTTAGAAAAAAAAAAGGAGAAAATGGCTGAAGAAAATGTATTTCCTTAAAGTACATTCCTATAATATAAAGATAAATATAGTCCCAATATAACAGTAAAGTACAGCTCAATGTTAAAAATACTTAAGGGAACTTTAAAACTTATACTTGTACCATGCAAAATATTGCCTGAATTGAGTTAAAGGTCTTAATAAAAGAACGAGAAGTAGAAAACATCAAAATAGATTTGTATTTTGCGTTTTTTCAATGAGCAATGGATTACAATACAAAGACAACTTTTGTTTAAATTTACCTAATTTTCCTTTTATCTAGTGCTATTCAAGAACCATTTTTAAAAATCTAGCCCCCTTCGTGATTTCCATGTCACTCCAGGAATTGTGATTAGAGTTCCAGGAACATGCCACAGATCCCTCAGCTGCCTTGAAATGCGATTCATCTGAATTCGTTCTAAGTTCCTAGTGATTCTGTATTTCCTCACTTGTCTGATGTTTTAATGCCATATTAACCATACCTTCTGTGGGTTTTCCACTGTGAAAACGATCCTCCTCAAAAAGGACGGCAGAAATAAGAGGGGAGTCTCATTATATTTATTATTATTATGTTCTCTTAATATTATGTTTTAACATTTCCCAAACAATGGAATAATTCTTTTTTATGCTGAATATTTTCATTTTCAAAGTCTTTTCCATTGCTATTAAGTTGAATTTAACACAGATCAATTCATTGAGCATGCTGGCCTTTGTGATAAGTTGTTTTCAAATTTTGTGTCAGTCTTCAATATTCGTCCTTGATTTTATATGTAGTTTAAATGAAAGATTTTTTTCACCAAACATATTAAGTAATGCTTTCATAATTATTCTTGTGAATCTACACATGGTAAAATTCATTGGTTTCTAGAGGAAAGGGCCAATTTTCTCTCTTTTTATTATATTTTTTCTGTGTGATTGTCTCTAAGAATGTTTTCACTTGCTGTTGTTGGGTGGCAGAATGCCATCATTTCTTTACTGTTCTATTAAATATAGAAATTTCCAATCAAAGATCCTTTCTTGGCTCTCCAGAGATGTGTGCTAATTCTTTCTTAGGACACTAGAATTTTTATAAACCCCCCCCGAAATTTTTTTCTCTTTAAGTCTGTCTATAGTTCGCATGCAAATTCTTTATTTTCAAAATAAAATAATAAGTCAAGCCAGGTTTTTCTGTCTCCATCAGCTATCTCTTTTTATACCATGTATCTTTTTTCACATCTTTTGTATTAGTGCATTTATCTTAATAATTTTCTCTCACATCACCCCTTTATCCCATCTAGTTTCATTTCCTGTTTTGGGGGACTTAGTGTGTATAATATATTTGGATTATACCCATCCCCCATTACCCACTATCACACCTCACTTTCCACTTACTGCTTCTCTTGCCTAATAAAAGTCTCCCTTCTATTTTTTGTCATCTTATTTAGATTCTACATATTAAGGAAAACTTGCAACGTTGGAGTTTCTTTTTCATTAGTACACATTTTCAGTACATAACGATTACATTCCTTGTGGGGAGTTGGTACATGTACATAATACATCTTAATTTTTTTTCCATTTTCTTTCCTTGTCCTTGCTTCCCACGCCCTCCATCTCTCCATCCCCTTCCTATTTTAGACGTATCTATCTTCCTGCTTCCTATTATCAATCATTAGTTTGCTCCTTATTTATATTTTAGTTTTCTAATATAAGAGAAAACATGTGGTATTTAATCTTGTGTGCCTGACTTATTTCCCTTGACATTATGGTCTCAAGGTACATCCATTTTCCTACAAATGACTCAAGTTTATCTTTCTTTATAGCAAACTGGTATTCCATTGTGTGTAAATACCACATTTTCTTTTCCATCTGTTGATGGACATATAAGCTGTTTCCAAGATTTAGATATTAGGAATTGTGCAGCTATAGACATGGTGTGTATGTATCATTGCAATATGGTATGTTTCACTGTTTGGGGAAGATACCTAGAAGAGTGTAGCTGGGTCAAATCAAATTTCTAGATTTATCTTTCTGAGGAATCGCCATACTGATTTTCATAGTGGTTACACTAGTTTACATTCCCACCAACAATATAGAAAGGTTCCTTTTCCCCTGCAGCCTCAGCAGCTCATTATTATTTGAATTTTTGATGCTGGCCATTCCTTCTGGGTTAAGGAAGAATCTCAGTGTTGAAATTCTCTAAGGCTCAGTGAAGTTGAGCATTTATTCATGTATTTACTGGTCACTGGTACTTTTTCTGTAAAGTGTTCGTTTCATTTGTATATTTTTATTGGGTCTTTAATTTTAGGAGACCTTATTTTTTTTTTAATTCTTTATACATATTCTACATATTAGTCTTCTGTCTGAGGAATAGCTGGCAAATTTTTTCCACTCTGTAGGTGGTCTTTTCACTCTGTCAGTTGTTTCTTTTGATATACAGAAGCTTTTTAATTTGATATGATCCCAATTATTGATGCCTGGTACTATTTTCTGTGAAACAGGGTTCTGTTCAGAAAGTCCTTGCCTATGCCTATGATTTCAAGAGTTTTACTAATCTTATCTTCCAGAAGGCTAAGGGTTTCATTTTAACATTTAGTTATTTGATCTATTTTGATTTTAGATTAGCACACAGTGAGATATATGGGTGTAAATTCAACGTTCTGTGTGTGGACAGCCAGTTTCCCCAATATCATTTACTAAAGAAGCTATCTTTTCTCTATAGCAGTGACGGCGAACCTTATAGAGCATTCAGTGATACAAACAGCTCGTTGTGGCACAGTGGCCATATGTTTACCTCCACTGCTCCGGATTATATTTTTTGGCCCCTTTTCCAAAGATTAAGTAGTTGAATGTGCTTGACATTGTTTGTGCATCTTCTGTTCTGTCCCATTGACCCTCATGTCTGTTTTTGTGACAGTACCATGCTGTAAATTTGTAATATAACTTTAGGTCCAGAATTGTGATGCCTCTCATTTTGCTCTTTTTTCCCTGGATGATTTTTGTTATTCTGAATCTCCTCTGCTTCTATATGAATTTTGATTTCCTATTTGGGATATTTAAGTCCAAGTGTCAGAAGTAACAGATTTGCTATTTTAATAGCATTTATTTGTTTCACTATGAGTTGCAGTTAAATTTGGTTCACGTGACTTGTCTTCTCTTCCAACCAGAAAGACAATCCACTTCTTAATTTTTCTGTCAAGTCATGTAGTATCTCCCTTTCCCTTAGGAATGGTTAGATGAGTACCAGAGTCCAACTTTGCAGAGGAATTCTTTGTAGTGTGTTATCTGAATGCTTTTGCTTTCCTATGGCACAGCCAACGTTCTTCATAAGGTCTTTATCCAGTGGAGTGAATGCAGATACAGCTGTTGCAATTTCTTCTAATTTGCATTTTCATCTTCTTCTTTTCAATACTGTTTTGTTCTAATTGTTAAATATATCATATTCATAAGTATTATCATTGTGTAGCTCATCAATTTCTCAGTATATATGAGGCATCATTAAACTTTCACTATGTCTCAGATCCTTTAATAAACTGAGTTCTTTTTTTTTATTATAGGAAATATTTTTATTTCAAAAAGTACTGAAGGCATCCTAAAACCTGGAGACAAGATTCTGGACATTTAGGCCTACAGAATAGACAAAAATAAATACACATGTGCCCACCCTCTGGGGTGTGACTGGATGTTGGACACTGACAGCTGTGTCCTTTGTTAGTCTCTGAAGTCATATAAATATAGAATATGCTATAGGTCAGAATTAAATACCAGTCACTGAACTTCCATAACTTAGTGTCTTGTGGACAAAGTCCCATGCATGAATCATATAGGGAAAGCTGCATTCCTAGGTGGCCCAACACCTGTCTCCAAGTCAGTGTGCAGACATCTACGATGGTGGGGACCATAATGCCCAGACAGAGCCCATGGCTGCAGAGGGCACTCTTGATCCCAGACCCCCAGCTGGGTCTGCAGGCCGTGGAACCTGTGGGGGCATCTAGTGCCTGCTCTTCCCATGCTTGGTTTTTCAAACCCAAAGCCTGGTGGTGACCCAGGCAGCTCCAGGGAAAAGACAGAGGGACACAAACCCAGGCCCCATCTGTGTGGTCAGTCAGGGCAAGATGGACGCCAGTCACGGTGCAGAACAGGAACCCTGGGCCAACCCAGGACAGCAGTGGCCAGTGTCCCCAAGCAGACTGGACAGGGCACCTTCTAACACAACACAGTGACACACACAGCACATGGCACCAAAGGGAGGAGGCAGGCATGACAGAGCCCACCTGGTGGCCTGGGAGAAATTAAATTGAGTTCTTTGTGTATGTTAGCTCACTCATCTAAGGTCTGTACACATATGAATTATGTTAAAACAACTCTACCAGGTAAATACTTGTGTTATTACCAGTTTGCAAATGAGGAGGATGAATTTCAGAAAAAGTAAGTGTAATAAAACCAAAGATGTAATTCATGACGGAGGCAGGCTCCACATTTTTATATTGTTATTGATTCTGTTATGGCTTGTATCTAGATGTCTCCTGAATGCCTCATGCAGTCATAGGTGGGGCTTCTCAGAGGTGACTGTATCTAGGGTGTGTAATCCTGGGATTAAGGGTGCATGATTACTAAATTACTTCAATGGTTGATTTAGCATAGTTATGGGTTTGGATAGTAGGAAAGCCCACCCTGGGTGGGTGGCACCACCCAAAATGGGTAGAATGGAAGGGATAAAAGGGAGAGGTAAGCTGTTCCTTGCTGCTTATTGCTTTCTGCCTTCTTCCTGTCATGACATGAATTATTTCTCTTCAATGATGCTTTGCTGCCATGTCACCCTGCAATGGAGCCAGGTGACTATGGACTGAAGTCTCTACAAACTGTGAACTAAATAAACCTTTCCTCCTTTAACTTTGGGTGTTGGGTATGTTGTTTCAGCAATAAGTAAAAGTAACTAAGAGAAATCCCGTAACTTGGACTCTTATTTTTCTGGGTAACTTCTTGGATTATTACTTAATTCCACCAAGGAACTCTTCATGTTTTTTAATAAACTGGAGCACACAGAAACATTCAAGTCCTACACTTTTGCCTATGGAAGGGAGATGTACTTACATTGATAGCACATATAATTGGCGAGTGCCTTAGGCAAAGAGACAAACATAGCACATTGCCTGCAGGTTGCTGGAATAGTTTGCTCAGCGCCAAACTGCTTGGACATCAGAATGAAGCAGTCCTTTGCAGCTTCCCCTGGAATTCTTTCTCTAAAACAGTCCAGGAAAAATATCTCTTTACTGCGTGCTCTTCTTGGTTGTCACACTTCAGAATGAAAGAGGATAGAGAAGGCTGTTCTTGCATTCTGACTTGAGTCCAACATGACCATTCCTCCTTTCCTCCCTGACTGTGTCCTATGGAACTGTGATTCATAACTTGACGATCTTTTCTATCGCTCTGTCACGCTTTGTGCTAATTTGGCAGACTATACTTCCCTATAAACATTATGCCATATAACCCAAGGTCAGAGTAGAGTCCGGTGAATAAGCTCTGAATTTGGGGGTGAGAATGGAGCCAACCAGAGAGCCAGAGACACACAGACATCCCAAGACAGACACAGAAGAAGAAAATTCCACTGTTATGCCACGGGGTAAAATTTACGAAGAAGACCAAAAAATTATCAGAAATTCTCTACACCAAGAAAGACTAAGAAATTTTGCCAGAGTTCATTTTTAGGAGCAATCTGCTAAACTCTGATTATAGGTGAACTAGTGTATTTGCCCTTAATTTTAGGTATAATAATTAAAAAGCACTCTACTAAATATTAGCATCCATCCATCAACAAATAATTGTAGAAGCCCCCTTTCCTCTTTGGCATATAGAGCACAGGTACTGACTTTGTTGAGATCATCATTTTTATCTCACACAAACTTTAAAAACTCTCTGAGGAGCTCTCCAGGAGTTGCTCTCCTGGATTCAGGTGTTTGCAGTTTGGACTCCTGGCTCGAAAAAGAACCCATAAAAGATTTAAAATTCCTATATTTCATGATAAGTCTATTTTAACATCCATGTGTATCATGGCACATTATTTGTGACTAAAATTTATAAGCTTTGATAATTTCAGTCAGTACAGTTCATAAGAAATCAAAAGGTGGCTTTTAGGCCTGCAAATATAAAAGATTTTTAATGATTCTACACCTATTTCCTCTTCCTCCTCCATGATCATATTCAGCAAAGATATATAAAATCTATACATGGCTGTATATATGTCCTCTAGTAGAATAGCATCTACTACACATTAGTGAAAATATGAGACAAGTCAAAAGTTGTCCCGCAAATTCCTATTATATACCCGCCACTTTAGGGAACTAAGAATATGACTTGACAGCTTTAATTGAAAGTGGCCAACGTAGTGACACTTCTCCTATTTAGTTGTTTTTTGAAAAATCTCTCTATGTATTTATAGTATAGATGCCTTATAACATATGCAGAAAAATGCATTTTCAAGTACTTTAGAATTATTGATTGCCAGAACTCCCCCAGGACTGATCTTCTTTGAGTCAGAAAATCACAGTTCTTATGGACACAAAGTATAACTTTATCCACCTTTTCTGACCCAAAGTAGACTCATTCAATCCCAAAAGGGAAATATACATCCTAGGTAGTTATTTTCCTCTTAAACCACATATATTTAGAGTGGTGAGAAGCTAGCAGAATAAGGTGATCCATATTTTTCCTATTTTATATGTGCTTTGAGGATAGAAAATTTATAACTTCTAATATAGTAATTTCTGTTTACAAGAAATTCAATTATTACATTGCAATAGGGATTAGTTTGTTGATAAAATTTCTGATTCTTGTAGTCCACCCCAATTTTTCTCAATTTTTAAATTGTTTATCAGCTTATCTTACACTCACCAGTAGGGAAAACAAAACACACACACGCACATGCACACACACAAATACACTCACCACAAAATAAAACAGAAACACAAAGAACTGTCTCTGATGCCAGCAACATCAGTGACTTTGAGAACACCATTTTGTAGGTTGCATTTTCAATCTATATTATAATTGCCCCTTAACTATAGTCCACTTCCTTTTAGATTCATATGGTGCCAATTTCTTGAATGTTATTATAATAATATTAAAAATATCAATATAAATATTAAATTAGACCCCGTATCATAGGAAATAATTCCAAGTAGGCTCACAGAATTTCCTACTCAGGCCTTAAGATTCTCGTTATTTGTTTTGTTGTTTCATATGAGCAATAAATTGTTTATAATGTTTCATTTTATAAAGGACTTGGAAATGTATGGGTGTCCTCCAAAATACTTGACTTCTCTAGTATTTTTTTAAGTAATCATAACTTGAAAAATCTCAATATTTGAAGGATGATAATAAAAATTGCTTTGGGCTGAAATTTTGAGTTCTGCATCATAATCCACAGAAAAATTTACAGCCAGGCAATAAACTTGAAAAATATGGGTTTATAATGAAAATGTTGAGGGACTCTAGCAGGTGCTACTGTAATATCTTGAATTTGATTTTAAAGAAGTTTTCAATAATGTTTCTCCAGGTCAGTCTTTCGGGGAATTTAAGGTTTTTTTTAAAGCAAAGTTTTTCTAATACTTCTGCTTTAGTGACTGATGAAATTGTAAGGACTCTGTGACCAGGTACCTCAGGACACTGGTGAATAAGATCATTGGTAACTGTAAGAAGAGACTAAGCATTGAGAAATTTCTTTCCTTTTAGAAGCCACCCAGTAGAAGACCTATTTTTATGTAATTATAGTCTACAGGTGTTATATGGTTTACATTGGCCTGTTCTCAAAGGAGGGTGATAATGGAATTAAGTAATTCCTCACTTGGTTATGTTTACTAACATATCTCACTCATTTATTTTGAGATGGGTCTTGCTATGTTTTTCAGGCTGGTCTTGAACTCCTTGGTTCAAGTGATCCTCCCACCTCAGCTTCCCAAGTGGCTCAGTATATGACATACGTAGCCTGTGCTTTCCCACATTCTCCACAAAATTATGGTACAAGATACGTGGCGTAGGTAAATTTTTATACTTCAAATTTTACTGATTATGACAGGAAATGATTCCCTCAGTTATCTTGCTAAGGTGAAAAGCCAGTTTGACTTGAATACTATTAATCAAAGGCCACTGCCTTGTGCCATTCCTCGTGTTATGTGATGTTGTGGCATGGAAAGAAGCAGTGTGGAAATGCTTAGAAGCTGGCAACACATTCTGGGGCAAGATCACAGCCCTGTGTTTATTGACTGTATGAGTTAGGACACACATGAGTTAGGACATATATGACCTCTTAAAGTTTGTTTTCTTATAAAACGGGAAGACTATAAACAGTAATAAAAGGGTGATAATAATAGGTAAGATTAGTAAGTGCTAGTAAACACCTAGCATTGTGTCAGGTACTTTACATATATTTACTTACTTAAACATTTGATCGTATTTATCTCATAACTTTATTGTGAAAATTAAGAGGTAATTTATATAACGTTCTTACCATAATTTCAAGCATAATTTCATTACAAATGTTAGCTAATTTTATTGATGTAAAATTGTTTTTATTTTACGAACAACACTTAGGTTAATGAGACATAAGGGTCACTGTTTTCCAGTATTGTTACTGATGCAAACTGTATTTTTTGATCCATATGAAACCAAACTATGCCAACCTACTCCAGAGAAGGCCGCATTATGATCCATCAAGGCTGGTTATGCATCAATGGCTGGGACAAATTCACGAAATTTCCTCAACTCCACCAGAAAGAATGTTTGGCTGTACACTCTTGATTTAGTGATTGCCCATACTCTAGATTAACCTTATATTCATTCAGTTTGTCATAGAAACAGAGACATTTCAGGCAGATGTTCTGAATTGATAGACCAACCCTTGAAGAACTAGCTATTTAAAATCTATAAAGCAGAATATAAATAGTAAGACTCAATATTTTTAAAGTATATAAAAGTAAAGGAGAAAAGCATATATAATTAGTATATGGATATGCACTAAATTGTATTGACCTCAGTTAAAATTTAATTGAATAAATCAAATAAAGAAATTTCACAGTCTCCCATTTAACCGGTTCCAAGATTAAGAAAGAATTGAAATCACAGAATCTGCCCCACAAATGTTACCTAGATTTTAATGGAAATATTTTAACATTATATAGAAATTAATTTAAGGACATTCTTTTATTTAGCATTCTCTGTATTCTTGGTGAAAGCTTCATACATTCTATTTCATTTTCGTAGTAAAACTTTGGTAAATTTTAAACTATACCCAGTAGAATATAAAAACATACAGAGGAAATCATTTATTTTATTTTTAAAAATAAAATAATTCTAATTTGAGAGCTCAGCTCAGTCTGGCATTTAATCTGCGAAGGAGTTCATCAAAAAATCCTTGGTTTAAACCTTATGTACTACAATTTCTAATAGAGCGGCCTCATTAGTAAGCGATATCCATGCTAATGTGCTTGCTTGGGGCAATAATCATCACAGTCCCTGGTTCTGGTCTTTGCCAGTGCACTGGAGAGGGTGATGGAGTATTGTAATTATACAATTAGCCTTGTCAAGGCATGGAGCATGGGGAATAGCAGGATCTTGAAGCTTAAAGTATGGCTGGCTGATAGATGACTATCATTAAGCTCATCCTTTGTTCACTCTGCGATGAGGAGACACTGAGCTCAGGGAAAGCTCCTTAATGAAGGATAAAATCCTTGACCCACAGCTACTCTGCCCATAACCGCTCAGCTCACCCTTTCTTTCCACAATGCATATATTCTGTTCAACTCTCACCTTAACCTAATGAAAAATAACAAACAGTTGCCAATAAACCCTTTTTAGTCAATCAAATTTAGATGGTGGGAAGTGAAATTTTGTAGAAGTATTGTTTCATCATGACACTAATGGCTCTCAACATGCTACATCCCTTTTCATATAGACATAATAAATTGGGTATTGTAGAATTTTAGCTACATAAAACTGATCTATATTAAAATCTAATTTTTCCTATTGACATTCAAGGTATAGTAAAACACTACATATAAGTATGTATATATATATATATGTGTGTGTGTGTGTGTCTATTTTCACATGGATATGAGTATACACATACATATCGTACAATCTGTTTATATTTTGTTTTACCATGTGTAATCTTAAATGAATTATTCTAAATTCCTGAACTTCTTCAGAAGGGAGAAGATTGGCACTGAGGCTTAACTGTTTGCTCCCATTCATTTTCAGGCTCTCTTCATTATTAATCTACTTGTCCTCCCTTCTAGCTCTATGCCCTTCTGAGTTTGATTGGGCTTTCTCTCTTCTACAGCCAGTGACCTGCTAAACCACTGTCCTGTGGTCATTAGGAGGAGCAGTAGTGTAAGTGCAGGTGTTCCGATTAAGTAACTATAAGAGAATACAGTCCAAAGGCCAGGGATTTAGCTCAGTGGTTCTGGCTCTTGCCTGGCAAGTGCAAGGTCCTGAGTTCAATCCCAGGTACCAAAAGAGAGAGAGAGAGAGAGAGGGAGAGAGAGAGAGAATATAGTCCTACCTGCTTGACAGTTGCATCTCTTCTATGTCACATAACCACAAAATCCAAGTGTTTCTTCTATTGTTACTATTCTAGAATATTTTTGTGCAAATCTATAGAAGACATCCTCCAAAAGTAAATTTTCAAGTTACTAATACTAGAATCAAACTTTGTGTCCAGAATATTGTAGGTCTATTGTGATGCACAAAACACAAGTTCAGGAGATAGTTTCTTAAATGACATTATTGCAAATATGGATTATGGCAGGACTGCAGAATAATTAAAAACAAAGGAGTAGGATGTGAGTTTAGCTGTAATAGGACAGCATGAGGTCACAAAAGAATTTTATATCTTGATTATGGTGTTAATTACATGAATCTGCACATATGATAAAAGTTCACAGAAGTACACACACACACACACACACACATACATACGAGTTTATGTAAAACTTGTGAGATCTGAATGAGTTGTGAGTTGCAACCATGTTAATTTCCTGTTCATGGTGTTATATTATTTGATGTTACCCTTAGGAAAAATGGATGAAGGACAAAGGAAACCTTTACTTAGAATTTTTTAAAATTCCTGTTTCTAAAAATTGACAATCTTGGGCCGGGGATTTAGCTCAGTGGTTTTGCCGCCTGCTGCAAGCGCAAGGACCTGAGTTCGATTCCTGAAACCAAAAAAAAAAATCGACAATCTTCCAAAATCTACAATTATTCCAAAACAAATGATCCTTTTAATTTTTTTAAACTTTTCCAGAACAGAACTACCTGGAGAAAGAATTGGCCTTGGTCAAATGTGGCAAGCAGCAAATCAATGTTTTGTCTTTAGTTCTACTATTGTTCTTCTGTTTACAGACAAATCACTTGATCTCATTCTTTGTTTCTCCTTCTGTGGCAAAATGCTAGTCTTGTCTCTCTAAATTACTGTAAACATCTTGAAATCTGTGGGAAAAAATAGCCTAGTGTGCATACATCTGAAAGAGCATGAATGTATTTCTCAGCTTCCTGGGAGCAATATTGTAACACCCGTCTACCTCTACAGTTTTAGAAACAAAAGCCAAAGTGGAACAATAAACTAGATATGCCCAATGCTGGTACTTTGATTCTACATTTGAGAAAATCACTGTACTCCTAAAATGTACTACAGTGACAACTCTCACACAGTCATGACTAACAGATGTAATTGTGAACATTTTAAACACATGAAGTACAATTTATTCCATTTGGATTGGATAGCTTTCACTTTCCTGTCAAAAAGTACATTAAAAGTACTACTTGAAGCATAAATTTAGAGAAAGGAAATTTTACTTTCTTTACTTTACTTTCTGCATTTGTATAGTAGCTAAATGAAAACTCTGCCATTTATAGAAAGGAATACCTTGCAAGCTGAATTAGGGTTGCTCAGCATGCCAAACAAAGCCACAGGCAAAGCAAAGCGAAGGGGAAGATTGCCATTTTATAGGTTAGACAAGAAAAAAGCAAAATGACTTCCTGTCTAAGTGAGAGACTTTCATATTTCACGCAAATCCTAGGAAATAATTAAGCTTTCAGTACAATTCAGGGACCTGTGCTCTAGAAATTGCCTCAATAAACCTTATTTTCATGTGGTAGTACTGAGATTCTCTCTTATCCTTTACTACCCTTTATATATCATCCTCCTTTACAGCAATGAGAATTTAGCATATAAATAAATAACACGAAATTGTTTCAGGGAGAGGATAAACACAATTCAAATTCAGCCAGGTGCTTTATCACCAATTTGGAAGGTTGTGATGTTATTAGACATTCTGATATAAAGATCGAGGGAGAAAACTATTGGTGGAAAGAAGAAATTAAAAAACAAGACAAAAAATAAGTTTGGAAAGTAAGCTGAAAACACAAAGTACTTGGGAGCAAAAGTAAGCTGGTTCCTTGATTTAAAATTCTACACGGGGAAAACTTGGTTAGGTGGTTTCACAACTTACCACAAAAGGAATATGACCTCCTTTTTTACACCTCGACTTTAATTATAACATTGTAGTAGCTATTTCACCTAAATCCTAAACAAGGCAGTCCCAAGTCTTGCAGGTTTGGGAATTGGTGTCAATTCAACCAAACAAGGATGCCTCTGCTGGCTGGGTGGTACATGAGTTCAGGTGCTGGCTTTGTCACTATGATCTGTGGCCTTAAACAGACACTATCACCTGTGTAGGCTTCAGTTCTCCCATGCAGGCTCATGAGAGTCTCAAAACTGGTCTCTGTCAGCATTTGGGAGCTATCTGGCTTCTGTGAAACACTCTTCAGTTGCTGCAGGCCTGGCTCAATTTTATTTGTTTTGGGTTTCAAGTAAGATTTCACATGAAACAAACCCACATTTAAAATCATTGAACTAGATCTTTTGGGTCTCCTTCCTGCACCAAAATTTAAACAGGATCTGACGTTCAATCTTAAAGATTCACCAGTTCCACAAAGGGAGTTTTCTGGGCCATGTTCTTTCTGTGTCATTTTAATTGCTTTTATTGTAATATATATCTAGCATAATATGTTACTAAGTTGATAGACTTGGTGTGTTTTGCTTGCTGCTCTGAAGTAAAGCAGAGGATATGCTCCTTTTTACTTTGGGCTTCCAATCTAGAAAGGTTGAATTGTGTTAGCATGACAGGTGGATTAGTGAGCTCTGTTACTGTGGGGTGGAATAAGCCATAACTTTATGTTCTTTGCCTTACAAAATTCAGAAAAATGGAAACACCGCCTCTGTTTGTAAGCACTGTGTATGTCTTCAGATTCTTCAATATTTTTAAAAGAAGCCTTTGGGGACCTCCTAATACATGATTAAAACAGAATTTCTCACCCATTCTGATAGGTGTGCATCAACCTGAAATATTTTTCCCCAGCTTTACTGAAGTATGATTGACAAGTAAAAACTGAATATATGTAGGAAGAATAATAAAATGTGAAGCTTTGATACATACATTGAGAAATGATTCTCACCATTAAGCTACCATATCTGTCATCTCACCTACTTACCATTGTGTGAAATATTTATATTTTCTGTGGTGGGAACATTGGAGATCTACTATTTTAGAAAAGGTCAAGTATACAGTACATTATTATTATTAACTGGAGTCATCGTGTCCCACACTTGGTCCCCAGGACTTATTCATCTTACAACTGTAAGTTTGTAACATGTGACCAACATCTCCACTATTCTCCCACCATTCTACTGTTTACCTCCTCTGATGCAAGAGAATAACTTTAATTTAGAAAAGAAAAAGTACTGTGGTGTTCCTTGAATCAGGTATTAGACTAAATTTATTTCCATTTAATACAACGAAATGATAAATACAAAAGTTCCTGAGACCAGACTTGTTTTCTGTTTTGGAATAAATCTTAAGAGGACCTTTATTTGTGGAGAGGCTAAACAATGGAAGGCTGTCAGAGCATTACTCTGTGTAATCTTTTAAAGTCATTGTCATAAAGCCAGGCATGGTGCACACCTGTAATCATAACACTCAGGAGGCTGAGACAGGAGGGTCATCATCAATTCAAGGCCAGCCTGGGCTACATAATGAGTTCAGGGTCAATCTGAACTACGTAGCAAGGCCCTGTCTCAAAAAAGAAAGAAAGCAAAACACCCAAAACTCACAGACAAGAAAGTCAATATTTTAGAAAGTCACTACTGTGCCAAGAAATAGGAACTATATTGACACATTTTATTATTTTATTTAAATGTTACAACCTCATGAGGTAAGTTTTATTAGCCCTGATTTCCAGATAAGGAGGTTCAGAGAGTTTAAGGAAACCCAAAATTCTCAATAAATGACAGGTAGCATTGGGATTCAAATTAGATGTTTCTAATTCTAAAATATAATTTTTCTCATTATAATCAGTATGTTTGGGTAAATATTCACTACATTTATGAGAAAAGTAATTAATTAGTACAAATGAATAAAGAATATATTTATATTTATATTTGTTCTTGTTATGTGAAACATTTTTTTTGCTCGTTTGTTTTGAGATGGGGTCTCACTATGTAGTTCAGGCTGGCCTTGAACTTGCCGTCATTCTCCTACTGCAGCCTCCAGACTTCTGGGATTACAGGTGTGTGCCACCATGCCTGCCAAAACATCTAACTTTTTTTTTGTACCGGGGATTGAACTCAGGACCTTGTGCTTGCAAGACAGGCACAGTGCCACTGAGCTAAATCCCCGGCCCTCCTATTTGTTTCTTTAGTAATTAAAATTTGATAAACACAGGCTAACTTGTCATTCAGCAAAGTAGGAAATGATTCTTAGTTTCCAAACTATAATTGAGGATCAAAATCTGCACCCTTATTTGCATATTGGCCATGTTTTTTCTGCTATATTACACTGTCTCTCTAGAAGTCCTAAGTTAATTTTGATAGTATATATTAAATAATGTACACTTTTGCTATTACAATAACGTCCACTAGCATCAACACTGGCAGCAGCTGTGCAGGGCTGATATATGATCAGCTTTCATCATCACAGCAAAATTGACCCTGTATTCATTTCATAGATGAGGAAACAGACATGGAGGGATTTGTCTCATCATTACAGATGTTCAGTGGCAGGGCTAAAACAGGGACCCAGTATTCCTTCCTTCTAAACTCTACTAAACTGCCAGGAGGTTACCACCTCTCACTGCTCACTACATGAAGTAGTATTTTTTGCTCCCTTAGTTATTCTGTCCACCTATGTCAGGGGAATAGAAGAGCTGTGCTACAGTTTTTCAATCATCATTTTGAGTTTCCAGAGCTTGGGATGGTACCTGTTATCCCATACCTCAGTGTGGTGCTTAGTTTATATGTCAACCTGACACAGTCATGACATGGCCCACGTATTTGGTTAAACATTATTTTGGATGTGTCTGACAGTGTTTCTGGATGAGATTAATATTTGACTCGGTAAACTGAACAAAGCAGATTGAATCCTTCCCTAGTTTGGGCAGCCCTTCTCCAATCACCTGAATGACTGAATAGAACACAAGGGCTGACTCTTAAGTAAGGGAAGATCTCCTGCCCAATGTCCTTTGAACTTCGACATTTAGAATTGCTCCAAAACAAACTCTTGGAGGACCTCAAACCTGCTGGCCACTCATGTGGCTCCCGGCCTCTGAACTGCGACTGGAACTGCAGACTTGGCTCTCTTGTGTCTCCAGCAGATGTTGGGACCTAACTCCCAGAATCTTATGGACTAATTGTTTATGCTGAATCTCTTTCTATATCTATCTAAGTCTTACAGGTTCTGTTTATTTGGAAATAAACCTAATATACTTACCAGGTTTTCTTTAAATGAATAAAACAAATGAATCCCTCCTGGTTAGACAAAGACTTTAGATCATTCTCCTTTGGAATTCAATTGTCAAATTTCTAAATACACAGAGACTTTTAAAAAGTTCGCTAGGTAGGCTGCCTCTTTAGTGAAAAACATCCCAGAATACTGTATCTCTATGAAATTATCAATGGCATCTGTGTTTCATATCAGTTCTTTATCCTAAGCTTAATTTGCAGCATGACCCCAGAAGAATTCCTGAAGCTATTTACCATTCATAAAATTTTACCCCTAAGGTTCCTGCAATTGAATTTCTCAAAAGATCTAATGACTATTCATCAGAATATATATTGCATTCAAATTTAAATAATGCAGTTAAAATAATAAATAATAAGCTATTGCTCTTCTTTCCTCAAAAAGTGGTTTTGTGGTTATTAAATACCTCTATTTTAAATTGTGATTTATCTTACCATGGAGTTTAATTATGTCACAAATGCAGACTTCCGATTTCAATATTTATATTCTGTTCTGCTTCTTTA
Source organism: Heterocephalus glaber (assembly GCF_000247695.1). Next base: position 4,563,462 of record NW_004624765.1, on the reverse strand, counting down.
AAATATAAAGATTTCTTTCTATCAAAACATACTAGGGCCTGGGATTTAGCTCAGTGGTTCTGCCACCTGCCGCACAAGTGCAAGGACCCGAGTTCGATACCTTTGATCCCAAGAAAACAAAACAAAACCAAAAACAAACCCCATACTGAGACCCCCTCAACCAACTGATCTTCACAAACTTCCAAACAGAATTAAATGTCAGTATTATAATTATTAAAATATAGCCGGGGATTTAGCTCTGTGGTTTTGCACACAAGCGCAGGAACTTGAGTTCGATCCCCGTGCCAAAAAAAAAAAAAAAAAAAAAAGAGAGAAAATATAATTATTAAAATATAATAACAGATCGCAATTTTACCTTTTCTAAAACATTAGTGGTGCCTATCTCTTTTCTCATCTATTTTAAAAACTTTTAGTTTGAATATACGTGCATATGACAAGGTCATCTCTACATGTAGAATCTGGGTTTTAAACGGAAGCAAATCAGAAATCCAGCACCCAGTCTGTCCGTTTAACTTGCATAAGACATTTTGACTTGCAGTTAGTTTGTACTCATGGAAAAGGAAATAGCTGTATTAAATGAAAAATTACAGTGCAGCTACGGCTAAAGAAAAATGGAAGAGATTAAGAAAGTAAATGAAGTTTCTGCTCATGTAAGACATTCAAGACTTAAGGAAGACTGCCTATCTATGTTCAGAAGAGGAATTCATTTCTTAACATAAAAGTTCTGTTCTTTTTCCAAGATGGTAAACTATTTGTTTTTGAACTGAGACTCATCTCCCTACTTCCCACTCCCACTAATTCTCACTCTGCCACCAAATGTTTTTCTAAAGGATCCACTGATACTTCTCAATGTACCACACATCAGTTCAGGTTTCATGAACTTCAATTAACTCTGGACAAAAAAATAAATTTGGGATAAACAAAATAGAACAGAAAATCAACATAATCACTTGAGAAAATTGTTGAACTGGCTTAATATCCATGCTAACATTTGAGGGAATTCAAGTTTCCTCAGAAAATGTAAGTGCTGGAAATCAATTATTTGCAAAATTATTACTGAATATATCTTTATTAATAGGGAGAATCTAAATTATCTTGTTTAAACATACTGGGTTAATTTTAATTCTTAAAACTATTGAATTTTTTTAAATTTCCATCTCCTTTCAGAAGCATTCTCAGGTGGGTGAATTTACAACTGAACCAGGTCTTCTGAGAATCATCGTGAAGGGCATAGATCTCCGATGGACTTGTAGAATCACTCCTGACAGTTTCAATAGTTTGCCACCCCATATCCAAACTAAATATAGCAAATCAAGAGATTAGAATAGAATCTGACAATAGAGTAAAATAACTCTGAGGAAAGTTGCAAAGTTTTGAAAAATAGTGGCCTAGACTCAGTATCCATGCTTCACAAATACAGCAGAAGAAGAACAAAATGTTATAAACATTATTTTCCTTAGAAAAAAAGTCAGGGAGTAAAGTCTGGGCAGTAATAGGAGGTCAAACCAATACTGATCTTGCCTTCCTTCAGATGGAAGAGTTAGAATATTCTCTTTGCTCATCTTTAGTAATAGACTCTCTTATTCTATGAATTATCCTTGATCTCAGTTCTCTGCTAGTTCACCAATAAGTTCACATGTTTTCAATATTACAAATAATCCAATTTTCTAACATGAAAGTGAGAAGCCATAAGAGCAAAAGAAGAACAAATTGGCTCTTAGAAACTGGTGCAGGAAAGTAGAAGAAGACGAGAGATACAAGATTTTTCTTCCAAAGCTCAGAAATACAGAAAGTTACACGAGAGTGGCTTTTAGCCCCCATTCAGCATGGCCTGAGAACTAATGTCAAATTACATCTAAGATTTTAAAATCACATATCTGTATTTTTAAAATGGCATCATTACAGTATCCTAACTATACATACATGTCTTGCTTTATTATATTCTTTTAAGATATTATCCCAAATAGCAAATAATGTACATTCTTTCTTTATGCTAAGGAGTATTCCTACCATCTTATAAATACTGTCTTATCCTCATAAGTATTCTATGAAATAGATATTTTTTCAGCACCAATTGAAAATTAACTGTAGTACTTGTTGAAGGCCACACAACTAATAAATGGTAAAGGTGTGATTTGGACCCCAGCAATTGAGCTTTACAGTCTGTGAGTATAATGTGCCGCATTATATAATTTAAATATGATTTATATTGTCACTCATGATCAGTATTCGTGACTCACAGAAATTCACAGGACTCTTTGGAGCTTACTTTAATGTAGTAGTTTAAACACTATTACAGTATATGAAAAAGTACTCCATAATTATTCATTTAGTACTTGCTCCAAGTGGGTGAAGATAGCACATACTTTCATGAAGACAGTGAAAAGTACTCTCTATGATAGATTTTTTAAAAATGGAATTAATTACAAGTACATGATAAATGGCACACTCCTCCCCCATCCTCTAATTCATAAGTATAACAAAAGGAGAACAGGTGTAACAAAAGCTGCAGGGATGCATGTGTGAATGGACAAGGAAATGTGTGGAGTGGTTTAGAGGCCCACCTGAGGAGACAGAGTTACAGAGTCTAGCGTATCAATATGTAAGCATGTCTTTTTGAACTTCCCATTTTCCTCATCTGTAACTCAGGGAAATAGTGGGCCATAACTTCTAAAATTTCAATAGACTAAATAACACAACTTATGAAAAGCACCAAAAAGATCCAGAAGTGCAACATATGTTTCATCCATGCCATGCTTTGGATCTTGTCCCCCAAAGTTCTGGGCTTTACTGGGATATGGTGGAAACTGAGAGATGGGGCCAGTGGGAGGACTGCTGGTACTTGGAACATGCCCTTGAAGGGGATGGTGGATCCCCAATACTTTCCCCTTTCCCAGCCATGAAGAGAATGACTTTTTGCTCTACCACACATTCCCTGCCATATATGCTTCCTTGCCACGGGCCCTAAGCCATGTTGTCAAGTGACCATGGACAGAAACTTCCAAAATTGTGAGCCCACATCCAACTCTCCTTTTTATAAACTGCTTTGTCTCAGGTATTTGAGATAATGAAAAGCTAACTACCATGCTCCACACAGACTCAGTCTTTATCAGTGTTACACAACAGCACATTTCCTCACTCTAAGCCCAAAATCAATTTTAAAAATCTTTAGTTTGTTGTCAGATGGCTGACCAACTTGTTTGCAAACAACTGTGAAAAAAGAACTTCTCACCATTACCTGCTATCCCACATTCCTAAAGCATCATGGAGGTGTATACTATGGTACAAACATGAAGTAACAACATCTGCTATGCTTGCCAAGTGAAGTCAAGTTCCACATGCTGCATATGCAGAGTAAATATGGCTGTGAGAAGAAAATGGTTTTGACCTTTAAATGTGTGTCTTCTGTTAAATTTTATGGAATGATGAAAGAATGGAAAGAACACTTGGAGTATACATGAAAATACTTCCAAAATACTTCAACACAGAATAGAGGTTCCACAATTTCTTTACTATCTATGTGAATTTAATCTTTTTACTTCAGTTCCATGCATATCACTTTGTCTGTGAAATGGACATAATAATACCTACTTCACAGTTTTGTGATAAGACTTATTAATTAATGAATAAAAAGCACACAGAGCAATGCTTTGAACAGAGGAAGGGTTTGGTAATGTCAGCTATAACTATTACAACTTCTGCATACTACTAAAGCTCCCATAAGTACGTTTTAACAAAAGTATGACGTGGTTATTTTAGAGAAACATCCCTCCCTCTAACTTGCTACCTTTATCAACAAGAAGAAAAGAGTTATAAATTAATAGTTGGTGCTAAAATAATCCTAATGATATCTCACACACTTCCATAAGTCTACCTTGGTGAAAAATGAAAGTAAAGAAAAAAAGGGGCCTTGAATTACTTGAATTACTGAAATTGATATATATAAAATATGTCTTCAATCAGATCCTATTAGCCATATTTTAGAGACATTTCTAAAACAATTCTCTGTTTCATGGCTATTGTGCAATAGTTGAGTGCAAACTTCATTGTCTTGAAAGCCACCCAAGGGAGTAGTAAAGCAAACTTCTGGTTAGGTCTGTGTGGGTCATGGAGGCTTGACCTTGGGGTGTATACTGGGTCTTCACCCCTTATTCTCTGCTGCTGCTTCCCTGCTCTTCTTCCTGGCCACAGTGAGGTGAGCAGCTTTTACCTGCCACACACCTCCCTTGTGATGCCACTGCCTTGGAGCCAACCAACCACAGACTGAATCCCCTAAAATCGTGAACCAATTTAATTTTCTCCTTTAAGTCATGGGTGTAGATATTTTGCCTCAGAGACTGAAAAACTGACTAACACTATATTCCTCTCTCTCACCTTCACAACTAATCAATAATCATATAACAAGCCTTCATTCATATATCTGCATTCCATCTACTTTGTCTGGCTTGCAGTTTTCAGAATCCTAACTGGTACTCATTTCCATTCTTGTATTACCTTCATCTAATTTCCATATATAAACTGACATCATTCCTTTAGAACATAAACTAAACTGTCAACTCCAAGTTAAAATACTTTTGTAACTACTTAGTATGTTTAACAGAAAATCCAAGCATTTTATGCTACAATAAGTCACCACAAACCCATTCCATTAAAGAGCTTTCTATGCTGGTTGTCTTGGCCTACCTAAAAATAATAGAGTCCCATTTCAGCCCTGAAATTGTCCTCTTTTGATGATAAATTATGTAGTAATAATATCAGCCAAGTCCTGTATGATTTCTCTTTTGCCTAAATATTCTTTCTATAACCAATACTTTCTCTCTTAGAATCCAGTGAGATTGTCCCTTAGGTCTATACATTATTTTTCTTCAAAATCTGAATCATAGCATTTAATTTAATAATTTATGCCATTTTTTGTTGAATGTCTGCTCAACCTATTAGTATGAACAGAGAGAAAAATTAGCCCCATTCCTATGTTGCTTACCCCTATATACCTCAATCAGCAGAGTATTTGGCATGTAATAAGTAGCCACAAATATTTGTGGTAGGATCAATGACTAGATAAGTTTGCCATACAGCCAGAGAGATGCATACACATGTAGTGGAACATTCAAAAAATATAAATGTGGGGTATAGAGTATAAATAGTAGAGTATATATAAGTAGTATAGAGTATAAATGCCATATTACTGCCATAAATCCCTAAGGACAAAATCTAAATTGTGAAGAATACAAGACATAAAACTTGAAGTTTAGCTTTCTTTTTATTTATAATCCTAGAATGAGGATTTCTCCGGTCTATTGAGCTCATTTTATAAACTATAGAAGTTCTTACATAAATCAATGAGTCTTATAGAATTACATTTCAAACTTCATTGCCATAAAGAATCCACAAAATTGTGAGTTTATCATACAATAGGCACAAAATCATAATGTAGAATCCATAAGGAGACTAAATTGAGATTGCAGGACATACAACTAAACTGTACTTATCTGTCAAGTAATTTGGAGAGTTTGTGTTTTAAGAATTATGTTAAATTTTGTCTTTTGATAATGTACATTCATTCATTATTAGATTACAAAAAAAGGCAAAACTACTAACTCAATATTTTGGGCTTTTTTCATACAATGTAAACATGAATACATCTGAAAACTTATGGAATATCAGGTTATATTTTTATTTGTCTAAGTTCATATAGTGAATTAAAACTCATCACGTCTCTCTTTTTGAAGAAGGAGGACAGTTTCCAGAAAGATATCTAGGCTGGGCATAGTGGTTTGTGCCTGTAATCCCAGCACATGGGAAGCTGAAGCAGGAGGACTGCTGTGAGTTGGACACCAGGCTGGGCTACATAGTGAGATAAAGGGTAGTCTCAACTGCATAGTGAGACTCTTTCTCTAAAAAAAACAAGATAAAACAAAAAAGATACTTGGTATAGATCAGTGGTGGCGATCCTATGGCACGCATTCCACAGCTAGCTGTTTGTTATCATTGAAAGCTCTAAAAGGTTCGCCATCACTGGTATAGATAATCAATAAAAGGATTCTTTGAATATAATGTATACCAGAAATTATACACTGATAGACTACACAATATGAATGTTTTGTTTAGCCCCCAGACTGCTTCAAAGATTTGAGCTAAAATTTATATTGGAGAATTCAATCTAATATTTTATCCCCTGTTGAACAATGGAAATATCAGATTACTCTGGCAATATTTTCCAAACCACAGTCTATAGAAGGGAGTGGATCTCTCTAGTTTTCCATAATGCCACCTCCTACACCACTAAGACCATTTTCTTTAAGTTTGTCACAAGTCAAAGTCCTAGTGTCAGACCAAACCAATTCAAAACGATAACCAATTAAAAAAGAGAGAGAAAGAGAAATTATATAGATTTTGAGCATTTACAATGCTGAGAATTCTATCAGGTATTTTAATAAGATCATGTAACAGTGAAACAATTCAGATACTTGACCTTTTCTTTCTTGATTTTGTTTGTGAAGTTGACTACACTCGATCAAACAACAGTGAAAAATCCAGGATGGCAATTATTTCCTTTGACTGGTAAGCTATTTGTTTTGGCACCTAGTAAATACAGAATGGGTGGTGTAGTAAAATATCCTAAAAAATATTTAAATATATCACGTGTTTGATCTATGGTTTGATGTAAGTATCTCCTTATAGTGTATCTTTCAATATAACAAATATAATTTATTTTGCTTAAATAGGTTGTAAGTCTTGACATGCTTTCAATATCCAAACTGTTCTAGATTAAGAAATATAAACCCAGAAATGTCACTTCCCTATAAAGTAAATGCACTTACCTTAGCTATCTGTACACACCAATTTAGCAGCAGCTGTGACCCTATATTATCCTTGTGTTCATGGACATAATCCAGCAGGCAGCCATGGGGCATAAGCTGTGTAACCAGCTGGATGGTTGGGCTCAGACACACACCCAGTAAGCGAACTAGATGTGGATGGTCCATACTTGCCATGATTAGAGCTTCCTGTAAGAGAAAAGATAATAACATCATTTCAGCTCAAAGTTCCTTATACTTACAGTCGCTTGCAATGTACTAATAGCACTGATAGTGATTTTGAAAATGTACTCAATGGAATTATTTAAAGAGATACTATTGTAACTATATTTAAAATGACTTAATTAAATGAAATCAAATGAAAAGCAAAGTCTACACACTTATTAAATAGAAGCAATTATAGAATGACTGACTATAGAATTAATGCCAATATTTTTTCTTTTGCAGTATGAACAATATTATATCTTATTTACCAAGTATAATGAAATTAATCTCAACTTGTACCATGAATTTTAACTTTTGATCTTGGTTATAGAGTATAATAATCTATACAAATGAAGTTATTTGTAACTAGAGTAGGGTGACCCAAAGTCAAGTCATTCTTTATTAATGTAGAGTTGAAAAGCATCTGAAAGTTATAAATTGTAAAAATATAAACAATTACATGCAGTGTATCAATTGTCAATTTATATAGAATATACATTTTCATAAGACATTTTGCTTCATAATTTAATCTTACTCAATTTTACTTCATTTTCTAAAATTGAAAGTGATATTTTATTCATAGATTCATAAAGTTTGAGAGCTAGGTTAGAGTACAAAAATTTATCTACTCCAATTTCCTGATTGCATAGTGAGAAAATTGAGTTCTAATTTCTTTATTATTATCTTAAAGAGACCATTGTTTAATGATAATAAAAAGTAGAACCATAAATTCCTGCAAAAACAATAGTAAAGGGGCCGGGATTTAGCTCAGTGGTGCTGTCGCCTGCCTCGCAAACACAAGGTCTCGAGTTTGATCCCTGGTACCCCAAAAAAAAGGAAAATTTGTCTTTCATAAAGCCACATAGGATCACCTATGTAATATTCCTGGCAATAATATTTAACATGACTCTACTCATAAGAAATTAAATAAATTCACATTTAGGACATTCTGAAATGAAACTGGCCTGAATTCACTGAAAATATAAATATAGAGAGAATGTTAGAAGTGCGGGGTGTACAAATTAAAATTCATGATAGAGCTAAAGGGACTCTGAGTCTTTGGCTCCTAGATTGGGAAAAATCCCCACTCTATACAGAATACTATTGGGACACTTGAGGACATATGCATGGGGAATATATATTATGTAATACTACAATGATATTAAATATTTAAAAATGATAATGGCATTACAGATATGCAAGATAATGTCCTTTGATCTTTAGAGATTCTGAAATATTTATGAATTAAGTATTTTGTGACAGCAAATTACTTTCAAATGGTTTTGCAGGAGAAAGAGAGAAAATGAATATACATATATGTATATATCTATGTTTATGCATGTGTATGCAAATACATGCACATATATGTGTAAATGGAGATGGCACACGTGGCAATTTGTTACCAGTTTATATGAGGGCACAGAATATTCAATGTATTATTCTTGAACATTTCTCTAGCTTTGAAATTTTTAAAATAAAGTTAAGGACAGAAAGCTATAATGAATTTCTGTTTAAGACGGCATGGCGGATTGAATACTGTACAAAAATTATTTCCATCCCCTCCAATTCCACTATATTAACAATAAAGGAATTAATAAAAAGCAATCATAGAAAGAGGCAATAAGTAGCATAATAAAAAAAGAAAGTGGCTTACTCATGGTAATGACTCAGAAAACAATAAAATATCCAAAGTCTCACTTAGCAGGAGGAGGAAATTTGAGAAGCAATTCAACAGTGTACATCACCAAAGTCTTCTGAATATGGGAGGAGTGGACTAATTTCAGAACGGCTACAAAGTACACTTAGGAATTTCATAGATTACAGATATCCTTTTCTACCTTTGGAGAATCCAAAGTGAAAGTATTGTGGACTACGGCTATCAGGAACAATGGAAAGAGACATATTCTAGGGAAAATAGATCTTATGTAAATTTATATATAATAGAAAACTACCTTTTCATTCCTTCTCCCAAGTGGGTCCGTGACATCAAAATTCTAACAGTTTTGATAAAACAAAATTTTACACTCATCAAAATTTCAGACAAGTGAGGGGACATGACAGACATATTTGGACATATACAAATCTTAAAAAAAAAAAAAAAACAGAAAACCTTCCTTGCTTTCTTTCTCTGCTGGATATGTTCATTGAAAAACAGAGAGGAAAGATTTAAAGGGATGTAATGGAGAAAACAAAGATTCCACATGAACTACAGAAATCTAAAATGATGGTAAAGGAATTTTACAGACTAAAAACTTTACAACAGGTGGAGACAGCAACCAACCCAGGTTGGAGCAGGACATAAGGCTCTGGAGAAGGTAATCCAAGAAGAAAGAATTGATACAATACCTAAGAAGTTGAAAATAAAAGGATATTTATTTTCTAGCAGGAGGTGAAGATCAAATTAGTGACAGATACTTAGAAAACTAAGCTGAGGTAGAAAAAAGAAATTAGTTTGAGGTAAAACAAAGATTTGTACAGAAAAGAAAACATTCATTATACAGTGGAAAATAGTTACATAATCGTAACAATGTAAACATCAAATATTGATATAAGCAGAAATTAGAGGACTATCCTGGAAGATAAAGTGGAGGGAGGGACACTTTTGCAAGGTTATAATGGTAAGGAATTAAAAGTATTTGGCCATGAGAAACTAGTATGTGATGCATTAGCCTGAAAAATTAAGAGCTGACAGTGTAAGCACATTATTTGGACACATGGACTTAAGTAACAGAAACAAATTCCATAATGTTGAAAGCACTCTGGTCAGGGAAAGTGGAAAATAGGAGCAGTACAAGGAGAGAAGAGCATCATGAGCACATTTTCACCACTGGCCATAAAAATATTTGACTTTTATTATTATTACTTTAAAGTTATTTGAGAGGATGGTGTCTGTTTTTAACCTCTGCTACTGTTCTAGTGGTGCCTAAAGTTTCTTAGTCACAATACTGAGGTGTGTATGATGGAGGATACAAATTTCCAGGGTCCAGCCAGTGTTTCATGTGAGGTCTCATTTTATTTTTGGAGTAAGGAGAGGGCAGTGTTGAAGTAGAAAGGAGTGACACAAGGCCAAGAAGAAGAAAAAGCTGGTAAACTGTATCTCGAAAGACTTTTTGTTTCTAAGCCTTTGTGGCAGAAGTTGAAACCATTGATTTGGACATGGCTTCCCAGTCAAATAGGTCCTTCAGAGTCCTTTCCCTAACTGCCTCAGGGAACAAGCATGTCACAGCCATTCAGGTGTCCCCTTCACAAGGAGAAAACACTTTGGTGTCATTTACTGTCCATTTCAGGAAACATCTGAAATAAAGCAAAACCACGTAGCTATAAGGAGAGTGTAGCTATGAATGATAAATGTTAGCAATGCTAGCTGAATTAAATAACCTCTTATTTAATCAAGTATTAAATACTTGTTTGTATGAAAAGTCTATGGAAGTTCCCTTCACTAAATTATAATACACACACATACAAAATATACACATACACACCAACAAATGAGCAAAGTATCTAGTCAGATTAAACATCATTATTATGTATTGTTCGATATTTGATAATATATCCGATGTTAGATATCTAAATTAAATTCATACAGATTGTGCTGTATGTCTCTCTTGGTGGCTCCCAGGTTTTCATGTGCATAGGATCATTCGGGTTTATCATTACAAGTGCAGTTTTCCACACTCAGCCATCAGGTCTGGAAATGGACCTTAGGAATCTGCATGGGCAGCAAGTCTCTGGGGGGAAGCTATTGTAGGAATCATGGAACTTTAAGAACTTTGGCACATCTTGACAAAGTATGTCTCTCTGTATTCCATTGCAAAACAACATGCAACAGCTTTGGGACCCGCTTTAAACCGTTCTTAGAAATCCCAGAAGCAGTAGAAAGAGGCAGCCAGTCTCAACTGTGAAATCAGGCCACTGAGGCTCATGAGATAACTACCCCAGCCGGTAGCAGGATTACTTTTACATCTCAGAATTTCTGAATCTGAGTGCAGAATTACTTGTGATATTATAATTTTCAGCTGCATTGGCCCTTCCTTCACACTGTAGATGTTTATCTTTTTAATATGATAGTTTCAAACCCATCCTATTAGCCATACCAGAATTAACTGGGTTAACTTATACTTCAGTGTCTGAACAGCAACTAAAATCAAACAGCAAATTTATGCTTATGGATAAACTATCATCCCTTACAATACACTTTCAGGAAAAAAAAAATCTTTCTGTTATTTACTGAGAGTAGTGTTTTGTACAGGCCATTTCCTCAGGTAAAGAGAATAATGACATTCAAGGTAGAAGTAGATTTTGAGGTTATTTCAGCCTTCTTTTTGTGGGTAACTCATATGAAATGATTGCTTTTACCTTCTACAATACAAAGAAAAATGATAATCCATTCTAAATATGCATTTGAAAAGTTTACATTAGAGGACTTTTCATGCAAAAAGTGAAAGTTCTGTTTAAAAAAAAAAATCTATTAGTAAGTCCTGGCAAAAAAGCTGGGTTTGTATTAAGGAAAATTGCTCATCACACTACAAAGAGTATTTGAAACTAAATTGCAGAGTATTTGCATAATAGTTCTCTTTTTCAGAGAAAGAAAAGATGTACAAGACACTAATTGTAGGTTTTATTTTTTCATAAAGGAAATAGCAGATGGCTTTTTGGAGGATAAGGGAATAGATAAAGCAAAGGGAATGTGGACTCATTTAGAGTGATGAGTGGGATGAAAATGGAAAAAAATCCCAATATTTTAATCATGGAGGGTTTGGTTTCAATAAATTACTCTGTTAAAATTAATAGTGTCTTCTGTTGCTTATCTCTGTGTGGGGCCTACAGAAGCAATTTTTGATCTTCATTGCTGTCACTTGAAAAATGTCACAAAAGGCCAACAGAATAAGTACAACTTGAGAGGTACATTATCTATTTTTCCAGGAATAAAATTATTCCTCTCTTTGTTTTTCTTTTGTTTTATAATTTTTTTTGCAGGTGAATTAAATAATTTTCTCATTGGAGACATAAGAAGAATGTAACAGGTGCTACACTGAAAACTGTAAAACAACATTTTTCTTTATAATGAGGTCTGGTTTGAATAAGGACATTTTTTTTTAACTACCAAGGGAACACCAGGGTGTAGACAAAAAGCTCTGAAGCACGGATACCATTAGTCTCCAGCCATATGCTATTTGTATCTCTATTTACATCTGAAGGGAAGACATTTCTGAACAATAATAAAAGTGAGTGATATCATTTTTCACATTAAGTTATCATTTTTCCCAGCCATCAGATATTTATATCTTGCCACTTAAACTTGATTTCTCATTCATGTTGGTTCATAGATTTATAAAAACAAAAGGAAAAAATATGGCTAGTGAAAATTTATGGGCTATTCTGTTTTTTAAAATGTTAATTTCAGCCAATTTTTCACTGTTTCATGATGTCTACAGACCATTAATTCAGTACCCTCCAATTGAAAATGGAGAAGGTCTCATTGCATAAGGCATAAGGAAGATAAAAAGGGAGAACTGACAAAAAGGAGAGATAGACAATTAGTGTAGACATAAACTGCGCTTAATGCAATAATGCTCAATGCAATACCTGTGAACAATGGAAACAAAGCCCAGCTCTAGAACTGGTGAGAGAGATTGTTTTGAGGAACACGAAGAGGATAATGATAAGCACAATGATGAAAAATGAAATCAGATTACTGGTCCATAATAATGTTTTATAATTGCTACAGATGGTAATGAGATAATAAAATAAATAAAACCTGCATCTGGTCTTTCATGTCTAGAATAAATAATAATTTACTTGTGCATCTTTGCTGTCAATAGTTTTCCATCTTCATTCTATATCTCTCAACCATTAAGTAGTCATGTATTAAATTTTGTCATTTTTTGAACACCAGTACACAATGAAGACCAAACTGAAGAACTCTACATAAAGTAGAATTCAATTTTCTGTGCTTACTCCCTTCCTCTGACCCTCACTTCCTCTGGTTAAACTGAATTTTCCTCTATGCTCTTTTTATTTTTCTAGCCTTTTCATTGTATCTTACTCTGTTAATATTTACTGAGGACCTATAAATGCTTGGCACAATAATAAATAGTACATTGACCTTGGCATCTTTATTTTCATGGAGATTTTATTTCACTGGGAGAGGCAACCAATAAACAAAAAAACCAAGTAAGTATAAAACATGTACAAGTAATTATAAATAATAGTAAGAAATATAGTGATTGCAAAAGTACTTTGCATAAGCATAGTTAAGGAAATGTGTTTTGAGACCTGACTCACAAGAAGTCAGATATGAAAATATAAGGAAAGAACAGTCAAGGAAAAGTAACAATGAAAAGGTTGCCATATTTTGGAAGCTCTGAGAATGTGTATAGCAAAGTCTACAGAAGGGCATGAGATGAGACAGAAAACACAGGTAGGTTCGCCCAAGTAGGACCTTGGAGTAAAGGGCAGGTCATCCATCTGTTTAGCACCCTCACTGTATCTACAAGTACATTTAAAAGCATCCCATATATGAAAGAAGAAAGATGCAAGTTTCTTCTATTTTGCCTTCTCTCTCTGCTTAGTACATTTGCCATTCCCACTTGGACTATTTCTTCATTGTTACCTCCTTGGGGAGCTGGTTCTTCTGCCACACTCCTAACTTCTTACTATTAAAATTACACTTGAAAGGTCACCACATATGTCCTTTCACAAAAGTCAACATGTTTATTCTTATTCTTAAATTTTCCTGAGCTTCTGCACTGTTTTATCTCACTCACTACCCTGCTTTTTCAAAATCCCTCTGTGGCTGATGTTTTTATCTTACATATTCTATTCTAATTCTTCACTCTCAGAACCTCACTGCAATTATTGGCACTGCTTTTCTCTTTCATGACTTAAATGTGGAAATGCTACCATAGTTTTGTGTCTAAGTCTTTAATCTGTTACCTCGTGTATCTAGATGTTTTTCTCTAAACTCCAAGAAATAAAAATACTTGACAACATTAAGAAATATTATAGAGCAGTCAAAACATGTGGAATCAATTGCAACTTTTTTTGTGATTTACAATGATTTAATTAATTTGAAGCAATGTGAATATCACAATATTTTCTCCTACTATAGAAAGCAAAATCCATTATCATTATATCCAAAATATTTGCTCTCTTCTAAACATGAGAATTATACTGTTCCCATATTGACAGTCTTCTCCGGTTTTATAATTTCATTTGTCTCCTCTGAGCAGGAACTAACAGGATTTTATACACATATACTTCTCGTATCATAATATTTATTCTATTTTACTGAATTATCTGTTAAATGCCTGGAATCTCTAATATATTTTCTGAAATCAGTAACATTATTTGATCAGACTTACTAATTCACCAGAAAATCTTTATAGAATATATGGCTCATAGGAAGGATGAAATACAATTGCATGAATTAATGAAAAGAAATTGTATTATGTTCTCCCCTTCTCCTCCTACTCCATCCCAAACCCATATGTCAAATGCCTTCTGGTTATCTTGACATAGGTATTATGGGATAGCAAATATAAAACGCAAAGTAAATATCTCCATACCAATTTTCTTGTTACACTTTACCAACTTTTTAAGGGCCAGAAACATTTTATAATTCCATTTTTAAATCTTGGATAAATTTTTGCCATTTTCATTTCTAGTATTTACCATGTCACTCTATACCTACTAATTTGCCAACTCCTATTAATTGGTTATGCCAGTGTAGCTCATATTAATCCTTTCATGTATTTTAATTCTGACTAGTTCAGGTTTACATTGCTATCCTAGAAAGACTGCTGGTTTTTAAATTAACACTAGTCTTATTTTGTTATACATACAAAAATATCATTGGTATTTCTTGGACAGCTACATAGAAAGCTTTAACATTACATGTACTCAATAAGCATTTAAATTGTGTATGGTGAAAATTATAATACACATTGGATTAAAGTAGTTCAGACCATGCTCCCATCTATGACATTAATGATCTGCAAGGTTGACCTGTGTGTTTTTCTTTGTCTCTCAGCTCCTTCTACACCTTTCTCTACCTAGGCATGTTCCCAGAAAGACTGACCAAAATGGACAGTAAAAAAGGCTACTTTGTCTACTGGTTTCTATTTTTGTTCAACTAATGAAAGATACCAGATTGAAGATAGAAGGGAGGAAAGACAAAATAGAAGACTGAAGAGAGAAAACAGTGAGGTTGGTATTTGTTCCACTACTCCCACCTTTGCACAACCCTCTATGAAAGACCACAGCTGGTATCATTCAGTACAATCTTTCTTTTATTCCTTCAGGCCCAGCTGTGTTGTCATTAATCTTGGACTACTTCAACAAATCTTATAGTGTTCCTTAACTCTGAACATACCTGTATAAAACCCCTTGGCTAAACTCTCTGCTTCCTCCAACTTAGTATGGATGTGTTTCTCACTGGGATTCTTCTAATGCAGTTATTTTAGACAAATCTCTGAATCTAATACTTATGTACAAAATGACAAATGAGCTCATTGATGGTAAGTACATAGTTTGTATACTACTATTACCTGCCTCCTCCTATCCATGGCAAATATTTCTCACCACTCACTATATCCAGGTGGATAATGCTTCTGAAAATATATGCATATCTTAATCCCAGGAATCTGTGAACGCTGTTACTTGGAAAATGGGTGTCCATACATGAGACTAGATTCAGAATTTTGACATTAAGAGATCACATCAACTATCAAGATGGATCCTAAAAACATTGCAAGTGTCCTTGTAAATTAGAGGTAGAGGTAAATTAGATACAGATGCAGACAGAGAGAAGACAGTGTGAAGAAGAAGTCAGGGATTGAAGCATTGCAGCCACAAATCAAGGAATACCTGTGGGCTCTGGAAGCCACAGGTAGAGGAGGGAAGACACATGTTATGGCTTGTGTTTAGATGTCCCGCCATATCCTCATGCACTCATACATGAGGTGGCTGAATCTAGAGTGTGTGATGCTGGGATTAGGGGTGTGTGATTACTAAATCCATCCACTGATTGGTTTGGCAAGACCCTAATCCTGGTCATCTGGATAAGATAAAAGAACCTTGTCTTCTCCCTTGCTCCTTTGTTGCTTTGCTATCTTCAGTCCACCATGAATTGTTGCCCCTTGGCCATGTGCCGCTCTGCCTTGGAGCCAGCCAGTTATGGACTGAAATCTCTACAAACTGTGAGATAAATAAACATTTCCTTTTCACCTTGGGTGTTAAGTATTTTGTCTCAGCAATGAGAAAAGTAACTAAAACACAGAATTTGGTGCCAGAAGTTGAGTCTTTGATGTGACTGTTCCTTATCATGTGGTTCAGGAGCCTTTGGGACTGGGTTGTGGGAAGAGTTTAGAAAGGTTCAGAGATGCCTGCTGAAAAAGTACAGCTGGAGCACTTTAGGCTATACTTGATGGGAGATTCTGGTCAGAGAACAGAAGACCAGAAGGCTGATGATAGAAAACCTGCCAGTAAAGACCAGGCTTGGGAGGTTTCTTCTGGGAAGAAGAACCACAATGGCTGTTGGACTCCAGCCAATATGTGTTATGGCATGGCAGATAATTTGTCTGCATTTTGGTCCTGTCCAGAGACTTTGCCTGAGACTAAGATTAAGGGTGGCAGACTAATTAATCTTGCACAAGAAATTTCAAGGCAGTCTTATGTTGGGGCAGTGGCATGGATGCTGTTGAGGGCTTTTAGCCAGATCTATGTTGAAAATCAAGAGCAAAGAGGACAGCACAATAATTTAAAACATTTTGAGTTTGGCCAAAAAGGAAGCTCCAGTAAAGCTGTGGCCTGCAAAGATAGAGCAGAGGAGATCTTGATTGCTGAGAAGGAACAAGACAATAGAAAAAATGGCCTGAGGGCATCAGAAGAAGCAGCAGTACTCAAACCATTGAAGCCTGAAAATTGCAACTGAAAGATTTTTAAGAAGAGAGCCCCAGAGCACCCTGTTCCAGAATGGCAGTGGCTTAGGGAAGTCGTTCCTCAGGATTAGGTTCATAGGCACTCAAAGTGTACAACCAAGAGAGAAGAAAGCCTGGCTATTACTCCACACGGCAGTAGACCCTGGCATTATCCATGTGGTGCTGGTTTTAGGTACACACAGAATGCAAGAGTTGTGGGGTCAAGTAGGCTTCTACTCAGATTTCAGAAAAAGGCCTGGGAGGCCAGGCAGTGTGCTGCTGAGAAGGGAGTGTGGGAAGCTATGAGTGTGAAGCCAAAGGTGGAGACCCCCGAAGTTTGGAGAAGCCAGGAATGTGGATTCTGAGGAAAACTGCAAGGAGGGAGCTAAGCTGGCCCAAGAGAGAAGTCATGGAAGACACCACCACTGGAAGTGCCACAGGGGCAGAGTCACCCAAGCCCTTTGGAGTTCACCACTTGTGACAGACTGCCCGGAATGCTGGAAGTGGGACTGTGGGATTTAATGTTTGCCCTGCTGGATTTTGGTCTTGTTTTGTTCCCATTCCTTTGTTTCCCCATTTGTAATTTTGGGAATGGAAATGTCTCTCTTGTGCCATTGAATGTTGGAAGCATTTAACTTTCTTTTCATTTATAAAAGGGCTTTCAGCTAAGAGTTTGTCTTAAATCTCAGAGGAGATTTGGACTTTTCAGCAATGCTTAAACTGTTAGGACTTTGGCAACTCTTAGAGATGGACTAAATGTCTTTTGCATAAAGGAATGTGCATGAGTCTTTGTGGGGCCTTCGGTGCAATATTATGGCTGGTGGTTAGATGTTCCCTGAGGGCTTCATGCAAATAAGGTGGGGCTTTTTTGGAGGTGGATGGATCTAGAGTGTGTAATGCTGGAATTGATTCATGGTGCAATGCCAGGCTCAAGGGCATTAGGATTAAGGGTTTGGATGCTAATTGCCCTAACTAGACTGGATAAGATAAAAGGGGCAGGAAGATGCTGTTAAGGTTCCTTGCTTCTTTTGCTGTCTTTCACCACCAGGAACTGTTGCTCCTCTGCCACATGGCACCCTTAGAGCCAGCCGATTATGGACTAAAACCTCTACAAACCATGAATTAAATAAACATTTTCCCCTTTAACTTTGAATGTTGGGTATTTTGTTTCAGCAAAAAGAGAAAAATAACTCAGATAACACAGATTTTTCCCCAGAAATTCTGGAGGGAATGTGCCTTACCTCAATTTCAGATGTCTAGCCTCCAGAACCATGACATAATACATTTATGTTGTTTTAAACTACAAAATTTGTCCTAATTTGCTATAGCAGCCACAGGTTAACTAATACAATCATATAGTATTGTTCCCTGCCAGGAGTGGATGAGATGTCAGAGTTATTCTTTACTGTATACTTTAGGCAACAAAAATTGATTTGGAAAGTAAAGGTGAGAATAACCCCTGCTGCCTTGATTTTATGCACATTTTAAAAACTGGCGTTGTTATTAAAATTTTATTCAGTTTGTTTTTACTAGAATATTTTAGTCTTAAAGATGCAGATACTTTTAATTCATTTAGAAACTAATATATGTATATAAAAGCTAAATGTCTTCTTATAGGCAATGTGACAATAGCTAGTAGATGCTTAAAATGTTAGATATTATTACATTTTATTAAATTCTTTATATATAAAAGGAATGAAATTGCAAAGCAACTAGGTAGGTTGTGACTTTAGTCTTTTAAATTTTAGTGGGGATATTAAGAATGCAAGACAGGACAACTGGAAAACAAAAATAAAAGAAAACATTTGCTGGTCAGCACTTTTCCTGTTTAAGTGCAAGGAGAAATATACATATCTCTTCCTATCTTCAGCATATAGTAATCAATAAAAGTTGGGAGGTGATCAACAGTAGTTTTTGGAGTTGCAATAGGAATTTAAGTAGAGCACAAACTTGTTATTTATCAAAGAATAACCACAATAAAAGAAATAACAGTGAAGACCAGCAGAGGTTAAAGTAGATAATAATGATCAAGAGATTATAGTGAATTCTTGTAGTTCAGACAGAGAAACGTTATAGCCCACTGATTAATGTTAGCAATGTTACTAAAAGATAAACACAAAGATTTCTGAGAACAACATTTTGGAACTAATACAGGGGAACTAGCTCAGCAAGCTACACCTTGGATCTTCTTGCTCAATGTGCTATTAAAAAGGAAAACATGAACATACTAGAACTAGAATAAATCACTCCAGCCTATAGATTCTACCACTAGAGAGAAAACCATAATGACTAACATCTGAATAATGTCTATAGCTTTTTTTCTTGAAAAATCAACTTCTAGAGGGGTTATTTAACTTGTTGGATAAATGTATTTACTGTACTCTATAGTTTTCTGGTACTTAGCAAATTTACTTGTCCTTCTAAAGCCACATATTAAGAAATTTCTTCAAACGGTAATAACAAGTAGTTCTTTTTGTTGAATTGTGCACAATGCTATTCATTTTATATATAAATTCATTGAGTTCTCCCAGAACAACCTTGTCCAGCAACATTATTATATCAATTTACTATTAAAGAGACACATTTAAACAGGAAAACAATTTTCCAAGATTCTGAAGTTCATAGGTAATGAAACTGGAAGTTGAATCCAGTTCTCATAACATCCACAGCCAAGCTTTTTTACTATTCTGTTATGTCCTCAGGAACGATTTGTTATCCTTTATATCTCGATGTCCCCTGGGGGCCTCATGGGCTCATAGGCAGGGCTGTGGGGAAAGGACTACTGTTAGAGGCTGGGACGTTGACGGAGGAGATGGGTCACTGGCATTTGACATGAAGGGTGTATCTCCTTCCCCAGCTTGTTTCTTCTCTCTCTGCTGTCATGTGCCTTCTGTCATGCCATTAGAAAATGGCATGGAGCTACTTGACCATGCAGGGATTGAGACTTTTGAAACTTTGAGCCAAAATAAACCTATCCTCCTTTAAGTTGCAGGTTTTGGGTATTTTCTCCCAAGAACAAGGAAAGTAATTTAGATACTATTAATGTCAGCTAGGTAACCAGGTATGCTGCAGGATTTGTGGTTAATATTATTGGGTCCTACTAAGAAGGTGAATCAATTAATAGAAGGAATCCTTTCAAGATGACATTCTACCAGGTAATAATTATCCTTTCTGGATGAATCATTTGAGAACAATTTAACCTCACTTACTTAAAATGAATCTGCAATAATAAATTCTAAAGAGGCCTTTGCAGGAGTGAATCTTAGACTACCTATGTCTCTTTATTCTTGTTGCTACAAAGGAGAAATTGATTGGAGGAGTGCTTAATCAATAATTTTCAAAATTAAATTTGACTTAGATCAGAATCTAGTAATTTTGGTAACCCCTTATTTAATCAATTAGGATTTTATTTGCTATTTTATATAATTTAGGAAATTAGTATGTAATAATACTATTTTCCCAAATACAGTGAACCCTCAAGTTACAACTGGCCTGACACATGAACACCTTGGGTTAATTAGGTTAATGGAAGATTCATCTGCTTCTTGTTATCTAGAGCATTTACGCAGGTAAACATTCAGATCTCAGCTGAGTCGACTTACAATCAACTCTCCTTTGGGAACCGATCACATTTATAACTCAAGGGTCCACTGTACTGGTCTTCTTTAATGGAAGACATCTATTCTATTTTTAATCTTCAAGAATGATCTTGGTAAATTAATGACATTTGCATTAATGACACAAAATAATAAACAATGTAAAAATTACCATTTTCACTATATTGGGTCTTCCTACCCAGGATCAAGGGATGTCTTTCCATTTTCTGATATCCTGTTCAATCTCTTTTTTCAGTGTGCTGTAGTTTTCAGAGTGGAGGTCTTTGATTTCTTTCATTAGGTTGATTCCTAGGTATTTCATTTTTTTAAATACTACTGTGAAAAGAGGTGTTTCTCCAGTTCCTTTCTTAGTGTGTTATTCATGTACAGGAAGGCTACTGATTTTTGTGTGTGGACCTTGAATACAGATGTTCTACTAAATTTGGTTATTAAGTCTAGAAGACTTTTGGTGGAGTTCTTAGGGTCTTCTATATAGAATATCATGTCATCAGCAAATAATGACAATTAAGGTTCTTCATTTCCTATCTTTATTCCTTTTATTTCTTTCTCTTGTCTAACTGCTCTGGCTAATGTTTCCAGAACTATACTGAACAGAAATGATGATAGTGGACATCCTTGTCTTGTTCCTGATTTTAGCATGAAGGATTTCAGTTTCTGACCAGTCAATATGATGTTGGCTGTTGGTTTTTCATAGACGGCGTTTATCAGGTTGAGATAAAGACCATCTATTCCAATTTTCTCTAAGGTTTTTTATCATGAATGGATGTTGGATTTTGTCAAATGCTTTTTCTACATCTATTGAGATGATCATATGGTTTTTGTCCTTGGCTCTGTTAATATAGTGTATTACATTTATTGATTTGCAACAATGCTGAGATTCCACCTCACTCCAGAAAGAATGGCTGCTATCAAGAAATCAACCAATAGCAAATGCTGGTGGGATTGTGGGGGAAAAGGAGCCCTTCTCCACTGTTGGTGGGAGTGTAAACTGGGCTACTACTGTGGAAATCAGTATGAGGATACCTTACAAAACTAGGATTAGAGGTCTCATTTGACCCAGGTAATCCCCTGCTGGTTATCTTCCCAAAAGAATTAAAAGAATCATACCACAGCAATATATGTGTACCATGTTTATAGTGGCAAAGTTTGTAATAGCTAAAACTTGGAAATAGCCCAATTGCCCATCAACCAGAGACTGGATAAAGATGACGTGGAGTTTTTTTTAATATATAAAATAGAGTACTACTCAGCCATAAAGAATGAGAAACTATAGATCTTTGTAGCTAAATGAATGCACATTGAGGCTATACTCTTAAATGAATTAAATAGGACACACATGTGTAAATACCAAATAGTTTCTCTGGTGTGAGAAACTGAAATTGTAAATAAGGATCAAAATGTGTAATAGATAACATGAAATAGGAAGAAAAGGTCCAAAGGGGAAGGAGAACGGGGAGGAGGAGGGAAAAGAAAGAAGGGAAAAGAATAAATATGAGAAAAAGAAAAAAACAGAAACAAATTCTTTGTAAATAAGGAGGGGTAGAGGGGTAGAAGAAAGGGAGGGGGAATGGGGAAAAATAAGAACAAGATATATCATATAAAGGTACAAATTCCCAGTGTTCAGTGTCATCAGATTGTATACCTAAAATGTACCGATAAACTTAATGAATAAAAATTGAAATAGGGGCTGGGGATTTAGCTCAGTGGTTCCAGCTCTGCCTTGCAAGCTCAAGGTCCTGAGTTCAATCTCCCGGTACCAAAAAAAAAAAAAAGAAAAGAAGAAAAATTATCCCTCTATACCTAACAAATATCTCTAATATGTGTCCAGTAATTAACAAGCCAGAATTAAATTATTTAGGACTTACTCAAGATAAAAGAGTGCCTTTATTTATGTCTTCCATTTTTCACTTACTAGTCCCATGTTCATATAGAATAATCCACATATAGGTATTCTTTGTCCTATTGTTCATTTATTTATCTCTTCTATTTTATAATGAACTTAATTATTATCACCAGATATATTAAATTGGAAACCATTATTTATATACATATTCTTTTATTGAACATTCACGTTAATGCTTTTTTCAATATTCGCTGATCCTGATGTCAAGGACGTCCAGCTAGAAGTTATTACAATAAGTATAAACCTGTAGTAATGCTAATTATTCTTTTATGTTTTTAATATAGTGGCAATAAATAATGTTACCACCCACTAAGGCAAAAGTAGTCACAATAAACACCAAAGGAAAATATATGGTGTCAGAGGAGACCCCTACTGGTAATGTCTTTACTTCAGGAGGCTGAGTCAAAGGGATATGTGGCTTAGACACACACTGAGCACTGAGAGAAAGAGGCTGTGGAGATGGAACTGCTTCTTAAAGAATCTCAGCAGGAGAGCATCCAATCCTGATATGATAGCTCAAAATAGCCACTGAAAATTAACCAATATTTTTGACATGAACTGGTGTTTTGGACTTCAGTAATGCTTGACCTAGCAAAGGTCAATTATTCAGCAGCAGCAACTTCAAATAGTAGTGTAAGACATTATTAGTGGCTATTTTGTTATATGTTATCTAATTTTAATTTTATTGCATTTTTAAAGGTACATAGAAAGCAACTATTCTTTCATTCATCAATTCATTTCTGATTCTGATTGAGGACTACTCTACACACTTTACAAGGCTACCAAAATTAAAGACATATATTTTACTCTTAAGTAGCTAATACTGGAGAAGTCTTCCGTATCTGGCAAAAAGGGTATATTAATAATTTTAATAAATATTTGTAAGTTTACTATGATTATTCATTATAGAGAAAAATTATCTTTTCAATGAAAATACTGAATTCAGGAAAACAAGGAAAATTATTTTTGAGAAGAAAAATCTGAATTTGAACATTTGTATCCAACAAAAACATCCATTTGTATGTGGGAAGCACAAGACAAGCAAAGGGGAAAAATACTATTAATAGGGTAGTACATGGAGGAGAAAGAGGTATAGATAGTATTTCATGAATTATTTGCAGAATTCGTGTCATGCATGCTCTGCTTCTCCTCAGTGCGCCATATGAAGTAAGTAATTCTCACTGCCAAACTTCAGGTTGCTAAGCTGTGCAATGGGAATCACTTGATACATGATAGCATCTATCATCAAATTGTAATTAGTTTCCTTTTCTTCTAAAACTGAGAAAGTGGGAGAGTATGGCAGGCATGGGGAATACAAATAGATGAGCTTCCTTGGAGCATACATTGTGCCTGATGCCATGCAGTAAGGAATAAAGGTGGAAAGGTAGATTGGCACTGGACCCTGGAGGAATTTACATAACAAGCTGATACTTCAATTTTTATTCTAAGCAAAATGAAAATCCTTAAATATGTTTGACCATGAAATTAATGTAATTAAGAGCACTGACCCCAGGATAAATCATAGGGAAAGGGCCTAACATCCAAGAGATCGGTTGAGAAGCTGCTGTCCTTGAGTGAGGTAATGGGATCTTAACACAGACGGTGTATCCTCTGGGACTAGAAATGAACACCTAGCCTGCCAAAACACAGACATATCTTTCAAGGGCCTTAGGTTCTCTCCTAGTCTCTGGGTGGAGATTTTTACCCTCCAGTAAATAATAGACAATCTTGATTAGTATGGTTTAAGCATGATGAAAATCTGACAAACACAACAGGATAAAAACATTCCTTGTTCTTCTCGATAGGGCTACCTTCTTTTTACCATCCTTCTCGGCAGAGGGAAATGATTTGCCTCCACTGTGAGTAGGAGGTCGCTTCTGTGAATCTCTTCTTTTTCCCACCTTTTCCACAACTGGTTGTAATTTCCTCATAGTCCACTTCACTCTTGTAGCTGTTTTTTTTTTTTTCATTCCATGGAATTCACATTAACAATGGCCATCTTGGCTCATTACTTTGTTTAGACCTAACTTCAGCACACTACATTTATGACAATCACTCTTTGTATTAAATACTACACAGTTCTGAAAAGACCAAAAATGTTCTAGTATTCAATGGACACACTTTTCTGCTGAACAATTCTGAAACGGGCAATGAAACTGCAATAAGGAATGGTCAATGTCATGTCCAACAATGTCTTGGCACATTATAGATATATACACAGGGAAGTTTTTCAAAGGTAGGTGTGGCGATATCGTCTGTGTCCTAAAATGTTATTATAATCCCACACATGGGGACATAACAAACTCTGAGGTGATTTTACCAGTCTTTTCCACCATGGTCCTTTATAGTGTTATGAATTCCAGGGTTTCTGAGATCCTTGTGGGAATTTTAATTTATTTTAAGAATTTATTGTCCATGATCTAGATCTTTCCTTTAAGAACCAGATTAAAGTGAAATAGATAATTAATAGATAACTAAATACAAGATTATGTTGAGATTTAAAATGTGAAAATTGAATTATTAGAAAATGTTCCTATCACACTTCTGCTTTTAAGAATTCTTTGCTTCATCAGTCTGCTTCATCAGAGGGACCAGGAAACTATTTATGATAACATAATTACATAGTTTTCTCAGATGAAAAGCAAAATAATTCATATATTCAAAGTCATTATTCATCAAATCTTTGAATGGTGTGCAAAACCCACTCTTGAAAAATAAATTTTTTATGTTTTTAGGTATTTAATGAAAATTTATATAAATTAAAATTCACAGAAGTGTTAAAACACTTACTGGAACATTAGAACCTAGAATTTACTTCAATTTTTTAAAGTATAGCATACAGAAAGCGAGTATTTTGAAATTCTAAACAGTTTCACTGATTTTTTTAAGCAAAAATTATGAACTGAAATGTTAAGTGTGATTAAAGGAGCAATGTACTTGAGAATATCTGCAATATCAGTACCAAATTATTGTGGTTTTTAACATTAAAATATTTTGCATATTTAAGATTTTTTTTTAAATGTGGTAGAAATATTTAAATATTTCATTTAGTAGGTATTGGATGACACAGAGGACATTAAAAATAAATACCTGCAGATATTTTGTTTATGAGCTGTAACTCTGGTTGTGCAATTTTTAGAAAAAGCATCAAATAATATAATTGATTATTCTGCTGTATTATAAACTTCAATTAAAACTGCATATTATATTACACTTACAAATATTCCTTTCATAAGCTTTCCTGTTTTCAGTGTCAATACAGATAAGAAACACTGGTATTTTGTTTGTATGATGCAGTAAATATTTTCAAGTAGTACCACTGGATGGTGGAAGGATTGAAAGAAGTAAATTTTGATTACATTTTTCAGAATAAGCCATAATAAATAAAAACTAGAGCCAAAGAGATCAATAAAATCATTAATATCTATTAAAATACTGTTTACAAATTATTTATATTCCAAAGATTTTAGAAGTATAGAATAATAAATGTTCTCTCAGATACATTCTTTTCAGTAGAGCTGTACTTTTCAAAATAAATTCACAATAATCTTTATTCAATAATCATTAATGGTCTTAAGGCAAGTTCTTGAAAAAACTACTTACAAGTATTATAAAAATGTAGGGTATAACAAAGAGTTGTAATAGATGACTGTATGTAGAACTATATTTTATCTCACAAATTTAGAAAATGCAATAGGAATGAAATTTAGGTAAATGTTTTCTGTAGATATGATATATTAATATAAGCAATGTAACTGATGAACAGAGGGATTTTAAAAGGGTCAGAGAGATTATTTTTTGTCAATTATACTAAACAACCATGCTTTCTACTATTTGCTGGATTCTAAAAATGTTCACTAAAAACAAGCAAGAGATTATAGGTTTGATTTTGCTTCCTTTTTTTAGTAGTAGAATTCAAACAATTCAAAAGGCAATTTGAACTTCTATTTTTCATCTGGCTACGTATTTCCTTGAGAAGAACTGAAAAGAAAATATGTATTATGACAAGAGATATAGTGCACTAGATACACTAGTATCCCCATTAATTTTAAACTAATTGAAGAGCAGAAGCTGTGCGCACTGTGCGTGTCTGAACTGCCTCAATGAAGATCCAATTACAAACTGATATGTTTTCAACCCATACAGCCTGCATATTTAATTCAGGTGGACCTCCAATATGCAGTATCTCTTTTGTTATGTAAAATCCACTATAAGTATTCATTGAACCACTGATTTCCAGACATAGGATTATTTCTTGGCATTTTATTATTTTGTTGTTGCTTATATTCCATGAGTGTATAAATAAAATGCTTCAGATTCTAGATATGTAATTAATTGGGTTAATAATCACTTGTGCATTTAAAATTTAATGTGTCAATCTCAGCACTCTGGGAGGCCAAGTCAGGAGGACTAAATGTTCAAGCACAGCTTGGGCGACTTAACAACTATCTTTGTTTTGTTTTGTTTTTTAAACAACTTACTATCTTAAAGCAAGCAAACAAACAAAAACAAAGATATTGGGATGTAGCTCAGTCCAAAGGACCCTGGCATTTAAAACAAACAAAAAAAGTTTCATCAAGCACATGAAAGTGGACTGTTCTTATGGTCAATGCAGTAGTACATATAATAAATCCTTGGACTCATATTTATATTTGTCAACCCAGTGTTTAATTTTCTGCTGAAAAATGAAGCAGGTTTATTTGAGTTAGCATACTTTTTTTCTGAAAGGGTGTGATATAGTTTATTTAGAACATAGATCAAAATATATTTCAAACATGAGACTAACATTCTATATTACTGAGTTTTAAACATTTGCCTGGACCATGGCATTTAAACAGTCAAATTATACATTAATATGAACAAGAAACATAGAAATGTACGTCACGCTTAAGCACCCATATAAAAAGTAGAAATTTTATCCTGACTTTAAAGAAATGTATATTAAATATTTAAATCTCTTAATGTGTATTTGTATATATATATTTTATGCGTTAGCATTCACTTATTATAATAGAATATAATTCTTTCTTATATCTACCTAATATATATTTATCTAATATATAATATATATATATATATTCTTCCCAAAGATATTGCCTATGATTTCTTTGTTTTTAGTCTTACAACTTATTTTTATTCTCCATAAAGGGAAATTTTTTCAATATAATATTTCATATAAAATAATGTATTTCAAAAATTTATAATGACTAAATAGTAAGCTAAACCTATGAACTTTTTTAAAAATCAAGAAAAAAATTAAAGGACCCCTCACAGGCGTATAAGACATTTAATTCTATGAAAATATTCTATTTAAAGCTATGTGTATTTAGAGCTACATGTAGTTGATTAACAAGTTTAGTCATAAATTTATTGACAGTTGATAATATAAATAAGGAGAAATCAAGGATTCACAACTTTAAAAAATATTTAAATATTAAATGAGAAATGACTTTAAATATTAAGTTCAGTATAATTTTCTAATTGACATTCTCAATATAAAAGCAGTGACGGACAAGTATGGTGAATGTTTACAGTTTTTAAAGTTTATTATGGTAAAAGAGAGATTGCCATTAATCTTCCTCAGAATACTCCCCCCATGTTTATCCCATCACTGTTGCCACTTTCTGAAGCAGTTTTGGAAGTCAGCTTTCGTGAGTATCTTTAGTTGCACTGTTGTGGCTGCCTCAGTGTCCTGAATTGACTCAAAATATTAAATTTTCATGTTCATTTTTCATTTTGGGGGAAGAGCCAGAAGTTGCAGGGTGCCAGATCAGGTGGACAAGGTTGATGAAGATACAATGTAATATTTTTACATGCCTGCCTTTTCTGTCTGATGACAGCAGGCAGCAGTATTCACTGTATTTTTTAATCACTCCTTGTGGACATTCATGACAAAGAACTTCTAGACTGCTTCAGAAAGTGGGAAGAATAATGAGATAAATACGTTCAAAGTTAGGGGAAGTATTCTGAGGGGTATTAATGGCAATATGTCTTTCACTGTAATAATGTTTTAAAATTTAAACATTCATCAAATACCCTGATCACCCCTTGTAGATTCTTACCTTAATAAATGAATGAAAGAGTTGATAAAGTATTTTAAATTTGGTTTTAAGAAAAATTTAAGGATATACACATTAGTAATATATGTATATATTAGCATCAAGTATACATATTAGTATCAAGCAACATATATATTAATATCAAGTAGAGCATGAGTGCCTATCATTCAGGTATACATTTTATTCTCAAAAGCTTCTTAAGTATAGAAAGTCACTGTAAAATAGGGAACATAAATAAATCAACCCTCAGCTTTACTGTCAATGAAAAGTAGTCTTTGAGGAAAAAAAAAAATCAAAGTTATATTCAGTTTATTAGGAGGTAATCATTTTACTCAGAATACTTAAACTTCTTTTTTATTGTATTTCTGTTAGTACATGTTTGTGATACATAAATCACTACTTTCGGGCTGAGGATTTAGCTCAGTGGTTCTCCTGCTTGTCTGCTCAAAGACCTGAGTTCGATCTCCGGTACCAGAAACAAACCAAAAAACACAATGAGTACTTTCTTCGTGCCTACTCGGTAGATGTACTGCCAGACCTCAATCCTTTTTACATCCCTTTCTCTTTGCCTTTCTCTCCCTCCCTCCACAGTCCCCTTCGCTTCTGCAAAAGATCTACCTCCCCGTTTCCTTTGGTATATCTTTCATTTTGCTCTATAATTTATACATTGATTTTGTCATATAAGAGAAACCATAGTTTTATGCTTATATGTCCAATTCATTTCACTTAACATTATGGTTTCAAGGTTCATCCATTTTCATCCAAATAACTCGTTTATTCTTACCGTATTGTTATAAATATCTCATTTTCCTTATCCACTCATCTCTTGATTTACATATAGGCTGCTTCCATGATTCAGCTATCATGAATTGTGCTGCTATAAACATGGGTATGCTTGTATCACTGTAATATAATGTCTTTCACTGTTTGAGGAAAATACCTACAAGGGGAAGAGCTTGATAAAATGAATTTCTGTTTTTAGTTTCCTGAGGAATCTCCACACTGATTCCCATAGTGTTTATACTAGTTTATATTCAGACCAGCAATTTAGAAGGGCTCCTTTTTCATCACAGCCTTACCAACATTAGTTATTATTTGATTTCTTGATATAGGCATTTTTTTCTGAGTAAAATGAACTCTCAGTTGTTTTAATTTGCATTTTTCTAATGGCTAGTGACGTAGAATATTTTTTCACGTATTTATGAGGCATTCATATTGCTGAGAAGTAAGAGGTGTTTATTCCTTTCAGTAGCCCCCTTTTTTGAGTTGTTTATTTTCAGGGGGCCTAATTTTTTGAGTTTTTTATATAGTCTAGATATTTTGTATAGTATGTTTATTGTAATTTTCCAAAGTTCAAAAATTTATATCAAAATACTCCCTAAGCAGCTCCCATTTCTTCGCCAGCCTGTAAAAGTGGGAAGTAGCAGTTCATGAGTGAAACTGTCAAACATAATGAACCAATTCAAAACTAAAATGCAAGAAAATTTCTTTTAAAGTTGGAAATAAAATTCAGAAGCTTAAAAAGAAGAAATTGATAAATTTGATTTTAAAATGTTTATAAATATTGTAGAACACCATAAAGACCTCAAAAGCAAAATGACAAAAAAGAAATATATTGGCAGCTTCTGTAATGAAAGCTAATCTCTCTACCAGCTAAAACTTCACAGAATCTAAGAAGCAAGAGACAATGAACTCAAGAAAGAATATAGGTCCTGAAAAAATAATCCACAGTGGAAGAAGCCAATTTGTACAGCCTCATTCACAGTAAGGAAAAGACATGTGCAAAGGTTACTGGAGGCATTAAAAATGGAAGGTCTTTTCCTGGCAGAACAATTCCTTGTATTTCTGTGCAGATCTGATCCCTGAGAATGCAGCGACAACTCCTGGGCTACCAGTGGCTGGAAGAGATGAGGAAAGATCCTCTCCTACACAGACAGAGAGGTCATGGCCCTGCCAACACCATGATTTTAGATTCTTGCT
Organism: Heterocephalus glaber; assembly: GCF_000247695.1. Next base: position 4,532,961 of record NW_004624765.1, on the reverse strand, counting down.
TTCAGAACAGTGATAGGATAAATTTCTATGGTCTTAAGCCAAAAATACAAAAGTACACTGGAATAACATTCATCATTTTTTTTCAAATTGGGAAACATCTAAAGATTTATTGATGATGTCTTCTATTACATAAGATACAGAGAAGGAAATGATGGCACACTTTGCTGGTAAAAATAGAAAGTGAACCAAGTTGTATGGATGGTTATCTGGTAATATGCATAAAAATTATAGATGTGTTTGCCATTTGTCTGGCAATTCTTCTGGAAATTCATCCTATGGCTATATCTTGAAACCAAAGAAATGACATAGTTTCTTCACTGCACCATTGCTTTTAATAATGAAAGTGTGAAGACCACAAGTTCAGCAGTCAGGTCTAGTAAAATAAAATATTGCATAGCCAAAGAGCATAAAGAACTATAGCTGTTAGGAAGAACATGAGAATGCTCTATGAACTACCACAGAAAGAGCTACAGAATATAGTGAGTGACAGGATGGTATGGAATTATATTTTTAATACACTTTCTTTAGTGCATTAAGATAGGAAAATAAAATATGTTCATATTTACTTATATTTTATAAAGAAATTGAAAGAGTATATAAGAAATATAATAGTTCCTTGTGGAGGCTCGACAGGAAGAACATGGAGTGTACTGAAGATGTGGGTATGAAACTTCATCATATTTTTATATGGTTTTGACAGTTGGGCTATAAAGATCTATTAACACTTAAAAATCAAAATAACACACAAAGTCATGCCAACAAACCTAAATTCTTTGAATAAGTGAGATAAATGTAATTCAATCAAGAATAATTTATGAAATAGAATAGTAAAACTCCTAATGGTCTTCTTTTTGACAAGTAAATTTGGAAAGATAATTATAGTAATTATAAATGACATTTAAATATTCATTCTAAATACTTTTCATGCAAGTGCTCATTTAAGTTTCAAAACAACCATATCACTATTTTATTGTAATTTTATAGATGACAAAACATGTTAAGTAGTTTCTCTAAAGTGGCACAGTAGATAATCATTGGGAGCTAAAATTTTAAGTAGGCACCATATTTAAATTTTAGCAATTAATCACTTCTAGGTAGAAACTAGATTTACAATTTTCTGTCCACAAATTAAATCTTAGCCTCCATAGCACATATATTTCTGCAGTAGTTCATCTACACCTTTCTAAGATATGAAGGAATATAATAACTGCCTCTATTATGAAAGATATGGGAAAATATATGAGTAGAATTTGCTATTTGGAACATATGGCAACTATAATAATGAAATAAATGCCATGGTCAAATTTTGAACATCAATAATGAATGACAATCTCAACTTTGAAATCAGAATGGACAATGACTGCCTAGGTCAGATCTCAAACCAATAAAAGTTCAACCAATTCACAAGAGTTTCTGCATTGTCAATTCTTAATATAATATACATAAGTTGTTTCATTTTCTTATTTTTAAAATGTACCAAGGCAAAAGATATACAGTCCTATTCCCTGAAGTAACTCATAAGTTTTTCTCAACTTCTTTTCTTTGGGTTTACCTTTTTATTAAACTTTCATATCCATATCTAAAAATATGTCATTCTCAAAATAATTTTCTAGAATCTATGTGAAAGAAAATATAAGATGCTGATGAGTCTAAAAGCGTAAATTTAACTAATGTTGCAAGTGAATGTCTACACATAATTTTCTTAAATCAGCCCAGGCCCAGCTTAAAACAAATTTTCAGCCCTTATGAGGGGCCCTTATCACATAACAACAGTTTTGTAACATCTGTAATCAACTTCAACTTTTAATTTCCAGGAGCAGAAATCTAATTAAGTATTGATAATGATAAAAAGACTGGTAACTGAGACTATATATAAAAATGACTAGCTAGAGTTTTAATTGTGCTGGTCAAATATCTAAAACATGTATTCAGAAATACTATCCAAATTGAATTCAAAATCGACCACTAAATGAAAATTGTCCATCATAAAGCTGATGATTATTGAGTAGCCATTGTTCAAATATTCATTTGAGATTTAGCTCTAGCAGGGGACCACAATATTGATTATGTCCAAAGCAGGCTGTAAGCAGTCCAGGATGTAAAGAGTGAACCCCTCAACTGGCTTGTTTTGAGAAGTGAGCCTGGCCCAAGCCTAAGTGCCTGTGTGCAGAACCACTGCCCAGATTCCCCTTCCAGGACAGAATTCCTGCCCAAGCGTCTGTGAGTGCTGTTGCCCAATAGCCTTCAGCCAACCCTGCTTCAGGGACTTGCTTGGCTGCCAAGAGCTACTTTATCCAAGATTACACCTTTTCCATAGTGACTCACATGTTATTTTTATGAGAAAGAATAGTATAGACACAAAAGAACACTTCCAGATGTGACTAAGAAAGAGGAAAGAACAATGGGATATGTGCAGTCAAAGTGAAGAACAATATCCTGAGGGGGATTCATGGCAATGTGTCTTTTACTGTAACAAATACATATATATAATATACATGTATATAGAACCTATAATATACATGTATATATACACAAGCCTTGAGGTTTGTGAAGGTAAAATCCATACAATCCAATACTGAATAGTATAAATGCTACAAGATAAAAAATAAAGGATTTAAATACTAAAATGGGTAAGATAAAATTATCTTTCATCATAAATGATATTTAACCAGGAAATAAAATATTATAACTAATAGATAAAATATAATGTGAATATATGAAATAAAAAATATTTACACCACCATTATCCAATATCAAAAGGAAATAGACAGAAAAAGTACAAACTACTTCAAGATAACTCCAGCAAAAAACCCACAATCATCATATTTGAAGCAAATGATGCAAAATATATTTGAGTAAGTTTTAACATTGTAAAAATTCAGCTTCTTATAAATTAGACTGCATCTTTCATTTAATGATATATAAGATATAATTTAGGAAAGGAAGCAATGTCAGTAAAATAAATTATGAAAGTCACAAGCAAAACAGAGAGAGAGAGAGAGAAATGCTTCAAATAGTAAAGAAGATATACTTGCTGAATCAAATACCAAAATGTGCAATAAAGGGGAAATAAATAAAATATTGTTCTATTTTAATTTTCTGAAGTAACAAGTTCATAGAACAGGAGTTCTCAGAACAATACAAATATATTCTGGTAATTTATAGTACTTATATATCCATTAATTCTGGTGGCTTGACTCTTACCAAGAAATACTTTTTTAAGAAAATACCTGAAGAATGAACCTGTTTAATTTTCTATTCTTCACTTTTTCAAGAGAGTATACTTACTTATTTCTGGACTCAAAGGGGAAAAAAAGTGGGGGAAAAATAAAAGACAATATTCAATGTTCTGTAAGGAATGAGGTTAGAAAAAACCTGTAAATTTCTACATATTAGTACATTATTCTTATGACATATATGATTAATGGGAAATAGACATGTGAAATCAGCCAAGAAAAACCACCTTCAAGATACATATCAAATTTTTGACAAGAATTATTACTGGACTTAACCATAATATTTATCAAATTTTACTTAAGTATTTTCTGTACTGTATAGGTTTCTAATCAAAACATAATCAATGATTTATTATAATAAATGTCCATTAACATCATTTTTCAATTACTATAAAATAATATTTTCCTATATAAAAAAAACAGCTGCCCAGCGATACACCAAATACATTTTGAGGGGCAAAGAATTATTTTAATATAATGCAATGTTAATTCCAAGGAACATTTTTATGAAGTGTGGCTGAATTTTCATTGTCAAGGCAAATTGATTATATTAATATCTTGGAAAAACTATATAAGGCAAATTTTTACATATTTATTTTCATTGCAGCTACACCTAATTGAAATCTAAATTATCAAAATGGTAAAAAGACATGAAGCTACTACTTCACAAATAATCATTTAAATTTTTATAATTTGAATATCACAATACCAAAATAATCAGCTGAAAATGATCAGTTGTCAGGTAAATTTCACCAGTGGATTTGACAATTCAGTCATTTTATGTTTTTAATGGAAATATTTTTTTTCAAATAGGAAGCTATGTCTTAAAATATTATTTGTTGAGAAAATCTTCTGTTTTGTTTTATTAATGGTAAATCATAATCAGAATGCTATGAAAACCAGAAAACCTTAATTCAATTAAAGTGGCAGTTTTGTGTGCCTTGAGGATTAGGAGAGAACCCTAGCTAAGCCATCTGATAGCTCTTGGGAGCCTTCCCTTTGCAAGTAGAAGGCACTAGGGCTGCTGGTAGACTCCCTGTAGGCCTTTAGGCTATGAAGCACCACTAGTGGAGGCTCAGCCCACACAGTTCTCCTGCTCCAGCCCTCTGTCCTTTCCAACAAGATTGATGATTCCAAATTCTTTTATGCAATAATTCTAGACAATTCCCATGCAGCCCAATCATCAGCTTTTTGTTTTCCAAGGATCTTTCTAGTAGGTTTCTGAAGTTTTGACTGGAAAAAGTTAACCCAGAAAATGGAAGATGTGGGAGAGATCAGACTTGCAATATTGTTATAATATTATGCTGGGCTGAGAAAGAGGAAAGTTGTGGATGACTGGGGTAACTCCACTGATGGAAGCACCATCACTTACAATAAGGACACAGGCAAAGAAGTCAGGCCTAGGGGTGAAGATTACAACAATTTGGGGCATGTGAAACTGCAGGCCTAGGAAACCTTGACTTCTTTTTAACTAGTAAGGGCTGGGTATTCTGCTCCAGGTTTCAGCAGAAAGACTGTCAATAGAAAGGCCATGGCAAACCAGCAGGAGAGTTACTTTATTTTTCATTTTAACCTGAAATAGTTTTACTATTTAAATACTCCAAATATTTATTTCTTTAGTATAACTTTTAGATTATATCTATTTTATTTTAAAACATTCTTCCATTAAATTGAAAACTTACACATATATAGGTAAGAACACCATGTACTATTTAAGAGAAACCTAGTGCTTTTTTTCTCCATTTTGTAAAATCCACTGTTACACAGCCCATATTATCCATGGATGAATTAAAAAGCCCAGCATCTGAACATTTTATGATGATATTTATAATAGATTCTAATTCTCAAATTTAAATTTTTAACAAACATACTGAACATTTTAAGTATTATAACTTGGTGAAAGGAGATATTTTTGAGTTAAAACATGGATTTTATCCTCCCTCATCACTGACGAGCTATGGGACATTGGACCATTCAGCCACCCTCTCAGAACTTCAATTTCCTTATTATCCATACTTATTCCACAGATCGATGTGAAATTAAACAAGATAAGATACACAAAGACCCCGGCACTGGCTCTGATATGCTGTCATTTTTGTGACACCAGTGATATAGAACAGTCTCATAGGCAGTCCATGTGCCGAATAATGCTGGGGCTCAGAAAAAGGCTTTATGTCAGTGATTCTTAACCATGTATCCAAACTTTAGATGCAGTATACATCTCTAGAAACCGAATAAAAGTCATGGGTGAAAATGCACTGATGTGAACTTCTACTGAACAAAGAGTCTATACCTTTCATCAAATTTTTCAAAGGAATCTATGAACTGAAAAATGATAAGAATCTTGCCTTTGGCTTATTTTTATTTCTGCCTACAAAGAAAATATTACTGGCATAAAATCATGGCTAGCCATGCTAATTTCAGTTTCAGTTACTTTTGGCCCTTATGTAGAGAAATATTCTTTGAACTATCAGGGTTACAGATAATAAGCTCATGTTAGCTATTCCCCAAGAAGGAGAAATTATCTCAAATTAAATAGATTTGATGTGTTAACATTTAGATTTGTTCTGCCAAGGGTCATACAGTTGATCATTGTCTTCTTTCACCTGGATAATCCTTGTTCCTCTATGATCTATGAAAACAATGGGTATCAAAAACATTTCTGGAGTCTTAATACTAGGGCTGCCAGTTTGACTGCCAAGACCTATCTTTCAACAATTTAGATTGGGCATATTGTTTTCCATAAAACTTCCCTTATATCTAAATCAAAAAGGATAACAGTCAGCTAACTATTTTTAATTTAGCCTATGGAAGAAGTCAAAGAAAAACTTCACTTTTAATGCAATTTAGAGACTGGATATTTTCTTAGCTATTTCTCCCTCCAGTGACTACCTTAAGCAGAATTACAAACTACCATTTCTCAAGATGGATGCTTAGGCCCTTTTTGTTTCCCTGTGGTTGACAAGAATACAAGCTTAAGAATTCCTGCAACTCCCGATGAGTAACTCAATCAATGATTGCCAAAAGAATGTTCAATTCTGTCTTCTATGAGGGAAGCTTTCCCAAAGAACTTCAGGTTATTGCATGACTGAAATTGGAGGGCACATATCCTTTCATTGACATTCAAAAAAGCTAAGACAGAAAAAAAATCCAAAAAAGAACTAAATTCTTTTAAATTTAAAATCCTTCCAGGACTTCCAGTTAAATATGGTAGGCTGAATATGTACATATATTCTACTCATTCCCCAAATCCCACTAAAATGAGAGTGAAGACATTAAAAAGATTCATTCGAGAAGAAAAGTAGTAATGGAGGAAGGATAATAAAAAGTGAAAAAAAATCAGCAAATTTCAAGTGGCCATAGCAAAATTAAGTGAAAAATGCTAAGTGCCTACCAAGGAGGATGATAATAAAATAAAAGTCATTACATTGAGGAGGAAATAGGAAGTGTATATAAACTAGAGACATTCAATAAATAGTGAAGTTGAAAATGAGTGGCTAAAAAGAGTAATAATAGGTAAAATTTCTAAATGATACACTAGACTCCCTGATCTTCACTATATTCAGTGTAACTGGTGACTGCTTCTTTTCCCACATCTGGCAAGAAGCTAGACATTTTTAAATGAAGAATCCCACCCTCCCTCAAAAAAAACCCTGTACTTGGGGACATCAGGCATGGTTACTATTAGAGGAGTCGAACCATAAAAAGATCTTTTTGGGTTTTTTTGCTACCAACTCTATATAGTGAGTGAAACCACTTACAATCATCTGCAAAAATGTTGGCAGTCACGTGTATAAATTTGCCAGCAGATGATTGGTAAATTACTCTGTGAAAAGCTACATGGCCCATGGCAGGCATTTCTCTTTTGAAAGAAGTATGATGTTAAAAGCTTTCAAGCAGAGGGCTGTACACAAACACTAAAGAGGAGGAGGAGGCTTCCTACACAGAGGGCTTTGTAGGGACTTGAAAGAGGAAGAGGTATGGGAGGGAGGTAGTTTTGGCAGGAATTAGGTAAAAGGAGAGAAGAGATGAGAAGATTTCAGCAATAGGGGTGATGAAATTGAGCAAGCCCATCTACAGGCCCAAGACCTGGTAACTCTTCATGATCTTGAATCTTCAGCCTGGTGTGATAACCTTTCCACTGTCCGTTCAAAAAGAAGAGTAGGGTCTTGTGTGAGCTGCTTGCTCTGTAACCTTCCTACTGATGCAGGTGGCTTCATCTCTCCATAAACACTTGCCCATTTGCACTCAGTGACCTGTGTGAACTGCACCAGCAAACCCCTGCTCAGGCTATCTAGATTACCTTGTACCCAGGCCACCTGTTCCTGATCACCTGCTTCCCAGGTTGCACTCCAGAGGATGCTTACAACCTAGTTCCTGGTCTTTCCCAGGCATAGTTGTATTTCTACTATGTGAGTTCCATCTGATTAGCAGCTTCAGATCTGCTCCAGCCCATCTAAAACACTGACCTTCTCTCTTTTCCCTTGCTCAAAAGACTTCTACACAAGGCCTGAACTTCGAGTTTATCCCTCCTCACATTTCCTCCCCCTCTCCTATGGTAACAAATGAGCTTCCTTATATATTATAGTTACTATTTCATCATTGTTAATTATTTAAACTTCACCTGTTTTACAGTGGTTTCTACCTTCTGATTGGACCCAAACTATCATGAATGTGAATTTCACTAAAATGAAATACCGAAGCAAGAAGAAAAAAAGATATGATACCCTGGAACTACAAAAGTGAGCTCAGCTGAGAAGCAAAGGCTGATTCATAGAATTGCAGCTGAGCTTTTAACCTAGACTCTGCTGGTCCAGACTGTAGTATAAGGATGGATTCATACGGGAGGATTTCTCTTCATAAGAGAGAAGAGTAACTGATAGGTTTCACGAAGTATCTGACCTTGAAAAAAAAGAATTCTATTCATATCTTTGGGAAGAATTAGATGTTGGGACATCAAACATTTAGAAAAAATCTTTAATAAATGAATATCTGCATTGAATAATGCCTGCCTACTAATAATTATGCTGAAAAACATTATTAATGTGAGTTGAAAGCATTATGTAAATACTATACAGGAATTATAAGAAAAAAAGTATAAAAGATTTAAGCTAGCAAGTATTCTTTTTCCATATAGGAAAATCAATAAATTATAGCTAAAATAAATACATCAAGAAATGGCAGTATAAAATATTTTTAGAAATGTGGAGTTAAATACCAGGAGAAATAGCTAAAATATTTACCTATGGAAAACATGTTCTAAGGGGGCAATCATTAGGGCAAGAAGCTATATTTTTATTATAAGTCTTATAATACTATGCACTTTATTAATGTACATGCTGACTATATGCTTATTTATACAGTATTTGTTGATTTGTATACACACTCTAATTTAAAAATATGAGAAAAATATCATTAAAAGTTTCCACCACAGAAGATGGATAAGACAAAAATGTAAGAAGAAAGAAAAACAGAAAAATGAGGCTGTCCAAGTTTAAGATAAAGATTTTCTCTGATTTCTTTGGTTGGATCAAAATTATTAGCAGTCATCTATTGAGTAGCCTCTCCAGTCTTCCCTTCTTTTATGAATACTGATTTTATCCAGTGGATATGATAAAACTGTTGGACCACTGGGAGACACTTTTGAAAAACAAGACTGCATTGGGCCAGGGATTTAGCTCAGTGGTTCTGCCACCTGCCTCACAAGCACAAGGTCTTGAGTTTGATCCCTGGTACCAAAAAAAAAAAAAAAAAAAATAGGACTGCGCCTCTTCATTTGATGTAGGGAAAGACACAATACCAAAGTAGATCAATGAGAATCTTTTTCCTAAACCTTGGCTTGTAGACTAGGAATTTGTAGGACACTTCACACAGGCTGAACATCAAAGTGACACAAGTCTCCATGGATCCTCATGGCCCTTAATTTCCTAGCTCATGGACATTCACCGGTATATTGTGTTCCTACTAAGTGAATTCCATATGATTTTCTTTGGATGCTCGTGTGTATTTAATCTAATCTTTGACTGAAATTTTATAGAATATTAGAATTAAAAAAATTAGACTCTAATTATACATTAGTTTATAACATTTTATCTCCTTGACACATTGCAGACTGAATCTTGTGGTCTAAAATATGCCAATTGATGTTGAAATGGCAAGCTAAAAATGCTACTTGTCAGGGATGAAATGTAAATATATTATTACTCTCTGCAAGGTGTTATCATTGTAATCAACACCCAGAGAGAAACATGATTAGAAGTCAGCTTATAAGAGCATAGTGGGTCATAGGATTTCTCTAAATCTTGAGTTTTGTTTGTTTGTTTCCTATATTTCTTTAAATGGTGAAACGGATTTTGTTCTTACTTCCAGGTAAATTTTACCTTGAAACTATGCCAATGTTTCACATCAAAAATGTGTTCTTAAATTTAAGCACTCCAGGAGAAACTTAAATGATAAATATCCCTTAGGAATTCCCCAAGGTCTCTTGTCCCTGAATACTTGATGCTCTGATGCTGATTTGTAAATCAAATAGTTTAGATGTGTGCCAGTGCTCACATACAGTCATATCAACTTCATGGCACAAAGAGACTTTGTAATGCAGTATCTCTTCATCAAATGACAGGTAACATAGAATCATGTTTCAAAAGTGTTGTAGCTAGCAAATACACATTTAAAACAGATTGCTTGATTAATTTAAGTATCAGAACTGTCTTTCTTCAAGTTTTAATTGGCTAACCGTTAACCTTGAACCACCATTATCTTGTTTGGAATGCATTTCATTTAAGGTAATAAAGATAATACCTTGTATTATTAGCAGAGATACCTTAAATCCTTCATTTATCCTCTATGCAATAGCAGTTTGGCATATACATTACCCTTCAGAAGCAATGCTGTATCTATTTGAATTGTTAATGTGAAAAAGAGACATGCTGAGAAAATTCCCACATAATAGGAGATTCTTAAACATAGGCTTTCATTTTCTTATTGTGAAAAAGTTGACATTAATTATGCAAGTCTCTTGCTAATGTATACTTTAGAGCTAGATGGTCTTTGTTGCTTTATTAGCCTGATGAATGGGAGAAAACTCATTCAACACACCTGTATCACAGTGAATAGACCACAAAAATTCATTCCTCTGTTCCTTTGTTAAAAATTTCAAGTTAATACAATTTAAATCTAAGAAAATAATTTGTTGATTAGAAATGGGCAGGTGTATGTCAACCTGAGAATGAGATAATTAATAAATTCTTTGAAGGAATGGTCTATATATTGTCTTTTACTCATTGAAGGATATTGTGTATTATTAAGTCCATGGAAAGAAGATTATGGAAAGACCCCAAGAGATTACTTCATAGCAATTTCATATGAACCACATTAGGGAAATAGAATTCTCACCATTGCCCATTTCACTGCAAAATATGCTCTTTGTCCTCTTATTCCCCTGATGTCAACCAAAACCATTACACATGTTCTAGAATAGATTTGCTTAAAACTATCTCATCAACAATTTATTCCTTGTTCAAAGGTGTGCTATTATAAAGAGAACATGGCTCAAAATACGGAAAATGAATAGAGGTTATTTTTTCATAATATCTTGAGTTACTTGACTTGTAACTCACAGACAATGGATTATTTTCACATTAATAGCTATTAATTTATTATATTTATTAGAGCCTTTCAGAATTACTAAAAATACTGTTCATTATATAATAAACTAATTTTCAGTATCTGAATCATTTATTCTTATTTTGCTTCTCAAAAAAAGCAATCAACTGGGCTCTGTGCTGGGCTCCCTGCTTGTAAAATCTGGACTCCCAATTAAGTACATCTACACAAGAGGTCTCCAAATTAGTATTTATAAAATTGTAATTAAAATATTTAAGTAGAAAAATAGAACTGGCCACTACAAACAATCTTCTTGAAGTCACCTAGAAATGCATTAAATTAATTAAATTTTAGACATAAATGGTGGTAAATTCTTCTTGACACTAGATGAAGTACTAAATACAGGAAGGATTACTTATAGTAACAATTCTATTTACTGCAAAAGCAACAGAAAGACTTTATGTCTCATTAAGAAAGTCTTCTACTGCATTTAACTTAGAAAACTCAGCCAGTGGGATTATATCCAAAATGTTTATAAATATTTTAATTCCCATTTGTAAATAAAAATGCTATTTCCTTAACAGTTACACATGCTGATGATCAAGTTCAAAAATTCAAATTTACTGTAAAAAATTACAAAAAATACATGTAGCTATAATAAGAAAATATAATTAGATTGAAGAGAAATAAATACATGTTTTGAAATGGTACCAAGTTTTTCTTTAGGCAGTTGTTTTCAATGACAATTAGGTTAATGAGCAGAAAAGTTAACTGATCTCTAACAGACTTGAGATTATTTACTGGCCTCAAAAGTATGAAGACAATTATGGACATTATATGGGAAATAATTGTACAAATGAAAAAATATCAGAACCTTTTAAAAATATTTTTATATCTATAAATTCAATAAAGTATGCCACAAAATCAAGGCATGTTTTGGGTAAGAGTTTAAAACTGAAAATTCATAACAAATTAAGCCCCCCAAGTAATAATTACCTTAAAATGAAAATTAATGAGTTTTTTCTTTTAAATAAAATAGAAATATAATATTTAAAACATAATGGATAAAAATAATTTTTGTAGAAATATACTTCCCACAAATATAAATTCTAAAATAAGGAATGATGTAGTTACATCCAATAGCTATATTTAGAATTTAATATTTTACTTTCAGAGAGTTAGTGTTATACAAGTTATAGGAAAATGTTTGGATATCCATTGATTTTTTTAAAGCAGATAACAAAACCTACTAGATGACAAATACATACATATCTTTATCTAAATAAAAACTAAAAAATGAGAATAAAATAAGCTATAATAACAGGTCAATTTATTTGTTATAATACATTCATTTTATTACTTAAAACCCAAATGATGCAGCAATATCCACAAAAGAAAAATTGAGTATTGCAACAGATCCAATATAAAGGTGGGAGTAAGTAATAAATAACTTATTAGACAAGTGCAACTAACTAAAACGGAAAGCCAAATATCTTTGGTATTTCTGCTTTGCTGAAGAGTTTAAAATATCCCAAAAACCAGTGTGGGTTATCATATTTAAGTTTTCTAACCTCTCATCATGTCTTCTTGGTTCCATCCTAATGCAGCACTGTTTTTGGAATGTAATTCCGTGCTAGTTCACTTTGTAATCCTTAGAGTATACAGATTTGTAAGGGATTGTGTATGTTTTAGGCACTTCATAAAAGTCTATAAAAACAAGTAAATATATTTTACCCCTTCTTATAAATTCATATCTTTACTGAGAACTTACTACTCAGTACTTTCCTAAGGTAGGGGTTACAGAATATAAAACAGCAATTACCTAAAAGACACAACTTTGTTGTGGATGCAAAAATAACATGCCTACAGTTAAAGGATGATTAAATATTATCTGTACCCTAGTACACACATTTATTAGCAAAAACTAGGAGAAAAAAACTAATGTGGGTTAAAATTCACTATCTTTTAACATTAACATTATATATAAAAATTTAGAGACTATTATATTTTCAAGCACCGTTCTATACAATAATAAAGTACCTTACTGAAAGTATAGCAATATGTTCACTAATTGAATAAGTTCCACATTTTGAAATAATTTATTTTAAAGAATCTTGACTCACTGTTTTAACCACTAAAGGAAAAAAAATAGTTTCCGATTTTATACTCAAACCCTGGTGTTTGTAGCCTTCCCTCATAGCTTGGACATTTCTTATGGTTAATTTTCCAAATGCTTGCTAGAGCTGACAATTTTTAATTCACTGGTCAGATTTGCCTATTATCTGTATGCATTATACCAAACATATTACTGATTTATTAAATTTCTTGAGGATACAAGAAAATTATAGTGAGTAGGGCAGAACTGAAATCAGGTGGGCCCTTAGATCTTAGTTATATTTTGTCAGAAGAAAAGAAAAAAATAAGAAAAAAGCAAAAACAATAACTGGTTCCCTTGGCTATTTTCTTACCAGGAAACAAATAAAAAAGGGAAATTTATCTCCAACCATAAATCCCAAATGTTTCATTTTCATTTTCCCAAGTTAACTTTCTCACCTAGCTAAGCAGCATTTTCTGCTATTATTAGCTGCTGGTCCAATATCAGCTGACCAGTGTCCGACAGACTCTGGTTCAATGAGCTCAGGGACTCCCAACGAACTGTATGCATGCAGACTTCTGCTTCCAGCTTCTAATTATTTTCTAACAGATAATGGAACATTTAAGTTCAGAGAGGTTAGATTAAACTTGTAAGTAGATCCAAACCCTATTATAAAATAATAGACTTGAAGATCACAGCAGAAAACTCTAAAACACTTAAGCTCTTTAGTTTTCAGATAAAGAAATGCTCATTCTTATCTAAATACACTGTGCCAAGCTTTATGTAAACAATAAGCAACAAGCATTCTCAAGATGACTTCTTGGGACCTGCAGTAGCATTTAGAAATGTTCAAAAGACTATGTTGATGTCTATGCCTGCTGGAGAGGGAGGGACCAAGCTATTCATACAGTATATAAAATACAAGTTACTATTTTGACAGGTGAAAGTATGCATTCTATAGTAATCCTTCCATGAAAAGTAGAAATTATGAAATTGAAAGTTTATGCAACATATGCCAAATATTTTTAAAATAAATTTAGAGAACTTGTCTTTTTGTTTTAAAATGAAAGCTATACACAGCTTGATTTTCTAATCAAATGGTAAGGGTGAATGACATAAATGTCATAAAGGAATAATAAATAAGAAAGTGACAAGACCATCAACAGGGCTTTGAGGAGCAGGAATACTTCTTGAGCAAAGCTGGATTGTCGTTGAGTGCAAGAGACAGCTTCAGGAACTCAGGAGACAAAATACACTTGGAATAAAAAGACTATGATTGAACTGCCATGTTTGATTCCTTGTAGCCTTTTCTCTGATTTAAACATTATCGTGTTGAGGAAGCAAAGGAATGGTGTGACAAGCTGGCTGACTTTGGAGCTTGAGACTTCTGTTCTGATACAGACTCTGACTTCCTTTACTGGTTTGACATGAGAACAGTGAGTCAACTACTTCATTCTTCTCAAAAATCAGGCTATTAATAAACATTTGTAGGCATTCTTTTGGTATCATGTGTCTGTCTTTATAAGTTATAATTTTGACCTTAATTTAACATATTTACTTCTAGGAAATATTTGGAAACTATTTCTATTAATTATTGATCATGGTGAATGTGATTAAGGACATACTAAACTAAATCCTTTTCACCTTGTCTTTAGTATGTCATCGATTTAAATTTTTGTCCAAATCCATTTTGTCCACTTCCATATTTTAAAGATTAGCTCTTATAGTTAACAATATAAGGAAGAATACTAATACAAATAAAACAGTATCCAAATTCATGCTTTTATACATAAAAGCCTCATTTAATCTAGATGAAAATCTCTCCCATGTAGCCCAGGTTTAATGACCACTGTTGAATGTGAAGTTAAATTTTAAAAATTAAAATTGTTATGCAACTAGGTGATTTCTAATTATGTACTTTAGATGACTCTTTCATTATGATTATTTCTTGAGGATAGTGAGGTTAAGGATATGGTGGCAACAAAGTTCTTGTTCACAAATTCCTCTGATGTAACAAAAAAAATCTGCTGCCAACTCATTCAGTTTCTGATAGGCCATTCTTGAAAATACTACAAATAAAAATGCATCTGAACAGTACAGCACTGGTATGAGTTACAGTGAAGAATTCTTTTGATCATTTTGAAAAAAGTATCATAACAGAATTGCAACATATCCTTGTGAAGTAGTCACTTTTGTAATAATTTTACCAATACCAACCATTCAATGGTTCTTATAGACTATAACTATTAAATTGGCAAAGGTACATTTTCAAAAGGTAAAACAGGCATATATATATATATATATATATATAAATCCATCTATATAATATAATCTATATAATAGATAGATATATAAATCTATCTATCTATATAGAGAGGTAGATATTTTTTCACTCTAGGATGTAGATATGATGTTTGGGTATATGTGTGTATCCCCTGCAAATAACACAGCATAACAATCCTTTGCTTCCTGAGTCAAATTACTTCTCTATGAATAAGTAAGATGACTTTGTGTAATATAATGTAAACCAGGACTTTTTGCAGATGGGCCCTTAATCCTGACGAAACAATACTTTTTTATCCCTTAATTTGCTAACAAATCATTTAAAAACTGTCTATTTCAAGGTTTGTTATGTCTCAGATTATTTGCTGATTTTCTAGAAATTCTATTTTTTTTTTATTTTAGTTTGTCTTCTGGGCCAAAACTTTCTACTTTAATTTTATGAAAATTCTTAATATTATAAAGCAATTTCTCTTACAGCTACAATCAAAATGAGTGGGGGAAATTCCCTAAATCCTTGTAATTACCAAATGTTGGTTTGAATGAAATCAGAAATTGCACATGACCAGTCTAATTCTTTTTCATTTCTGTGGGAAGAAAATCACATCTTTTCAATATGTATGAAATTCGCCAAATTATAGTGTTGAAGAAGCTAGAAAATACCTACAATGTGGAAGGCTATGAATTAAATAGACTGCTGATTTCCATTCACCAATTTAAACATTGGTGGTTGTCTATGTACTCTTTTGAAATGTCCTTCCATTTACACAATTTCAGGAAGTGTTCTGGAGAAACACACAAGGTCAAAAAGCTCAAGGAGTCAATGTTGAAGCTTACAGAGAACAAGCTGTTTTAGTTTAGACAGTCTCTTTTAGGTGCTTCAAGAGAAAAATTAAGCTTCTCAAGTACTTTTCCTGGTTTCAAACTCTTTAGTAACAGTTAAGGCAATATTTAAAACTCAAGTTTTAGGAATTCAGTTGTGTTACTGGGGATGATCTATAGTCTCTGTATAATCAATTTTTAGAATTTGTTTTTGTCATAGTCTATGATAAAATCAACTTCTTTTTTCTTTTCACATGGGATCCAATCCTTATATCTTAACTGCAATTGGAACAGAAGTAAATGGGGAGGGGATAAAGGAGAAAGGGGATTCGGCAGATTTTACTCAAGGGGAGCAAACACTATCTAAAATTACTACGGAAGATTCCAGGAACTCAGGATTAAGATGCTAAAATGAAGTTTGGTACAACTCTCCCAGGAATAGGGAAAATGTTCAAGGAGTATTTCACAAATTCTCTATAGTAAGATTTTTTAGTGGGAAGAAGGGCAATTTATTGGTTTCTTGTGTCCAAGGTTTTCCCTACTCTAAAAGCCTTCAGAGGGTACACTGGGTCCTTCATAAAGAGTCAAGAGGGAAAGTCTATTTCTCAGCGATCTGCTTAGTTTTCTGGATTCAAGGCATCTATTACATTGAATTTGTAAACATAAATAAGAGATAAACAATATAAATAACTTAAGAGAAATGATCCAAGTACAAGATGCCAAAGATGGGATTACCGAGGTTAAAATATATCACACACAATAATTATGCTCAAATACAGAGGGCTTAAAGGAAGACTAAACGTCTTTAAAAATACAAAGAAAAAATAAACCCATTCCGTAACTTAACTGTGCAGTGAATGCGTTTTCCAACCATGCGTTCATACTGTGCTTACTATGAGATATGCAGGGAGTGGTAAACAGAAATTGTCACTGTCATCTAAAATCTTGTAGTCTAGGGACAGAGTGGGATTCTGCAATAAAACTAAAACAAATACAATTAATATAGAATAGCTTATTGTGGTAGATGCTATAAAGGAAAAACATCTGAGAACAGTATAAGTAAGACTAAGAGGTCAGGAAAGGACTCTTTGAGGAGACAGACTGAAAATTTAAGGATAATTAGAATGTCACTAGCTATAATTGGGAGATAAAAGCTACAGATGAGAGTATGGCCCAGCTTGGTTGTAAGGGGACTGGAAAGTGAAGAGAAAGATAGCTGGAAAAGTAATCAGGAGCTATGCAAGGCAAGACTTGGCTATTTTATTTCAGTGATGATTTTATGCAGAGGAATGACACAACTTGGGCTTTGCATTAAAGAGTAAGGGAATTAAACTGTTAAGTTATTCTCACAATTCAAGCTGAAAAAGACAATGGTTTGGATGAAAGTAATGGCAATGGAATATAAAAAGAAGAGGATGCTATCCAAATTAATTTTGGCATGGAATCAAACCTTTGCTCTTCAACTGTAAGTGTGTAGTTTGAGGAGTTGTGATATTCAAGGAAGAATTCAAAGTTTCTGGTAGCAAAACCTGGCAGCTAGAGACACAAATCATTTCAAGAGGTAAAGCTGAAAGCAGAAGAGAAGATGAACATATCCACTGTGCATGTTTTACATTTGAGATGCCCTGAGATTTCAGTGTGTCAACCTGAAGGAGAGAGATGGAGTCAGATTCATAAAGGAGACTGTGGATGGAATTTGATAATCTAAGGAGATGATCTAGAGAAAATATGTACATTGAAAAAAGGACTAGACACTGGCACTGAGAAGTTTCACTGTTTTCAGGATTGCTTAATGCCAACATGATTTTGAGAAACAGGAAAGATGTATTAAGTATCTGACTATAATAATGGGACAAAAATTTAAGTTGGCCACACAGGTTTGTGAAGAAAAGTGGCAGCCTAGGGTTAGTGAGACATAGGAAAGTCAGAGCAATGAAAATGAACAAAAGGAGGACATTGGAAAATTCCCTGTATGCTACAATTAGTTCAGAGCAGTGTTTCCTCTGATGGTTTTTCTATACAATATGAGTTGATAAAATAAATATACCAAAAAGTATTTACTTTAGTTCCTGGGAATTTTCTATTTCCTCTTTCTATTTCTTCTTCCCTTTCTGTTTCTTTTCCCTTCCTCTCTTCCTCCTTCCCTCATTCTTTTTTCCTTTTTTCACTCCTCCCTTCTTTTTTCCTCTCTTGTTTTAGTAGACATTTAAAAGACTTTAAGTTCTGTTTCTAATGAAGTTTATAGATTCTTTTTCTAAACATAACATTTAACTATTAAAAGCAAGTACACTCTGTAGAGCTACTTAAATTTGTTTTACTTATAGTCTTTCTTAAAGAAAGGAGGATTTGTTAACTAACTGTTCAAGATCACACTAATAGTATAGGACCCTGTGACCAGTAATGGGCCTTAAAAAGAAAAAAAAATTGAATTTATTCACATTTCAAAGAGATGAGTGTATTAATTCATGTAAATGAAGAAAACCTATAAGGGTAAAAGATATAATTGGATTCAATTACATGAATTTTTAAAAATTCACTATTAGTATGACATGAATTTTTAAATATCCCCTATTAGTATAACAGGATCTAGCTAAGAGTTACAGTTGACTGTATGAATCCAAACACAGGAATCTTTGTAATGTGACAATCTTATGGAATAAAACAGCTTTTCAAATAATTTTTCAAGTCTTTTATATTTTAAGAAAATATATAAACTACTATTGAATTTTATTCATCTCACACCACTGAAATCAATTAGCATTGAAACAACTCCCATTAAGATCGTATCATAAAGGCAATGTAGAGATGAGAAACATAAACACAAGCCTGTGAACTTTTTTTCAGAGAATAGCAAAATAACAGTGATATGAGATAAATAAAATTTCTTATGATGTAAGTAGAGAAAAATAAGTTCTTTATTTAATAAGAATACTGCCATTTACACAATGAGGTTCAGTGACGTAAAACACATTCCCTTTTATCACCTTACTGGGAACCACGTGGTGAACTTGGTGTGGGAACACTGAAATTGAAGCCCAGGAAATTCACATAAGGACAAAGCCAATATTGTTTGTCACTGGAATTTAGGATAATTACAGAATTCCTTCAACCCCGCTTATTTTTTAAAGAAACAAATAATTTAAGTAAAACACTGAAAAACAATGTCAACTGATAATAGGCTTAAATTTCAGGGGAAAAATACTGAGTGATGGGAAGTCAGGAAAGCTAAGAGCCTGTGTCATTTTACCAGACATGGTTTCCTGTCTCAGGAATCCTGCTCAATAATATCATTGCTTAGGTATGTGTCCTTAACCATAAGATGGATTTTAAAAAACAACAAAACCCCCACAAAAAGCCTACATTTTCCCAATGTAATTGTACTACTGAAATAAAATCTAGTAGCATGTGTAAATGCAGTCATTCTTCTTACAAAGGTGGACTTTAGGGTCATTTTCTTAATGTTATTCAATGCGATCTTCTTTTATGGGAAGGAAGAATGTACTGGCCATTCACTCACAGTGTGTTTTTACTGTCATTATGAATCCATTAGATATATTCAAGTGAGCTAAGTAACAGCCTTGGGACCAAAAATTCTCCTCTTGCTTTTAGTATAATATTTAGTAGAATATAAATTGTTCCATATTTATTATTTTTCCTATGGAAAAAATTCTCATAAAGTATAAAAGTCCTCTGCTTTGCCCTTGGGTATCAATAGAAATGTTGGACATGATGATGAGTTTCTATTAGTAAGTTGTTTCATTTGTTAAAATAACCAGTACAGCTCTGTTGGTATATATTCCTCATTTAACAACAGAGTTCTGTCTTTGCATCTAGGTTGTTAGATAAATTGGTTGCTAAATGAGGAATTGTTTATAGTACGTATACTACAATATTCAGAACAAAGAAATGGTCAAAGGAAACTCCAACTTGATGACTTCACTTTTATTTGCATAACTCTTACATGCAGTACTGTAATGTGTAACAGAACATAAAACCACAGAACTGTCTGTACAGTACAAACTTCAAAAATTACACTACTGTGTAAATAAGGTATACTGTACAAAAATATATTGATGCTTTATAAACAAGATGTACAGAATTGTACAAAAAAAGATCAGTCATAAATCAGAGCACTGGGTCATTAGTCCAAACAGCACACCTTGATCTTAAGTCCAAGTAGTCTCTAAGCAGGTAGGTCATCACATGAAAAAAAAAAAAAATATATATATATATATATACACACACATATATATACACATATACATATATGGTTATTGAAACCGGATTATTCTACTCAAATGTAAAGTTAGAAGAGGTGCAAAGGGATCTAACACTTAAGAAGAGTATGCCATTACCATTTTCTTCAGAAGCTTTATTTTTCTTCTACAAAATGTTACACAACATACACAGTGTCCTTCTCTCCCTGTTATCCTCAAATGACAGACAGGAGTTGGTGTATGGTTTATAGCTCCCTGAAACCTTGAGGAGGGTAACTCATGAGTATGTCTTACACTGGCTATCAGTGTCTATCCAGGAGACAGAAGCTTGAATCACTCATAATAGCAGCTAACTTTATTGATTCCTCTGTCTTTTTCCACCCTACTAATAAGTCTTTTACCACCAAAATGAATTTCTTTCAGTGAAATCCTTGTTTCTTGAGTAGCTTCTGTTTCTGGAAGTACCTAAACTAAGATCTATGTCAACATACTACTTTTAACTTAGTAACTCTGGAATATTTGTAATTTCAACTTAATCTTTAGGCTCAAGTTACAAATAATATTTCTTATACAAACTTTTTATCATGGCTTGATATGTTATACAAAGAGTTATGATGACATATACACATAAGAGATGAGCTGAATATGAAGGCGTGAAAAGTAGCTCTATGTTTACATGAAATTTACACTAACTGAATTAAAATACTGAATTTTCCACCATTTAATAGTCAAACTATTTTAATCATTGTGATGCTATCTGTCCAAAGTTTTAAAAGGAGTCGCCAATATACTAGGAAGTGTTTCTGCCTGGTATTTATTGAAACTATGCCAACAGCAGTTCATCAATCTTTTAATTTTCACGCAGTTATTCACAAATAGGAGAGGCACAGTCAAAGTATTTTCCTTAATTTTTTAACATTAAAAAAGAGAGTTTTTTGGAGAGAGTCTAATGGTTACCAAATGCATCCACCATCCAGGAAAATGACTCCTCTCATGGCTCAATCAGAGGCTCATCTAAAATTCAGCAGAAATCTAAGACTACAAGCTGTCATCCCTACTTCTGTTTCCATGGAAATAGGCTTCAGATCAAGGGGAAAAAAGGGATGGGGTTAGTAGCTTTCAAATAATCATTCAAAATCATGATTAGGTTTTTAGAGCTTCCTTTTTAGGTGATTATTTTGTAGCCTCTTAACCCCCTTTTGCCAGTCTGTTTCCATGGAAATATGACAAAAATGGCTGTCCAGGCCTCCAGGAGAGATTATTAGCATTCTTGTGAATTTCAGCTTTGGCTGCAGCCTAGGCTGAAGAAGATCATTTTATTTATCAGTTTTATATATTAACCTACCGTGTTTTTACTTACTGTAATTTTTCTTTATAATTTCTACTTTCTTTAAAAATTATCTTCTCAAATTTATAGCTATTATCAAGTAAAGTCGAATAATTGAGAAATCACTGCAAAAGACTTCAGTTTTAAATTGAAGTACATGATCCAAGACATGTAACTGGAAGAGGTGTCAACACCTTTAGAGAACCACTGAAGAAAATATTAAATTCTTACTGAACACAATACTTATTCGATAGGTGTTGGCAGATGAGCAACAAGGATGATATTAAATGTTTTGTAACTATTAATCCACAGAATTAACCGTTCAGAGCAGCTAGTTTGTATCTGCTGATTATCAGGTCTATTATGCAACCATCCATGAAAAAGTTAAGCTAAAAATTCCCTTACATAAGGTACTTAGTATTAAACTCAAATAAATTATTCAAGGTAAGACACTAAGCTACAAAACAGCTTTAAAGAAAATCTGGGTAGAATATATAGGAATCCATCTAAAAATAATCAAAGTGCATATGGTTGTATCATCTTCCATATAAAGGTCATTGAAAAATCAAAATCATTCTTAAAACTGAGGACATTATGTTAAAAAAATAGAGAAAGAATATATACGGCCCTTCCCTAGAATCCCTGGCAAGATATCTTGTTTTGAATATGAAAAAGTAACAGCATGCTACATATATAATTTTATTCCGTTCTGCTCTCTGATTTGCTGAACAGCTCAATCTATAGTTTTTGCTCCAGGAAATCTTAAATTTCTGATTGACATTATAAAATACTTTCATTCTGTAGAACTCCCTTATTATTCTATAGTTGGGAGCTTTTTGCTTATAGATTTGTCTTCTGAACATGAAATTGACAAAAAGCAAATTTTAATTGGCAATTATCAGATTAAGATTCTAAGCTTAAATTTAGCCAAGATTAATTTACTATTGAAACTAATCTCATTTTCAAATTGATCATAACCATAACAAAGTAAAGCAGCTCAATTAATTCTTCAAATCATAATCACTACTCCCAAAACATAATTTGCCATACTAGTTAAACACACAGTTTTTGAAAGCAGTGGCTGGCTCTCAAACCAAATCTAGTATGAGTCTTGTTGGTGCAAATAGAGCCTTACTGGAACACAGGCATGCCCATTACATTTTGGCTTGTTTGCTTATTTTTTTTGCTTTGTCTTAATTACCTATGGATGCTTTTCCACCAAAAAGGTCAGAGCTGAGCTGCTACAGAGAAGACATGGTTTGCGATTCCTGACCCTTAAGAAAATACTTACTGACCCTGCCAGGTCCAGGCGCCTGCTCTAAGGCTAATCCTACCATCTCCTAAACTTGTGACCTTGAGTTAACCCGGGCTATTGTGCTATCAGGATTAGATGAATAAATATTTGTAAATTATTTCAAATAATTACTGCTTCAAAAATATTATTTATTACCTAGACCTTAGCACTTTTTAAGCACTTTGTAAATATTACCATTATCAGTATCACATAGACATTTCTATCTAATTCAGTATAACTAATTTTAAGAAATCCTTTCATGACACCTGATTGTTCAATGTAAGTAGTGATTGATGGTTGTTAAATACATTTTTCAATTCAAATTATGGATTACTTTCACTTAAATTATGTTTGGCTTTGTTTACCATAAAAACATGAGAACATTACATGCTTGATTCACAGAAGATAATTCACTTTGAGGATGTGAAATATCTTCAAATTTCAAACATAAATTCTAGTTCAGCACCTAGGTAGGTAGTTGTGAAGCAGAAGTTATCTACAAGTTATAATATAATGTAGACTTAGAAATTTCATTTAAATACATAACTTCCAGAGAAGAAACTTTGTAACATTTACGCTTTCATTTTTTTGACTCTCAAAATAGGCTGTATATTTGAGTAATGTAAAATGGATAAAAACATCAGTGTGTGGCTGCGTATAGGTACTCACATCCATGAACTCCACATTGGCCTTGGGACCAGTTGTCTCATTGAGAATCTTAATAGCTACAGGAATCTTCACTGTTTCTCCTTCAGGAACCCAAATACCCTTTAGGGAAAACAAATCACATTAAATCTACATTAAGACATATATAACATTTATAACAGAAATAAAATTTGACTTAACCTCTCAGCCTACTAATTACTTTAAAATTCTATATTCTTTCATTCAATCAATGTTTAGTACATGTTATGTGTCACAAGTTATTCTACATATTTATTGTCTAATTGCATTATGTGATGATGACATAGATATCTGCTTTCAAAGTGTTTGTTATGGATTTCAACTTGTATGCATGAGAAAAAAATGGATAGTAAAGAAAGCATAGAAATGGAATAGAAAAACAGTATCATTTAGATGATCTTGCAAGCTTCGCAAGCCTTTGAGAAGGCTATTACACTTAAAATTCTGATTGTCTCAACTATAATTTAAAGAATGGGCTAAGTCATGTTGGAGACTCTTCAGCTTTAATATTATCTATCTTCAAACTAAAGCAGAGTTGTATGTTCTTAAAGTTCAGACTGACTTAAGAAATATTTTTCAAAGGTGAATATTTTAGAGTTAGTTTTCAAAGGCACATACTAGGGATATTGAACACATTAATTTGCATATATTATTAAATTCTGCGTGCATGTGAAAGTTTTTATTACCTCTGAAGTCAACATAAAATATTTATATTGACCATTGTTAATTATTTCCATTAACATATAGAACATAACAACTTCACAGCATCTACGCACTGGAAGAGGATATAGTTAATAACAATAAAGTTGATAATATTTGAGTAATGTAAAACATTAAGCTAAACATTAGCATTTGTGAGTAAATGGAACTGAAACACTTAAATGAGGTTAATAATTTTGATAAGATATACAAGGATGCATGGAAGAATATAGTTTAGAACGCATATTGGCCAAATGAACAGAGAAGCAAATATGAAGTCACAAGGGGAAAAGGATTTCAGATTTTAACTTATTTTATATATATATATATATATATATATATATATATATATATATATATTTTTTTTGGTACCGGGGATCAATTTCAGGACCTCGTGCTTGCCAGGCAGGCACTGTGCCACTGAGCTACATCCCTGGCCCCAGATTTTAACTTATTAATCCTGACATCAACAAAGACTTCTTAAGACAGTATTAACAATAAAATGAAAGAAAGACAAAAATAGTCTGTTGTTCCTGAACAGATCATCTATACTTCATGTTTTCTTAATATCAGCTCCTTGTGGTCATTTAAAATCAAAAGATTTTAAGTTTTTCACTTTGATCAATCATAGTAAAATGTAATATATTTGTGTTAAGTAAAATTGTAGCAGTCTGAGAAGAGAAGCACAATGCTTCTAAATCCTAATGTTACTGGATCCAGGTTTTTAGTGTTTTGAACAAAGAACCAAGCAGGACACCCAGAGAGGCAGCCAAGTCAAAGAGCTCTCCATAAGGGAGAGCCAGCCAGTGACGAGAGCTCACCACTTGGAGGAGTTTTGGTGTTGAAGGTTTTAAGAATTAGAGTTTGAGGCAGGATTGAAGGGTTGGTCTGAGGTTTTGCTCTTGCCAATAAATGATTTGGCTCTGGTCCTTGGTGAGGAAGTGGAGTTTTTGACCCCTTATGGCCACTGGAGGAACTAACCATAGGGATGTATGTCAAAACTGCATAGTCGATGACATGGTTATTAGTTAGGGCCCAGTCACCCTGGAGGCTTACTATATATAACTTGAGTTACCTGGTTTCTTTCTCCCCGTGTATTGAGACCCGATTATCCTGGGTTAATGTTTAACTCAGAATGTGGCTCTAGATGAGAAACTGAGCTCCAAGGAGGGCCCTTTCTTTTCTCTCTTAACAATTTTTAGCTACCTCCTGTCTTGACTAATAAAGGAAAAGTATATTAACTTTTAGAAGGTAAATTTAAGGTTACATTTTTTGGGGTTTTTTTGGTTTTTTGGTACTGGGGATTGAACTCGGGTCCTTGCGCTTGCAAGGCAGGTGGTGGAACCACTGAGCTAAATCCCCAGCCCCTGAGGTTACATTTTTTGTGCAGAATCAATGGGCAAATGTATATGTCAAGTGCAAAGTAATATTCTGAGCTCTTTGTGCTATAAAATTTTTAAAAAATTAAAACAGAAATAGGTAAAAAATATATGAGCTCAATATCAATAGGTTTACATTTTCTCACTGATGGCATCCAGGGTGGAGAATACACTTACTATTATTCAATAAAATAACTACAGACAGAATCACTTCATAAAGATGTCACATCAACATTAAAATATTCCTAAAGTACACTTTTAAAATAAAAATATGATTTCAGTGAGAATTAATTTATCTTGCTTTGGAAAAAAATTTAGACATTATTTTCCAGATCTGACCAGATGAAAACTCAACTATGCTCTTACCCATCATATTGGTTCTAATAATATATGCTTAAACACAGCATATCTCCATTTGGGAGGAAAAATTAACAAATAATTTACCAACCAGTTTATGTTTCTGTGGTTAACAATAATCCTTTATATACTTCAATACAGTATATCTTATAATACAGTATATATCTTATAATACAGTATATCTTATGCTTTATTGATAAAAACTGAAGACTAATTATACACATTCCAGGCATAAAGTTCAAACAAACTTGTAGAACTTCCCAAAAGCTTTCTTACATGTAATTTTAATTAAAATAAAATAATCATTAAAAGTAAATCATTGTTTTTAGTAGAAATATCATTAAAATTATATTTTTAAATGCTAGCATTTCCCCTGCTGATGTCATTCAATAGTATTTAGTCTTGAATTATAGAGTCTCCATGGTTTAAAATGAAATTTAGTTTCCAGATCATATTATCTTTAAAAAACTATAAAGGTGATTATAATTTAGAAATAATCGAAGAGTGAGTTATTTTAAAAATGAAAGTTTGTTATAATACATTTAAAAATACATTTAAAAATGAAAGTTTGTTATAATAAATTTAAAGCTGGCTGTTTATCTTTGTCTCTCTTCTCCATAATCACATACATTTGTCTTACACTAAATTTTATTAATGTGTCATAAGAGAAGGAAACTCTAATACCTTTCTTTCTACTGACTTGTCCGATGGCTTAGAGCAAAAAACCCCAGTTATATCTCCTTATCCTTTGTACTAGTCTTTTTGGCCTCCTCTCCAGACTGTATTTATCCCAGCATATTCAAAATAAATTTCCAGAACTATAGTAAAGGATGTTATAAAAAGTATTAACCCAGTAGACTTTTGTATTCTTGCTATTGACCATCAAAATAAATGTCACCATAATTAACCTTGGGCCTGGCCTCTGGATTGGTTTTATAATTAAGCTAAATATGTAAACAGGCAAATGTCATCATTTGAGCTTTCCCTTTCAGAAAATACCTCCTACTGAAAATTCATAATGTTATCCTTTCCTCAAGCAGGCCTGAATTTCTCATATAAAGTTAATTTTTAGTTTGCACATAATGGGCAGCACATCAAAATGATGAGCATTAACTAATAAATTATATGTGTAAAAAGCCAGCCAAAATGGCTTAAAATGCATTTCTAGTCTATTAACAGATCAGCATGTTCAAATGAGTTCTAAAGGGATCAGATGGTAGAGTTCTGATAAGTATGCTTGTAGGTAAAAGAGGAAAGAAAGAAGAGGAAGAAAGTGTAGTATTTTGCCTGGACATGACTGAGATTTCATGGAGCACTGTGTAGCAGGAAGGGGAAATGGGCTGTTCCGGGTATTTTTGAGAGAAATGAAAATCTGTCAAAGGGAGGACACATTTTTTTTTTTTTTTTTTTTTTTTGGTACTGGGGATTGAACTCGGCGCCTTGCACTTGTGAGGCAGATGGCAGAACCACTGAGCTAAATCCCTGGCCCTAGAGGACATTTTTGAAAGGGATCCAAAGGACACTGAGAGAACAAACTATATTTGGCTTTGTACCAGCATTTCCTGCCTTCTCTCAAGACTGTATTTATCCCAGCTTGTTCAATAAAAATTAATGAATTCATTTGTGCAGCAACTAATATAAAAGTCCTCCTCTCTGAATATTAAAAGGAAATTAAGTTGGCTAAAGTAATTACTTTGTCTATTATTTTTTTTGAAAAGTCTGAAACAAAAGTTAAATAACTGATGGTTTTGTTTGTGTGTGTGTGTGTTACTTACTTTATAAACAGTTCCAAAAGCACCTGAGCCAAGGACTTTTATCCTCTTTAGTTCAGTTTCTTTCAAAATACGAAGTTGAGCTTGATTGGGTGCTGTGCCACTAGGAGTTAAGGGTTCTACCAACTGTAAAACAAGGAGGTAAGATATATAACTATCTACCCAATAATCAGTCTCTCTCTCTCCCTCTCTCTCTCTCTCTTTCTCTTATTCTCATACATGCAAAAACACACACTATTGTTTTCTTTGACCAGAAATTTTTGAATATGACCCACTCATGATCATAGACACACATTTAGGCACTCCTTCAGACACTATCTTTTCTATTTTCCAACTTTTTGATTGGGTGTGTTCAAATAACAAATATACCCTACTTTGAGATATGCTAGGCTAGGAGATAATGATTCATCATAAAAAAAATACTACCTTCTTAGTACAAGAAGAGGGAAAAGAAGTTGGCCAGTGCCAATACCTCAGGACAGAATTTCTAACACTTATGTGACCTTATGAATTGCCTGTGTTTCTTGTCAAAATACAGATACTGGTTGGGGTATACCTGAAATTTTGCATTTTTACAGAACTCTAGGTGATACTTTGGTATGATAATGGTCTTTGAACAATAATGGTCTTTTACTTTTTAAGTAGCAAGGCCCTAAGTGTATTTTCTAGATCAAAATTTTTATGATGTGATTCTAGATCATAAGTGAGTGCTAGGGGATGCAAAGGAATAAAATAACTCTGGAGGTTATTGAGATTCAGTAGAGTACATATAGACATTAGTACTATTCATGGTTTCAGGCATGCATTGGAGGTCTTGAAACATATCATCCATGGATAAGGAGAATGACTGTGCATCAGAAAGATGATACCAAACAGCTTACATCCTTTGTTGAAATTTTAGGTTCAATTTCATGCTTAAGGAAAAAAGCAAATGAGAGAAGTAGGAGTGTGTTTTTTTTTTAAATTAAAAAGAAACTAAGCATTAAACAAAAACAAATAGCGTATTTTTTCTCTCCATAAGGAAATAATTAAAGGCTACTCCTAGGCAAGTTGTCTTTAAACTACTATACTATTTCAAAATTTGTGTTTACAGGCCCTATGGGCATCATGGCCTATTTAAAGAGTGGAAAAGAGTTTTAAATTTAGGTACATGTAGCAATAGCAGAATCTCAAGCAGAATATGGTAAAATTTATCAAAACTGAAGCTATTTTCTAATAGTTTGACAACTAATCAGGTTTTATCTCATTTTGAAATTTATAATGCAAAGTTGTAAGTTTGGTAATTTATCAATGCAGTCAAGTCCCATAAAAATAACTAAATTATTTGTTAAATCAGAGAAAGAATTTCCAGCAGACATTTCTCTTCTTCTGCAGGCAACTGTTCTCTACAGTAGTGTTTGATAGATTTTTATACACACACTGTGCAAGATAAGAAATTTTATAAATGATTTTTAAAAATTATATTTTAAATTTATATAAAATCACATGCAAAATTGGGAGGGATTTGGCACACTGGGCCAGATACTTGGAGTATTTATTAGCTATATATTCCTTGGCACAGACTGTGTAATAATTTCATATTTTGAAAACTGCACAGTGCTTCCTGAGATGTTGAATCTCCTATTGTTACTTTAGGTATTATTTTACATTTTCTACAACACATGTTTTCCAGGAATCTGAAAGCTATAACTTTAGGAGAAGCTTAATTCCACTTTCCAAACCAGTAGTATGAGAGTAGAAAGAGGCTGAGTTGAAGGTTGGAGGAGTGTATGCTGCTGATTCAAATGCACAGGGTTAGAAAGCAATTCATCCCTCTTGATGCACTCATTTCCCATCTGAGAAATAGGTGCAGCAATAACCACATTAGAGGGTCATGAAAGGGTAAAATGAGACTTACATAGGTAGAAATTCTGGAACATTATCAGGCACATTATAGGAACTCAATCTGTCACTCTTCAAGGGATATGATCGTATCCTCTTAAAGTATTTTTTAATCAAGGTATTTACTGATACATACTGCTTGTATCTCAATATATGGGTTTTGAAAAAGTATCTTTACTACTTTTATGCAAATAGAAGAAATGTATTGTGAAGCAAAATGATTCTGGGAAAATATTTCAATTTTCAATGAACTCCAACAATATATCAGGCTTTCAAAAATTTTTCATCTCTGTGGGCTGGGGATTTAGCTCAGTGGTTCTGCCGCCTGCCTCGCAAGCACAAGGAACCGAGATCAATCCCCGGTACCAAAAAAAAAAAATTTCTTCTCTAATGCAGATTTTTAGCTCTAGTATTTATGGATTTAAATAGTTTCTCTTAAGAATTTCTAGTGTTGGCTGAGCAAAATAGTGCATGCTTGTAATCCCAGCACTTGCGGGCTGAAGCAGGAGGATCACTGCAAGATTGAAGCTAACCTGAGACACATAGTGAATTCAAGGCCAGCCTCAACTATACAGGGAAACCCTGTCTCAAAAAATAAACAAACAAATAAAGAAATTCCTAGTCTATTTAAATGGTGGTTGAAAATTCTAATTATTGGACTTTTACTAGGAGAAAGAGGGGAAAGTCTACAGTTATCTATCCTGAAAAGATAGAACAATTTAGTGCTAAACAGTAATGTTCTATAAAAAATAAAATTCTCCTATAAAACCAATTGATATGCTTATTTAGCAATAAAATGACAATTTCATAGAAGGTACAGAATCAAAAGAAAGAAAATGAAGCAGCATAACTCTTTTCATAGTAAAAATTACTTCCCTGCACACCTAAATGTCCACTGGTATTCCCAGCCTTATGTTCTCCTCCATCTGTAGTTTCCCACCTTTCCAAATTCTCTCACTAATTGCTCTAAACTGGCCCGGAGGGAGAATATTATCTGCCTCTAGTACAATTTACCTCCTAGGTAAACTGAAATACACTCACAACACATGTGTAGTACCCTCACTTTCATTCACATGTGATATTTTGAAAGCAATCAAGTTGGTCATTTGTAAATATCCATTTAACATACATGTTGCTATTGTGCCTTCTCCTCCATGGATTTTATTCCCATTATTTTGCTTGAACAAGTGTGTTTATTAGACACAATATTCAAATTTCAGAGAATTCCATCCTTAAAGCGCATTTTCCTATATGTAGCTGTAAACTAGTTTTCTGAAGCTTCCCCATGATTATTCTACACAGTTTCAAATTCTGAAGAAAAGGAATTAAAATCTATTTCATTATCAATGTGTAAAACTTTTGAAAGAATGAACATTCCCATTCCTGTTAGTGGTAAGAGGAAAATCCAGGTTACTGGAACACTGATGAGAGAAAATGAAACCTAGGTAGTCTAACTTCCAGAACAGAATTGCTCTGAATTGTTCAGGCTGGCACAGATGTGAGTATCAGGGGAAAGAAGTAGGGTGGGAGTTGAGAAGGGTCTGGTATTGTAAAGTCTTCTGTAATTGTGTTTCTTCTGTTTCCTGTACAATGAAAATTAACAGCTTGCACACTCAGTGTGGCAATGTAAAAAGAATTATAATAATTTATGGGTAATTTACATATTCACAATAACCACCATGCATAATATTAAATACTTCTCATAAATCGTGTTGTTAATTCTGTGTGATTACAACACTAAGCTTTATTCTGTAAGCTCAGTCTTTCATGGCTGGCATAATGGGATCATTGGCTACTGATTTAATGATGCTAATTACAGCACACATTTCTTCCCTATCTGGTTATATTTTGAACCAGAAAAAAAATTTTTTTTTTTTTGGTACCAGGGATTGAACTCAGGACCTTGCACTTGCAAGTCAGGTGGCAGCACCACTGAGCTAAATCCCTGGCCCTGAACTAGAAAACTTTTATTTCATTCTTATGCATTTCTACTTTTACCAATGAGATAACCTCTACCCAGACATTTTCTAGTTCAGTCTCTATTGAGATATCCTGTAAACAGAGTTTTCTAACAGAAGCTTCCACTGGGAAAAAAATCCAGATCTTTTTCCAAATACAGTAATTCCCTCTCTACTCTCTCTAAACAATAAATGTACTTTGACTACTTTTACTATATACTCTGCTTTTTCAGCAGTTTTGTATAAAATACAAAAAAAAAACTCCACTAAACTCTCAGCAAGAAATTGAGCAGAATTTTCACATAAATTAAAAAAACTGAGCATCAACTAAATCTCGAACCTAATGAAAAATCACTAAATAAGTGGGTTTAAAAAAAGGCAATGAACAACTCACCTCTGTTTCTAGAAATCTTCTTAAGGCTCTTTTCTTTTTGATGCTCTTCCTCCTAACATAAACTGCAAATGTCAGACCCACTATGACCAGGATGAAGAGCCCACCAATGACTCCAGCAGCAATCAGGGGAGTTCTGCCAACCAAAATGAAAAAAAATGTATGAAGAGAGAAAAGACAATAGAAGGAAAAGACCAGCTGTACAAGACATTATGGGCATTTCATAAATTTAGTCATTTACAGGAAGTGTAGATAAAAGTGCAGTAAGGCTGTAACAAAACCTTCCCCATGGCAGAGGAAGAAACTGCAGCTTTCTTATATTGTTTTTAACTAATATACCATGTATATACAACTAGTCTTAGGATGAGCAGCCACAACATGCCATTTGATGAAAAACTGTAAACTTTGGCAACAGAACTAAAAACATACTAAAAACACTGTTACATGAACATTTTAAATTATTTGTATCTACTATACATACATAAAAGAAAATTCATTTTAATAAGATATCTGGGGCGTATAATTTTATTTCAGTATTTTCTCAAAACCAGACTGTCTCAACAGTGGCACTATTGACACTCTGGGCTGGATGTTAGTTTGTTGTGGGACTCTCCCATGCACGTTAGGATGTTTAGCAACATCCCTCACATCCCTCAGCTTCTACCCACTGGATACCAGTGTGTGTCCATCCTCCACTCATGACAATTGCCAAACATCTGTTGATATCACCCTAGGTGAGAATCACTGTTCTAAACAGAAGTGAGTAATTTAGAAACATGTGAGTCTCCACATCTCTGGGAAATGAAGGTACCAATAAGAGTTGTTACTGTCAAAAGCACTATTTGAAACTCTGATAAGGACAAGAATGGTAGAATAATGGGCAAAAGAAAGGGAACTGGGTTAGACATTTTAAGAGTGATGGTAACAGGAGTATGTATTTAATTGAGAAGTATGTGTAGGCATCACAAATATATGTGATATACTTCTAAATATTACATGAAAAGATATAAAATATTCCAAGGTGAGTTAGGAAGAGATTAGAAATTTTATTTAAATGTTTTTCTAATTATTTTAAGCAAAGATATAGTTTTAAAGTGATCACTTTTTACTAAGATAAATTTTCTTTGCATGAGGAGTAATATTTGCAGTTTTTAACTTCTTATTCTCAAGTAAGTCAGTACTATGAACTTACAGTGGTCAGTTTCCTGAAAAAGATTAACTTCACATGTCATAGCAAATAACCTGAAGCAAAACACATGGATGTTACCTAATAAATATTTGACTACAAAGTCATGCTTGATATCATCACAAAAAAGAATTCCCTGCATGCCCATACTGTCCATAATAAAGCATTTTATAACATATATTCCTATTTTTAGAAGAACCTATTGTATACAGCTACATTATCTTAGAAAAAAATTACTTGCTCTTGCAAAATAAACTTTTGTGCAAAGATCGATCAGAAATAATGATAAGGGAAACTAAATAAAACCTTGAAATTCTAAAGAGCTCTTAAAAAAATCTGTGTAACTACTTCTAAAATGAAGTCAAGTCTTTTAAAGATCATGACTGCAATATTGTCATACAAAACTGTACAAAAATCTACAAAAGTAGTTCATCCTAAAGGTGGTTTCCTGACAGCTCAAACGACAATAGCATACTGAAATGTCTCTATAATTCAACTAGATTTTCCTAAATATGATTTTCTAAAGATATAAAAATCTATGCTGAGAAAATTAAACTGTAGCATAGACACAAACTCATCATTGTAATGTGTTTTCGTGTAACAGAGTTTTGTATATGCCAGTTAAATACGTATTTCAGAAAATATTTTATATTTTCAACCAAAGGCATCATTTTCAACTCAAGTACCTAATATACCCTGAAAAGTCACTACTACAGAAAGGGTTGTATTTTTGTTTCTTAAGCTCAATTTTTGTATTGCAAAAAGTTTTCCATATAATTGAGAAGAGTGTCAAACATTTTGTGAATTATAGATTTAGACCAAATTCTAAACCTTTACTACTTCATATTTTGTAAGAGAATTGGTAGTATGAATTTATGAAAATATATGTCCATTTCAACAACACTTTACATTTAAAAAGATGCTGTATCTTGGTTTTGTTTACTAATCATTTTTTAAGGATAGTTTCCAATAGAACAGAATAAGACACTTAATCTTTCAATCCTATTCTGGTGAAGATTGATTATTATGTAATTACTATTTAAGTTGGTAACTATAATCAAAATGAAACATTTAAAAATCAATAAAAATAAGTTTTGGATTTTTTAGTTAAGATTTATTTTCAAAATTTTCTACAACCATTCTTGTGGTTGCTTTGAAGACTTTTTCTTTTCTTACCACTCTACAAGAATGGTAGAGATACAAACAACCTGAAGAAATGAAGAATTACAACTTTTACAGTTTCTGCACCTAAAAGTTGTACATAAGTGTTTGCCTGGATATTTTAAGAGGGAAAATTCTTCATATTCTTGCAGAATTTTCTCTTAAAAATAAATAACCACAAAGAAGCAGACAGTAAATCCAAGAAGAGACAACACTCTATAAGACAACTTGCAGTGAATTTCATGCAGTTAATGACATAAAATTTATAAGTGACCATTAAGGATAAAGAAGACTTCATAGGTCTGTGAAATGCAATCCTGGAATGATTCCTGATTTGGACAAACTAGTGATACTCCTATATAGAAAAACATGGTAAGTCTGAATATGCATTAGTATCAGTTAAGATGAATATTTGCTGTCATAGGAAGACATGGACCATAAACTGGCAAGACTGGATTACAAAATAGGGAGATATTAATATGTGAAAAATGTATTCTTATATGTATAGATATGCCTCTAGAAATGTAGATCTAGAATATAAAATATGACACTAAATAGTATTTCTAGGTAGTATAAATATAATGCTTTTCTTTTATTTTTCTACTTTCATTTATGTGTATTTCCTAATTTCTGATATGTTTATATTTCTTTTGAAATAAAAATTAATTAAATTTAAGAAAAATATAGAAAAAATAAATCTTTGCCTGTAAACTCAATTTTTATAACAACTACCTTGTTACCTTTTTGGTTGAATGTTTGTTACAATTTTTTGATTAAGATTTCATTTTGCTATTCCCTGTTGACTACTACAATCTAAGTACTTCTGCATATTTTCTATTCATTACAGTTTAATGCTTGAACATTTTTAATAGCCATTAAGTTTCTTACAATTAAAATTATATTTCAGAAAACCAAGTTAATCTGAGAAGTTAACATTATTTACATACTTCTTATTTCCCTACTCCCCTCAATTTTTTTTTTTTTTGTATTGGGGATCGAACTCAGGTCCTTGTACTTGTGGGGCAGGCCGCAGAACCACTGAGCTAAATCCTTGGCCCTACTCCCCTTAATTTTAATGATTCATTGATATTTGTAGCTATAAGATAGAGACCAACCTCCTCAAGAGTTAATGCTTAACACTTTATGGGGACCGTGGATAAAGAAAATTTAGCCACATAAATTCTTTAAATTGCCATATATCTTTCATAAGCCTATTGTTATTGCCAACCAACCTCAGTCTGCAAGTTTTATTTCTTTTTATGAGTAGAAGAGTCTCCAACAGGCTCAGATAACACCACTGGGATTACAATGGCCAAACACTAAGGGACAAAGAATTACTGTGTAATCCCTTATCCTACAGTTTGTGCCTGGTTGTTGGTTTGTCTCTGGATGTCCATTAACAATGGTTTGTGTTTGCTAAAGTATAAAAGATGGGAGAATTTCAAGTATCCAGTTCAAACTTAAACTAAAAGGAAATTATTAATTGATAACATCATTCTATAATTTGGAAATAGTATAATAAATGTGATCCCTCTCACACTACTCAAGAAACTAATATTACAAGGATTCTGAAACACAATTCAACTTTGATAATTCATTTAAAAGAATATAATTTGATTTCAATAATTTCACTTAGAAGTTCAGAAAAAAATACAATGTATTATATATTCCATTGCTTTAAATGCTATTACTGTATAAACAGCAGTATCTTCCAAAACTATATTACTCATATAAAAAAGATACATTAATATAATTCATTGCTATATTTGAACCATGCTATTCCTCTCACTGGAGAACGTAAAATGTAAGAGGATACATGAAACTGTATTTTTATAAAGATACAAGTATATTCTTTCACTGATTCGTTTCCTCCTAGATTACAGGTCATAAACAATATGTAATAAAGTTAGTACACACTTCATGCCTAAAAAACACATATTTTGTTATACTTTTCCAATTTATGTGTAAATGTGTTAATGGCTAGCTACCTTTTAAAAACAAACAAGGTTACTATTCTTTTTAAATTGGTAAAACTAGTATTTTGACTAATACAGTCATTCCAATGAATGGTAAATCTATAATATTTTTAAAAGTTAAAACAAGTATATCACAAAAAAAGGCTCATTAAATTTTAATGTAGGTGTATTTTTCTTCATTTTTTAATATATAATTCTCCTTTTTAAGATAAACAAAAAAAACCTATAGTCCAATAATACACAGATGGTATAATTTACAATTAATGGTATTATCATTAAAGCAAAGTATTTCACTGTTAGAGCTCATAAGTTAAATTAAATAATTTGTTTATTTGTAGGTGGTAAAGGTTAAGCTGAAGACGTGTATGTAATATGCATATAGGGTAAAAACAAAACACAAACTAAAACAGACATTAGACCCATTTAATGGGATATTTTTCTAACACAGGAAAGTTTGGTATCATTAATGTTGCAAATCTAGAAAATGGTAAAATAGTGTAACATTATTGTTCAGTGGTAATTTTTTAAATTCTGTGTGTACAAAGATGTTTTTGAGTGAGACCAATTTAAGCTTCAATTTGGTGTTTGCCTCTAATTAGATGTGCTTAGTGCTTATATGAAATAATTCAAATTATAGACTCACATTCTTCATCTGAGCTAATAAGAAAATACGCTTGGGAACTACCTAGTCTTTTATTCATTTGTGTGACTAGGATGAATGTAGAGTATGTTAAGTACTATCATTAAATCAAATTCCTTTAAGTGTAAGTGAGCCATATGCTCAGTTTTGGCCAAGAGAGTTCCTGCCACTGTAATTACCAACAGCAACCCTTTCAATCCCAAAAGTGCCCACATGTGATCAATGAATCAAATGTTTACCCTACTTTTAGCTCAGGGTAAGACATGTAGGGTAACCCGAGTTAAGTGTGTGTGTGTGTGTGTGTGTGTGTGTGTGTGTATGGATATGTGTAAAGATATACTCATGCAAGGGTGTCATTATTATTTCCAGCAAGGTCTACTTGTGGGGAGGAAAATTCATTACTATCTCTAAAAAATATGCATGTAACTTAAATTGGTGTTCCATAAATTAGGGTCAAATATGATAACCCCCTGACAACTTCTGTTTTAAAAATATAATTAGGTAACATTGGCTCTCATATCCTATCTTTCTTCTGAAATTCTTATAGTGAGAATGAACAAAAGCATGATTCTTTCATGAAGCAGAGGCTGTATGTATCCTTAGGGATGCATTTAGTTTCCTAACTTGCTTTTGGTATCATATATATACATTATATATAATGTATATAATGTATATATATATGTATGTATAATATATAAAAATAAATATTTTTATATTTAACCCTATTTTAACACTCTGTGAAGGTTTTGTTTGTTTATTCAATTGATTTGAGAGACCTGTAGGGGATTTTTAAGACACATTGAGAATATCTTGATGGTCATGGGGTCCTGATATCGGGGAGTATATATGGTCCTTGGCCCCTGCCTCTCTGTCCTCTTCCTTTGTTCTCTGCTTACCAGCCACAACTAGGTGAGCAGCTTTGCTCTATCATGCCCTTCCACCATGATGTTTCTGTCTTGGAGCCAGTCAACCATGAACTGAAATCTCTAAAACCATGAGCCAAATAAACAGTTTCCTCCTTTACGCTGGCCATGTCAAGTATCTTCTCCCAGGAACAGAAAAGCTGACTACTACAATCTTGGATTAAATACAGAGGAAAAAACTCAGAAAAGTTAACATACTTGGATACAAACATAAATAGTAATGCTAACATTTTGTATTTTCATTTCTCAAGTCTACTAGTTTTTCAGCTGTATTGTATTGTCTTTTTAAAGATGATTCACTTGAATTGGCTTTTTAGAATACAAAAAAGCATTAATAAGTTTTTTCTTCAATATATATGCTTGATGTTTGAAAATATAAACTGCACATAAATTTATTCCCATAAATTCTTTGCTTTTATATTTAGTTATATCTTACTATTTTAAATTCTCCTCAGATTTTTACTTTATATGTGTTCCTATATTCATTACAGTATGTTTAATAAGTCTTTTACATTGGAGCATAAAGTTTGCAAGGGGCATTATTCTGCTTTTAATTTCATTTTATTTTCTCAGTGAGAAAACAGTTAAAAGGATTTTTTTAAATTTAAAAGCAGGATTTCTTTTAAGAAGGCAAAGACAAGCAGTATAGTCACTACCAGTATAGTGACAGTGTCTGCTGCAATGCCCTCTGCTCAATCTTCCTTAAAACAGCCCAGATTTGAAGCAAGAGACCTTGAAACATTAGAACACAGGGAAATTCCCCAGAAGACATCTGAAGTGTTACTGCCTAGGGCAAGGAGAGCTGCATCAAGAGAAGTTTCTATTCCTTTTTTTTTTTTTTCTGCTTGCAAATTGGTCTTATTCTAACCCAAAATACCACCTACGCTTAAAAAATGACACATTTTTTCCTTTCTTTTTGAGTAAATGAAAATGATCTGGGTCAAACTTAGAGGCTGACATCAACTAACAAAGCTTTGCTTGATGAGATGCAGGGTATTACCATGTGACTCTGTCCTTTGATTAGGGCTCAAGTTCCCTCTACTTCATTTACAATATGACCAGAAGTATAAGCGTTTAAGAAAGAGTAGCAGCGAATTTTCCTCTTCCTAAGCAACTTTTATATAATTTTGATTTACCTTCACAAGTTGAACCCAATTTCCTCCATATTTTTGAAAGTCATTGTCGCATTTCACTCAATAACAGAACTACACAATTATTTCAGTAGATATTATCATTAAATCAATATTTAAATATAATTTGATTATTTTATTTCTTTGATTAGATTCTGAAAAAACTCCTAATAATTACCTAGTAATTACTTCTTTCTTTTTATAGGCAATATTTACACTCATCTATTTACATTTATTTTTTGAAAAAAATTAAAAAATTCATACATTTGACTTTGGGAAAAGTTATTTCATGGTTAAGGACACCATCCTGAGAATATATATATCCTACATATAAGTTTCTGCAAGTAAAAGAACCAAACTAGAAAGAAATTTTCATTTAATAAGGTTTTTTTTTTTTAAAGCTCAGATGGATTTTTCATGGGGGCTTATTTCTCCACAGTTTATGCCTATTGTACAATATCATACATGACTACATTAATATAGTTTGTCATTATTGCTGTACTATTACTTAAACATACATATAATAGAAAAATATATATAACTATATATGTCACCTAGACATATATAGACATATATATTATGTACACATCAGTACTTATGTAGGCACATACACATTTAGTGGCACAACTAAATATTGTAAATAATTACAAAATAAATTAAATCACTAAGTCCTACTTCCTACTCATTACCTGGGCAGGATAATCTGAAGAAACAGGTGAAAGGATTAAAAATTGAGCCTACAGCTTTTACAGATTCAGTTACATTACCTACCAAATTTGTTCATTATGCTAAGGAATTTATTAGTATTGTAACAGAACAGAAAGTATACGAAAATACTGCTCTATGAAGAAAGTGGGGGAAGAACAAATCATTGTAGGTACCAATCTCTAATTCTATATTTTTAAAAAAATTACCTGAAAATTCCCATGCATTTTGTGCACAGTAATTTCAAATACCAGTTTTGGCAGGAGAGATTATATTCTGTGGTGAGTTGTATCTACCTTATCTAGCAAAACAAGGCTGCAACTTAGTGCCATGTTTATTGTATAAAATTCACAACAGGTTTATCTCCATCCCATTTTCAGAGGATTCACAGATTTTTTTTAAATTAATGACTCAGCTTGATCTTTTTATATAAAATTCTATATACAAATTAATTTTGATTGTGTTTTCATCATGCTTTAGTTTCCTAAATTCTTGCCACATTAGATGAAAAATCATTACTTAATTATGAAGGGGGCATAAGGAAGTGTCCTTTTTTGTTTTGGGGTTGTTTGTTTTTTTAAGAGGTTGTATGTCATAGTGTTTTTTTATTCATTAAATTTATTGATATATTTTAGGTTTACATTATGATCACATTCATCATATGGAATTTGTACCTGTACGTGATATATCCTAGTTCTTATTTTTTCCTATTCCCCTTCTCTCCCTTCAATCCCTCCACATCTCCCTATTTACAAAAGTTTTGTTTCCATTTTTTTCCTTTTCTCATTTTGTTTCTTTCCTTTCCCCTGCCCTCCATTCCCTTCCCCTCTGAACATTTTCTTCCTATTTCACACTATTATATATTTACACATTCAGTTTCTCACACTAGAGAAATATCCATGAAGTGTCCTTCTTCTGATGTTTTTAAACTTACAGTCTGCTTGTTTCATCCTGAGGAGACCCCTAACTGCTTAAAGGGGAGTTAGTGGCCTCAAAAATTTTTGAGATTTGGAGGAACTGAGATGGGAGGAGGTTTGACACATGGTACAGTAGTGGAAACATACCAGGAGTTTTTGGACATCCATCTGTACTTTTGGAGATCCTTATAGGGTCTCTGGATATTTATTTCAGGATTGTAATGGACAAAGCTGTTTTTACTATGTATTTTATATGTCTCATCTCAAGTAATTCTTTAACATAATTGACATGTACAGTGGATTTTAAGTGGGTTATATAACTTGCTCAAGGTCACAGGCATTCAAGTGGATAGTTAAGATTTAATGGCTGGTATTGTGTGCTCAAAAGCATTTTCTATTAAAATATAAATACAAGAATACATCAGGAAAATTATTCTGGTAGCAATTTGTACAGTACATAGGAAGGGAAAATATATTTAAGAAGACTAGTCAGCTATTTTCATAGTCTTCACCAGTGGTTCTGAGGGACAGAATAGAGAAGTCTGAAAGTAGGAGAAAAAGAGTAGTAACCACAGCAGAAGTGACAAGAACTATAAAGTCAACAGTGAGGCAAGACAGAGGAGGGTCCAAAGACTGTTGGACTCCTACGTTTGAATGAGTACAGCCCAATGATGCCACTCATGGACAAGCAGAAGTCAGGAGAAACTATCTGAGAATAAGAAATAATGAGCAGATTTGAATCTGTGGACCTGGGGTGCTGAAGTGTATCTAAAATCTACTTATTATTTTATTGCCTTCCAAAATTCTGTTCGCACTTGTTTCTTAATTTCAAGACCTATACCTGTGTTGATTTTGTTAGTAACTTCCCCCTTTCAATTAAACAGAGTTACAGACAACATAACCTCATTTTACTTTTTCTAATACTTTATTTTTTCTTTAGGAAAATTGAAAATGCAAAAAAAATTGTAGCTCAAAGGCTTTTACCATTTTCTTTGCTTCCTTTTCCATTTTGTTTGGGTGATAAACCGTAGTATTTTACATGGTTTAATTTCTTTCATTGAGGAAAATTTTATTGTTTCATTCTAGTTTTATTCTTAGCTCTTAGCTGACCTATTGAAATAAATCACTTACAAGAGTTACAAACCTATAAAATATGGACCTCCTTATTAATTTTTAGGATTTGAGGACATCCTCCTTTCAGAGAATTTAAAATTTCACATTAAATATCAATTTTTTTTAAATAACAAAAATAGTTATTTCAATAGTGGCCACTTAAGTTTTCAAAATAATTTAATAATTTCCAAAGGAATAATCTTATGTTAGAAATAAAATAGTAAGAGGCAATCAATGGCTTCAATTTTATTGCCATCTGTGTTACCTAATTCATTCTATTTTGCTATCAAGTTTATGAGTATTTATCCTTAGCACTCATGTGTCTCTTGCATTCCCAGACCAAACTTAGATATTTGTAATTATTCCTCTTGGGTTATTATTTTTATTATTATTATTATTATTTTGGTACAAGGGATTGAACTTGGGACCTTGTGCTTGCGAGGCAGGCAGTGGAACCACTTAGCTAAATCCCTGGTCACCTTGGATTACTTTTTATTATCAGGTCAACTATAAACCCCATAATATCAAAGATTATCACTTCTACCACTTATTTATTTATTTATCTGTCTATTTCCATCTCTCCTAATAATAGTCTTCAAAAAAGATCTTCAGTAATTACCGAATGAATCAAGGTAATATTTTAGTTGATATTATTTCTGAAAATACAACTCCTCCACTTGTGTCTTTTTAGTATTTGGAACAAATATTGAAATATCAGAATGTATTCTTCTCATTTATCTTTTAAATAGCTTGTACTCACTGCTCACTTCACTTCCACTCTTAGTTCTTGAACCAATTCTCATCACAATTTTGCTTTGTCCTTCTCCACTGTATCAGCCCTATCAAGTTCAATGGTGGTTTCTATATTGTCAAATCAGTCATTTCTTAGATCTAATCTTCATCTGGTGGCAGCATATAACTTATTAAAAACACTATCTTCCTTTGAGTTCCATCACATCACCTTCTCTAGTTGCTCCTCTAGGTGCTGAGCCTTTTTTAGTCATTTTTGCTATTTCTTTAGTTCTTTCTTCTTCAAACGGAAGAGAGTGCCAATACTCAGTCATTAGATTTCTTCCCTTCTCTACTTACATTTACTCACTAAATATGATTTATCATCCATCTCTTTATCTATGTAATGACAAGCAAGCATAGTCACAACTTGAAAGTAAAAACTACTAGTATTTCTGTTTCTCTCAGTTGAAAAGAAGTCTTTCATGTGCTGGAATTGTCAGACTACTTGACATTTCTCTGAAGCCTATCTCCTTGTCTCATGAAAAAAGTACTAAAAAATTATTATTACATGAATAAACTACTGAATGAATAGAATGAATTGAATTCTATAAATGTGTATTAACTTCTAATCTTACATAGGCCCTTAAAAGCACATAAATCCTACAATTCAGAGCTTCCTATATATTTTTAACTTAACAAAACATAATTCTAAAAAATCTCTGATGAGAAAAAATGATTTTTTAAATATAATGCTTCTCTGAACTGAAGCTGATACATTAACTATTTTCTTATTCTTATTTCATAATAATTGAATATTCTCTCCTCAAAGCAGATAAATTGATTTTCAGAGAGCTTGTTACTTTTGTTGGCCTGTTGTAATTTGGTTTATCCCTCACTCCCACTATATCGTGTCAAAGTTCCTGGTTAACTAACCCAGCAGTCATCCCTAATCCTCTGCCCTTAACAACTTTCAATCTACTAATTTTTAAAACATTAAATAGTTTCTTTAGTCTCTGCATCTCTACGTGAATGGACAACATATTTCTGGCCAGTGAAATGAAAGCAAAGGTCAGCAAGAGGAATTCTGGGACACCACGGGGAGAGGTAAGGAACCTGTCCCTCCGCTTCAGTCCTTGGACAAAATGGTAAAAGTAATAGCAGGTATCTTATCATCAAAGCAGAAAGATCAAGAAAACGACAGTATCTGGTCCTGATGTTATATAACCATGAAAACTATGGATCATAATATTGTTATGTTAAAGAACAACAGTAAAATATTTGTGAAGTCATCTATAACAAATTTTTACTTGTAACCAATTAACATCCTAACTAAAAGGAAACTGGGTTTAGATTTTTCACTTTTTCTTCCCCCTTTTTTTGAATTTTAACTATGAAATGCATCATCTCAAGATATTTAGGTTTTTAAAAACAACAAAAAAATGACACCAATGGTCTTTTCCTTGTTAACACTTAAGAGCCTTTGAGATTCTAATGCATTACATTTGCTTCATTTTCATACTCCGTTGTTCATTGACCTAGGTTTAATCGCCATCAGCCTTTATTGAGCGAGGAGCAAAATGGTGTAAGAAAACACCTGATAGTTTTATGCCTAACACTGAATAGAAGCTTGGAAAGCTGCCTGAAGGGTGCAGTGTCTAAGTGGTAGAATTTAAATACATTGGAATGGACAGCATGTTGTTATTCACTTTCAAGTAGTAATAAACTTCAAAAGCAGTCAAATGTGTCCCTTAATTTATGTACCTCAAGGAAATACACATTGGCAGATCAATAAACAGAACACAAAGAAAAGAAGAACTCTTCATTAGTATTTAACTTGGCAA
Organism: Heterocephalus glaber; assembly: GCF_000247695.1. The sequence goes on along the minus strand of NW_004624765.1, from coordinate 4,488,640 downwards.
ACTACAAATATCCAATTTTTCTCATGTCTAGGTCCATCATAGATTGGAAGTAACCCAAGGGGAAAAATCAGAGGGTGAGGCTGTCATTGTCGGCTCTGTGGTAAAATACTTCACAGAGGTTTGGAGAAAACGCGAATAAACCCTTCTTTCACAAAAGCTTTTGGTCACTGCACCCTACTCTTAAACAATGTTTTTAATATAGAAGAGATTACTCTTTATAGTCTTAGGGGAGGTTTATTGTGACCAAATTCACATAAACACATTTCAAAGCATCTAATAACAATGTTTAGTAACATAACTCCTTTTAAAAACTTATATGAGCATCAACCCCTAATTAGAACACATTTCTAATTATGGGGAAACCTATTTTTTCAAAAGCATTTGCCTAGAGATGTTATGATTCTGCAGATGCTCTGAATACAGATTCACAGCCTCTAGATAAAGTAAAAGAAAAAATAATCAGACCTAAGCCAATCCAAACAACATTGAAATAATATAATACCAAGAAAACATTGTACTTTGCCTGAAACTATTTCATTTACATGCAAAAGAAATCATCACTACTAAGGAAAACCCCCACATCTACATGAAACATTCTCTTCATAGTTAGAATATTAATTTTTCAATCTGTTCTTTGTCTATTACTTTTCTATTATTGAAATTATATATCCCATTAACATTCATCTCTGTATGATGTTATGATTGCTTGCGGGCATCCAGGAAAGGACGGTTTAAAGTCTGTTTTGTAAGTGGTCATTAAGGAAAAAATCTAAACCTAATACATTGGAAGCATAGTATTTCTCTTAAAATTCCCTGACTGATGTACAACTTTATATTTTCTTATATTCTACCTTTTAATTTTTCAGATTACATATCTTTATATTTCCATATGGAATATTATCTAGGCAAATGGCTCCTCTCATAATCATTCCAGTGAAGTTTATGTAAAGATTCAGCTTTTCTGGGAGAAAATAGCAAGAAGAGAAAGAGATAATAGGACTCTAACTTCACCCTGGGTCATTGAATTAGTTGCTGGGGGAGGCTGCAGCACATTTTCTTGGACACAGTTGTAGACCATGAAGCATACTAGTATTCATCTATTTGCAAATATCCAAAACCAAATAAATCTAAAGAACAGAACTATAAATTTAAGATAGTATGAAATGGATACAACTTATGAAATTCATGTCAGTTATTCTTTATTATCAAGTAATGATGTCTACTTGTAGTAATTTAAAGGAGAAAGAAAAAGAGGCATGCCTTCCCAAGAAATTCAGTCATACTATTTCATAAATAGAGAAGATGTAGCTGGGTGTGGTGGTGCACACCTATAATCCCAGTACCCTGGAGGTTGAGGCAGGAGGATCTCCATGAATTCCAGGCCAGCCTGGGCTACTTACTGAGTTCAAGGACAGCCTGGACTATAGTGAGACCCTGTCTCAAGAAAAAAAAAAAAGAGTAGATGTAGCTACTACTCACTAAATTATTCTATTAATTTTATTAATTATTTTCAAACTATATAGGGTCAAATAATCTTGTAACTTGTTAAAATATTAAATATCACTGTATATATAACTAAGCAGTTATGATTAATTAAAATCAAACTTTGTAAGAGACATAATTGAACTTCTTTGTTCATCAAATTCTCTATGATAAGCAGCACTATAAATTAATCTATAAACCTATCAGAATAAATTTAAAACATGCAGCTCTTGACAGTTTTTGATGAACAATATGCAGTTATATTTTGGGGAGACTAAAAGAAAATGATTTGTTATAAAATTAGATAAGTTAATAATGAAATTTTAACTCAAATTTTTAACTCAAGTGTCGTATCTTCTATAATTTTAATGAATTTTATATTTGAATTTGAAAGCAACAATTAGCAAAGATGAATAAAATTGAAAATTTTCCATGTGTATTCATAGAGCAAAACATATTTTTGTTGTGTCAGATAAATATATATGACATTTATTTTATAATTTGTTAAAGGCATGAAAGCAGGAATAACCTACCTATCTTTCAATAGTTGATTGGTGGTACATTGGTAGTAGAGAATATTATGCAATCATAAAAAAGAATTATATCTATTGATTTGTCATGTTTTTCAAAATTTCAGTTATATGAGTAAAGTAAGTTGTTGATTAATACATATAGTTGGGTCTCATAGCTGATTACAAATTGTCTTACTTTTGCATATTCTTATAAGTGTATGAATAAATGTGTGAAAAGACTAGCATGCAGACTTGTACACATACATCTATCTGTATGGAATGCACTGATCTGGTGTTACATTTACAAGTTAAATTTTACTTTAAAATGTATTAAAGAAAATAATTAATTTTTTAAAAACAGGAAGAAGGAAAGAAGAAATATATAAAATATGGCTGATGAGCCTTAATCAATCATCAAGAACATGAATTCCACCCTTACTTATTATGGATTTAAAAGAAAGGTATGAGAAAAAATATACAAAGGCCAGAGAAATTGCTTAAAGGTAAACTTGTATCCGTACAATCAAGCCAAAGACATTTTATTTGAAAGAGACTTCCAATCATAATTCAATACATACTTGAGAGCACTTTAAAAAACTGAAATAAGATAAATATTTCACAGTGGACTGATTTACTAATGTTCTGTACCTGTACAACTGCATAATTCCTAATGTTTGTAGCATTGGTGTAATTTAGATTAATTGTTATATCTCACCATTTTTCAATTAGCGCTACAGGTATGGAAATCTGTTAATTCCTCAGAATACATACAGGGTGCTGTTAGATTTTGATTATGTATTTAACAGTCTTCTAATTTAATGAGTTCAGTGTCAGTAATAGCAAAACACAACCTGTTACTTTCCATGCAAAAATTAAATAGGTGACCTTCCAGTTGGGTTCATGTAAGGCAACATTGTAAATCATTAATGATTTGTAAATTAATGTCAGAATAATATAAATACAAAAATTAGCACAGTTTGTATTTAAATTTAATTTCCCAGACCATCCTTCCTTTCACACCTGCACACACACTAAACAAATGCCTTCCTCCCTTTTGGAAAGATGACTTCAGCTATAACATCAGACAGACTGCAGAACATAAAGCAGAAACTTCCTCAGCAGTTGCCTACAAAAGCTTTACATCTACATGAACCTTACTCTGTTCCCCACTTCTTTTCTCCTCTTAAAACAGTGAAGGAGGAGGTCTTTGAATCTCACAGGCTACTCCTTTCTTATTTGCTTTCGTTCCTAATTTAATTTTTTTTCAGGACACTGCTATGACTGATGTCTTCTTTCCTCTAATATATCTGCAAACTTTTATTCTCTATTGAGTCTTCCAAAACACAAATTTCATCCCTCTTTAAAATACTTTTCACTTGATATTTTACTTCTCTAATTATTTAACCATCTTTTTCCTTTTCTTCACATCTAAATTTTTCAAAAAAATATCAACACTTATCTGTATTTTCATATTTTTTATTCACTTCTCCCCCATGTCTGTATATGGAGAAACTTCTATGTCTATACATTAAATTTTTCACTTACCATTTCATGGCTGTATGAACGTCATTGCAAATTCAATACATCCAAAGTAAACTCTAGAGGACTAATTTAACAAACCCTCTACTTTGCCAAATCTTGGTGAATGTTCTCCTACTCACTCAATTTCTCAAGCCAGAAACCCAGGAATAATTAGTAACCATTTATTCTCCTATTTCTTTCACATCCAGTTAATCACAAAGTCAGGCAATCAATTTTAAGTTCTAAACATCTGTTGAATTTTCTGTTTCTCTCTGTCTATCCAAATTCCAGGCTTCCTACTTCCCTCCCTACTCATTTCCGACAGATAGTCCTGTCTATCATTCTTACTGATACTCCTATATGCATTGCTAGTATCAGCACCATCTCTGGAAGGTGATTTCAAGCGCTCTACTTGCAGACTAGCAACCTCCTCTCAGCTCACCTCCCTTCCAATTTGCATATTCTAATATCTCTACTTCCACAATCTTTCCTCTCTTGACTCTATCATGTCTTCATTGCATAACAGCCTCCCTTATGTTCAATTTCTCTCATTATTCAACTTATTTTTAATGAGTCTTTGCTATCATTCACAACTCATCTTACAATGTATGGTATTATACAGTCTTGACCCCTACCTCCTTGTTAATATGCTCATCTAACAAAACTTCAATCATGGGTAAACCCAAATATACAAGTACCCATGCCTATGGCTAAACAATGATAATGTGGCTGAATAAAATATAATATTCACTGGGAACATTATAATTTATGTCAAATGGACTAGTAGCACTGGCTAGCAATAGTATTATGCTTTTAGGATGATGTTCCTCTCTAAAGTATTTCAATAGATTACTTGAAATTCTTAACAAATTTATATTTTATTCATAATTTATTTTTAATTTTTATTTTTATTAATGTTTATAGTAATGATTTTTACATTCCTCATTGTGATTTGTACATGTACATCTTAATTCTTAATTCCTTTTCCATTTTTTCAGCCTCTCCCTGGTTCCTTATTTTTTTGGTACCGGGTATCAAACTCAGGACCTGCGCTTGTGAGGCAGGTGGCGGCACCACTGAGTCAAATCCGCAGCCCTCCATGTTTCCTTTTGTCCATCTTTTATTTTGTGCTTTATTTATATTTTGGGTTTCTTATATAAGAGAAACAATGCAATATTTAAGCTTATGTGTCTGATTTATTTCATTTAACATTATGGTCTCAAATTGCATTCATTTTCCTACAAATGCCTTCTTTATGGCAAAGTAGTACTCCATTGTTATGGCTTGTGTCCAGATGTCCCCTCAAAGCCTCATGCAGTCATGGGAGTGTGAGCTTTTCAGAAATGGCTCCATCTAGAGTGTGTGGTGGTAGGATCAAGAATGTGTAATTACTAAATCAATCCATTGATTGTTTTGGTTTAGTTCTAGCAAGGATTAAGGGTATGAATGCTACACCTGGCCCAGGGTGGGTAGCCTGCACAAAATATAAGATAAAGTGGGCTAATGTGCTGTCACCTGCCTGCTTGCCCTGGACTATTTCTCCTCTGTGATGTCCCTCTGCCATGCCACCCTGTCTTGGAGCATGCTGGCTATGGACTGAAACCTGTACAAACTGTGAGCCAAATAACCTTTCCTCCTTTAACTTTTGGTGTTGGGTATTTTGTTTCAGCAAAGAGAACAGTAACTAAGACATCCATTGTAAATACCACATTTCTTTATCCATTCATTTGTTGATGGACATATAGGCTGCTTCCAAGATTTAGCTATGGTGAATTGTGCTGCTATAAACATGGGTATGCATGGACCACTGTAATATGATGTCTTCAACTCTTCTGGGAAGATGCCTACATTGGATATATCTGACTTGAGTCTTGTCTTTGAAGTTTCATATAGCCTCCTGGATTCTATTCTAAGATGATAACCTCATATAGTGTTTTATTTAAGAAGAAGTTTTGAATTTATCCATTTTCTCACCATTAAATCCACTAGGTACTTGAATCCTTACCTCTTTGCTGTGAATTTCTTCCAGTTACAATGGATGCATGATCCCTACTACTTTTTGTGGCCACCTTCTCCACATAATCACTGAGAATTCTATTTCTTTTGCTGATTAAAGGAAATTTTATTCACATTGTTCTCTATCTCCTGAAATATGAACTTTCATCTCCTGGGTCAACCTCATTATCTTACAAACATGTTATAACAATCAAAAATCTGTATCATTTGATTCTATGTTCTCCTCCCTTTACACAAAGCACCTTGAGTAGCTTCTTTATACATGCTGTTTCCATTTCTGTCTTCTCTTCCTAACATATTTTAATTTTAACCATGTTAACACCCTTATCAGTGCTTCTATTTTTTCAAATTTCATACTCAACCTCAAACTTCTCAAATAAGATGATATAGATAATATATACTGCTTCTCTAAAAACATTAAAAATGGGTACATTCTTGTATATTTTTCCCTTGGCTTCTAGGAGGTCACCTCACTTAGTTTCCTCCTGCATGTAACTCTACCCTCTCAATGCTCTTAACTAAGTGATGTCCTTTTCTTTGCATCTGCTTTTTGAATGAGGGGGAAGCCTGAGGCTCACCCAGTTTTTATTTGCATGTGAAATTGCATCTATTGTTATAGATTAATTATAAATGATAATCCAGACTGCTTTAATGAGCTCAAGAATATTATATATAATTTGCCTATGGAAAAATCTTAACCCAAATATCTCAGAAATATCTCAAATTTATCTTGGCAATAACATATTTTTAAAAGTATCCCAACAAATTTGTCTTAGTTCCTTTTGAAACTTTTTCATATCAGTCTATAACTGAACAGTTTACTTTTCATCCATGTGGTCAGTTCAAAACCCCAGGTGTCATCTATTACATTTTTCTTCTCCTGGCCACTCCCACACCATACAATCCATTTGTAATTTTTTCTTATAATTATGTAAATATATGATTATAAATTGAAATGACAATTTTCTCTTTAATCATATAAACATTTTTATGGAAGTAGGAATTATTTTACTCTTTCTCTTCATTCTCTTCTCTGTTCCTTAGCGTAATTCCTGACATAAATACAATGAATACTTATTGGCTGGATATTGTTAAATAGTATATGTGGAAGATGTTTTCTAACTTGCCTCCCCCTTTAAAAAATAATATGCTGTGGCCAACTCTATAAACAAGGAAAATATTTTTCTTAGGAGAAACATCATATACAATCTAGCACCCATAGTCTTGCACATAAACTTATCACTGCTCTCAATCAACTTTGATAAATTACACATATTCTACAGTATGAAGTTATCATACAAGTACATGCTTTGGTCATGATGGATTGCTCTAAAATTAATATCTTGTGTGATGACCGTATTATAAAATATTATACATCAGAGGTAGGTTTAGGAGGCAAAATTAAGATTTACTGAAAGACAATTGGTAAAGCTACTTAATCATCTTCATCATAAAATAGCTCTTAACTGGTCCTTTCGCTTGGGAACCAGCTTGGTAGAGAGGAGGAAATACAGTAATGGTTTTTGGAATCAGGCACACCTGTGCTAAAATCCTTCTTTCACTTACCACAAGAAATATTTTAGAAATTGTTTATTTGCTTGAGCCATTTTGCTCATTTATAAAATGGAAACATGATAACTGCTTTGATATACTTGTCATGAAAATTAAATGTGATAACATGGTACACCTAATAGATAAGTATTAGGATCTTCAGAGTGGTGAAAATGAGTTTTCAGCTAAATATGTGAAGTTATTTTTTAACAAAGTAGTGCTACCTTAACAAATAATAAAAACTAATATTTTGGATTTTTTTTGAATCATTCTTTCCTGAGGTATAAAGCAATTTGTGTATACATGCTGGGATTTGAATTTTAGAATATAGAGTCCCAAAGTTCAGTAAAAAAATAGCATTGGAAATGGATTTTGCTTTGCCTATTGAAAAAGTTCCCTCAACAAGTAAACTTTTTATGGTAAAATGTTTTGGTTGTTATTTCATTTTTACTCTACTAAAAGTAACTATAATTATTCCATAAATGACTTGAGCATATGGAATGCTTTACTCTGAGCAGAGGGACAGAATGCTATAAAAATTACATTGGCTACAAGCATTCAGAGTTTATTAGAGGTAGGTTTTCCTTTTCCTATCATTCATTCTTTAGTACTGAGTTACTGTGAAATTACAATGAAATTAAACCACTTTGGGTTTTAGGGTGGATGGTAGCTGAGAATAAAATCACTGTGTCGGAATTTTGTTAGTAAATCAAAGTGCTCCCTGTTAATTAGCTCTTGCTTACATGCATAGTATGCAAAAATAATTGTATGTTTATGAAAGAATGATTAGTTAGGGAATGTGCTGAAGTAATATGAAAAAAGCATGAAGAGAGCAATTTAAGCTAATATCTACACATCATTTTATGTAACCACATCACAGAAGGGGGTCTCGTTTAATTAGATTCCTTTAGTTAAACAGGAAACATGAAAAAAGATACTTACAGCCTAATACAATGTATCCCTGAATAAGGGAATATTTTCGACTCATTTATAAAAATATGGCAACTATAAAACAGGAAGTTTGACATACACTTAAAATCTTTCTGCTCAACTAACGTTTGTTCATTGATTATGTACAAAAATTAAACATTTTATTAGTAATATAAAGCAAATTTAAGAGAGCCTAGACAATATAATTTCAACTCTGTGTAGTTTTCAATTGTAAAGTAGACAATACCAAGATTCTGAATGCAGACACAAATGATCAACTTTTAGCTTTCTTCTCTAACAGAAGTTTGCAAGATTGGGGTGTGTATACAAGTATATGCAAGGTATATGGGTTATGGCAACCGTGTTTTTACTTTGATCTGTCTTACTTATCCTATCTGTAACCTATTGAAACTGATAGAATAAGCACCCTTCTATGAATGCACAAAAGCAACCAGTCCATTGCTTTAACTGTGGGTAAAACCTTTACCAAAATTGAGTATTAAATCATAGTTCCATGTTGATGGGGCTACAGATACATAATGCAAACTAAGTGTCCATAAGCTATTCTAACATATCTTAAAAATAAAGTTAATATAAAATTTTATTTACCTCATTATCCAAGTTAGTATATTTCAATATGTAATCAAATAAATGATTAAAGAAATATTTTGAATACACTTTTTATTCTATGTCTTCAAAATCTAGTGTACTTTTGGTGATCACAAAACATCTCAATTTGTTTAGTTGTATTGAAGGTCCTCAATTCCAGGTGGCTAGTGGAAATGGAGGTCTAGAGCAGTCTTGGGGAAGAATAATCAATCTGAAAATTTGATGAGAAGATCAGAAATTTGGTGTTAACCTGGGGGCACTTTAGTCAGAATTATATTTGTGAAGTAGTACTCACTAAAGGAGTATTGAGCATCTGGTGCCAACATGGATATTTAGAGTTTACCTTTCAGTGTATAATATACATGTACAAATAAAACCATAGTTTTAGTTCTAAGACAATATCATAATGCTTGTTTCAAGGCTTTTTGTTTTGAGGGATGAACACCAAAAATTATTTGAAGATAGCATGACCAATTAATCTCTTTAGTCATAAAGGAGTCTATATGGCAGAGTTGCATGAGATGGACAATAATTTTCATAAAGGACAAGAAAAATGTAAAGGGTATTATTGGAAATGATACTTCTTTAAGTTACCATAGTAAGTAGATATGTTGGGCAGAAATAGTAAGTGACTCCCAGTATCATAGACACTGGCACAATACATATACCTTATCTCACTCATCTAGTCAATCAAATACTAATATAGATTTTGATGTAATTAAGGAATCAAATCACTTAAAGAGGGAGATAATTTGCGTAGGCCTGACTTAGTCCCATGAACCCCCAAATGTAGGTTGAGAAGTCACAGGAAAAAAAAAAACAAACACCTAAGGGATTCAAAGAATGAGAAGGACCTGCCATATTATTACTGGATTGAAAACAGAAAGGGATTCATGAAAAGGAATGTACCTGACCACAAAGAGCTGAGCACAATCTTGGAAAAGAACCAGCAACAAAATGGGAACATCAGTCCTACAACTTCAAGGAGCTTGAGGCGGCCAGTAACCCAAATGGACTTGGAAAAGAACTTCAAGTTTTAGCTGGAAACAGTCCAGGCAGATTTTTTAGCCTGGATTTCAGCCTAGTAACCCTCCAGGGAGAGATACCAGCTATGCCATGCCTGTCCTTTGACCTACAGAACTGCGTGTTTTTTTTAAACTACCAAATTTATGATAATTTACACAGGAATAGAAATGTTATATAGTAACTCAGTAGTTCCTTTACCTAATCACAAAGTTTTAACTTTTTTAAACGTTACTATCTTAGATATCAAATAGTATATAATCCAGATATGATATTGCGAATTTCAACATAGGTTTGTGGGCCAAACTGTGATTGCACAGATAATTCACTGATATCTTCACACTAGCACAGTTTATTTTGGTACATTCATTGTTAGACAATTATTCGTTTTTTTCTATTCTGTATAGAACTGAAATCATTTTATAAATATACTAAATAAGCTTGTAAGAACTGAACACTAGGATAAGATCAAAGACATGCTCCATACTGTAACAAATTCCTTTTATAATATACTAATTTGAACTCATTCAGTTAATTCAGGCAATGAGTAGATGAGGTATTGACTCAGCTATCTTAATATTTTATTGTTAACTGTTGTGTTGCATCTTAGTAGAGTACCAGGTTGTTTTAGCGATTCCATTTTTTTACATATATAATTTATATAATTTTGATTTAGCTCACTTAACATGCCTCTTTCTTAGTCCTTTTGGGAAGCATGGGTAATTTCTCTTCATTAGGAATTATCATAGTTATCTGCCATTTTTTACTTCCTTTCTATACTATCAAAGCATCACTATGTATACTGTCTACATAAATGTTCCCAAAGGGCTTATATTTTCACTTTTAATAATTCAGTTGTATCCTATTTGGAAAAGGAGTTGTTAGAAATTTCTCTAGTGTGAGAAATTGAAAGTGTAAATAAGGATTAAAATGAATAATTCATAATTTGAGGTCCAAAGATGTAGGGGTGGTGGGAGGGGAAAAGGAAGAAGGGAAAGGAAAAATTATGAGAAAAGAAAAAAAAATGGAATGAAATCTATGTAATTAGGGAAGGGTGGAGGGGGTGAAGGGCACACAGGTAATGGGGAAAAAATTAAGAACTAAGATACATCATGTACAGGTACAAGCGCCCAGTGATAAATGTAAACTTATTGTATACCTAAAATGTACCAATAAAAGAATTTAAAAAAAAGAAATTAAATGTTATAAAATAGCAACTGATATTTCTAATACACTAAACATCCCAATTAAAATTCCTAAGATATAACAACGCCTCTAAATTATACTTTATAAGAAAATAATGCACACAATGAAATCTTGGAATAATATATTGGGTACCTTTAAAACTATAAAAATTTATGTAGAGAAAAGAGTCAAGGATTTAGGAATATATACTACCTTTTGTTTCCTTTTATTTTTAATAGCAGACTTCAGGCTGTCCATAATTAACTTTAATAAAGCTTAAGATCATTTTGAGCTAGTGGGCTGTAAGAAGCCCCAACATATTTCCAAATAAGAAATTAGCAATTACAAAAAAATATATAACTTCCATACCACAGAAAGCTGTTGATGGGAAAGAGTGAAAGATATCCGTAATGGTTCCTTCTACAGACTGAGTTGGTTTTTTTTTTCTTTGATCCTTAATGAGTATAATCAACATCTTACCAACTTAATAATGGTATCTTTTGACTTTGTACTTTAGTCCTAAAGTCAATGATCTTAAAAACTTCTTTTGACTTTCAGTCACAAGTACAGGATATTTTGGTCACATTTTTATAGACAGCAAGCTTGTATAAAACATTAAAATTTCTAGGATCTCAAAAAGCTTTAGTAAAAAGTTATGATTATTATGATATCATTGTAAAAGCACTCAATCTTGAGAAGAAAATATTTAACATACAAACTTGAATGCTATGAAAAATAATTAAAATCTGATGTGTGATGCTTTATCATCACCTTAAAATTCCCTGGAAATTTTGGTAATTTATAAGTTCTGGGAAGTATAGGCCAAAAGTCATCTAGAAAAGAAGAGATTCACCTCTGGAACTGTCTTTAATTCAAAAGTAAATTTAATATACAGATGTGATGGGCTGAGGTTAGACTTATAATAAAAAGGCTATGTACTTTTATTTATTGAACTTAGGGATCATAATACAACGGCCACTCAGCTAAGGCAACCATCCATGGGTGATTTTGACCATTTGACTTGGACGTAAGTTATTAACTAAATTCCTTGAGGGCAAAACAAACAAAGAAAAACTTGTGCCATTTGTGAAAGTAATGGCAAGAATATCACATCATATCTCTCATATCCTGTACATGGGTCACATTGATAAAGAATAAAGTGTTATGTGACCTCTTAGGTAATAAAGAATATACCCTAAAGTAAGAAGAGGGCACAGGCATTAAAACCTGACAAAAATATGAAATGTTTCAACTAGCTGCCCATATGAGATATAGAGAGTTAAAAGTGAGTTCAATTATTTTATTTCATAGTGTAAAGCACCTAGAAGAACTGAATTGAAGCAAGGAGCCAGATAAAAATTCTTGAGCAGATATCTAATAATTTTAATAATTTTTCTCACAAATTCAAAAATAATCCCTAGTCAGTTTACATTTTTTATTCCCAACTTAATGCAGAGATGATGCACCAATAGAGCTTTTTCTTATTGAGATTAATCAATTTAGCACCTTCTGGAATAAGAGACTAGGATTTTACAAAGTTTTTGGATATTTACTTGATGGACACAATCCAAAGCAGAACACAATCTGATATGCTATTCTATCAGAACGGATATGAAAATGTATGATATGAAAAAGATATGTGCAAAGTGAAATAAGTGTCACAGAAAAAAAGAATAGTAATCTTGATAAATATATTTCTTTGTAAGATTCTTGAGGGAAAAAGAACCATCAAAAGTAGAGAAGAAGTACTGGTGGGGAAAGGTTGGTGAAAGTAAATACTATTTTTAAGCTGTTTAATTCCAATTAGAAAAATATGGAAAGGTTTTAAAATATCATGTAGTATTTTCATTATAAGTAGCATATTTTAGGAGACTAAGAGAAAGAAAATCACTCTATTCTATCTTATCAAATCTACCTGGAAGAATTTCCAGCAGCAGCCTGTAAGGTAAATGGAGTGTGGAATACCAATTCACAAATTGCAGGCTTGGGAAAGAATTACACTGCTTAGAAAATGAAAGTCGATCAAGACTGGAAACATTTCACCTGTTTTCATTTAAATCTTCAATCTTTTTTTCCTGCTGATTTAGGAAAGAGAATACAGCATAATGGGGCCAATAGGGACTATAAACTCTAAATATCTTGAAATAGTCACAATGGCATGTTCAATGTAATTTTTTGAGACTAAAAGAAAACTAGGGATTTGGAAAATCTCCAAGTTAAAGCACGGTTTATGAAATTTTGAATAATTATTTACAATTGCATTTTTTTGTAAATGGATTATTCACTTTAACAATTAAGACAGAAGATAAAAAAAAGAAACTAATATGAGGCTTAATACTGGAAAATAACTTGAAATCTTATTAGACTGTCCCCTGCCTTCTGTGAAATGTACACTCATCACAGAGAAGTACTGCAACCTTAAGGATCTGAAAAAGGAGATACTTGCCACACTAGTTTTTTCATCGAATTTGTGTCAATAGACCTTTAATGATCATAAAGACTTTTCCAAAGCAATCAGGCTCAAATCCTTTATGTAAATTCCTAACTGCCTAAAAACAGTTCCTGACAGGTCAATTAATTCTGACAAGTCAATACCATTGAAGAATAGTGTCACGCTGCCTTAAGTTCACAAAGTTACTTATTCCAATATTTGGAGTTTTCTAAAAGCAACAATTAGCCATCATCTACTTACTCTTCAAAAACATTGCACACAGAAGTTTGACACAAAATTCAAGTGCTTATAATCTGAGAAATTTTGGAATTCAATTGTGTAATCATTCACCTATTGGATTACTGCCTTGCTGGTATGTAAAATACTAATAGGATAAAATTTCATGAGATTTTTCAAAGAGATTATAATGTCAGTATTTCAACTAGAGCAATAATGACCACTAGTGAACGTGTTTTACATGATGATTCCTGCAGCTTATCTTATTTAATTCTCACACCAATCTTATGAGGTTTGAAATTCCCATTTAAAAACTGCCACTGTCAAAAATATGAGAAAAGGAAAAACATGGAAACAACGTCTTTGTAAATAGGGAAGGGTGGAGAGGGTGAAGGGAGGGCAGGGGAATGGGAAAAAAATAAGAACCAAGATACATCATGAATAGGTACAAGATCCCAATGATGAATGCAGCTGTACTGTATACTTGAAATATATTAATAAACTAAATGGAAAAAAATCCTGCCATTATCATCTCCACTTTACAGATAAGACATATGGTGTCGCCAATAGCTGAACCCATGCTTCCACATTCATATGGTGGACTACAAATTATCTTCTTAGGAATGGTGGGCAGTACTGTACACACTACTAATGGCCATGGATATCAACTGATATCAGGGCTTATCAGAATTAGGTCTGTGATTCTGAATTACAGCATATGGCCTGGGCATCCAGAAAGGCAATAGGATGGAGAATCCTAATACCACTTTTATTTAAATTTTGGAAATATTAAATCTATATTGACATACTTCAGTAGCCAGCTTTATGATTCCTAAGGCAAAGAGACAGAAATTTCCTCCTTTCCTTCAAAAAGCCCATCAGAAGGCTAGGGATGTACATCAAAGTTCTCTAGGCAACCTTGAGAGACCTCTCTCCTCCCCCTGGAAGACAGGTTCTCTCATTTGCAAGGTTTGAGAATTCTCCATATATAGAAAACTAATATGGTAGCATTCATTGAAAGATTGCTACCAGCCTAACACTGCTATAAGGATACATTCACTATTTTTAACCAATTTAAGAACTATGGTATATTATCATATCCTTTTATACCAGGACACAAGTGAGGCTCAGATAATTTAAGGAACTTACTCCCAGTCTACCTGAAATGGTGGGATTTGGCTTTGAACCAGAAGTTATGATTCCCAAGACTGCAAACTTCACCCCATACTCCAATCTCTCTTATTAGTCAACAGAGATAATTAAAAGAAAATCATCAGAATAAATGAGAAAATATTCTTCAAAGTGATGCAAACAATGACTGAAAGAGGAAAAAATATTTTGTAAATTGAGGAAAAACCCAAGATGAACTGTGGTTTCTAAAACTGCACTTTAGACGTCTGTCCCTTTCTCTCTCCCTCTCCCTCTCTCCTTCTCTCTCTCTCTCCCTCTCTCTCTTCTTTTCTGTTTGTACCACTCTTCCCCTTTCTTTGCTTTGTTTTCCATGAATTTACCTTGCTCTCAACATCTAATTAGTATTGATTGTGCCCACGTGTCAAAGTGCCACTGTTGTATAAATAATTGACTCTAGAACATACTTGGGGGATTTAATGCCCCTATTTTCATCATTAAAAACAATTTATTAAGATATCACTCATTGGCTCACTTTACATTTTAGACATATTTAAAGGCAATAAAAATGGATGCAAAAAAAGGTAAATTCAGTAACAGATGAATCTCATGAATATAATATTTAGCAAAAGAAGCCAGATGTATAGATTTACACTATATGACTGAATTTATATAAATTGACCTATGGTGTTAGAATTCAGCACAGTAGTTACAAGCCTGCCTCCTGGAAGGTGTAAAGGAGCTTCTGGGATTCCATTGCCATTGTGATGTTGGATCTGGCTGATGGTTACATGCCGGTTTCATTGTGGGGTAAATCACTGTACTTTGTACCTGTTTTGTGAATGTTTATGTTATGTTTCAATACAGAAGTTTATATTAAAAGGCCATTCTATATCCACAATTCTCGTTTGCTAGTTTTATGTCATCCACAAAGATACAAGTAATTTGTTTGATAAAGTTAATGATATTTTTATACAGGATTACAAAGTTAGGGTTTTTCTATTTGGGAAATGTTTTATGAGATGTTTTAAAAGTCAAGTTAACTGAAGTATAGTTGATAAGCAGTTAAATTCAAACATTACATAATTTATATACAGCAAAATGTAAAGTTCTCTAGTTTTTCACAAGACCTTTCATTTGTTCAACCATCATCATGATGCAGATATAAAATATTTTTTTTAATATTACTATAAATTCCTTCTTCTCTAATTGACCTCATCTCCCAACTTTCAGCCTCTGGTAAAACTAATTGATTTTCTGACCCTATAGCTTTGTCTTTCCCAAAATGCCATGCAAATCAAATCATATAATATGTATCCTTTACAGTCTGACTCCCTGTAATTTGCAAAATGTATATGAGATTCATCCATATTATGTATAGTAGTAGCTGGTTTCTTTCTATTACTCAGTAGTATTACAATGCATGGATATGCCAAAATGGAAGAACATTTAAGTATATTCCAGTTTTTGGTGATTATGATTAAATATTCATATATAGATTTTGTATGAATGTGGAAAATACATTGTTTTTACTTATAATTCCAAGACATACTTTTACTTGCACAAAATATTTTCTATATAATCTCTATTCTATAGCAATTCTTCTACTTAGAGAATATATTATTCACTTCAAAATAATATAAAATTAGAATGAATTCAAATTATATAAGAAATATAAACACAGACCAATTTTTGCAAATCCTTCCCTTAAAAAATTTCATTTTGTAACTATGTAGAGAATTAAGATGGAAAAAATTCTATAATGTTCTAGATTAATGATTCAAAATCATGTTCAAGTTGTACAAATTTAAATAAATAAGTGGCAGTATATTAATTAGAACTCTGACATACTGAATGAGGAAAAAGAGCTAAAATTTGGTGGCTTGAAAAGCCCAATGCTTCCGTCTTTGTCATAACTCTCTTATTTAATGTATTGGAATTTTAATTCAGCTGGTTAGTATTTTTTCGTCCATGACAGCTGGGAAAAGATTTGAGTGATAAAATGGAAACATGGTAGATGTTACCTAGCATGTTGTGGTAAAGTGGAATGGCCCGTCCATGGGTAGTAAATGCAGTCATGAATAGTGGGACCGTTACACCTGCAGGCAATTATAGAACAGAAAACATCATTCTACATCCACAGTGCCATGCACACACATGCACCGGTGCCCACACGGAACCTCGGAAGAAGGACATGGAAAGCAAGCACACCAAGTACCTATCCATCAGGCCGATGCAGTCTTCAATAGTCGAGCCTATGCACCTGCAGAAGATGCAGATTTTAAAAAAAAATACATGGAGAGAAAAATTAGTCTGATTTAAAAAGAATCATTACGATAAATAATGCCTTGTTAAATTCTTAATTCCCATTACTAGAGATTTTGGACACCATGAATTTAAAACCAGAGAAAAGATTATTGCCTGACGAATACACAGAAATTTTATAGCAATTACCACCCAAGTGGAATGCCAAGAAACATGTCCACAATAAAGGGAATTTTGCACTGCTTCTGTGGCTAACATTCAAACAAACAGAGGTCATTTCTTTGAATTACTATTCATTTGCATCATTCATGATTATATGTCTTGATGAATAACTTGATAGTTCAATGACTGTAATTGTTTTCACATACATAACTTACTTCAAAAGCTTTTAAGTAAAGAACAAAATCAATTAAAAAGAAAACATGAAGAATTCTATATAATATAATAACCTGATGGTTAATGCTTCTTAGAGGTTGCTTTCGGCAGAAAATGAGTTAAAGTGCTTTAATGTTATTACCATGAATACTTTACATAAGCAGGTCATTTTAATCCTTCAATATGACTGTCTTTAAAACATATTTTTCTTTAAACATGAACTTATTTACACAGCAAATTACTGATTTTATCATACTGCAGGTTATTTTCATTGTCTCTTAAAATAGCAATGTCATAACATGAAAGCAAAAACAAATTTTTAAACTGCCATTACATTTAATTCAAACAATAATAGATTTTAAAAACCCTGTAAGTAAATGAATAAACAGAAATTCAAGTAACTAAAGAATCTACTGAGATGAACATTTAAGTAAATTTATGTAAGTATACATAATTCTAATATACAATCTCTAGAATTTCATTTTGAGATGTTATGGAAATATTATTTCTTCCATCTTCTAATCTTCTGGAATCCTTTTTCCCCTTTTCCACAAAAGATAAATAGCTCTAGGAAATTACAGAGATTTGTCCTACATAGCTTATTCAGCTATGGTATATGGAATTGTCTAATTTGACTGGTGATTCCAGAGACTATCTTTCCAAACTCTTAGTTTTTAAATTGAAAAAGAAGTTAAATTTAATCCTAATGTAATGATGTAATGAAGGGCCTATATATGGCTAGAGCACACATGATATTTTTAGGTGACTCCAGACACTACTGAACTAATATAGCTTTTCTAAAATAACAATTAAGTTGCTATACCTCTGCTTCAATAATACTGATTATAACATTCCTACTAGTTAGAGAATTGATTTGCTTGTGTTTTTGTTTTGAGGATTTATTTTGAATAGCAAATTTTAACTTGTAGAACTATGGAAAATATACCTGTGACAAAAGTCTTTAAAAATAAACGAAAGGGAAATAATTCCAGTACATACTACTGAATTAGTATCATACATAATTTATAATCAAAAGCATTAGTAAAAATGAAAAATCAACTACTAAAACATCTTCTAAATTGTCTTATCTGACTTTCTCTTATTCTATTCTGAAGAATATATGTTTTTCTATTACTTCTTCACAATGTTTTTGGAAGAAGATCTTGCTATGTTATAAAATTAATAGTGTACTGTGTATTTCCGAGTGAGAATCTGAAAAGCTACGGTTAGCTTGCAATCTTTACAATAACTCTTGAAAGATAAAAAATATTCAATTGTGAAATTTAACTTGAAGGAAAGTGTGAATAATAAAAGTCCTTCACCCATTCAAAGAAAGAAAACTCATGTTACAGGCCTACTAAAAATGATCCTACTCTTTAAGGAGAAGCAGAGAAAAAAAGACGCATTAGATATTTTTCCTATTTTCATTACGCTCATAATTTATTGAAGGCGATGGATGCATAATTAGGTGTGCACTTATAATGTGGTGAGTGTAGTAAGGCCCAAGACAAAGGGCTTTTAGGAAATAAAGAAACTTGTGCGGCCCCAGAAAGTCATGTTCATCTTTCTGGAGGTGTCAGAAAGCTGGTGGTCAGACTGGTGGAAGCTGGAGTTGGTATGGCAGTGATTTTAGGGGGCAATGAACAGCAGAAGAAAAATCAGAGATCTAAAGAAATACATAGTGTGTATGAACAATTACAAGCAATTCTGGATACTTGTAGTGCAAATTTTGAGTCAACGGAACAAAAATAAGATTGAACATTAGATAGGAGGCAGATTTGGAGGATTATTTGCTTATTAATAAGCTTAATGGAAAAACCACTGTATGGTTTTTAAAAAGTCATGAAATTGTTAAATCTGTATAGTAAATAAATCTCTGCCATGTGGAGGTTAGTCAGCTGGAGGCCAGGTTGATGCTTTTGGCATGAAGAATATTTTAGTTCATATAAAAGGGAGTGGACTGAACTAGTGAAATGGTAACTAGGATACCAGCAAAGGGGTAGATTCAAGAAATGTTTTTAGGAGGAGAAAATAGGAGGTTGATAGCCCATTTAATTATGGAAATAAAAAAGACTTAAGGGATGACATATTTCTAATTGTAAAATAGTACCATCAGTAAGAGAATCCAAGAGGAGAATCACAAATCTTTGTGCGTGTGATGGAGGAGGACTGTTTGATGTTTTGAGTTTTTGTATCTAGAATTTAGTCCTGGTTATTCAACATTAGATAGAAATGTTCCTTGACAGGGGGAAAAATGATTCTGGGGCTACAAGGGGGAAGAACGTATAAATATTATGATCCAATTTGAAATAGTTTATTGGATAAAGTTGAAACAACGTATGTGAATAGATAGCTGAAGGAGAATACATAAAATGAGTAAAGTAGAAATTAATTATTTAATTTCAAGGGTCTTCAATAGCGTATGATATCAGATTCAGTTTTGTGACCAAAAACTGGGAAAAATAATTAACAATAACTGAATGCAGTCTCTTTAAACCAAATCCAAGATGAACTCCAAGAAAGAACAGTTAGTGTAAAGTACAGAGGAGTCTAATAAATCAAGAAGTACTAGAATTTTATTTGTCATTTTCAAGGTCTCTAGAATTCAGGTTGCTTTAAATT
Organism: Heterocephalus glaber; assembly: GCF_000247695.1. The sequence goes on along the minus strand of NW_004624765.1, from coordinate 4,468,753 downwards.
GAAAAACAAATTTGAGATTAGGCAATAGTTGAAGGAGGAAATGGGGAGGAGGGACTGAAAGGGAAGGATGTGGTCTCAAAACAGATTGATGAGGAGATGGTGTAGGATATTTGTGATTTAAACATATTTGTAAATGGAAGATGAAAGAAACAAACTAAAGATCAAGGAAAATGAGGGTAGAAGTGAGATAACCTTTCAAAGCAAAAGTCACTATGTATTTAAAGATGCATATTGTATTTCAACTTTTTGTACTTTACATAAGGCACTAATTATCACTGGGTAATTTATATTGATTCAGCAAGGCCATGAAATAAGAGAAACATTAAACTTTTGAAGAGCCAAAATGGCAAATAAGGGAAGGAAATGGGATAGGAAATTTTAAAAAAAACCTCAAAAATAAATCAGTGTTCTAAAATAGAACATTTACAGAAATGTCAGAAAAGTAACCTATGTCCTGTCTGACACATTCCATAACAATACTGGAATTCTGAACACTGAGCCATGTTTTCTTGTACTTTATAGACTATGTACCCTAACAAACACAGTTTACTTATGTGGGGGAAAATTCCTCCAAATTTTTAAATAAACAAAAAAGAAATTTTAAAAATTTTCAATTTAAAGACTATAGACTTAATTCAACAAGCAACTTTATTTCCCTTTATAAATCAATGGATATATTTTGATTATATAAATTTTTAAAATTAAAAAAATTATTCATAAGAGATTAAAGTATATGTGAAATTATGGTTAAAATGGTAACAAAAATTAGTAAATTTTTTAAATGCCCTAAAAAATAAACATTACAGTGTGTATGTTTAACATGCAGATTGGCTTGAAATAAAATCAAAATGAAATTAACATTAAAGTAACATGGACAAAAAGAGATGTTACTGAAGAAATTATAGTTTCTGCATTCACTTCCACCTAATTACATAACAAATTTAGTTTATGAGACCTCTCTTAAAATTCAAATATTGCTAAATACAAATATGGACATCATTCCAAAATTTTAAATTCTTGCTCATTGCTTCAAAATACAGTACAGAAGGATTTGGTCTCTAATAAGATATAAATTAAAAAACAAAAATTAACGATTATGAGTTCCTAGTGATTAAGAGTTGGGTCTTGTTCATTTCTAAACTTGACCTTCACTCTGATGCAGAACAGGTATCCAATGTAACAAAGTTGAAGAATGAATGCAATAAAAATATGCTGTAAAAAGTGTTCTCTAGTCATGGCAAGAAGAGAAAATATTACCTTTTTTTTCTGCTCTAGGAATACTGGTAAGAACCTACTGATAGAGGCTAAGTGAATAACCTTTTTTTTTTTTTTTTTGTAAAGAGGATCGAACTCGGGACCTTGCGCTTGCGCAACAGGTGCTGGAACCACTGAGCTGAATCCCCGGCCCTAAATAACCTATTTTTAAAAAGTATCTGAAGAACTTATTAAAACCAATACAGAGTTAATGCACTTTTAGAAAGGAAAAGTGCTTTTAAGGTATTACATAGATAATTTTATTTTCAGAAAAATCATTACACAGTATTCAAAGTAAGAACTCTACTCCTAAAAAGTGTAATTGGAAATACTATTTCCATTAACTTGGTTCTTTGATTATCTGACATAATATTGGCATATAAAAGAAAAGCTGCTTTCCCAAGTGCAGCTGTCCTGGTGCACTCACACGTAGTGATACTCAGTTATTACAAGTGTCTAGGAACAAAAATAGTCACTCACCACATCATCCCTACGGCTCCTGTGACCTTTCCATGGAAAGATCATACTTCTGCATGCTCATGTTCAACTTGAACAACAGGGACAGAAGACCTTACCACTTCAGCACAAGACCTCAAAGCATGGTTGGCTGCACAGCAATGGAGTATAATGGGGAATAGGAAATGTAGGATTTCCACTGTTGGGGAGTTCATAAATTCTAATATGGGGCTGGAATCAAAGCACTTTTATGAAGTGAATGAACCTGAAAAATAAGGAGGCAGGATAGCAGGAAGGATAGCAGGAAGCTAAATGAAACTATCAAAATCTACCAGGACTAAGTCAGCCATTAGAGAATACATTTACCTTGGATATTGCTGGGGAGTTTAATATTCAAATTTGGGGAATACAATATTTGAATTTGGGGAATAAGATATTCGAATTCTCTCTCACCATGATTCTGCAGTCATGAGTTGCTAACAGCATCTTCTTGCTATTTATTTGGAGTTCTCATTGATCTGGAGAGAATTGTTCCCTTTTACACCTTCATCCTCCCTTTCGCCTGAGGACCAAATGTTGTTACTATGGTAATTTGATCCTTTTCCATTCCTCCCTACTTCTCTTTCCTTCACTGTATATGCTTTTTTTTAATTATATAATCATGATTTAAAAGGGCAGAGAGGAAGACATGCCAGCCACATATCCAGAGGATGGCTGTGTGATCTCACTTTCATTTCCCTAATGGCTTCATTGTAATTAGATTTGCAAAAACAGCAAAAGGTCTCATTTTGAATGGCAACAGCTGTTGACATCAACATTATATTGAATAATTTAGTGGTTTAATTTTAGCTGCAAAACAATAAAACCCTCTCGTGGATGATTTTAGCAGGCAAACTTTTCTCTTTCTGTTGCTGACTCCTTCTGTTTCAACAGTACCAGTTGTTTTTTTCATGAAATATTTTTCAACTCAAGTGTGCCAAAAACCCACAAGGGGGGCAGTTTATTACTTCTAGCTTCTGTGAAGCAAAGTGTCTATGTGACTATTTCATCCTCCTCCAGCTATGTGTTTATGTACAAACCAAAGAGTTGGCAGTCAGGTCTTGGAAGGTGAATTTAAATTTGAATAGCAGTATATTACTTTACCTTCTGAGAGTCTGCTACTTCACAGAGTGGCTTAAACTGATTTCTTGACCTGTAGGAAATTGTAGCGGCTTCTGCAAATTGATATTTTCTTGGCAGAAAATGATCTCGCTTGCTTAACTTCTTCAATAACCTCTAACAGGTATCCCTTAATCTGGCAGAAAATCTCTTTATGGACCCTCATACCTCTTGCCAGATACAAAGTACTCAAATGATTTTTCAACAAGTGTGCATAGGAACATATGTGTGTGTATGTGTGTGTGTGTGTGTGCGCCTGCGCACATGCATGTGGGAACTCAAAATGCAGAAACAGCTTTGTGGACAGAAGAATAGTTTATGTGAAACCTTCTGGAAAAAAGGAAAGAATAATCCAGACTAAGATAAATTTGATTTCTTTAAAGAAATAGTTCTTGGAATTTGAGAAATAAGTAATATTATTTCTTGTAACTTCAGTGCTTTTGTTCTTTTTGTCTTCATTATTTAACTCTTATCAATATAGTAGGTAATCTAATTAGTATACATTGCATAACACATCCTTTTGAAAGATAGAAAAATGTGTGCCAATCTTTGAATGATCCCACTACAGTTAAAAAAATTGTGTTTGAGAAAAACATGCAAAAATTAATTTTACAAAATGTATTATTTTATGAATGTACATATCACTAAGTTATTCCTTTTCCCTGTCATCATGATATTCACTCATATTTTGTTCAAATAATCTAACAATGTATATCCAAGAGAGATATCCTTACTTTTTGACTGTGACAAGAAAAAAAAAAGAAAACCTGTTAAACATTTAATACCACAAACCTCAAAAATTTGATTACTTTCTTGTCTGAATCTATTGTAAAATTTAGAAGAGTTTCTATACTGAATCCAGAGTACACTTGACATTAGCTTTATGAAGGTGTCAATAGAATGGTTATTGGTAAATGGAAATAGAAATGTTTTAGGAAGTAAAATGTTGATCCTCTTAAATTTCTCTTTAAGTATGAAATACAAAAATGAATAGAGTTTTGTAAGACTATTCTGAATGTAGGGGACTATCTCAGAGATGAAGACACACACACACATGCACCCGTTGACTGGCAACACACCGAAGGCTGAGCTCTTGACCCGCAAGGACACTTACCCTTGGGTGCAGTTTGGGTGGCAGGGATGGCACTCCCGATCCTGATCCGCATACTTGAAAATGAAGCTGTTTGCCCCCTGTAAGCCGTCTGGACACTTTTCCACACAGTTTGGGCCATCTTTAAAATGAGAGCACTTTGTGCAGTTGTCAGGTCCCTGAAATGTGAAAAAGAAAATTGAGAAAAAACTGTTTCCCTCTGAAAGAATTCATGTGTTCAGTTACTGAGACTTCAGTGAGTGGTAAAGAAATTGTCCTCTAGGGAGAACACTTTCAGAAATAAAAATGTAGAGAAAACTATTGTAGTAAAATTAGCACTAAGAGCCCTGACATTCAGTTTTGAAACCCTGGGTGCATGCGAAGTAAGGTTCTTGCAATATTTTCCTTTTGGAAATTAGCAGTTCCCAGATCAATTGATTTCCATATTGTGCCTCTAGCATGACTGAATTTGATTAGCAGAATTGTTCAATGACTTTATCAAAAGGAGGTCAGTATTGTCTTGTTATTCATTCCTGGTGATATGATAATAGAACAATATTTGGTATTAACACATTATTCCATGGGAGGTGCTTCATCACCATCATTGGGAATAGGGAATACTCTTACTAAGTAGTTAATGAAAAAGAGATACAACAGAAATTAGACAACATTATATTTTATGTGAGTGGGGTGTAAATTTTACTTTGGTTATACCGTGGCTTTTGTTGAAAAATAGATCATAAAATTTACCAGGATGAATTATTAAGAATTAGGCAGTTTGGGTATATAAAAGTAATTTCTAAGTAATTCTTCAAAAATATGCCAAAATTCATATCATATCTATTAATATGAATTTAAGTAAGCCATAGAACATTGCTGAGGGACCTATAAATGCATGTTCTAATAAGAAAATGTCAAAAATTCTAGAACAATGAGTGTACATGGAGAAACTTATCAAAGGATGAAGATGATATAAATATGAGCATGACAAATTTAAATGTAATTGACTTGCTTTATATATGTACAATATACATTTATGTTTTAATGTAAAGTTAATAAGCAACAATAATATAAAGATTTATTTAAAAGTCCCAACAACATTAATCTTTTAAAACTAATGTGAAATAACTAAGAATTTTGCAAAATAAAAATTGTTTATATCTGGTGCAGTTGCTAGTAAACACCCAAGAAATGATGAGTAACATATCCTCAGATCAAAGAAACTTGACAATATTTTGATCCAGATGTTAGTTTACGTATGAAGGCCTCATATTTTCATATTCACCTACTTTAAATATTACTTTCTATAATTCTTTTTTAACACTACATTGTCTCAGGATTTTAAGACCACAGAAACTCTTTGATCACTCCTCCCTGGCACTTCTCCCATCATCCAGCTATGTCTACAGAGTTCATCAATTTTACCAAATCCCACTGAAGACAACTGAGATAAATAGGGTACAATATGAATAGAGAGAAATAAGTATATTAAGTTTGCTATTTAAAAACATTGAATTTTGGAGCTAAGTGTTAACACAATGTACAGACCAGGAGTTCAGGTCATTTCTTAGGAGTGGTTTCTATTCCTATATAATGTTAACCTAAAATCAGCCAGAAATGACAAGTTGGTGATAGCCAGCACCAGGAAGCAAAATAGACTATTTCAAAATTGAAAAAGGGAAGTTCCTAATTAAGAATAGTGGTGTAAAGAAGAAAAGGAAACAAAGAAGAAACTAAAAAAGCCTGAGACTACTTGAGGTATAATCACCCAGCTGTCTATTTTAATATTCTGATGCAAGGCTTAGAGCTAAAAACTTTAAAAATTAGCCTATGAAATCTAATCCCTACTCTACCTGAAGAGTTCACTAATGGTATTTTTAAAATTTCTCCCCCAAAAGAATACTTCACATGCTTCCAATTCTAACACCTGCTCATGGGTACTTAGGCACATAATACCGTCTATTTTACAAAAAATCATTTACTGTGCAGGTATGCTCAGTGGCATGACTTATTGTACAAGATGAGACAGGCTTTTGCAGAACACAGAAGAAAACTTACTATGAGTAAATTAGCAGTTAGAATCTGAATTAGCAATTATTTTTCTATTAAATTCTTGTGATGTGAAAAATTTCCAGACAAATTTAGAAAATGTAAAAAAGTCTGTGAAACCAAATATATTTAAATTTAAGTATATTTTGTGGTAATAAGTCATTTTTGTTTTTCTTTATTTAAGCCTCTCAATTATTTGATTTTTTAATAATGATACAAAGTCAAATATCCTAACCTTAACCCTAAAAGACATCCAGATATATCTCTAACTAAACAAAATAGATCAATTTCCCATTTCATTACCATAAAAGACACTTAAAAATCTGTGTGTCCAAGCTTTACTCTTTTGTCAGATATTTCCAAAGTGTTTCAGAAGCCAGCTGTAGTAATGCTATGATCAAGGTAATAATAGAAAATGAAGGTGAAACGGGGCCATCCTGGCATATGCCAATAATAAGCCCTCTGGGAAGCCGAGGCAGAGGATCACTAGCTCGAGCCCATCCTTGACAACTTTGTGACTTAGCAAGACTCTGTTTCAAAATAAAAAAAAAAAAAACAAGAAGAACTGGAATGTGGTTCAGTTCAAAGGCCTTGAGTTCAATACCCACCACTGAAAATGAAAGCAAGAAAGCAAGAAAGAAGGAAAGAAAGAGAGGATGCCATGAATTCAGTGCATCCCAAAATGCTGGGACCTCACAGGGAGAAGGAAACTTTCAAACATTTCCAATAAGAAGGGCAAAAACATCTTTTTCTGAGAGCTATTGCAATAAGAGGGTTATTTATTATGGCAGTACAACAGTTATTCACCTATTTTAGCTTGTGTGAAATTATATTTTAAAAATCAGTCCCTGCCCCATCTCTTCTCTTTGATTCCTCCCTTTGCAGCGTTGTTTTGGTCTCTTGTAACTTTGATTTCCCTTACTTTTCCTTCCTCTCACATTTCTTTCTTTACCTTTTTCAATAAAACTGTACAGGAATAAGTAACACAGAATGGATAAAAATGTAAAAATAAAGCAATTTAATTAAATTGAAAGAACCAAGCACAGATAGATAAAGATAAAAATGAAAAGGCCTTCTTTTATTTCAAATCTAGTCCTCTCAAGATTATCCTAGACTTCTGTCATATTTACATAGACTAAAACCATTCCTTTTGACATGTAGCTGTCACATGCCCACAAAACACTTGATTCTTGTCACACTAAAGACACTAACGCCTAGGAGATCAAAGTGAAATTGTAAGTGTGAGAAACTCAGAGTCAGAACTTCTATAGTCTAACCATAACTCCATGTCCTACTGATTTACTGATTTGTTTGGAGTCACTTTCTAATCATCATTCATTCAATTTCTTTATATTTTATATATACATATATATGTTATTATTATTAGAGAAACACTGACAAGTTAAATATGACTTGAAAAAATAAACCATAAGAACAGGAAAGGGATTTCCAATTAGTTTGACTTCTTCCTCTGTTTCCTCACAATGTCATTCTCCTGGAGAAGCTTCCAGAAACTCTTGGGTATTCTAAATGATACATGCCTGTGACTTGGCATACTATACCACTTCTGTCCCAATTGAGATAATCAACATGTAGACCCAGAAAAAAGCAAAAACCTTTTTCTGAAAGCTGAAAGCAAGCAACCCCCTAGTGAGAGCCAAATTTGCGCCATTATTTGAGCTCAGCCTTGGCAGCTTTTCTAAAAGATACTGAGTTCTGACCTGTTTAGCATTTCAAGGCTCACTGATCACCTACTTAGATTTCCTTGATTGTGTGCTATTAGTTTCCACAGATGTCCAATCTAGCTTTACTGAACTTTCCATCCTTTTGACTCACTGTCTTCTCTAAACTCTGGACATATCAATCCATAGTTTTAGTGCTGGTAGTAATCTTATTTATTTGGACCAACCAATGCTGCCATTATAGAACAAAATGTGTCCATTATAAACTTATTCTTCACTCCCTCTTAATTATCCAACACTTTGAAAACTGCCAGAGCATTAACTTTTGGTTTTCTAATATTTATTTTGTATAAACTGTCCTAATCCCTTTGAGGAATACATTAATAAACAAATCAACTGTAAAAATATACACATTAATTCTGTGAAACTGGTTATTGGGTTATTCAATAGTGTAATTTTGTACAAGAAGCAGCATAAGGAGTAGAAATAGCATGTGACAGTCAGCAAGCACTCTAAGACTGGGTGCTGGATTATGGTTTCATAGACAATGAACAATTCATTTTGTAATTCTTAGATTTTTTTCTCAGATTATTCTGGCATGAGAAAAACACCTAAAGACAAGGAAAGAAAATGTAGATGAAGAGAGTCAGTGTTAAGAACTAGCACACAAAAAACAATTTGTATTAACTCATGAATATGATTTATTCTGATCATAATAATTCTGAATTTAGTAGGTAAAGGGATCATTGAACATTTTCATTCATGAAAACTAGAGTAGTTGTATTAAAGAGGTGTTATTGAGGACTTTCCTAGCTAACGTTTAATTATCATACAATGAATGTTCCTCGTGAAATTAGACTAGAAAAAAAAGATGTATTAATGAATATATTTAAATTAGTCATAAGCTGATTATTTTTATATAGATGATTAATGGAGCTAAAAGTATTAGTATCTAGGAATATTTTATTTTCTTGAAAAGTAGCAATTGCAAGGAAGTTCAACATACAATAATGAATTCATTTTCAATATACAAAATGGAATAGAGAAAAGACTAATTTGAAAAAATAAAATATATAACGAATGTCTCTGTAGTGAGTTTTGATAAATGTTATTTTTTTTTATTAAGTCTATTGGTACATTTTAGGTATACAATATGATGACATTCATCATTGGGAATTTGTACCTTTACGTGATATATCTTGGTTCTTATTTTTTCCCTATTGATAAATATTTTTGAACATTAATTTTTGATTCTGTTGATATATAAAAACTCAACAATAGGTAAGCTAACAAAGCCTAATTTAAAGTAGGTGTTGAAAAATATTTGATGAGTAAAAGCTTTACATGTTTTCTAGTGTTTTGTTCAAAATAAAAGGGAAAAGGAAAGAAAAATTTATTATGTGTCAAGAAAAAAAAGAAGGTAGGTAACAGTAATAAGAAATAAATGGGAAGTATCAGTTAGACTACAAGCAGCACCCAATAAGGAGTCACAAATTAAATTTTAAGCAATTTTGGCAGTTGCTCCAAATTTTTTTAAAAAACATTTTTATAAACCAGTGCCCAGTATACACTGACTAGATTTAGAGAAATGTGATTCTCAGCTTTGTTCAAAGATGGTCAAATTCTTGATTATATTCCTTGTTTATTGTCAAAGTTTCAGACTTTCTGGAAGAGATCTTATTCTGTGGCAATCAAAAGAAAGTTACCTAATATATTACTTTTACAGGAACTCATATTGCTATTTCAATTTGCTTTAACAACCAATTATGAAATTTACTTCCTTGGTCATGACAGTGCTCTTCATGAACTCACATTCCTCATGCTTCAGATAATCGTCCTATCTGTTGCTGATCACAATGAAAGAGAATAGCTGGATGTGGCCTGTGTACTTACTTGCAATCATCACACATAAATTGCCTTTAGACTTTGGTTCTTCAGGTCAAATACCATTATTTCTTTTTCTCAGAGGTCTGATTTTTCATAATCATCCTATGGTAGTTTGAACTTTTCCAGTTTTCCACATCTTTTTTAGATGAATGTCCAGAACAGCTCAGAAGTTGGAGGGCTCAACAGCTAACAGAAGTTTGGAGGGTTCAATGATATTTTCTTCTGAGCTAATTAACTGCTGAATAAGCACTCTGGTATAAAAATTAACGTTATTTCTATTTTAAATGAAGTCTTACGGTGCGATGTTGAGTTCCTGCCTGTACCCAAATGTTGGGCCCCACATTATCTACTGCAAAATGGTGTAGTAACTGGCAAACTGGAAATTTTTTTAAAGATGGATGAATATGATATTGTGGAACAACAAACGGATATTGATCTTATTATCAAGGAAAAGCTCAGATGATGGAATCCAAAGAGAGATCTAAAAAGTACGAATGATTTTTCTCTCTAAGGATAACTTCAAATTATATGTGGCAACTTGTCCACAAGGCTTTCTTGATCCTACTGGTTCTTCTTGGATTTTTCAATTCTTCTGACATATTATATTGCTTTAGATTTTAGCTCATGAATACTTATATTCTTCTTTCACAGTTCCCTAATAGGAAGTGGTTAAATGAAGATAAGTATCTGTTCTCATTTTTCTCAAATATAACATGAACTTTCACATATGCATATTTCTAAATGTTTCCTCTTTCCAAATTCTTCAAAGCATAGCTCAAGCACTAGTTTCCTGTCACTTTCTTTCTTGTTCCCATCATCTATCTAACAAAGATAAAGTTAGTTTCTCCTTCATTTGCCTTCCTATAACAACTTATACATATTTATTATCCTAATAACACACCTAATTTTACACCTAATTTTACATCTTTCTTTTCAACAATATGCTGTCATCCAAGACAACTTCATGTTTTATACTTCTGTATAAATATATTATTTGGGAAACAGATATTTGTGACTTGAAATATTTGAAAATATTCTATCAAATATTATATCTCAACCACTAAACTACAAGCTTCTCAAGTTTAGAATATTAAACATGTTTCCCAATAGTATCCTATAAATACCTACTGAACAGATGGGTATATACTAAGATGGTGCTATGACAGCATCATACAGGGGACTAAATAAGGTGACACACCCACAGAAGAGTCCACACTTACTGGCCCATGGCACGTGAGGAGGCCCTCTTCCATCTTCTCACACTGGGAGTCACACTCCACGCAGACAGAGCCATTCTCGAACTCCCGAAGTTCACTGTGAAAATACAGCTGCGTGAGGTAGTGAAAGCAAACAAGCTGTCAACTTAACAAATGAAGGAACATCTGCTGAAAGTCCTACTGGCAGAGTAAATTCTTGAGTTTGTTTCTCTATGCACCAGGAGCATCAGAAACATTTTCCTGTACATTAAGGAGTAAGTTTTCCATTAGGAGAAAAGATAAATGGCAGCCAGATGGCTCTCCTTGCCCTCCACTGAGATGGATGACAGACTCATTCTGGAAACCTCTCTCCTGTGAGATATTCTGCCCCTCTTTGAAAACAAAACCAAAAACAAAAACGTAAGTGTGACTTTTCTGATGATACAGCAGAATCATTTTACCTTTTGAATAAGGCTGTGTCTGTTTGTCTCCGTGTAAGATTTTAATGTTTGCTAAAGCTTTAATTTCTAAACTCTGAAACTACAATTGTATTTTTCTTATTGCTAAGCTACACGAATGTTCCCTATCCTTGTCCTTCAAATCCCAAGTCTCTTCAATTTATTTTTGTTGGAACTTCAATACACACTTTGATTTCTTTTCTTCTTTTAAAATATCTGCCTCAGAGAATTAGAGAACATATCTTTTTATGGTAGATTTTATTTTCTTATATATATTGATCTAGTATCATAACATTTCTTTAGTCTAAATTCTTTCTGAAGTAATTCTATATGGTATAAAACTAAAAAAAACCCTGATGGCTACATCCTAAAACTGTACAATTAAAATCTCCTGGCATGATGGTCAGTACTTCCCATACCCTTACATTTTTCTGTGTGTGTATTACAATGTTATCAGCACCAAAAATTTTTAGTCAAAGTCTGCTATAATTTTTCTTTCAATAACTGGATATAAATCGTCTACCTTATATTTAAACCACTTCATTTCCATTAATATACAAGAAGATGGGGTACTGTGTAAAGACTATATAAAATATCATATAGGAATCATTAACAAAATTTGACTAGGTGTTTATAATTTTAATTAATTTATTAATGTTTTTCTTTATATTCTGCACTACCTTTCCAAACCAATAACATTACAAATACAGCAATTATGGATTAATTATGTGATAAAATCAAATATACTTGCCCTAGAGTGAAGAGTTGGTTTTTTTTTTCATTTGAAGATGAAAAGCTTTAATTAGGATAGAAGACCAAAAGTTAAACTATGTTTTCTATTGGTTAAATTGAGGCTATACTTATTCCAAGGCAAAATAATTAAGTTTAGCCTTCCAAATGAATAGCATAAATGTGAAAGCCACATATTTAGTTGCATGACTTTTGCATTTTTAATGTGAGCCATTAGCTGTCATAGATAAAACCTCTTATGAATTTTTTAAAGTTTAAAATCTTAATTAGAAGAACAGACTTTCCTTTATATGCCACATTGACACGAGTGATATAAAGTTATCTATGGCATGCCTTCGGAATATAACTTTCACAAAGACCTGGTATGAGAGGGTAGTGAAATTGTAGAGAATCAAGAACAATGACTTTAATCAAATTTTATGACAGCAGTCTGTGATCTTCAGCTATTTACTGGTTTTTGTTTGTAGTTTCTTGGGCCATGAAAGAGTTATACTACTAAAAGAAGGCCATAATATTTTTGGTCCTAAAATATTGCTTAGGTTTTTCTTACTCTTTTTTCAAAACCCACTTCTCCATCCATGCAGTTGAGGAGTAAATGCCTGACATGAAAATACAGACACCACTTGTTGTCATCCACAGATTTCCGAGTATCTAGCTTCTGGCTCTCTTTCTTCCTGCTTTCATAAAAGTTCCTTTTTGCTGCCCTTCTTAAATCTTCTGCCCTTTATTCTCACTGTCTCCATCATTGCTCTTTCTTCTCTGTCTGCTAGTGACACTACTCTGAATTTGTCACAGTTCTCCTTTCATTGAAATCTGATCTAACAAATGACATTCTTCTGAGTATCATATTTGTATACTGTTTTGTTTCTTTTAATTTTTTTAATGCTGTAGTGCACAAGTTAGATTGCCCAATTCTATAACTAAGAGTGAATACTGTGGCATCTAGTCCTCCCAAAATTTAAATTCTAGCAACAACACTTATAAACACTCAATAAAAAGAGAAAATAATGTTGCATTGAGAGGTTGTGACTCTTAAATATCAAAATGCCTATAAAGATTTTAGACTAGGGGCCAGGGATTTAGATCAGTAGTGCTGTGCCTGCCTTGCAAGCTCAAGGTCCTGAGTTCCATCTCCAGTATGGAAAAAAGAAAAAAAGATTTTAGACTGTTAAATGCTCTTTGATGTTTCTGTGTTGATCTTAACATTTCAGAAGAGTTGCCAGGTATAAAAAGTTTTAAAGTTTCATTGCAATTATCTTTCTCTTCATTTTGATTGATTATGCATCCAAGTTAAGACTTTCTAAAGTACAGTGACTTATATGATCTGGATTTGAATTATAATCGGCCAGAAATTGATTAAATTTTTCTCCTTCAAAAAGTCCTATTTTGGGGATTTTTTCTTTTCTAGTTTCCAGATAGAAAGATAGATGGATAAGATAGACTCTCTTAAATTTGTTAAATGTGTTTTTGTATTTGACTACTTTTAGCAGTTTTCAAGATGACTATTTTACTTAAATATTTAATCAGCTGCAATTCATAGAGAAAATGGAAATAATGATAAAATTCATGGCAGGAACTTTAACAAGCACTTTACCGCATTTTCTCATTTGATAATCACAACTATCCTATGAATTTGTCACCCTTACTATCCCTGCTTTTTATATAGGAAACTGACTTTAGTTGGTCAAGTGGCATCAGCATGTACTTCCTGCTGCTCAGGAAACTGAGGGAAGAGGATCAGTTGAGCCAAAGTGTTCAAGGCCAGCTAGGGTCAAATAGCCAAATCTCATCTCAAGAACAAAAGAAAGGGAAAAAAAAGAAGAAAAGAAACGAAAGCCAAGTTTAGAATGATTAGAGTTTTGTTAAAGTTTGGACATAAACAACGAAGTTAGGGTCACTCTTCTTCAAAGTTCACCTTAACCAACCAGTTTTGAAAGGAGCTAGCATGTAGCACAAGATGAGAGGCGAGAATTCATCACTAGGCAGGCAAGAAGTGAATCCAATATTTACAAGATATTTACATTTATTATCTTTCAAGGCAGCCCTATGGTTATGGTTTTTTTGGGCACCATTACTACTCTACTGTTCACATTAAACATTTCAAAACTTAACATATTCGATTAAATGATGTAACATGGAAAGAATGTCCAATATCAAAATATAGTATGGTAATCACTGTTTATTTAGGAAACCTGTCTTTTTCTTTTGGTTTGCTTTTATTGTTTTGTAGAAATGTGACAGAGAATAGTATATACATCCACATATTTATAAGTTCCATATTTCTGACAACACTGACACTGAAATATTTTAGAAAAAAATGACATTCTGAAAAATTAAGAGAAGAAAATCAGATGTCCTGAGTTCTAGTGCTGGCTTGATTTTTTAGTGATGTGATTTTAACCAACATTTAATTACACTATGTTTATAAGATGTTGATGTTAGATAAAATGATTACTGAAATCTATTCCTTCTTTAGAACTACAGATGAACTTTAAATTCTTTAATTTTATTAGTACTTCATAGTTCATGAAATTGACAGTCATTTGGGGGGTGCTTACATGTACTTACTACAGCTGTTTTTATCCTCTTCATCTTCCCTCCTCCAGCCATCTCTCTTCCTCCAGTTCTCCATCCCATTTTTCATTCTTGCTGATATCATTAATCATAGCTCATGCTATGGCATGCCATGTTTACATTTAGTGAGGTTATTAGGTTCCTGTACATGGCATATCTTTAGTCTACTTATTTCTCCTTCTTCTCCTCCTCACCCCTTGCCCTTGTTCCCTTGGACCACTTCCCCTTTGCAACAGATCCATCTCCTTGTCATCTTCTATCCATCCTTTATTATTTTCTTCATTTGTCTTTTTTTTTTTCCAGTACTGGGGATCAAACTCAAGACCTTGTGCTTGCAAAGCAGGCGTGCTGCCACTGAGCTAAATCCCTGTTCCCTTTGTGTGTAGTTTGCCTCACTCAAATGAGAGATAACATAGGGTATTTAAGATTATCTGAGGTTTGGGATTTAGCTCAGTGGTTCCACCGCTTTCCTCAGAAGCTCAAGGACTTGAGTTCGATCCCCAGTACCAAAAAAACAAAAACAAAAACAAAACTGTCTCTCTGGTTTATTTCATTCAACATTATATTTTCCAAGTGGATCCATTTCCCCACAGATGTCTCAAATTTGACATTCTTTATAGGTGCATAATATTCAATTATATATAGATACTACATTTTCTTCATCCAATTGTCTGTTGATGAGTATACAGGCTGCTTCCAGGATTTAGCTACTATGAATTGTGTTGCTATGAACATTGGTATGCCTGTATCACCATAGTATGATGACTTAAGTTCTCTGTGGAAGATACCTAGCAGGGGGATAGCTTGGTCATTTGGAATTTCTAATTTAAATTCTTTGAGAGTTCTCCATACTGATTTCTGTAATGGTTGCACTAGTTTACAATCCCACCAACAGTGAAGGAGGAATCCTTTTTGAACACAGCCTTGCTAGCATTTGTTATTGTTTGATTTTTTTAATGATTGCCACTCTTTCTGGAGTAAGATGAAATCTCAGCTTTATTTTTATCATCTTTGTTTTAATTTGCATTTATCTAATGGCCAGAGATGTTGAATATTTTTTTGTATATTTATTGATCATTTGTATTTCTTCCTCTGTGAAGTATCTGTTCTTTTCTTTACTAAACTTTTAATATAACACTTACTTAATGGAACCAAAATCATTTATGATTTATTTTAATGACATCAATTGCTGCACATACAAACATAATTAACCTGAGGTATTTTATATACAGAAAACATCCTTTCATTATGTGAACAAGCATGAAAACAATTCAATGAGACAAGAGGCGTGTATTTTCTATCATTGTTATATATACAAGCTAATTATACCATATAAAATTACAAGCTGAAATATTCCTGGAAAATTACTTAAAACTATCTTTATATTTAGCCTTTAAATTTAATTTTTTCCCTTAAATTTCTTGAAGGGAATTCATTTTGGTCATCTTTTAAAGAAAATATATACCAATAACATTACTATAATTTACTATAAATTGTTATAAATAGATTACTATAAACTGGAAGAAATGGATTTTTATCCTCCTAATATAAAATACAAAACTACAATGCTATTGGGGATTATGGAAATAGATGTCAAAATGAGACAATTATGGAGGCACAAGAAGAAATAAAATGAAAAGCTCTAAAACTATATTTTCCAAAACTGTTCAAAATGCTTTCAGTTTATCAATATGAGAAAACTTGACTTGGGGAAACCCCTAAAAATGCATTACCACACTAAAAAAAGGCAACTGTGATCCATAAAGTAGCTGTAGGAGTATATGAAATGCCATGCAGTAAGGTGCATACTAGGTTTTATTACTGGCAATATGATTATTGCAGTACCAGAGGGAATTTAAAACACTTGACTTAAAATATTGCTCAAGTGATCTAGAAAGTGGTAGAACACTTTAAAAAACCTCTTCAAATAGAAACTACAGACATAGTTTTCCTATAGGGCTAAACAGTTGTCAAAGACAGAAACATGGACTTTTCCTATACACAACCTGAGTGGAAAGAAGAAAAAGTTAATGCTTTAACTATTGATGAAAAGTATAAGGAAAGTGTGAGAAGAAAAAACCCACCAGATTACTATGACCTCTGGAAGGAAAGATTACTTAAAACAATCTTTCACATAAGGAAAATTGAATTACATATTTTAAAATTTTGATAAAGTATAAATTGCTATAATTTTTCAAGAATTATCTAGGCAAACATTTTTTAAATGTATAAATGGTCTTTATATATCAACTCATTCAATTTGTATATGGACTAATTTAAAACCAATTATTTCCCCTGAAAACAATTCTATATGTTGTATCTTTATGCAATAAGAGCTCTCCTGAAATACTTCGACCTGCATATGCATTCTGAAATTTTGCTCATTTCTTTTTTTACCATTTTAAAATCTGAGCTCATTAATGCTTCACAGCTCATGAGGCAATGGTGGCCTTATGTGATGCCTTACCCATCATAGAGGTTACAAGACTCTATGCAGATCCGTCCTCTGCTGAACCGGCGGCAGGACAGGCACTGGTCTGGCCCAGGTCCCCAACAGCCATTGCTAGAACACAGCTGGTTACACACCATTCCTTCTGCAGCTGCAAAACACACCAAAATCAGGGGAAATGAAACAGATTCAGCAAAACCTACACTCTTTTTAAAGGATGCTAAATACCTTTAAATAAATTTGTTTGAAAGAGATCTGTACCAAACACTTTTGGTTGTCTCTCCAGTCAACACATCCCAACCACCTCCAACATCCTCCATATTGCAGAGCTATAGTTACTAAGCACGTACATAATGTTTCATTTTTCATAACACTGAACAAAATCCAATTGTCTACATGAAAACTACAGGGAGGAGAGGTGACTGAATTAAACTTCCAAGATAAGAACCAATCCATGGCTTTCCCAAGCCAACATTTTGTTCCACTAATAAAAATACCAAAGACTTTGATTCAATTCCATCTGAGAGCTTTATAAGGAAATAGAAGAAATAATGCTATCATTAAACAAATAAAAATAATAAAGGAAGATTAAAAATGAAGAAAATATATAGAAGGTAAGAAGAAGACAGAGGACTAGAAGTACAATGTAAGATTTTGCAAGGCTCTGCTGCAGACTGTCTACCTCGGTATTAGTCAGGTTGGCAATGTTAGGAAGAGTACTGAAAGAATAGTCAACCAGTTGCAGTGGTTAGTTACTAAGAAGTACAGTACAGAGATTAAAGTAGTAACAATGGCCTTCAGTCTTATTTCTGTTTTATTTTGACGTGAAAATAGCTAATTTGGGGAACATCTTTTACAATTGCCACTTAGGTTCACTATTTCTCCTCAATGATATTTATTCAGTATATTATTATTTATATTATATCACATAATTTTATTAAAGGGATGTGGATGTAGATGTTGAATAGCAAGTGTCAACAAAGTCTTCAAATTTTATTCCAGTATCTGCTGCTATTGTTCAAACCTTCTGAAATACAATTGCATGCACGTGGTTTTCATTAAATCTTAAGAATTCTCAAAAAGTTAAAAACATTTAAAATCTTACTTGTCTCCTCCTTTGCTACTAGTTTTATTTTAGAGAATGTTGGATTTTATGGCAAGGGCATTTGCAAGCTGGACTGGGACAGCACTGAGCATATTAGTGTAACGTAATCAGACAACAGCCTCAAAACCTGTGGAAGTTCATTTATCTAACACACACTAGAGAGTCACCTGCCTGCATCTGGGATGCGGACTAGTTTTAAAACAGTTGAGAATACTTTCAATACTATACCTGATTATATAATTTTCTTTATCTATCTATCTGATTAGAAAATCTTTCTCCTAATCAGTAGCCTTGACTTTCATCCTTTTAATAGGAAATGTTGCAGAGAAAATGTTTTAATTTTGATGAAATCAAATGTATTAATTTTCCCTTTATGAACTGTACTTTTGATGTCATGTCTAAGTTTTCTTCACCTACCCTTTGCTCCCAAATAATCTCAATTAAATTTATTTATTTTCATTGTGTTGAGGTACTTAGATACTCATGCATGGTAGACAAGCACTCTATCACTGAGATATACCCCAGTACCTTCTAATTTTTAAAATAACAATTTTATAGCTTTAAACTTTACATTTAAACTTGTGCCTGTTTTTGTCAAAGTTTGTATAAAGTGTCAAAATTATATTAAGGTACAATTTTGAACTATGGATATTTACTTGCTCCAGTGTCTTTTATTTTATTTTATTTTTTTAAGACAGATGTCTCGCTATGCCGTCCAGGCTGGCCTTGAATTTACTCTATAGCACAGTCTGGCCTGGAACTCACAGTGATCTTCCTGCCTCAGCCTCCTGAGTGCTTAGTATCACAAGCATGCACCACCACACCTGGCTCAAGCACCATTTGCTCTGAAAGCTATTTTTCTTCCATTGAATTGTTTCGACACTTTTATCAAAAATCAGCTTGGCATATTTATCCATTGTGGATTATCATATTGGGACTGTCAGTTGGGCATATATATCAATTGAGGGTTATTTCAGAATTCTCTATTCTATTTTATTGATTGATGTGTTTATTTCCGCACCAGTATCGCATGCTTTTACTATAGATATGTAGTGAGTCTTAAAATTATGTTAAGTGAATGTTCTCATTTAATTTTTCTCTTTTTTTCTAAATTTATTTCAGCCAGCTAGCTTGTTTACCATTAAATATAAATTTTATAAAAATCTTGCCTATATCTCAAAAACTTTGCTGTGATTCTGATTCTTATCACACTAAACATGCATATCAACTTGGAGAGAATTTTTATGATTTCAATCTTCTGATTCATGAAGATAGTATGCTTCTACATACAAGGTGTGATCCCAAAACACAATGAATGTTTAAATTCAAACAATCTGTTACAGTGCAATATATATATAATGTAATATATATAATGTATTTATATATTATTATAATAGAAGTATATTATTATATGTATTTAATATATAATTTATTACAGTATAATATATAATATATTATTATATATTTAATATATAATATATAGAGATATATTCCACTTCACTTTGAGTACACCAACCCTATTTTTCTTGCCACTGAAACAGTTCTGGAAGTCCTCTTTCATGAGTGTCTTTAGTCGCACTGTTGGGACTACCTTGATGTCCTGAATCAATTAGGAACATTACATTTCATGGTCATTTTGACTTTGGGGAAGAGCCAGAAGTTGCCATTAATAAGATCCAGTTAATAAGGTGGATGAGGACTGTAATGTCTCTACAAACTGCCTTTCTGCCGGCTGAGGCTGGCAACAGCACTCACCATATTTTTCATCTTATCTTGTAAAGACATTCATGGAAGGGGACTTCTAGAGCTGCCTCAGAAAGCAAGATCATACTGAATTCACTTGTTTATTTTCAGGGTTTTTTTAATAAACTCAATGGAAATATTATCAGACAATCATGTCCTCTGGGAACAGGGGTAGTTTATTTCTTCTTTTTATATATATATATATATATATATATATGTCTTTTTTTCCTTACTATGATGTTTAGAACTTCCAATACTATGTTGAATGCACAGTGAGAGATGACTTTCTTTCTTTCCCAGTCTGTTTATCTTCCATGACTAAGTACACTGGTACATATAAGACTTTTGTAGAAGACTTCTACTAAGTTGAGAAATTTCCTCTCTATTCTTGTTTTTCTAAAATTTAAAAAATATTAATGAGGGTTAAATTTTTCAAATTATTTTCTGTATCAAATGATTTGATCATGTGATATTTCTTCCTCAGATTTTCAATGTGGTATAGTATATCATTTATTTTTAAGTAATGTACCAGCATTTTACCTTTGATATAAAACCATCTGTCTGGTTAGTTTTTTTTAAATATTGATGAATGCTATTTGCTGCTTCTTCATTAAGAAATTTGAATTTAAGGAAAAAAAGTTTTGCTTCTGTATATATCTTTGAGACATAGATATGTCTTTAGTCCTCTTTTACCCTTTTCCTCCTCTTTTTGATTCTTCCTTTTTTCCCTTGGTATTCTCTGCAATTCCTTGGTATATTTTGCTCTTGGTACTCTTTGGTATTCTTTTGCTCTTTTCTTGGTATTCTTTCCTTGGTATTTTCTTTCCTTGAAATTTTTGCTTGCTATTCTTGGTATTCTTTATAATGTACATTGTAATCTTCCCAATCATCATGCAAACTAGGAATGATCATCAGTTTTACAAGTGGGCAGAAACACTGTAGAGTGGTTTTAAATTACTCTTGCCTACTCCTTTACCACCACCAGTAGGGGTAAAAGTCCTGATCCACACCCCCTGCCACCCCCTGCTTGAACACTATTGTCATGATGTTGCTGAAGTCTGCACTTTCTGCTCCTTTGCTAGCCTGGTTGAAAGTGAGGCTCTAGATTGTGTGTGTGTGTGTGTGTGTGTGTGTGTGTGTGTGTGTTTGTGTGTGTGTGCTGTTTGGCCAAAATACAGAGAGAAAACTTTGTCTTGATAGGCTGTCCCTTGCCTCATTCTTTGGATAGTGAGGACAGGTTTCATTGGTGGATTTCTGATCTGCATTTGTGGTTGGTTTGACTTGTCAGTTTCTTCACCTCCAAAGCTGAGATCTATGAAGATGAAAACACAAGAAACTCACCTATGCCCTGCCTTAGGTTCCGCATTCCCAAACCACAATTCCCAAGGTAGAGTGTCTTTCTCTACCTTTCATTGGCTTATGTTTGTTCTATGAGTTATATCCAGGGTTTTATTATATACTAAAAAATTCAGTGATATTCATGAGTAAATAATTTTTAAATAATATGAAGTTAAAAGACCTATCTTATAGGCATTCAGCCATTTAAGGTTATTTATCAAGTTTTATGTTCTGACTTAAGTATATTTATATATAATGTGCATGTAAAATTTTATGAGGAATAAACATTATCATCCGAAGAAATCCCCCAGAAGAAAACCCATATATTATGAGGGTGACCTGTAAAGACAAGCAGAGTGTAGTGTCCTTAATCTGGTTCTCTGTGTTCATTATTTGTGTGTTTTATAGAAAATAGAACCAATGATCCAGACTTTTTGTTGACCAAATTCTGTCTGAGGCTTTCAATTACATTCTTCATTTCTTTCTTGAGGAAATTGACAAACTCAGCAGAATCCTCATCGCTCCCTATTTTAGGGTATCTCATCAAGTTTTTGGTTCACTTATTTTACCATTTCGCATCTCTTTTTGTCAGGTTTGATTATTCTCTCACTCTTGTCTCTGTCCCTCCCTCTCCCAAGGTAAATGAACTTTACAGAAAGTGGAAGGAGAGAATGGCTTGGATCTTCTGTTACATATTTTGACACTGGCTGGGGAGAAAGGTCTTACGTTCACGAATATCCTACTTCCTTTTCTGCTGCTTTGAGTGTTTACATATGTATGTAACATCAGGGAAGTTCTGAATGAAGAAACACTATCCACCGATGGAAAGCAGTAATAAACAGGAGACCATAATAGCTACTGTCTTCTTGTTCTTTCTAAACCACGAGATGAAGGAAATGGCTGGCTGATCATTTTATCTAAAGTGAAAACAAAGAAAGGGTCTTCACACAGCATAGAAACAAGAGGTCAGGGAAGCTACTTCTTTGAAAATCTTAAGAGAAGTTTTCTATGTCAGCACCAAGAATTCCACAGACCTCTGCCTGCACAGAGTGACAGTCACGTGTGACGGTGTAGAACCCTGTTCAATGCCTTCCAGTTCACAAGGCCATCAGAAACCTCTCTAAAGAAACTTTGGCAATGCAGGTATTAGGAAACCTTTCACTTTGACTGTGTTTCCTTTGGAAGCTGTAAAATAGATTTTTCTTTATCTCATCTGAATTGTACCTGCCTGTTAAAAATTTGGAGAGATAATAATGTGCTTAGTATTTTGACCTTTATAGAAAATATTGAACTTGTTTCCATTAAAATAGAGACAAGCTTAAAATAATGGATTTTGCTACGTGCATGAAAGTAAATAGAAAAAAAAATAAAATAAAAAAAAGAAAGTAAATGGATCAGCTCAAAAATATTGAAATGGAGTGCCTGTCTACAGTCACAAAGGCAGAAAAAAATCCTCTTTATTGTAGAGCAAGTTCACCTATGTTGTTCGCAGTACTTGTCAAATATGGAGGCAGAGATTTTACTTAGAATGTATTTGGACATATATCATTAATCTTTTCTAAGGCTGAAAAGTATATTCTAATATAGTAATAATCCCAACTGACAAAGGCTAATCCTTATGGTTTTGTGCATCATGTAAGCCTTGAGCAATTATTTACATATAATTTCTCTGTAAAATGAATAACATCTATTTTCAAGGTTGTGATAATATTGCGATGGTATTTAAGACAGGGTCTGAAAAATTAACCATTAATGAATGTTCCCAAGAAAAATTTGAACATATGAAAGGATAATCATGTGTTTATATTTAAAAGATATTTGTGAAGAAACTACTTCCTTTCTGCTAGTTGTTCCTAAGAACTGGAGATATAATAGAAACATGAAATGAGATTCCTATTCTATTACCTCATGGCACTAAGAGCTATGTGAAGATACAGATAATAATTATACACTGAGGTGTAATAAGAATCTTGATAGACAGTAGGGCATCATTTTAGAGGGTGCTGAAAGAACATAGGTGTTGCTGTCTTCACCTAGGGAGAGATGGCCTAAGGGGAAACCTCAGAAGGAGAATCATTTATGCTGATTGCAGAAAGATAACAGAAGTAATTAAAGTAAAGGGGGCTGAGAAAATTAGAAAAGACAGGTCCAGCTAAGAGATTCGGAGAAAGCAATTGGGTTAGTGCTTTCAGAGAACGGGGTGGACATGGCCAATGTGGCAAAATAGTACCTGGTAAGTTAGTGAGGTTAGAGTTGCCCTTTCCAGTATTCCATGCATTATCCAGAGAGCTGTGGCAAACTACTGAGAGGTTT
Organism: Heterocephalus glaber; assembly: GCF_000247695.1. The sequence goes on along the minus strand of NW_004624765.1, from coordinate 4,445,251 downwards.
TTATCAGGGAGTCATGGATCTAATTTGCATTTTCAAAAGATCATTGCAAATACTTTGATGGGAATGACTTGAAAACATGTTTGCAGTATTGGTAGCAAGGAGATAACAGTGGTAATAGAGGGAGATATATGACTAAAGCAGGGAAAATCAGAGTTGCCCCCTGCCACCCCACACCCCCCACACACACACACACAATATGGAGACATGCTGGGAGACAGAAGGTGGACTTTTGTTTGTTGTTTGTTTGTTTGTTTGTTTTGTCAGTACTCATCAGCTCTAAGAATGTTTTCCAACAATCCCTGCCAGGACCAATCATTTTCTTTCACTAAGAAGAGTTTGACATTAGGAAAACAGAATCAAGCAAACAGAGAGACTGAGTCCTGACAGTGGTGTTTAAGAGCTCGGATCCAATGGAGTCTTAATGAATACTCCTTGGACTTCTAACTTCTGCTGTCTTTTTGCCTAAAGTAATTTGAGTTGGGCTTCTACAATTAAGAGAGAATTGAAAAGTTCCCTCTTGCTACTGTAATAAATCATCACAAACTCAGTTGCTCAAAACAACATGAATTAAGTTTTTCCTAGTTCTGGAGGTCAGAAGTCCAAAATGAGTCCTAAGAAAGGGACTAAACTAAAAGTTACAGAGAAACTGATCCCTCCTGGATGCCCCATGAGAGGACTGGTTCCTTCCCTCTCCCAGAGGTCCCTTTGGCATTCCTTGGCTTGTGTGCTATTCTAACCCCACTTCCAAGGCTGCATCACCTTCTCATTTACTAGATTTGAGTCTCCTGCTTGTAAGGACACATGTGATTACATCTGTGACCCAACCAGATGACCTAGTATTATGGTCTCACCTTAACATCCATTAAATCTACTAAAACTCTTGTTCCTTACAAGGTAGCATTCATAGGTTCTGTGGGTTAGGATATGGCCACAAGGTGACATTTCTTTCTACATGAGTAAGAAAAGTCAAGAAATAGTATACAAAAGGGAAAGAGATCACATGCCTTCATAATATTAAATGAAGTAAATCTGTAAAAAATGTAGGGGAGAAGGAATGGAAGAGTAAGTGCTAAGACAAATCCATTCACTGTACTGAACAGGTTAAGCAGATATTACCCATAGCAAATTCATTGCTTAAGCCCCTTAGGTACTATATGTTTTTGACCTGGCAGGAACCCGGGTAGAAACTTATAATGGAAGAAGTGATGGCAATAATAAAATTTCATAATGTCCTTGAATACTTGCTTAGAACATTGAGCACAGCATAAAATCTTTCAGAAGGCACATTAACTATAAAAAACAGAATAAAAATCCACAAATATTTTGTTGAAATTCCCAACTGTATAAAATCAAATGGCACAATATTCAGTACTATAATTATCCAATTAATATGTTATCTATTATTAAATATTCCCTTTATTGTACTGAATGGATTATTTTTAGTAAGTGAAAAAAATAATAAACTACTTACAAGATGCTGTTTAAATTTAGTTCACTATTTATCTTTGCCTTCCAAAACTTTGGTGAAATGTATGATTTTAAAATACTCAAACTGTAAATTTTCCTGTCATGCATCCTTTTTGAAGGGACAATCCCTCCCAGGAAGAAATTAAATGCTTTTAAATGTATGTCTGATTGTCGCAAGACAGAAGAATAGGGGATGGGATAGAGTTTCCCAAGGGATTTTCCACAGACTCCTGTCTCGGGATGATCTGCTAGTGGATGAAAACTGCACAATTCAGGGCCTCATATCACTCTATATTAGTTTCAAAGTATCTCCAACTGGGTGCTTGCAAAAACAGAAGTTTATCCTTTCACGGTTTTGGAAAGCCAGAAGTACAAAATCAAGGTGTTGTCAGGCTGTTCTCACGAGCGCAGGGGAAGAATCTGTCATGCCTGTCTCCTTGTTTCTGGTGGGTGCTAAAAGTCTTGGTATCCCTTGGTTTGCAGCTACATGTCCCCAATGCACACCTGCAGCCCTCACCCTGTCATCACGAGGTTGTCTTCCGTCTGAGTACATGCATGCTTTTGCATGGTGTCTCCTCACTGTCTCTTTCTCTCTGTGTGTCTCTTCTCATCATGGAAGGATACTCGTCATTGGATGAAGGACCCACTCTATCCATATGAACCCATCTTAACTTACATTTTAATTACATCTCCAAATAATGCCACTTCCACATGTATAAGAGTTGGAAATGTAGCATTATCTTCTGGGGATGTACAGTATAACCCATAACACTGTCTAAGAATTTCCAGAAATTGGAACCCAGAATTCTGTATGTTTAATCATTAAATGTTTTAATTTTGAAATTTTGTAACTATAGATATAGAGGCAAGTAAGGTAAAAATATTGCCATCTGTGATAAAACCCAAAGCCTGCAGTTATTCTGGATTTTATTGTTGAGAGCTCCTTGATGCCTTCAGAATTTCTCTGTTATAAAATAGAAGTATCATTTCTACAACTAATAGGCAACAGCAATTGCTTATTACTCTTTTGATAGGAACATAGAGAACATTTTGTACCATTATTAGTAATTAGGCATTGCGCTGTTTCAGATACAATAAGAAACTCTTATTTGAATTTTTTTTTTTTGCAAAGAACAGTATATCGAAGCATTACTTTGGTAACTTAAACAAGGAAATCTTAGAATAATAATTAAAATTTTCTACCTTTTGATAACTTAGAAGATTTCATTATTTTCTAAATTATGTGTTCTATGATTCATATTCAAGTAATGGTTAGTAAAAAGTGTAGCAGAAGTCACAGATTCCCCAATGAAGACAGTCTATCCAGTCCAAAGGACAAATTTTCTAATCCAGAAGGCAGTGTGTTGCTTGTAAATGTACATTTACCAGACAGTGTAGACTGAAATAGGAGTGTACAAATTCAAATTCAACAGAACTGAAAGAAAGAAAATCTCCCACCTTCACAATATTTTCTTAAAACCAAGCAAATCTTAATTTATAATCAAAATTCATTTTCTGTAACATAAAAAATTATTGCAGGTGACAATAGTAATAGGAATTGCGCTGTGGCTTTATGGGAAGCTAAATTTACTTATAATGATAAATAAAGTGCTTTTTAGTTTCTTATTATTCTCACAGTTACCAGAAAAAAAGTAAATAAGAGATAACTTCTAGGGAAAGGAAAAATGATGAGAAATGGAAAAATGGAAATAAAGTCTTTGTAAATAGGGAAGGGTGGAGGGGGTGAAGGGAGGGCTAGGAATGGGGAAAAAATAAGAACAAAGATGCATTATGTAAAGCTACAATTCCCAATGAGAAATGTAATTGTGTTGTATACCTACAATGTACCAATAAAAGAATTTAATAAAGTGCAAAAAAAAAAGAGATACCTTCTACTTCTTGCTCATTAACTCCTTCTGAATTGAATTCTGAACACATTGTAAAAACTGGATCACGTGACCATCCAGAGAGTTCAATTATTAGCAATTATTTACAGATTTGCAATGCTCATTTCTAGATTCATTTTCAATGAGGTAGATTTCTACCATTAAATTGAGGAACACCAAATTATAGGTACAAAAAATGTACACAATTGGTCTTAAGCATTTGCAGATTCTATCAACTGCAGCCAGGCAAAATGGTGCAAGCCTGTAATCCCAGCGCTTGGGAGGCTGAGGCAGGAGAATCATTGAAAGTTCCAGGCCAGCCTGGACTACATAGCAAGACCTTGTCTAAAAAATTTTTTTAATTGTATATATACTGAACATGTATATATAATTTTTAACTTATTTCCTAAATTAAGACCACAACTACATATTATTTACATGGCTTTACGTAATTTAAGTAAATTAGAGATAATATAAAGTATACATGAGGGTATGTATAGATCACATGCACATACTCTGCCATTGCATATACGGCACTTTAGCATTCAATTTTAGTTTCTGTGAGAGTTCTAGAGCCAATCTCACATAGATTTTTATGTAAACAAATACATTCCTCAACAAATATGTTTCTCCTGAGCCATTAATCTGAAATTTGTACTAGATTTTTTTCAAGCACTAAATTTGTTACTTATCACAGAGATAATTTTAAAGTGTTTCAGTTAGAACAGAGAAAAGGAATGTTTTTAAAAGAGATTCTTAAACATAGATTTTTTTTGTCCACTTACAATCTCTAGAGATCATTTTAACATTCCTAGCCTCCTCTTAATAACTACTTTTATTTCTTTTAAATCTTCCCCTGGTTGATGTGCTTCTTGCAAATTTATAGTTCACCAGTTTAATGAAGTGAATTTTCCTTCTGCTTAAAAATAAACCTTTGATATTGCTCTGTGGTTTCTCATTGTCCTCATAAAGGAATTTTCATTACATAGTATTAAATATTTTATCTTTTCATCATATATATATATGAGTGTAAAATTTATAATCTATTTTAACAGGAAAAAACATAATTATATAGTAACAATAACAACAACAACAACAGCAGCAGCTCAAGTGATATGTAGCATATTCTTTGAGCCAGGCATTCAATAAAGAAAATATTATTATCAATTCTCCTTTACAAATGATGAAATTAAGTACAAGACATTAGATAGTATATCAAAGATTGAATTTTTTTTTTTAAAAAGGAATTTTGCTGAGATTAAAACACAAGGCAAAAAAAAAAGTAAAATAAAGGGGCCGGAGCTGGGGATTTAGCTCAGCGGTTTAGCTCTGTGGCACCACATCTCCCTCGCAAGCGCAAGGTCCCAAGTTCGATCCCTGGTACTAGGAAACACACACACACACACACACACACACACACACACACCACTTGGGTATTGCTATAATTCGTTGCATCAAAACTCATTTGCACACTTCGTTCCCCGGTATAATGGCTCTGATAGGTGGAGGAACCTTTGAGAGATAGTGGTATCTTTAGGAGATGGGGCCTAGCAGGGGGCGAGTGAATAATAACTGCCCTTTGTAGGGACAAACACCAATCTGATCTCTTAGAGCAGGTGGATCTGGCATGAGTGACTGTTTCTGCAATAGTAGGTTCTTCCAAAAAGCAAGCTTGGCTCTTCCCTGTCTCTTGCTTCCCTTCTTGCCATGTAAGCCTCCTCTAACGTGCTCCGTCCATGGGATGTCATCCACTATGTTGTGAGTTGGCTGGAAGGCATGAGGAGAAGTTGACCATGTGAGCCCACTCAAATTTTTCCTTTCACCCTCCAAAACTACAAATGAAATAAAGCTCTTTAGCTTCCCTTTCTTCCTCCCCTCCTCTGTCCCTCCCTTCTTTCCTTCGACAAAAATGGACTAAAGCAAGTGTGATTCTGAATATTTTGTTATATAGAAATAATAGAGTAATTCAGTAGATTTTCTTATAAAAATCAATCACTTTCTCTTTATTTAAAGGGAACACGGTGAAGTGAAAAACCTAGTTTGTGAAATCAGAAAGACACTGAAGTCAAATCCAAGATACTATTTTTAGTTCCAAATATTGAGAATATTTTTTTAACTTTTTAAACATCTGTATACTTCTACAAATGGGGATAATTATAATTTACCGGGTGATTGTGACAATTAAATTTAACAGCATAAGAGACTGAGACATTGAATCTGGCATTTTTTAGCTGATTACTTATAGAAATATTACAATGACTAAAATGAGTGAGGATGAATAGATTATTCAATAACTTATTCAATAAATTGTGTTGGATCAATATCAATATCAATTGGAGATTGTTTAAAATGCACTAAGACCAAATTTTTAAATGGAATAAAATTTTCCATACAGTTATTAATGTACTAGAAGAACTAAAACTATGTCAGTATCAAATTATATAGAACAATTTATTCTCTTAAGTAGATGAATAAGAATATGTTTATGTATAAAAGGACAAAAGTTTAAAAATTACCTGTAAGACAGAAAAGTACACACAACACACGAGACAAAAAGTTAATATATTTAATCTCTGCTGAGTTCTTTCAAAGGGGAAGAAAAGAATTCTTAAGCTGAGAGCAAATAAATTGATGGATAAAATAATATATAAAGTATAAATCATCAATACACATATAAAAATGCTCAATGTTAATCCGAAACATGCAAATATGAACGACTGCTTTTTCTTCTTTAAGATCACTGAAATTTAGAACCATGGACATTCTGGGCTATAAAGAGAGGTCAAAAATATTTCTATCATACAGGATTTACAAAAAATGTAAACTGAACCAGTATATTTGAAGGATGATATTTCAACATGTACAAAAATTTTATGTTGCTTCAGTTCCACAGAAATTCCACTTCTAAGTTTTTAGCCTCAGGAAGTAATTGCACAGTGTAACGTGTTTTATGAATTAAGATCCACATTATGGTGGCAATAATAATATGAAAATGGAAAATAATTCAAATTATGTTACTATGGTATTGATTCAGTAAAACATTTATATGAAACTTTTAAAAAGAATAACAAAGAGCTCTATATATCAAAATGGGAGATGCTCATAATATGTTAAGTAAAAGAGACAGATGGCTAAATAGTACTTAAATGTGTATGGTATGATCCCATTTATATTTGAAAATATATTTTACTATCTATCATTCAACTATTACATAATATATACCAAAATTATATCCTCTTCATTAATGTTTTATTGTTTTCAATTCCAACTATATGAAAAGTATTGTTATAATTAGAAAAATAAATACATATCCATTTTGAAAATCTATAATGAATTAAATTTTTCTGTTTTATAGATCATATCTAGCCATATAGGAACAAATGTTTTTAAGATATAAGGTATATGGGTTCCAATGTAACCTGGATTTTGAAGAGTTGGTATAACATTTATCTCTACCTTTAGGGTTTTTTTCAGCTTTAAAAATTCCTGCTTAAATCTTTTTTAAAGAAAATTTAAAATACTTTTATTAACATACACTAAAACTTCTTCCACTTAACACTGTCATTTTGTTAGTACCATAGCTACATAAGTGAAGGAGGCAGAAAGTGTTCTAGATTTTCATTACTTAGAGTTTCTTTCACTCTCAATTGCTGGAAACCACAAAGTCTGCTTTGAAAGTTCTGACTTAAAAGAGTAAAGCTGCTCAAGCCACTGTCACCCTTTGTAGATGAGGTGAAGTTCTCCTTTTATTGTTAGTACTGTTTTGGGTCGTGCTGAATTCCAAAAGCCACTGTTATAAATGAAAGGTTGCTTTTTCTTTTAAGTTAACAAAGCAACTCCCAGATTTAGATCAGAGTATTTTATAGTGATGGCAATGTGGGGTGAGGGAGACAGTGAGGTACACATGAGTCCAGGTACATATATATGCATTCTGGGCTTGTGTTAATCCATCTATATTGCATGTGCATGTGTCAACAACACAGGTATGCTAAATTTGCATGTATCTATTGTAAGGAATGAACTATACACTCAGGTATCATGTGTGTGAATACAGAAAGAATATGTTAAAATGCAATATTACAATGGATTTAAAAGAAAATATTTGGACCTTCACATTGTGGATAGTAATATGAATGATAAGATTTTTATCACATGTGATGAACCGTTTGCAAGCTCATTGAAAACATCAATAGCATCATCTCTGAGGTCATGTTTCCAAGGTAATTACATTTTTCAAAATGCAGAATTTCATGAATGCAACGTGCAGTAGGACTTATGTCTGAATTTTGATAAATGAATTTCTTGCAAAATGTACTCATTCTCAGTGTTAAAAATGAAAAATTATATACTTGATTTTATGCTACAGTACTACAAAACTATGTTTCTCCTAAGTGTTTCATCTGTTCCTCAAACTAAAGAGTAAAATATAAGTATACAAGCACAGAAAATATGTGCATCAATTTAAGGTAACTAAACTTAATCCCAGAGGCTTAGCACTGAAAGTTTAAGATCATCTTTGATTTTTTTAATTTATTACCACTTTTATTACTGCTTATTCTCTTATGGTTGTTTGAAAAATTAACAAGTCTTTAAAAGGTACAGAATAATTTATTGAAAACTCCTCTTATTCCCATTTTGCTTTTCTACATTTAATTTCTTTCTATATTTTCTTTTTCCCATTTTTCTTTGTTCAGGTGTAAAAGTTTAAAAAATAGGAATGTTGGTAGGATTTTCAAATGGATCATATAAAAATTTTTGTTTCTAAACAGGGTTGAGGAATATGATGCTTTAGAGTCATGCACCATCTACTTTGGGACATATCTGAACACATACATAGAGAAATGTAGGGTAAGAAGCTTAAATATTGGAGTAAAAGCAAGGAAAATTTGGTCAGGAATTATCAATGTAAAAGAATAAGGAAATAAGAGATGAATTCTATTTCATATGAACATATATATGTTGATATATAAATAGATCTTACATTCCTTGATTCTATGTGGAAAAGAAGAATATATAAGAATTTAAGTTCACTTAAACAGGAACCTCACATTGCAATAGTTCTCTTTTCTTCTGAAAATATACTTTTAAGAGTCAGAAAGCAGCTAGCACATAAATGAGTTCCTCATAAATTATAAGTGATATTTTTGAACATTGTAAGCTTGAACTGCTTTGAAGCCTTTCTGGAACAAGGTTAGATATTAAAACTAAATTGATTCACTAATTACTTAACTCACTAATTACTTAAATAATGTTGCCCTCTAGAGTATCCAAATTTTAAAAAATCATCTGTTATGCATTTAAACACACACAGGAGAACTCAGTAATTATTTTATAAATACCTTGATAATTGTCCTCATGATGAGATTACAAGTTAGATAATAGCTGTAAAGCAACACTTTTCTTCTCAAAAGAACTGACTCATCACGTGCCCATAACACGACTATGTATTTGCAAGCAAATTATTTGAATTTTGAGTACTTGTAATTAGTATTTATTGTGAATAAGTCAGATTGTTACATAATTAGTAGTAGCACTCATAAGATGTAGATAGAAGTCAGTGTACTCCATAGAAACATCAGAAAGAATTGAGTATTAGTCATTGAAGTGACAAAATCATGATATAGTCAGGGACCACCACAGAGATGAGGACAGGCAGAATCCTGGGCCCTTACCTCCTACTTATTAATACCATGATTTATGTTTTCTGGGATAGTCAGGGACTGAAAAGCCATTGTTGCTGAGTGCCATGTCTCTTTACTTGGGCCTACAATTGCTCAATAGCTAACTAAAAACAACAAAACTTGACCTTCATTTTGTATCTTTTGTCACTGTAAATCTTGGGTAGAATCTCTCCTCAAATCCTCATAGGGGCATGTTGATCTTTTAGGGCGTGTTTGTCTAGAGACAAAGTTGATTAGTCCTGAATTTATATGATCTCATCCCCCTTCAAGATTGAAGACATCAAGACAAGAAGTTTACAGGGATATTCAGCTACACCCTGAACCCTCCAGCCATCATCCTAAGCCAGATTCACTCAGATTCCAGGAAAGCCACAATGCCTTTGACAGAGATCACCAGAGGTGGAGAGGATCCTCTCCTGGAAAGGGATCTCAGCTATGAAGAATAAGGGTTCTAGAGCTACGACAACAGATCTGAGGTAGTGATCATCTAGACCACAGCCAGAAAGCTAATACTTGAAAGGTTCAACCCCTTCCTTTGCAAAAGGTCAGGTTTAATCCCGTATCAGGGTGTGCCCCTTCTCCAACTACTTAAACTGGAGTCTTTCCTTATTTTCCCTTTAACTTTCCAATTAATTTTTTTTAACTTTTTTAACTTTTCCAATTAATTTGTACTAAAACAAGGACCCATGCTATCCAGCAACAGTAACATCACTGTATTAGATAGGAATGGTATAGTCACATGCCTTAGGGAAACATTATTTCCTTTGCTGTAACAAAGAAGCAATGAAATGGATCAATATGTATCAAAACATATGAAAAAAGAGATCATTATCTGCCAATATAAATACATTTATAAAATAAACATTTTTCTCAGATAGTAAACTTCTGGAAGAATATTTTTTTCACATTTCAAAAGAGCACACCTTCATCTCTCCCACTATTTCCAAAGAGCAAACCTCTGTTATTCTATATTCCAAATTCACCAAAAGGAAACAGCAAACAGAATTCAGTAAGATGGATTTCCACATACTGATTGAATCCCACTAAATATAAATCTCCACAGGATTCCTAATATTAGGAAAGATTTGCAAACATGCAGTATGTTATGAAACATTGCAATCTCTCATTATTTTACCCCACGTTGGTGAGTATAGCTACTACTCTTTTTCAGGGTTGGGATAAGAAGGTGAGAAGGTGACACTTCTGACCTGTTGATATTTTCAGTTGTGTGGGCCAATGTAGACTAGAGCAATTTTCAAGTTTCTATGTTTTAAGTGTCTGGATAATGTACTTACTACAATTCTCAGCTTTTCTATTATCCCGAATCACTATTCTTTGGTTGATTGTGCTGAAGAGTGTCGTCCAATTAATGGTGTGATAATAACACAGGTTGCTGTTGTCAGTGATGTAGATATTTCCTGCACTGATTTCCTTCAAGGACTGAAACTGCAGAGAGGTAATACCTTGTTGCTTGAGGATCAGCAGGGAGAGGCCACTGGAGAAGAGAAGGGGGAAAGTGGAACGGAAGTAAATATTGTCTGGTCATCAAATGTACTCCTAAACTAAAATAAAGATGTCATATCTTACTCTAAAGAATGTTAATATAACAGAAACAGACTGAATCAATAAATCTATGCAAAGAGTAACATTTTCATATTTATTTGTGAAATGCTTTCAGTTGTGATAATAATTTGATTTCTAAAAGCAAAATGTTCATTTCTTAGGATTATGGATTTGACAGCATATGTACATCTCATTGTATTTACCAGTGAAATATCTACTCACTGATTTCTGTCATGTAGCCTAAATTATAGGTTCTTCAGTGACAAAATCCTGTACTGACTAAATAAGTATTTATTAGAGTGACTGTTTACCTCTCAAAAGTGAGACACTTATTCTATATTATGTCACAGATTTACAATATGCTTTTATTAAATAGATATAGCAGACATGGCTATAGGTAGTTAACTTTATACCTCAGGAATCAAAAAACTGTTATAGCTGAAGAACATATAAGTAAGGTTAAGACAAATTAAAAACTAATGAGAATGAAATTAATCTCCCACTCTTCAGGCTTAAACAACTTGGGAAAATTCTAAAATTTAAAGAACAACTACTCTGTGTAAGCTATCATTTCAAAGAAATTGCTGTTATTTCAACATAGTCCACATTATTGTAATTATTTTTCTATGACCTAAAGAATAAATACATTTCCCGCAATCCCATCTTTCAATCAACTAATGAACATTATTTTTCATTTTGGAGATCAAATCTCTTCTTTTCACTAATAATTTAAATATACTTTTTGTTATCTTTTAGAATATTTTTGGCTCTCTATTTTTTGTTTGTATTTTTATTACTATTTTTAATAAATAAAAATATGTGGGACTTAATGATGAATATTGAAATGTAATTTATTCTTTCAAACTTTTGCTCCCATCATAACCACCATGATTTGTTATTACAATGTCAAATTGAATAATTTATGTTTTTGACTTATTTATAGTATTTTAATGACTAGTAAAAGTTGTTTGCATGTAGCACTTAAGCATATTGTATATTTTAACTGGACTTACTTACTAAGCTCCTTTCCCTTTTACCTTTAATAAAAGTCTTACATATCTGTTTTAGATTTTAATTGTAAAATTTAATGTACTTTCTAAAAACCCTTACAATAAAATATTCAATGGTAACAATAATTTTAGATATTTTTAAGATTTAAGCAGAAACATTAAATATAAATCTCCTTATGTAAATCAGTATATATTAATTCATGTATAAAAACTTTAAACAAAATTTGAGATAAAACTTTAAAAAGTAGTGGCTAAAGACTGTTATTTATTTTTCTCACATGAATTTAAAATATTTACAGAATATTTTTAAAAATTACAAAATATTTTAAAAATTACAAAATTTTATAACAATGTCCTACAAGATCTAATTTTTCTGACCATTTATTAACCAATGCTGCATACAGAGTGGCTGTCCAATTCTTGAAACACAAACCCTGTGCAGCATGGTTCAAATGGTAGCATCCAAGACACAAATAGAGCCTCCTGGTCCAAGAGCATTTATATCCCATATGCTTGAGGTATTATTAAATCACCCTATTCTATCTTTAGTTAAAATAACAAAATCAACATAAGCTTTAATTATATGGTTCACATCATTCATTCCATACTGCAAAACACTAATATCATGTGATATGCAGTTGAAAAATCCAAATACATACTTGTATACTTTGTCATCGTTAGATGCATTTTCACTGAGCTTTCATTTAAAGGTAGAAATATTATATTTTCATAACCAGTAAATAAATAAGATTGGTTTGACTTAATGTAGACATGATTCTCCTCTTAAAATCTGGGCTGGCTGCAGGTGTAAACATTTATACCTACCTGTAGAGTACTCTCCCACCAATGGTCACCAGGTTAGAGAAAACACTGAAGTCAGTCATATTTGGAGGCCATGATTGTATGTTCAAGAAACCTAGAGTGATATAGGGATAGCACAACTAAATAAGATCACAATGGTCTTAGAAATAATATTATTTATTCTTGAATGTGATGAAAATACATTGAAAGATGTGACAGGAAAGTAAAAAGCATTGAACATTTCTATTTTTAAAGCATTCTATGGCATATTTATTCTTCCAGTATTGAATGCCTTATCCCAAGTTCCTGGAGTAAATAATAAATAACTGATATCAAAAGTATAGCACCAAGAATCCTTCTTTCTCAGACATATGAAATTATAAAACTATATATTAAAAATTTTAAATGACTCAATTTATTCTAATGAATGATAAAAATGCAGTTTAAAGAGAAAATATCATTTCTCTGAAATCCTTTATCATTTTATTTGTTTTTTTATGACATCAGTATTTGCTTTGCCTTTTATGTAGTCTTCCTCATTAGATTTTACATTGTTCAATGGTAAATCCATGTCTGATTCATTTCTATGGGTGTAACAACGCATATTACTACAGTCTTGAAGATAATCGGACCTCAAAAAATATGCGCTAAAAGAATGCTATGTTACTCCTTAGAAAATCAATGGAAAAATTTTGGTTTAAAGATCATAGATTATTTGTTAAATACTTATTAAAACAGTAATGACATAACTCCAAAGATACTTATTTTTATAATTCAATGGTCTTTCAAAATATCCACAAAAGCTAAGAAGCAAGACACCTATTGCTCATAATGATATGTTTATACAAATTAGAATTTGCTTTGAAAATGAGTTGCTGATACCAATAGTATTTAACATTTTTAGGAAAACAGTAAACTCACAAATTATATAGCACAAAGTTTGCACTTTAAAAAGTACCCGTTATGGTCTGGCGATTTAGTTTAGTGGTTTTGGCGCCTGCTGCGCAAGCGCAAGGACTCAAGTTCGATCCTCGGTACCAAAAAAATAAAAAAATAAAAAGTACCTGTTATCTCTCTGACTGTCCGAAAGACATTCAGTTTTTCTGGGTCAATAGCTTCAATTGCATTGTAAGGATCCCTAGAAAGTGAAGAAAATATTCAGCCAAAGTTTAAAATATGAGAAAAAAAAGACAGTATTTACTTCGTTCAAACTGAATTTTAATTTAGAGTGGGAGGGTTAACAATGTGTTGTCCAATCTTTTCAAGCAACATTTGGAGAGGGATTAATATATATTTTTAGAATTTTGATGACACAGAACATAAGTTCTTTTTTTTTTTTGGTACCGGGGATGAAACTCGGGATCTTGCGCTTGCGAGGCAGGCGGTGGAACCACTGAGCTAAATTCCGGCCCCTGAACATAAGTTCTCTATCAAAAGTTATTCTAAATTGGGGCCGGGGATTTAGCTAAGTGGTTTTGCCGCCTGCTGCGCAAGTGGAAGGACCCGAGTTCTATTCCCGGTACCAAAAAAAAAAAAAAAAGTTATTCTAAATCTGTGGGAAAAGTCCTGTTTCTATCATCCTGACCCCCCCCCCCAAAATGAAGATAGCAAGTCCATGAATGGGCCATTTTATTTTGTTTGACTTTTTAAGGTTTACCCTTAATCGGGAAGAATATGGCCTGGAAATAAATAATATCATGCTGAGAACAATTGGTTTTTGGGCTCTCCTCAAAGGAGTATAAATTGCTAGTAGCACTTGTAACTCATCCATAGGACAGAAAGAAATACAGGTAATATCTTTTTATTTTTTATGTCTGCATTTGTGAATTTGAATACTATTGTATGAATGTTACTCTTCATATGAATTATTTAGAATAATTTGGTTACTCTCTGATTTATTTATACTCATCAATATAACACAGGAAATATTTGCTTCCATTTAAATGAATTAAATGCTTGAAAAAAAGTACAACAAATTTTGTAAGATTCAAAAGATATAAATTTTGAAGATTTTCCAAATTTCATCTCCCAAAGCATAAACATAAGTTATAATAAATTTATTGATATGCAGATACCTGAAAATGAACAAAAATTGCTTTTTTTTGTACTAGGTATTGAACCCAGGGCCTTCACACTGAGGCATACACCCAGCCCTTTTCTTCCTTTTTTCTTTTTTGAGACAGGGTCTTGCTAAGTCACTTAGTTGATGAAGCTGGGCTGGCACTTGCAATCCTCCTGCTTGTCTCCCAGAGTGCTGGGATTATAGACATATGTTACCACGCCCAGCTATGTTGTCTTTTAAAATGAAATATATACTTTTTTTTTCATTTTTTTAATCTTAAGAAAACACTTTTCCAATAAAAATTGATAATGCAATATAATCACATACTTGAATATTAGGCCAAACATAAACATAATATCTAAAGCTCCTTGGTATATAAACTATTATTTTAAGAAGTACATAATACTTTTTAAAAGTTTTATTACATTAGAAGACTTTCAGGGGTAATGTCAGAGTTCACATTAATATATGCCTTTTATATACAGATAAAATTCTCATTGACTACATTTCCAATAGAGATTAAGCCTTCTAAAAACAATGAAGGTAGGTATTTTTAGGAGTATGTATCTAGCTGTAGCAATTAAATGAGTTTTACTCTTCCTATGGACATGTATTCTTTACCAGTCTATGAGAAACTTCTTTTGGTATGGGAAATAAAGACTAGACCAGTGAGCCCTGGGATACAGTCTTAATAGGGCTATCAGTCAAGGTGGTCCATAATCCCTGCCAAACTGATAGGTACACAGTTTATCTCCTGGGAATTTCATCAATCTCCTGGCATTTTAAAAAAAATCTCAGCATGACAATCTTGAAAAGACTATTAGTTAATAACTAGAACCACCTGATACTGACATTCTGGACTTAGTTCATCAACATATTCTATACCATGAACTATCTGACATCATAAAAATTGCTTGATTATTGTTTCAAACTAGGAAGTGGATTCAATGCAATGTACTGTGAGTTTAACATGGAGTTCAAGGTGAAGTTTAACATTAAAAACTAGATATTGGTGAGAGTGCAAAATCTCTGTAACTCACACATAGACCATTGATCAGAAATTTTTTCAATGTTAAATTAATATCTCTTAAAAGGTTAAAGTCTAAATTAAATGTTCTAGCTAATTTACTGTATTTATATGTAAATATATATGTAAATATATATGAAATGCACAACTATGCTTTTGGTGACTATGAAGAAGACTACATAGGAAAGCTCTTATTTTAATATCATGTTTTAATATCCAAAAAGTTTTGTATGCAGAAGCATACAAAGGTTCTACAGGAGGAAAATGAGCTTTTGACAGTTGTTTGTTGATGAAAGCAGTGTGTAGAACACTCTGATCATATAATCAAATATCCAGGATTTATTGAAAAACACTCAACATTCAGGGCAAGCACACAATAATGGGGTCAAAACAAACATTTACTATAATGGTTCCAAGTTGCCAGAATAAAATGAATTCAGGACTTTTAGCATAAAGCCCAATGGACCACAGAAATTTTATATACTTAATTTTAGGGATTAAGGACTCTCATAAAATAAGTTGACAGAATTCCACTTACTAACTTCTAAGTACCTCTTGGTAGTTTCATCCTACTGCCACTTGAAATCCACAATAATTTAAAAATTGAGAACTTTCTTACCTAAGTTCAGAGCTATGCACAAGAACATTATGTCTACCATATCACTGTGTTTAGTGATCCAAAATCCTCAGGACACATGGAAAGAAACATATTTTCCAAATTTCACTCACATCACTTTATTTGATCAGCAAACCTATTATCTTTTTTCGACTGGCCATCATCATTTCAGTCTATCATGTAAACTTCTCCCCAGTGACTCACAGGGACATAGCATCAGCATGTATACTTAGGGAGTATTATGTCACTTAGAACAATCACAAGAATGGTGTCAAACATGACAAAACATGAAGGAGGAATATTCCTGTAACTCTAAACAATAAGCTTTTCCTGAGGTTTCTATTTTAAATAAAAAAGTGATTACTTTTTTCAGTTTCTGCCAATGATTCTGCTGTACTGTAAACTTTCATGTCAGTTTTTTTAGCCTGTTCATACATTGAAATTTTGCCTAACAAAATAGCAGTAATTTTCTGCAGAACCTTGTTTCTGAAAAGCATATCATTTAGTTATGATATTTTTACCTTTTCATTATTTTAAGAAATTATCTCAGCTATTTTAATAAATTATATAACCTTATTTTTTTTGGAATATAACCTTATTAAAAACTGGGTAGTAATGCATTGAGGGTAATGGCATTTAAATGACATAAAACATTTATTTACTAGAAGTTTTCTGTTTATAATAACTGATGTTATTCTCTTTTAAAAACTCTATATCTCTGACTCTTAATCTGTACACATACATACATCTACATACCTTTATGTATGTATGTATGTACCATCAACATACCTTTATATATACAAACATGTGTGTGTGTGTGTGTGTGTGTGTGTGTGTGTGTGTGTGTGTATATATATATATATATGGCATCTTAGGTTTACAAAATTAACTTTATGGTCATACTTTCCTTAGGAAAAATCTTCAGAATATATGTCTCATGCTGTCATTGAGACTAAGAGTGCTATATCATATTCCACAATATATTTGTCCTAAAAATGCCATATATGTTATGCTTGAGACACAGTAACATCTATTAGATGTTACTGTATCTCAAGTAACATCTATTATAACATCAAATATTCCAGATTTAAGTGCCATGATTAGGGACAAATAATTATCTAAATTAAGAAATGGGATTTATATTAAAGAAAATTTTGCCTTTATATTATTTTCAACATACTCTATAAAAGGCTATTAAGTCTATAAAATATTTGTTACACAATTTTCTCAACTATAATTAGACATAGTTACTGAGATTTTTCTTTCACACTGATTTTCCTCCTGCTTAGATTTTATTTTTCTCATCTCTCTCTCTCTCTCTCTCTCTCACTCACTGTCTCTTTTACATTCCTCCCTTTTTCTTACACCATTTATTAACATTTTAAATCACATCATGTATTGGAATGAGCAATTGATAATTTTTTTTGGTTTAGTTTTAATATCAAAACAATCAGAGGGAAGATTAACCCATATCTCAGTTTTAGTTTGCAACAAACTGTTTCATGTGACAGGGCAGCCACCAACTAACTCAAACTGCCCATTATGGAGCTGCAAATCCAACTCCACTTTGCCCTCTATCAAGTTATCCACAAAGAAAATCTGTCTTGTATGTTCTGTTTATTAAGATAAACTTCATTTATTTTTCTATTTCTGATCTATATGAGCTGATTTTCTATAAGTCATTTTTCATCTGAGTGAATTAGCAAGATCATTCTTAGAATTCTAGCTTAGTCTAATATTTCATAATATCTTTCTCATAAGCTTAAAAATGCACACTTCCAACTGCACAATATATTTTTATCCCATGAAGTAACTGCTTCTGTTTGTTGTGCATTTATTTATTAATCATTCTCCCCCTCTATGAGCCATAGGCCATAGGTGGAGACTGTATAAAATCATTTTATAATTATTATAAATCCAAATTTTAAAAAATTCATTATATGATGCACCAAGACTAAAATAAATATAGTATTGTGAACTTCACTACATTGGGTCTTTTTCAAGCCTGTTTTATCCATAAGAACTTTAAGTATTAGCCGGTTGCTTTCCATAATCCTTCTACTCTCACGAAATTTTTGTAGAAGTTCTCCACAGAGGCAGTGCCATCCTACTGAAGGGCGCTTTGGCATTTGAAGAGTGTTTCAATGTTATTATAAGTCGGGGATACTGTAAGCTTTTAGTAGCAATCCAAGGTGAAGGTTGTTAAATGGCTTTTACAAAGAAGGATTTCTTTTCATCTCATACAGCCTTAAAATGTTCCATCAGATATTTAGGAATTCGTATGTGCAAATTTCATGTCTAGTCATACTTTGTTATTCCCTAGTGACGTTGCCCTCATTTCAATGGAAGTTATTTACTTCCTCTCTTTGATATGTTTCAATATGTCTGGTTGGTTATTTTCATTCTGTGGTCAGCTTTTTATTTCCCTGCACTTCTTACACAGAATGTCTTCTAATCTTATTTCTCATAAATCTAGGTTTTTATTGTAAGTTGAAGTTGAGGATGTTCCTGTCAATACCTATTTTACTATATATGTGCTTTATTTTGCTTATTGTTAAATTATAGCTAGAGAATTTTAATGATTTTTTTAAAATTATGTATATTGTAGGCTGTATTCTTTATAGATTTTACTTTAGAACTGAATAAGTGTCGAATGCTTAAGGTATAAAGAGGGATGTTGGGGCAGATAGCAATGAAAACCATTTATCTCATGTAATTCAGGAGAATATGACTTCAAATCATTCCCCACACTGAGGGTCTTGAAGCCACTGAATTTATTATTTTCAAGTGGAAACAAGTAATTAGGGTCATGTAGATATGTTTTATTTTTTATCTCTGAGAAGAAATTATTAACATATGATCTTTCATACATGGTGACATTTGTTTTTAAAAAATAATTAAAATGTCTTTATTAAATGTCATATACTCATTCAATTTTAAAGATGCTCCAAAATGTTAACCCAGGTCTTTTGTCTAGTGGGGGAAAAAAGACAAAGACAGCAATGCAAATGGATTCAGAGAGCAGTAAGGACTAAGGTATAGTCTACTGAGTAGACCCCATCTAAAACTGGGTAGTGCTACCCATCTCCAACAGGTTAGTGCTATGTAAGGATGTGGCTGAGGGTTTCCAAGGCTACATTTTTTTAAAGCCAATTCAAAAATCTTTTAAAACATTTGCTTGGACCAATTATAACAAATTGAGCAGAAAGTACATATATGTGACTATAGTATCTGACACGGGACCACATTAAAAGCTACATTTTAAAGCAAAGAGATATTTTATGCAGTAGCACAATTTATTTGAATAAAAAGAAATATTTTATGCTGTTGTTCTTGCTGCTCTTATTTGGATATATTTATTCCTAATGTGTTCAATTATTTTGCTTCTAGAAATGATGTGATGTATGTTCAGAGTAAGAGTTTGAGATGAAATATGAGAGTGACATTCATTATCTGTAGCCTGTAGTGCTAATATTTAGAGACTAAGTAGTAATGTAGACAAATAGATAAGATTTAAAGTAAAAATATTGACATTTTTATTACAATCCAAAGAATAAAATTTGATTGTCTTCCCAGTTAAAATCAGCAGGTGCTTCTGTAATGAAGGAGCCCAGAGAATGTGACAATTTTTATCACCAAAATGAAATGCACTTAATAGATCTCCTACAGTAGTACTAACTTCTCAAATTAAGAAAAACAATCTCTGAAAACAAAGAATTTCTGCAAGAAGCTCAGGAGAAATTCAACTCTGCTTTATTTCAGATTATTTGATTTGCTTTATATGAGTTTTCTGACAGAATATTAATTCATGTTGCCTCAATATATTCAGTTGAAAACCTGAATAAAGTCCCCCAATGTTATCCATTAATATTATTACTTAGATATTGAAAACTATGCATTTGAGAACGTTCTATAAATACATTGTAACTTAAATACAAATTTGTATTTTTGAACCTCAGTAGTCACTAAACTCAAAATGCAGATTATCCCAGAACTCCAGTATACCATCCCCGCTGGTCATCTGACAATTGCTTATGCTGGCAAAGAACATGAACGTTAGATAAAATCCCCCTGGGTCAAGAAGAACCAAACTGACATAGCTAAGAAATTTCTTCAGCTTTGTCTATGTTTATAAAAGAATCCTGCACAAGAGCTAAATACCAACCCGTGAATACCAGTGACAAGGAAGATCAGATTCCCATTGATCTTTGTGCAGTTGATGAACTTGTCGATGTTACTGGAGTCCACAGTCTGAGCTGACATCAGTGATCCTGTGCCAATGCCATCACAAGCTACAAAAAACAAGACTTACAGTCAAGGGGCTGGAAAACAGACCTTTGGCCAACAAATCAATCATTACATTCTCATTACTAAATAACAATATTTTATCACTAAATAAAAACAATTACAATTTTTCACTGAAAAATAAAATGGCTAATTGATTCATTATGTACTACTAGGCCTACTTTAAAACATTGGCCCTGCATTACAATCCAGTGACCACAGCTCATTGTAGAACTATAGTTTGTAACAAGAACCAGTACATACTCGTAACAGATGTAGAACTAAGACAGAACTATTATCAACGATACTTTTTCTTATTAGGTAAAAATATCTATTTTCTAATCCATTGTAAAATATTATTTTTAATGTTTTTAAAATGTTGATCACACCAGTAAAATTATTTCCTTGTCTACTAATTAGAAACTGTAATTTTAAAAACACAAGTCCAATGAAGAATATATATTAAACAAAGAGGACTGATAGTATGAACTATTACCAACATCCAGGGCCATTCAAATATTTATGCTTAAATTTTAAAAATACCTATGCTTTCTGAATCTATACTTTAAAAATTGTGTGTGTGTATGAAATATACAGAAAGAGGGAAGGAAGAAGAATGAGGGAGAGAGGGAGCCATAGTGGGAGAGAGAAAGAAAGAGAGAAACAGAATGATGGAGAGAGAGAAACACACACACAGAGGATATAGTCTAAAAGTTAATGTGAAGTTTGCCCTTTTCTAAGGCACTCCCTACTACTTTGAAAAGCTTAATAGCATTTAGAAGATCTGAGCTGTACTTTGGCTCTGCTTAATTTAAGTTTCACTCTAGTGAGGAATTTGAGCATTCATGGTTGGAAGGGGTTTTCTTCCTCCACTAAAATTCTACAACATGAATTATCTGCAACATTTGTTTAACACTTATAATAAATTTGCTTGTCATTTCATATAACTTCAAAATATTTTTAAGATGTGGAGACTAAATATCATGTTGCATGCCCCTTTGCTTTCCTGTTGACAATTGGCAGATCATTTCCTGTACCATAAGAACCAATGAATATGTGTCATGATAATAAAGTAAGCACATAAATCCTTGTTTTGGGCAAAACTTTGAATATTTGTTATGGGTAAAGCAAGATGCAATTTTATTTCTGTATTCCTGTCAAAGTTAACTTGGAGTTTTATCTAGACTCCTTTGTTCATATAATTCAAAACCAATAATATACAGTTAGCTGATACTTTAGGGAATTGTCCAAAGTCACAGAAAGTGTGTGTGAGTGTGCGTGTGTGTATCACTGTGGTTTATAATGTGAGCTTAATTTGATTGGTCTATTACAAAGTAAATTAAAAACATTTATATATATATATATGTATATATACATATCTGCTCTAACCAAAATTCTTGTACACTAAACTATTACTTACCTTTTGGGCAGATATCAGTGCAAGGTTTACACATCTTAATCCCATTTTCTTCTACTTCCATCTTGGAACTAGGGCAGGCACGTACACATGAACTGGAATCTACCACAAAGTTATCTAATTTTTTTTTAAAAAGGTAAAGTAAGAAATAATGTTAATGTTCAGTGATCAAGTTTAAAACAGCGTATTTTAGGGTTTGAAAATGATTAACAACACTGATGGTGTACATGTGTCTCTCCCCAAAATGATTCTTTGTTTAAATATCTGCAACTAAAATAGCATTTCCAAGAATTCACATTCAAATCTGAGAGCACTGTGTGTTAAAAACCACTAGTACTTGCTTGACTACTGCTCCACAGCCTGAATTGCCCCCAAGATAGAGTGGATTTCTTTTATAGACTCAGGAAACTAAATGACATTTAGTTTGTGTTTCTCAATAGTTCCACTTCATTTCATGTCATGATACAAGTTTGAAGTCTAAAAATACTTCAAGTTCATGAAGCATAAATGAAGCTTAAGTTAAACTGCCTTGGATCCAGCGAGTGTACTTCAAATCCAGGAAGAAATGTTTAAAATGTGTTCTGTTTCAATGAAGTGCCATAGAAGCTTTTTCCTATTTTTATATGAAGAAACAAAGTGAAATTGAAAGGTATACTTTACAAAAGGTATTCCGAGCAGACAAGGAGCATCTTATTACTCAAACTTTGGTAAAATGTTTAGGAGACTAGTGATCTGAGTTGAAGGGTGCCCACAGCAGGAAACACATAATGTGTAGGCAATTCTTCCACTCGGGTCATGAAACCCAAGACATTCTATGATATTGGAAGAATCTTTGGTAGGAGTATATACCATTTGGAGTGATGCCAAGTGCCAACTGGAAAAACAATAGAGACCTTTAGGTTTCCAGAGCAAAGCCATACCAACTGTAGCATAGGATTGTATACCACTTAATAAAAAGCTCTTGCTTGACATGTTTCTGGGTCCTGGTAGAGTTGGAGCACCTAACCACAGGTCAGTGATTGAATGTGGGGCTAGAAGAACCCATTATAAACAAGGTTTTGCTTGAATCATGATTTTATAACATTGGACAGCAACAGCAAACCATTGTGAAACTGAAGCACTTCATTTGAGATTGGACATGAACGGGGGAAGAAAAGGTAGGCACGGGTGAACTGTGCTGGCACTGTCACTCAGCTCCTACCCCAGGCTCTACGGAGACTACATGACCAGCTATGCTTAGTATGTGGGCGCAAGCTAAAAATGGATGGCAGCTTCCTTCCAGCCTCCATTAGGAATGGACTTGAAAGGCACAGGCATGATAAAATCCTACAAAAGGGCATAGTTCTGCATAATGTAACCTGTTCACTCACTTTATGTGGAGAAAGAAGTGGCCTTCATTTAGAATATATATGTACTCATGAGCAGTGGCTTGTTCTGGTAGAAAAAAAAAACACTGAAAAATCTGGGAATATAGCAAGCCTGGAGTAGAGGGATATGAAGGAAACCATGGTAGTAAGCACAAAGTGTTAAGCATTTTGAATCACAAGTTATCCACCAAGAGTATCCACCGTAAGAGACCCTTTGCTGAGATAGCATCAAATGCCAATCCTGCTTCCTTGCCTTCTTCCACAAGTATGGAATCCTACAACCCTTGCTAATTACCTAATATCTGTTCCAGGGGAATCCAAACTACTACAAGTGCAGACACAATATACTGAGTAGCCATCTTTTCTGCAAGGTCTTGGCAATATTGCATAATTAAACACTTCCGTATTTCTACAGCAATTTATGCCAAATAGAAAAAGATTTTGAGTAGTCTATGTCAATTAAGTTCAGGATATGAAAACCAGTCAAATTAATTTCTACAATATATGTTATTTAGAATTTTTATGTTTCAGAATTTGGGATTTGGGATTTGGGATTGTAGACCTGTATTTAGAAAATAAATGTCCTTGTTTTCCTAAGCCAGCTCTGGCTTGCTAAACTAACCCCTTCAAGCAAGGTACCACGGAGATTTGAATCTGACATAAGTCAGTGCCACAGTTCTTAAATTAATTTGTAATCTTATATGCTAATATTTCTATAGTATATATGTATAAATTGTAATTATACATCATATATTAACTCAGTGAAGAAGTTTGTAAGTTATCATATCTATATTCTGTAGATTTTTAAGTCTTTATTTAAAAAAGCATGTGAAAAACGTGGTTTTATTATATTTTATTTTATTGCCTTTCCATTAAGTAAAACATTGAGGAAAGACTCTTTGGCCACTTGATCAAAGGAATTGACTCAAGCAAATCATGTATTACACTGAATACTTGAGTTATGCGCATCACTTTGAATCCCCAGGGTGAGTTTTCAGTTTGCAAAAGATCCCTTAACACATTCTTTTTATTTGTTGTTTTTATTTAAGATTGGATTTGATATTAAAATTGTAATAATATATATTCTAGGGTAAATAATCAGTAACAAATTTAGGAAGAAATTTATTCTTATTAGAAGTGGACTCTATTACATTGCATGTAGCCACTTTTTTGACTTAATTAATCTTTCTGAGAAAGAGCACAATCTGCAAAGAAACTGAGGTATGGTAAAAATAACAAAATTTTAATGTTAACTCTTTATCCTTAAACATGTTGCTTCTTTGTTATGAATTTTAAACCAATCATTTCAATATCTTTTAACCTTAATTTCCTTATTTGTGAAATGGGAATGATATTACCCACACCCAAAGTAATTTAATATACTGTTCAAATTTCAAATTCAAATTGATTTACATGACATTCATTTTCAAATAATTTTCTAATTAATGTGGCTATCCTTGTCCTGTCACTTACGTGGACATTTCTTGACACAGAATGCTCCATATGTGTACTTGGCATTGAAGTTGTGCTCCAGCTGAAAGGTGGTTGGATTGTAGACAAAGGTCTGGGGACACTGAGTGACACAAGCTCCGCTGTCATTGAAATTCATGCAGGCCTGCAAAATAGCAAATATAGTATTTTTTGTACACATACTTGCATAACATTTGTTAATGAAACACTACTGCAATAGTTTCTTGAGAAGTTTGTGTTTTTAGTATATAATAATTATATAAATGCTACAGAATTTGCTAACCCTAAATTCATTTTTGTTTCAAAACTCACAAAAAATTTTGAACATCAGTAAATGTAAATCTAGGGTTAGTGATGTTCAAATTGCTTAGTATATATACAGTAATTTCTAAACTGATGATTCATTTAATTCCTAAAGCTGGCTGAATTATTTAAGCTCAAAATTAGCATCCAAATCATTTATGTTTCAATGTTTTGTATTAAAGTCAACTAACTCCTTAATACAACATGTTAGACTTTTTATTTTTTCTTGAGCTGGTGTTCAAAGAGTTCAGTGCCTTAAATGACATGTTAAGTACAAAGATTACCACTGTATAGTGAAAAAATATTGGAATGGTTGTTTAACTGTAATTAAGAAAAGCCTCTGTTGAGTGACTAGCCTAGTATAAATGCGATACCATTTTTTCCATGGTCTTGTTGTAATGGCACGTAATTTGGTAAAGCCATTACCTTCAAGTAAAACAGCTCATTTCTGTTTGCATATATTTGTTTTGGGAACACAATTTATTAATATTTTCAAACTCATTTGAGAAGAATTAAAAACTATTTTACCATCTGAGATTAGTTATTTGATATTACAAGAAAAAAATATATAAGTACATATAGGGATCTGATTAACAATAGTATGGGTGAAACAATTCTTTCAATTAAGAAATTAAACTTCACAGAAATAATTTAGACCTTGGAAGGTAACCTTCTGTAAACTCAAGCTTTTCTATATTTCATCACAAATCATCATATGGTTATTAATAAGGATTAATTTATTCTGTTTCCTCAAAACACTTGCTTCATCAATTGTTGTTTAAGCGAGCACTTTATCACAAATATGACAATTCCCTGATGATGGTCTACTAGAAGCATAATCAGAATGAGACTCACTGATGATACATTATTCACTAAGATGACACTTTCTAGGAAGAATCTATTAAAAACCAATCTAGAAATTTCAAGAAGTTTTAATTTATGGCTAGGAAACTTCATGTGTCCTTATAATTGCTTTGCTAATATACTTTATGCAATGTTGTGCATGGATTGCTTGGGAACAAAGGAACACAAGCCAGAAGAAGAAAACAAATTTACCTTTGAGACAGCATCCGAGCACAATGTAACTTATATATGAAGGATTCAGTCTGGCATTTATGAACCTTCTGTACTAAATTCCAAAGTAGAATCACAGAAATAATGAAATGAGTATTCTGAAGCTCTCTTGCCCTCTGCTTACCATAATATAACAATGAAACTTCTAAGTGAGAGTTTTTGCTATCCTTGTTTATTGTTGTTATTGTTTTGGAATCTTTAATGCAACACCTGCAGGGTTAAGTATCTTACAAATCAAACTTCCATCCTCTCTTGTCTGTGGTGATAGACAAGCAAAAGCTTCTCAATTCATGAATTGCTGAGTCTCTTCCTCGGATTTTTAACTTCTTAATGTGCTTTTCTTCTTTCTCCTAATTCCCCTTCTGCAATACATATTTTTATTTCACTATAAAATTAAATTACAATAAACAAATTAAGTTTTTACAATACTAACAAATAATGAAATTACTATCTATAGCAGAAGAGCTTTAATTTTTATTTTGCTCATTAAAATTGTCATTTTTTAAAATGTTCAATTCTACCATGTATGTTATTTAATGGATAGTTGTGAAGAGTGAAAAAGAAAATATATTTTTGTGTTTATTTAACAATACAATTTCTTAGTTTTACTATTTTAAGCTTAAATATCCTTGTATGGATGCCAAAGCATATATCAAGGAAATGATATAAAAAGGTAATTAAAAATGGTCTCCAATAAGCTATAAATGTTAATTTTAAGGAAGTAAAAGTGTCTTTTTCTAAAATAAAAATCAACAGATTAGCATGTAAATTATTTTAAGTGTACATTTATAAATTTTATTTTGGAAATTAATATTAGGTTGTTAATGCAAGTTAAATTTCTAAATTTATCTACTAAATCATACACTTTATACTCCAAACATAAAATGCAATTACTCTTTCACTGGACTTGATGGTGCAAAAACATACACATGTAAATCACTGCATTTGTGGAAAGGATACTATTATAATAATTTTAAAACAATCTTAAAATTTCCTCCTTCATATTGGTCAATCTATTTTTTTTTTTTTGTACCGGGGATCGAACTCAGGTCCTTGTGCTTGCGGGGCAGGCGGCAGAACCACTGAGCTAAATCCGCAGCCCAATTAATCTCATTTTTAATACCAATTATACAAAAAGCCAGAATTCATTTAGTAGAACAGAAAAATTCTAGCTAATCAACAGCCAAGACAGTGAGAGAATGACTTTTAGGATGGTAGAAGGTAAGCTGAAAAAAACTGAACTTGATCATAGCTGAGGGAGGCAGAGAGAAGGTAGGAATGCTTGACCATTTAACATAAATGTTAGAGGTGAGATCCCTGAGACAAAAGGCAAGAAAAAAGAGTGACAGGGAGAGGGAGGACTCCTGACGTACAAAACAGTCTGTGTCCTTAGGTCCAGAGCAGCCTCCAGCGCATTCCCGATGGCAACAGTCGCTGACATAGGGTCCATAGCATCTCCCATCGCACTGCTCTGCACACACTGTCCTCGTCACTGCAAAAGACAGAGATGGATTCTCTATTAAAGTCAGCCACCAACAGGAGCTCCTGTTAATTTGGAGCAGCTGAGAAAACTTGAGTTCTGGAGTAATGATTTACTCAACCCAGGATTGATTCAAACCAGCAAATATTTATTTCATATATGGAGTTTCAATTTAGGTCAGAATTACTGTACAAAAAAACTTGAAAATTCACATATATAAGATATATTTAGCTGGGGATTTAGCTCAGTGGTTCTGCTGTCTGCCTCACAAGCACAAGGTCCAGAGTTCGATCCCCAGTACCAAAAAAAAAAGGATATATTTATCTTTATTTTCTTTCTTGTTTCAGCAAATAAATGTAGTGCTTTTCAAAAATCATGCAACTTCACTAGAAAGGATCAAATTTGAAGTCAGTGAATAAGGCATTTGTCAGATTGAGCGAAGACAGAATCCCCAATGCAATCATTTCACACAATGTACACAATAAGGTTCTATGAGGGAAGGTGCCATCCAAATGAGTTTAAGACTTTAGCAGTCCATGGAAAAGGGAAACATATTTAGTCATGTAATATTTTATATGAGGAAGAGAAAATAGGAAGGCAGGGAGGGAGCGAGAGAAGGAGGGAGGGAGGAAGGAAGAAGGTAGGAAGAAGGGAAGTATGGAAAGGAAGGAGGAAGGAAGCAAAGAGGTAAGAAAAAAGGGAAGAAGACAGAAAAGGAGGGAGGGAGAAAGAAGGGAGCAGGGGAAGAGAGGAGAGAGAAAGGAGGGAGGGAGGAGGGAATGAAGGGAAGGAGAGGGAAGGCAGGAAGGGAGCAAGTAAGAAGGAAAGAAAGAAGGAAAGGAGAAGTTAGAAAGGAAAGAAGAAAGGAAGAGGAAAGGAGAAAGGAACAGAAAAAGATGAGGGAAAGATATTGAGACTAAACAATAAAAAAGTGTCATTTATCTTTTCTTATCCACCCATCCAAACTGAGAACATCACAACACAGAATACTTGAGTAAAACCAATGCACACATTTTTAGAAATCAGAGACATACCTATGCTTATCTCACTTACTCCAGGGATATTTTAAGGTATTTTTAAGTGTGGATTTTACAGAGTACATCAAAATATCACCTTGCGTCTTCTGTATTCCTACTCCTGCCAGGCTTCTTTCTACCTCCTGCCAGGCCTTTGAGATTAGTTCCTTCAAGGTTCTTTCACTGTCATTCTCTCAAAGCCCTACTTCTTAAGCATTAATATAACCCAACTTGACAATTTTGACCTGTGGACTTGTTCCTGGATAAAATCATTTATCCACTCTTCACATCCTGTCTATGGATTTTTGGCATAGTCATTCATTGTACAGAGGACTTTCTGATCCAAAACTGAATTATCTGTGCAGCTACAGGTTATATTTTCAGTTATTTGTACAAGTCCCCATTTAGATATCCAAAGTTTACAAAATGGAATGCAACATACTCTTCTGCTTCCACTGCTGAGTTTATTTCTTTTCTGTCTTTCCTATATCAATTAATGAAAGTACTATCTATCTAGTAGCTAAGTGAGAAATTTGGGATGCATTTTCTATACCTCATTTTCCCTCACTATCACTTCTGATACCTAAGAAAACTGTCAGATGCTAGCAATTCTATCTCATAAATAATCCTCCTTATTTCCTCTCTACATATACTCTAGCTACATTCAGATTTTATCTCTAAATCATTACATAGCCTTCAAAAAGTTTTCTTAGATCCCACTTTTTTTCCTTCTAGTCAATCCTCCATGGCTTGGAAAGCCATGGCTTGAAAATATAAGCTAATGTCCATAAATCAATGGTGATCCACAGCATGAACACTGTTCATCTCCGTGCTGAAGAATTAAATCTTCAGGAAGGAATGAGTCCCTGGTAAAGTGACAACCATTTCTGCCTCTAGTGGCTTCTCTCAGTACTCTCTGTGTGCCATGCAGGAACAGAGCTCTCAGTTCCTGATACCTTGTTTGGTGAGGTTGTGATCCTCACTGCCTAGCTGCCAGGTATTTCTTCCTGTTAAAGCCCTTTCTGTCTTCTTTCTCTAGCAGATACTTGCTCTGAACCCTTTCTTTGCAAGCTGAACCATTCTGCCATTTTTGCTTCCAAACAAGAAAAGATAAAATTAATGCAGCAGTCTGTGTGGTTTGAAGGCCTATGCAGAAATCCAAAGTCCACCATGTAATACAAACAATTTATTTGACCACTCTGTATCTCAGGTCAATTATTTTAAGTTGTGCTTAGTGTAAGTACCTATCTAACAGGACTGAAGATAAGTAGAAATACAAATAAAAAGTGTTTAATTGAGTTCCTGTTAATAGTGTTCTCCAACTGTTAGATACTGTACTTATCATACTTACCATACTAGATTGTACTTGGTTTTTTTCTGTTTGTCCCCACCCCATACACTATACTATGAATTTACTGAAGTTTATTATCTCATTGAAGTTTTTATCCTATGGGGCCAGTGTAGATTTCAGTACATAGTTCACAAAAAGAAATATATATTTTAAGTGAATTGATAAGCCATAAATTGTCAACTTGAAGACAGTGGTGAGTGCTTAGCACACTTAGAAGAGAGATAAAGGATGTAGACTTAAACAGTAGTGCTTGGAGAAATGTAAAATACCAAAAAATAGAGCCTAGCAAAATGCAAATGACTTGGGATTATTACTGGTATCTATTATCAGATTTAGAAACTCCTTAATTTTTTCTGTTGATAATTTCATCATGGAATATTTTACTTAGTTCTTTTCCCATTGATTACGATAATAATATTCATAAATTACTCAATAACATTAAAACAGAAAATACATCCTTCTGGGCTGGGGATTTAGCTAAGTGGTTCTGCCGCCTGCCTGGAAAGCACAAGGGCCTGAGTTTGATCCCTGGTACCAAAAAAAAGAAAGAAAATACATCCTTCCACTGGACAAGATCGTGTCATTCCCTATGTACATAGCATATTAGTACAAAAAACAGAGTTAAAACTAAAATAGCACTTGGGCTTTCCCTCTGTCATTTTGTGTGTGAAAATAAAGTCAAATGATTAATTCTTATCATAAGCTTGGAGATTCTGAAAAATCAGGTAGTTAGATCTGTATTTGTGAGAGTGTATTTTGTTTTCATATTTTAACATATGTTTAGTTATGAAATAAGTAATTTCCTCTCTAATTCTTCTGTTACAAAATTCTACGATCACCTTACCCACCTTATCCAATTTAATTGTATTTTCTCAACTCTTACCTCAGCAGTCTACCGCTATTAATATCAAATCTTTCCCAAACAACTGGCTCCTTCAGACATTTCTCTTCTTTAGTCTCCTCTTTCCCTGTCTTTTTTTTGCTTTCCCCTCTCCTTCCTTCCTTCCCTTCTTTTCCGCATATTTTCTCCATCGTGTATTTTTGTTATAACACTGATAACCATCTAACATACTTTTCAGTTTATTTATTAATTTATTTTGTTTGGTGGAATATTCTAATGTCAAGAATTTAATTTTTATTTTTTCATGGTGTTATTACATGTGCTATATTCTCTAATTGTAACTATTCATTAACTGTTCACCGTCATGCATTGTATTTATGTGGTTGTTTCTATCTTTTTAGCAAGTGGCAGATTTATTTAGATATTCTAATTAGTAACAAAATATATAAACCAAACACTTCTGTAGACAGTTTTGTAAAAAATAGATTCAAACATAATTTTTATTTTTCTGATAAAATAAAGCTCTTTTGATGTACCAAGAGTCACTAATTAAAAGAGCAGACATATGTTAAATAAGCAAATTACTACATTTGAAATGAGTGTCATCACAGGGCAGTCTATTCATATGCTTCTAGTTGGCAGGCACAGGAAAACAGCACCATGGAGTTGAATCAACAATCATGTTTTATAAGTCACATTAGATTTTAATTCTAGAAACATATGTCTAAGTGTTATTTTCTATTTTAACTCTGTTGTGATTTAAGGTAATCAAACAAAATGTTTCAGTGTCCTTTTATCGTGTACTTTGGTCTACCCTGCCAAATGAGAAAATTAATTTAGAAAATATTTATAATAATAATTGGCTGGATTTATTTTTGTTATTTATTACATGTTCATATTAAAATAATTTATCTAAGGTAGTGCTTTACTTCCTTATGAAAGTAGCATGTTAAAAACGTAGCAGCATAATCTTAGACTCAATAACAATTATACCATGAAATTTTCAAAGCTTATATTTTAAATTATTTAATCGTATATGTTGAATTAACTGGTTTCCAAATAGCACTTTCTTCCATACAATGGTCAAATATATCTTGTTTTCCCTATATCATTTGATCTCTTTTATTACATTCCATTTCAACAACATGCAAAGAAACATCTCTCTAAGCCAACGATGGCAAATCTTTTAGAGCTCCCAATACAAACAGATTGTGCAGCACTGCGTGCCATAGGTTCGCCACCACTGCAGTCTAAGCCATTATCCAAAGACAAATAAAGTTGAAAGTTTTGTTTCAAGATGTTAAAAGAGAATTGTGAACTTGTTTTCAAAAATAGTCTACAATTATTTTAAAAAGTAAGTTAAACTCAACATTAAAAATAGAAGTTATAACTATCAATTCCTTCATGTTTATTCTAAATGAAATTTCAGTAAGTATGAAACATATTTGGAGGTGTTTGTCTGATGGATTAGTAGGCATAAAGCTCAAAATAATGAACTTAATTTCTAAACACTGATGTGATGGAGTTAAGAAACATTTCTTTACATTGCTTAATGAGACTTGTTGTTAGAAACAGAACATTTCCTTTATGGATGTAAAAGCTGCATGCAGGGAAAATGGAAGAACACCACTAAGTGATTCCATTTAATAGCATTTGTTGATTAATAAGCATTATTTACTCAATACGGATAAACTCATCAAACTATATTCATAGTTTATGAGGATGAAGACACAGAACAAAAAAACAGTTCTTAAAATCAATGAGATAATTCAACCTCCATAGGAACAATAACTTATAATTGCTTTAGTTTTTTATTAATTCCCATCCTTGCTCAAATATTTCATTAGAATATTTTTTTTTTTGCTGTATTTACTCTTTTCTAAATTGCTTCACTGGGTGCATTAAAATATTTGGATCAAGTTTTAACTGTCTTGTTCATTGGTGGTATACCACTAAATGTAATTAATATAAAAGATGGGAAGTGAAGCTTTTGATTATATTAGGGTCAGTAAACTTGAAATTAGGAATGGAGATTCATTCAAAATATCCATGGAAATTAGATGGGTAAATTTAAAGAACTAAATGTTTTAAGGTAAAAGGATACTGCTGACAGAATAATTATCACCTCAAAACAATTAAAGTATCTGTAAATAGATTTATCAGTACTTCACCAACAAAAACAATGATCTAATAACTCCTTTAAATATTATGAAAACCAATTGCATGACTACAGATACTCCCTTAGAATAAATTTATTTTATTTAAAGAAGACAAATCAAATATTTATTGTTGCTTTCTATACATAAAGTAGTAAAAAGGTTAACAAAGAGCCAAAACAGAATCTATTAGCTCAATTAAAAAAGAAATAAAACTACATTTAGGCAGAGTTTTATGAATGTTTTCTCCTCTGTTTTATACAATGTCACATCCTTCCTCTCCTATGTCTTTCCTCCTTTTTTACCACCCTACTATCCTTCCTTGATCACTGTCTTTTAACTATCTTTAATTTCTCTACCTAGCATGTTAAAACTGGATTTTGCATCTAACAGGGCCTTTTGAACCTGAATACAGGGTTTCTTGTGTAAATGAAAATTTTCATTCAATTAGTATCAATAGGCCCAAATAATATCACTTCCTGATGGGCCAAAGACTGTGTTCTCTTGCTTGACTTTCTTATTTGTGTGGTTAAACTCTCTATCACTAATGGGGAAATCAAACAAACCAAAATCGATGAACAAGCATTTGGGAAGATTTGGGAGAAAAATGACCTAAACTGAGGAAAGAAATATTGTCTGGATCATTCTACAGGCAAAAAGAAAAAAAAAATCAGAAAAAAACTGGAAGACCATTTTAATGAAAGATGTTATTGTCCATCTTCCAGCAGATGTATACATGGAAAGCATTCTGGTGCACACCCCAATTTCACTGCTAGTGACATTTAAAAGAACACTTTTTTCCTTTCACTTTTTATTTTATTACATTTCAATTAATATTTAGGGAACCATACCTCTATGCTTCCCATTTCATTTCTTTTTTTATGACAAATTTTGACAAACTCTGTCCATAAAACATGCAATGTCCGTTAAATAGATAACATTTCAGTGCAATGGTTTGAAGGTTACTGTGTTTTCAGTTACATACTTGAGAATCTGAACAAGATGAAAAATACTTGAGCTAAATAGAAGTAACTGTGGATGGATGTGAGGAAGAATTTATTGACTCTTAGGGTGATAGAAACACTGTGAGGAGCAATTGTACGGGGTTCTTCAGTGTCGGTATTTCAAAGGAAATCTCTTTTGGCTGCTTTAGACATCCTCTTAATTAAAGACAGGGAGGATTGATAAGATGTTCTCTAGAGTTATCTTTTGGCTTTAGGATCCATTATTCATTCCTATGAATGGTGAAAGTGTGCCTAGAAAAATGAACACTTTGAGTTTTACAAAGTGTTACAGCACACTTTCAGAAGTGAAACCCTAAAGCTCACACACCAGCTAAACACAGGTATTAGTCACAGAACATGCTGGATTGTGTGAAAATCAGGTTGAGTGAAACTAAAGCCAAACTGCTCACTACTATCCATGTTCCCCAAAGAGAATAGCTCCACACAGCTAAGTATCCAGAGTCAGGTAGAGGTTAGGAATCAACAGGAAGATTTAAAATAAAGACGACGGCCCCTCTGCCTACATTCTGATTCAGTATGTCTGGAGTAGGTGCCAGAACATTCATTTGTTTTTTGGGACTCCCAGGTTTTTCAGGAGAGTTTATAAAGTTCTTCTGTAAAACACTCTCTTCCTCCTAAGGAAAAGTTCCTTCGGAAGGGGCACAATAATTGTTTAGACAGACAGAAGTAGAGGTCAGTCTTAACTAAAATGTTCTTTCTTATTTCCACTAAGGTCACAGACTAATTCAATCAAAAAGTGTGGAGGTAAATAGTAAGGCCATAGGAAAGGCCTGTTTTGATGTACACAGAAAGGGCACTTTGGACTTCGAGAACTTTTCAATATTTTAACCAACAACATAAGGTCTAATGTAGTAAAGAAGGCTCTCAGAGATATTTTGGTTTTCAAACAGTTAAATTTAGCAAAGAGAAATTAGGAAAAGGTATCTAGGCCTTCCAAATGGGTCTGATCACCCTTCCATTCATACTCATTTTTCATAACACAGAAGAAAATCTAATTGTCTTTTGCTCCTAATTTCTAATCTGCTGATAGCCACATACATGAACTGACCAATCCATACTGCGAGGTAAACACTCCCACAGTTAACATCACTGTTTAATCCTAATTGCAGTAACTGCATTAGTTCACCCGAAAAACATGGTAGATGCCCCGACAGTCCTTACTGAGACTGACATTCAGGGTCAGTTAATAAGAGCAAGCCCAGATTTTTGGCCATCACTAATCAGGCTTGACCTCTGTGCCAGATAAATCCCTAGTGAGCCAGGGTCTATGACATGATATTGTTAGTTGTGTCAGGAGGAAAGGGATCTTGTCTAATTCATTCTCCATCATCAGCTGTTTTATTCATTTATTTAATGAAGTTTTATTTAACATGTTTTATAAAGACAACTCAGTGATTCACCAAGGGATCTTAAAGTTGATTTTAAACTACACTCTCGGCCACCAGGGAAGTTCTCCCTTATTAATAGGATATTAACATCTTCAAAGTTTGTAAATCTGGATTCAAAGAAAAAAAAAATATTGTCCTATTATATTAATTATAAAAATATTCTTGAGTGTGAATATGAGTTATTTTATATGTTTTTAACAGGGCCAAAGATATAGATTTAAAAACAGTAAAGGAACAGTGTAAATCTGCATAAAAAGCGTAGTGTTTTAAAAATACACTTTTAAGTAGAATTGAAGGCTCCATCTTATAGTTCCCAGAAAGTGATATGCTGAAAATAATATAATCAAAAACTGAAATAATTATGTCTCTGACTTGTCACAAACCAAGACATATGGAAAAGGTGGTATTCAACATTTTGATTTTGTTTTATACTAGACCACAGACTTCTTCAGCCAGCTTCAATGGAAAATAAAACAAAACAAAAAAGTAACAACCACAAAACTTAACACTTTTGCGTATCCTATCTCTGTATCTGAAATATTAGTAGAAAAGAATGAAGATCATTTCACTTCCACTCTATATACCTTAGAGTTTCATTCTCATATTGTGATAAAAAAAATAATCAGAATACTAAAATGAAAAAGACAGAGACTGGTATCAGGTCAGGAATAAATAAAATATTTGTTGAATGAATGAACGCTCTCTAGTCTAAACTTCTCATTTTCCTAATGAGGAAACTAGAAAATGAAATAATTTTTATGATTATTGTCACATTCAAAATTGTGTTCATACATCCCCAAGAAGTGTCACATCACTTCAGGGTGATCCAGGTAGTTTTT
Source organism: Heterocephalus glaber (assembly GCF_000247695.1). Next base: position 4,409,127 of record NW_004624765.1, on the reverse strand, counting down.
AGTTTTGATTATGTAAAAAAAATATTTGACAAACTCTTGGTGCATGCATAAATTAATACAAGTTTTTTTTTTCTTTTGGTGGTACTGTGGATGCCCTTGTTTTCATATTCTCATTGTGAGACAGGTTCTTGGTATGTTGCCCAGGACAGGCTCAAACCTCCAGGACAGCCTCACCTGCCCGGAATACTGGGATGACAGGCATGCCCCACCTGCTTTCCTGCTACAAGATTTTGTGAAAAGTACTTTGTTTTTGTCCACCAAATCTGTGTATATGAATTCATAAGTAACCAAGTAGTTCTATTTCTAGAAATCAGTCTTGGAAGAATGTGCACCTGTGGACAGTTATATGTTTTAAAATATTGATTTGTTTTAATTGAGAATAGTACAATGTAATCTAAATATCCACTAATCAGAAATTATTTAAGTAAATTATATGACAACCATAACTTGGGAAAACACTGCATTAAAAAATAATGAAATAAAAAAGTGAGGTTCATCTCTATGGGCTAAGATGAAAGGATTGGAAAATATAATATAGGTAAAATAATACTGAGTGATAGAACAAATGCAGTATGCCACCTTGGTAAATCAAAGTCCAGCACTTATATTGTTGGATATATATTTTCATGAATACATACATATATACTAAAATTATTAGTATAAAGTAATCACTTTATGGAAAACATGTAGAGTGGGAAAGAGTGCTCTCAGATGGTGAGATATTTCTTTTAACTCTACACCCTTGAGTATCATGTAAATTGAAAATAATAGGAAAATATCTGTAATGTAATACTCTGTGAATTCAGCAGAGGGAGCTAATTATCACAATGTTATAAATGAAGAAGTCAACTTTTTAAAATATTTAACTAGGTTATCCAAGGTCCCACAATAAGTTATTATCCAAGTAGGATTTAAAATTAGTTTTCTGACTCCTATATATCTTCATTGATTTGTTTACATTAAGTTAGGTCATATGCAACTGATGTCCAGATGTGAAGACCAAAGGGACCAGAAGGGAGGAGGAAGACAGTTCCAGAAACTATTTGTTACATTTCTGTCTAGATACCATCCCCCCACCCCCCACCCCACCCCCACCTCACAGCCCATGTAGTCATAGGTGGGGCTTTTTCAGAAGTAGCTGAATCTAGAGTGTGTGATGCTGGAATTAAGGGTGTGCGATTACTAAATCAGTCAACTGATTGGTTTGGCACCACCCTTATCCCTGTAGCCTGCATACAATATAAAGGACAGAAAGAGGCTTGTCTTGTCCCTTGCTTGCTTTGCTACCTTCTTCCCACCATGAACTGTTTCTCCTCTGTGATGCCTGCCTGCCATGTCACCCTGCCTTGGAGCCAGGGATTATGGACTGAAATCTTTACAAACTGTAAGCCAAATAATCCTTCCTCTTTTAACTTTGGGTGTTGGGTATTTTGTCTCAGCAATGAGAGAGTAACTAAGACACTGTTTTAAATCTAACGCTATAATTAACATAATCAAGCACATATCTGCTTTGCACTGAAAAATAGCTTGATCTGAAACTATGTTAACCAATGCAATTATGATATTACTCAAACCTTCTTCACATTTGTAGCTAAACCCATAAACATAAGATTATATGTATATATAGCATTGTATGGAATCTTTACATATTAATGAATCCAAATTACAAATTTCACAGGGAAGAAAATAAGCCCCAGAGAGGGCCAATACTCATCTGTATCTTAAGAATAATAATGAAGTGTATAGGATAAATACTTCAAACAGTTATACTACAAACACGTTTCGATTTTATTAGGAAGAATATTTTCAAAATATTGCTTTTATTCTCATGGAAAATATTTGGAATTATCTTGTCAAATAGGTGAATGAATTTAATGCGCCTTTATATTTTTTTCAAACTTTTTAAAAACACAATTTGCAGTACAAATAATATGATATAACATACATGATAAAAAGTTCTGAGGAATAATACTGACTAAAATTCTGTGTGAAACATTTTGATATTATCATTTCTGCTCTATTCTGATCTGGGCTGTTTTATTCTAAACTACCCTGTTTCAGCCCAAGTTTAATGTGAGGGACCAGGAAGTGAATTTACAGTCCATTAATGAGTTGTGACCAGCAGTTTGAAAATACTGCTCAATTGCATGGACAAAGGTCAAATTAGGAAATTAGAAAAACCAATCTGGGGGATGGGGATTTAGCTCAGTGGTTATGCTGCCTACCTTGCAAGCACAAGGACCGGAGTTTGATCCCCAGTACCAAAAAAAAAAAAAAAAAACCCGAATCCAAGTGCTCTTTCCAATTAACATTCTAAGGAATTCAGGAACTTAGAATTCACTAGAGATGAAACTTCTTTTTTCTTTTTTTTCCAAAGTTTCAGGATATCAGAGGCTACAGAAAAATCACTGTGCAATAGAGTGCTTGCACCTGGCCTCCCTCTAGGACGTGCCTGCCAGACTGGCTCTTTCTTGTGATTTGTGCTTTTTAACTTCACCACTGTCATGGAAATCCATGAGGGTTGTCTGAATTCCTCCTCCATGACAGTATGTTAACATGAGGCTCATACAAAACAACAATTATGACTCTCTTTGAGCAAAATATTTATAGAGAATAATATATCTGTAGATATCAAATAAAGACGCTATGTATTATTAATATATCGATAAATTACCATTTCTCTTGTCAGGATAAAAGTCTGTAAATTGTCAAAAATTATACATATCACATCATAATAAGGAAGGTATGATTTATTTGTTGTTCTTTCTTTAAATTCAGTGATTTCATATGCAATGCACATTTCAGAGAAATTCAAGTAAATACAGATATGTAAAACCAAAAACAAATTGTTCCTTCTCTTACTACACTTATTGCAGCAACAACTTTGGATGCCTATATACGTACTTGAGCTGTCTCTCATGGTTCCATGTGTACCCTTGACCCCGTTCTCATGGTTCATAAGATAGGACAACAGTTAAGAGAGCAAAAACCACGTGATCAGAAGTAACACAAAAGAACTCAAGTCTTTAACTGTAGTTTTCAAACTCTACCAAGGTGACACATTCCACACTTCATGCCTCTGGAAAAATATCCATACTTCAACATTTCTCCACACCTTGGAATGATCTCACTCTCCTCCCTCAGAATTCTGTTTCATCCACTGCAGGTTGTCCCTCCCACTTTGTTCCCAGGATATACTGGAATGATGCAGGAGGATTGAAGGAAAGAATACATGTGAAGCTGTTAGCATAGAGCCAGAATAATGAGAGAGACAGGACAATGAAAGAATACAGGAAGTCCTCTATTTGCTCTGTCCCATGAGTCCTTAGTATGCCATTAAGCAATATTTCCTGAATCACATTAAACTATTTTAAAGCATTGCAGATAAAAAGATCTCCTATATTTAAAATGGAAACTATCTTCTTTTAAAGTTTGGAGAAAAGTATAGATATCAACAAATATTGCCAAGTTTAGTACAGAATGAATAGTACTGTGTATCCAAGGTTTTTCTTTCATTTTCTTCAAGGAAATGATTGGGTCACCATTTGAAATGTTAAATGTGTACAAGTAATTAGTCCATTGTAATGTTTCCCTTAATTTTACAATATCTCTAGAAGCTATAGATCCAGAAAAAAGAAAATAGAAAATAATTGAAATCAATAAGAAGGCTTATGGACATGCAAAGTTATTAGTAAAATACAAGAGTTTTAATTAAAGATGCCAGCTTCTAACAAAGGCTGACCGTAACCCTGATGGATCGAGAGTGCTGGCTCAGCTCTTTCTCTTTTCTCCATTGGCTCCCACTTGCTTTTCTCTAACTGAATATTTACCACATCAGCACCTTCATTTTAAACCTTTTTCCAACAAAGACTGTAAACACAATTAAACTTTAAACAAATTGTATGTGTATGTATGTATGGAAGTCTAATGAGTCTATGATCTTCACAATTTGTCATTTTGGTTTCACAGTCCACAGGAAACTTTTGGAAATTTCATGACAAAAAGTAAAATTTCATTCTGAGATGCAACATTTTTTTAATAAAATTTTGAGGAACAAAATTATATAAGTTTCTCAGAGTTTAATATTCCACTTCAAAGCAGTTCCACATATGTTTTAGAACAAAAAATGGAGTTATATTATTTCTAACATTTCTTCTAAAAATGAATGAAATGTATAAACCAAGTTAAAGTTATAGATATTTCAAATATTTTTTCTCCCTATTATTAATGCAAAACTTTTACTATATTACCATTGTTGGGAATAACTTTCTTTATGCTGAAGCATAATAAATTACTGAGAAAAATGTTAAATTATTTGGAAATTTTCCTAGCATATTTTATTAATGTCTTTATAAAAGCAATAAATAATATAAAATGTTGTTTGGAACAAAGGTTTATTTTGCCAATAGAGTAATGCCCCACTCACAATTATCCACAACAAATACACTGATTATGTTAATTTAACTGTTATTCTATTTTGAAGTTAAAAAGCAATTTTGAGATAATCTGGTTACAGAGAATATTGTTAGTAAGCAAGAAGGAGTGAATTCTACTGGCAGTAGTTTTCTTTTGAATAAAATAATTCCTTAGCTTTAATTATTTTAATAGCAACTAAAAGAGCAAAAGTAGAATCTATCTGGTCACTCAGCAGTTAAAATATGTCCTCACCAGATTGTTTGGGGTAATATTTCAGTGTAGAAGACAAATAACTTTTTTTAACCCATTGCCAAATATGATTACAATTTTCAATCAATCTCCAGGTGAGAAATGACATTTGTAAAGCAACTTAGAAGACTGAAAAGTATGTTGAATTGTTGTCAAGCAAGCTTTCTAATTATGTAATCTGCAACTGATGACAATTATGACTGCTTGAATATAAAATGTATGCAGAGGCTGAGAAATTCTAACTCTAATATTTCCATGTATGCTTTTCTTCCCTCTCCTCTCTCAAAATTCAGTGACTAAATGAGATGACCTTGGGTCTAGGAGGACAAAAGGAATGTGTAAAATGAAACCAACATCCACCCTGATAGTAGAAGACTAGAGAGAGCTGGACAGATACTTTGCTTAAAGATAAAGAAGGACAAGCAGTATCTATTTTAAATGAGATAAGTGTGCTTCATATATCTTGCAGGGACAGAGATAACTTTGTTCCTTTAATCATTATCATTTATTTCTTAAAGCTTAGTCTCTCTTACACCTTCACCTATGGAGCCAAGACTTTAGGACTCAGTTCCTATGAATAGAGAGAGTTGTCATTCTTCCCAGTAAGCCTGCTAAATAATACCTCTTTAAACTTCAGACTTCACACAGCAGATAAGTTTGTCTCCCCTGACATGACTACATTAATCCACTGAATCAATTTACTTAAGCTGTGCTGTGGAGCAATGAAGCCACGATTCAGCTGAGCTTAAAAGGACTTTCAAGTTGGAGTCGCTGCTCACATGTAATGCAGCTCTCAGTATCCAAGCCTAAGTTCCATTTTGACCCTTGGCACCCTTGTGAGAAATATTCTTGTTAGATTTATAGGGTCAGGATGCTCTAACACACACACACACACACACACACACACACACACACACAAAGATTTAAGGAGAATGAATTCAAGGTGCTAAAGCGAAAACAGTTGAACACTTACTTAGCAAGATTCTACAAGCATCATTTACTTACATTAATATAAAATTAGATCATCTAAAATTTTTTGAAAGAATTTATTTAGAAAAATATTTACATTTTAGAAAAATGTTTTGAAATAGTTGGTATTAGATGGTTTTCTGTTGCTAGAACAAAGTACCCAGCAGCCTCAACTTAGAAGAGGAGAGTATTATTTTGGCTCATAGTTATCAGAGGGATTCAGTCCATGGTTGGTTGGCTCCAACACAGAATAGCACGGTGGGAGGACATAACTGAGGACTTCTCCTGCCAGTCAGGACACAGAGAAAGAAGGGAGGAGCTGGGACACGAACACAATCTTCCAGTTACCCCAAGGTGATCTCAGATCTGGCCGCAACACCTAGAAGCACACTGAACCACAAAGCCATCAATGGATTAATCCACTGATAAACACAGTGCTACATGATCCAACCACTATCAAAAGCCCCCATTCTGAATACACAAGACTTTGAAGAAGAGGATATTAGGTCCAACCCTTAACACTGCTCATTCTAGCTTATATTGAGACATAAGGAGACATTATTCAGCATGCAATCAAACTAACTATAACACCCAAATCAGGACAGAAAATAAGTTTTAAAATGTTACTAAATTATAGTAAAAATTTACAAAATTTTACCAAAATTTTTGCCTGAAAAGTTTAAATACCAAGCTAATGTCGATAGTAAACTGGTCATATATTCACTCTTCTTCTATTTTGCTAACTCTATTAAAAACAAAAATCTAAACCTTTTCCTCATTTCTGCTGCTTTGCAACCTTAATAAGCTGGGCATAGTGGTGCATGCCTGCAATCCCAGCACTCAGGAGGCTGGGGCAGGAGGATCGCTGTGAGTTCAATACCAGCCTGAACTTCATAGCCAGACTCTGTCACAAAAATTAATTAATTAAAACCTCAGCAGCTGCAGTGCTGGTCTGAAGCTCACTGTCTTCAGAGTGGACATCTTTATTTTCCTATGTCTGTGTCCACCAGTGTTTTCAACTCTCACCACCCCTCCATGCTTCATTTTACTCTAACCTATCAGTTGTTACTATGAATTTGCTCTCTTGTCATTTGTCTTTACCATAAGTGCTCAATATTAAGCTACTGGGGTGACTCCTAGCACATTTGCAAAGAGGGAGCCCCTTTGAGAAGTTAGCATTGTTAATGTGGGATGAACACAATATATGCCCAACTTCAGCTTCCTGAGCTAAAGTACTGGACTTCCCTTCCATAACATATTGAACAAAAATATCAAAAAATAATTCTCCATAAAAAATAAGGACATATTTGACAGAAGATAAGTTGAATAGCTTCAGAGAAGCTCTTAATAAAAGGGATTTAATCCAGTTATAGGCAAAGGAATAATTAGAAATTAATGAGTCCATGTCTTTAAGACTCCAAAATGTTTGTTTGAATTGTCAATCAATGAAAGAAGAATATTGTTGAAAAACATAATTTATGATTCTTAAAAAATTGAGTCAGGGTTCAGATAAAAGCTTTCCTCAAGTGGGCCTAAGGGTAAATAATATATCTTAATTAACAAGTCAGCAATTGGAAATCTAAATAAAGCCTAGAAAATTTTACATTAAAAAAAATTTGATCATGTATGTCACACCTCCATGGAATCTCTGGAGGTCTCACATTGTTAGGGAATCTTTCAAAAGGTCTAATTCTCACACAAAAAAATATGACTGTCATTCTAAAAGTCAATTCTTACAAGTATATATTTGGGTAAACACACTGTACCTCAAGATGCTGTGCTATGTAAACAGGGAGAAGTAATCTATCTTTCCAGTAGGTCAGACAACTATGGAGAACAGGAATGAACGTCCATGCAAAGAAATCACATTTCACTCCAGGCTTCCAGTTCTCTTTCCTGGACACTGTGTGTCAGCAGACCTCACAAGGTGGAGCTGGCCACAAGGGTTTCTCATCCAACACTAGGCATTCAGATTTTAAAAAGGATTAAGCTTTCTAACATCTCTGCTTTAGTTTATTAAAGTAACAGCTTTATTTTTTGGGTCCTTAGGGTGTGCCAGCAAATATCCAAGCATTTCACCCATATTAACATATTGAATTTCATTCCCAAAAAAGCAACCCTCTGAGATAAGTGTATCTCCATTTTATAGATGTGGTGACTGAGATTTAGAGAGATCACTGTCCCATGACAGGAAGTACAGATAGCTGAGATCTGTATCATCTGATTTCAAATACAATAATCTCAGTTACCACCGTGTGTTTTCCAGTAAACATGAGACAGTATTATCTCTAGAAATTGGAATATTGGGATTGAAATCCTAATTATTAGCTCTATAAATTTAACAACCTTTTTGTCATTTCATCAGCTTATGTTTCTCCAGTTGTAAAGTTAAGTTAATGATAACTGTCTTCTTTAACTTTCAGGAAATTCCTTGAAAATTGAACTATTTTATAAGCCATGAAGCTCAGTGCTGCACAATACTAAAACTTGCACATGTATGTTTTAGGTGTATGTGTGTTGAATTTAAATTTAATAGACTCTGTAGAGTAGCATGGTCACCATTATCTGACTTGTGGGTTATAGTAAGTTCATTTCTATTCCTAAAACTTAGATGAATTCAGTAACTTTGTGACTGTTATTTGATACATAAACTATAAATTGATAATTTTCATAAGCAAGCCCCCTTTCTTGGTGGTGAGTAATACACTACACTTCACTACATAGAAGGCATCCTGTTTCTCAAGGCAGCTGGGGTAGAAATGCATCTGGATCTCATGAAGCCCAGAGAATCAGGAGGTAAAAATGATCAGAATAGCAATTTTTTCTTTCCCAATTCTCTGCATAGCTGCATTTTTCTTCAGTGTTCCTAAAGATTGGTTATTTCTGCTTCTTATTAACACATGTGGTCCAAAAATGGAAACTTCAATTAGATTTAATACCTCTTCAGTTTCAAGTTCCTAAGATAGCAGAACCAGTAGCTCTGGATCCCAAATATAAATTCTCTGGGGAAGTGAATTTCACTGGCTCAGCACTTGTTATGAGGCCTGCACCTGTTTTAAAATTTCTCAACTTTGAGACTATAAACTTATATTTTTCCCTTGAGACAGAATCTCACTGAGTTGTCCAGGCTGCCTCAGCCTCCATAAGAGCTGGAATTACAGGTGTGCGCCATTGCACCTGGCTACTGAAACATTTCATACTGAATGAATCTTATTTGTTTGGACAGTGGTGGTCATGGCCCTGTGCGTACTGCATGTTATTCAGCAGTATCCCCAGTCTGTCCTACGAGTGCCAATAGTTGTTCTCCCACCTCCCTACTATGACAACCAGAAATGTTCTGATATTACCAGATGTCCTCTGGGAGGAAAAACCATCTCTGGCTCAGAAACATGCTTTGCACTGGGCTTGGCAGTGCACACCTGTAATCCCAAGCATTTGGGAGGCTGAGGCACGAGGACTGCTGTGAGATCAAGGCCAGCCTGGGCTACATAGTAAGTTCAAGGCCAACCTGAGCTACATAACAAGACCCTCTTTCAAAAACCAAAACAGCAAAGAAGCAAGCTTTGTGACCAAGAGTAAAGTGTCACATAGAGCACACAGGACTACAGAGAGACTTTCTGAAAGCAGGTAGTTCTCAGAAAAAGCCATGTGTCTGTGTGGGAATTATCCGGAGTGTTTTCTATTATAAAAATAAGAGATGTTGAGAAAAATTATGTCTTTTGTAAGTTTTGGCCATCATAATCAAATCTGTTCAAAGAAATTAAAAGTTTCGGTTATTTGAGCACTGGTTAAAGTGAAGGAAAATAATTTCAGATCAAATCTGGGGAAGCCTATATATGTTGTCTTTCCATTCTGCCTTCCCACAGTATTCATATGTCCCAATCAGAGATATTTCCACCCACACAAAAACATATAACATATACCATACTTTTATCATCTAATTATTTTTCTGTATTTTGTATTCTACAAATATATATATGAATATATAAAGAAATGAGACAAAATTAAAATTATAAAATAAATTAATTGTATTTGATTTTCATTATTAATAGTATTGAAAGTATTACACAGGAATTCTCATCTAGCACAGATCACATAGGTTGGTCTCTCCCTGCCCATTACCTTTAACCAAAAACTGAAAATAATGCCGGAGGCACCCATAGGAGAACTTGGAATGGGGAGAGGAGGGGGGCATTCTGGTATTGGAGCGAGCACTTGAGGAACAACACTAGGGCAAGGTATCTTAAGTCTCCCTACCCAAAAGAAGGAGAGCCAGCCCTGTAGTAGCATTTCTCAGATCTCAGCACCTTCACTCCCTTGGATCTAAAGTGGGTAGTCCTGCCAGAGTGTCCAGCACAAATAGCAGGCTGCAAAGGAAGCCTCTTTGACCACTCTTTAACATAAATACAAAGATAAGGTAAGGAGTTCAGTTCACAATAGCTCATCTTAAGATTAACAACTCAGTAGGTGTTGTTTTGTTTTGGTTCATTTTGATTTGGTTTGGTTTTTTTGCCATGAAAAACCAAGATCTCTATGTACTTCAGTGATTTTCATGATTACTTATCACTTCATCACGAAGTGCTGCAATGTCTCTTAATTGTTTTACAGATCTGAACCTCTCACAGATGGCCACATCAGTGTCATCCTGGCATTGTGCACTTCTTGGTTTTGACTTCTTTGCTATTAAAACATTGTCTCCAAGTATTGTAGTGAGTGAATTTCAAACAGTAGTCTAATCTGACTACAAAATCCTGTTAAAATTCTTGTCAAAACATTCCTGCCAGAAAGCATTGTTTCTATTAAATAAGTTAATTTACTCTACTCTGAGATACTATTTTTCATCTAACCTTTTGACAAGGACACAAAAATTTGATAATGTGCTGAGTTATCAAGAGAATTGGGGGACAGGCATTCATTCACATTGCTCCTGGCAGAGGTAACTGTTAACAGTCTTTACAGAGAATGAGTTCTCTATGTCGATGATCTCTACCAAATTACAAATACATTTGTTGGGACCCTACAAATGCCATTTTTAAGTACTGATATACAAAGAATTCATGCACATATGTGTGGAATGAAATATCAAGTTGATGACCCAGAGGGTCATCTGATAATGCTTGGTCTCCTGCCCACAGTGTCATTGGGAGGTGGTACAACTCTGGGGTGAGGCAGAGTCATTGGCGATATGCCCTTAAATGGGGTTGTGCGACCCTGGCCTTGTCTTCCTTTTCACTCTCTACCATGAGGTGAACAGTTTTGCTCTGCCACATGTGCCCTGCCATAATGTGTGGCCTTGCAACAGACCCAAAGCCAAAGGGCCTAACCGCTCAGTGACTGAAGCCTCCAGAACCATAAGCCAAAATAACCTTGTTCTCCTAATAAGCTAATTACGTCAGACATTTCATTATAATAACAGAAAGTTGATTATCAGAGTGCAATAAGCAAAGCAGGCTAACACTTGTATGAAAATGGGTAGGACATATATTGAGTGTGCATAAATTATCCTTAAAGATATTAAAAAATTGGGCTGGGAATTTAGCTCAGTGGTTCTGCTACCTACCACACAAGTGCAAGGACCCGAGTTCGATCCCCAGTACCAAAAAAGAAAATTGCTAATAGTAAATATTCCCTATGGATGGCAGAGGGACAAATGTGGGACACAGATGAGTGCTACTTTGTTCTCTTAAATTTTATGAATTTTGAATATGAGAATGCAAAGGAATTTTAAAAATAAACTTAAGAAATCATTGAGAATATGAGAATATATCTTTTCATATACTTTTTCCTTTGGTGGCTTACAATAAGGTAATTCTTTTTGTATTTCTTTGTTGAAACAGAATGTAACAAATATTATGAACTGAGACAAATTAGAAACTTCTAAACTTTCATACAACTTTCTAACAGATTACCACAATATCTAATATTTGCATGTTAAAATATTCAATATATTTTTTGACTTCCATTCTAAGAAAGACTACATTTGAGATTGTCACCACACTGTTATTTATACATCATTTCACTGGTTGGTATTATAGCAAGAACAATGGGTATTTACCATTTGTAGAGAGCATTTTGTTTTCCATTTTTAAGGGAACCTGTTTGTCCTGAAGATTAGTGAATGTTCAGAGTTCATTTGAGTATAATATGAATTTAGGAATATTGAAAATATTAGATATTTATCTTTATGTTTAGTACATTTTATTATTAAATGTTACAGCAACAGTAGTCTTCTACTTTTACTAATTAATGACTAACCCAAGAAACATGGTCTAAGAGCAAGATTCATTAATAACAATAGTTAATACATGTCCATAATTAACAGATTATATCTGTGTGCTTTGAACAGTGCCTGGAATACAACAGAGACACAGTACACTGATTTTCTTTTCTTTTTCTCATGAATGAATGATAATATAACTACTTGGGAGAAGTAGTAAAATATTCATTTACTTGAAGTTAAATTGTTTTCATTTTGCACACATTTCAATTTTCTGCTTTTACAGATATATTCTGAAGTCACAGATACATACAGACATATAGCTTCTGTAGTATCCCCTCAGTTATGCTGTAGAATCATTAACCTAGAAGCCATAAATAAACATAAGAATCAAATTATATATTAAATTCCACTTGAAAGCAATGGCATTAGGCAGTTTCTTTCCACAGAAGCAAATCTACCACAAGAAGGCAAAAGCTCATTGTCATGGTTGCATGACCAGAACCATGAAAAGAATCAATTATTAAAATCTTTGACTATTTCAAACCTATGCTTTTTCACTGATGAACACTTACAAGTCTGGCAGTGATTTTCTGTAGGTCCCCAGCATCGGCCTGTGCAAGACTTGTGGCAGCGTCCACCTGCAGAAGAGGAAAAAATGAGGGCAGAAAGGTCATCTACAAATAATCTGTCACTCTTGGACAAGAAGTCACTCCTCAAAGAGAATATTCTGGCTCTTCGTGGGAATTTTCATGCCACACTAGAGTTGAGACATAGCTCCTAAGATGCCCAATTAAGTAGCAAAGCCTGAGTGCTCTACATTTGCCAAACAGAAGCATAGTCTGTTAGTGTTTCAAGTCCTCTCATCGTTTTATGCAAGAAGAAAATAAATGAATTCCTGAAATTACTTAGAATTAGTTATATTAAATAAGTTGCATTTTATTGAATACTGTTTTTTCTGTTGATCCATTCTACTAGATATAATTTCTAAAGTTTGCAGATTAATGGTTGCAACAGATAAAAATGAAATTAATAGTTGAATTTGTAAAAACAAGAATACATTCTTTTAAACACATGGCAAAACACCAGAATAAAAGGTGAAATAAAACATCTTAAAAGCTAATTTTTAAAGATATTTTAGAAAGCTCCAAAATGTTTATGCACACTTCAAAAGTGTTATTGATAGTGTATCCATTTTCAAATGTCGGCCTTAAATTCCTACAGTGCCATATTTGTTTATTTTTCTCTTCTTTTCTTTTTTTTTTTTTTTTTTGGTGATACTGAGGATTAAAACTAGGGCCTTCACATTGAGCTCCAGTTTTGGCTCATTTTTTACATCTTATTTTTGAGCCTAGTTCTTGCTAAATTGCCTAGACTGGTTCTAATTTGCAATCCTCCTGCCTCTGCCTCCCAGAGTGCTGGGATAATACCCATGTGCCACCATGTCCGGCTGTACAGTGGCATACTTATCTACTGGGGATTATGGAAATTGGCCTCAACAAGCACAGTTGTCCCATAAATTCCCACAAGGACTCAAAAATAAAAACACTAGCTAGAAATTATGTGAAGTACTTTTCTTTGAAGGTTGTTTCTGAATTTCAGGCTAGATTTTGGCATGTGGCTTATTGTGTAGAATGAATATGGAAACCTAGTTAACAATAAAGTTTTTCTATAACAACTTTGTTATTAAACCGCTGTGATTTTTTATGTCAATTGGGAATTCAGTGTTTAGCAAAGTTAACCAGACTGTAAAAATCATCAAATACTTATACCAAATATTTCCATCTTCACTTGGCCCGACGAGCTTAGAAGATCTGGCCACTTGGAGAACCCTCCCCCAGTGAGTCTGCAAGGATCGCTGCTCTCACAGTCACTCTACAAGTTCAGCAGACCTCTTCCCCGGGTGTGCATCAGCCCTAGTGGTTTCCTCTTGGAAGTGAGCCATGTTATTTCCAACTTACATACTTAGGCTCACTTCTCGTAATATAATATGAGGATTCTTGCTACCACAGTTTATTTAAAGCAGTTCTGTTTGTGACAGACTGCTACCGACATCAGCAGTGTATAATATCCTGTCACCCTGCCATCTGTTTATTTAGATCCAAACACATTATAATCACATAATGCAAGCTCATTCTAGCTGACAGGAAAAGGACTCCATCTGGGCAGAACAATATAACTTTAATCAGTGATAATGATAATTATTATTAAAAACTTACTGCAGTTCCTTTGAACGAAGCTAATAAATTGAAATTGATTTATACCAGCGGAAATTAGAAAGGACTGTGAGACAAAATAGGAAGCATTAAAAACTTTTTGGAATACAAACTTTATGAGAAAGTAACAGTTAATGTGTTTTCTTACAGGTGTAGAAATCCTTTAAATCGACCCATTAAGTGGTCTTTTAAATGAAGATATTTGAAGCAGAGAATCATCTACCATTTAATCTGGGACTTCTTTAATTGTGTTTGGGGCTAATAAAATATGTAACTTCATTGTTTGTGGCCAGAATACAATTTAGCTGGGAGAGAGAGAGAGAGAGAGAGAGAGAGAGAGAGAGAGAGAGAGAG